>CM038358.1:2110000-2707765 GCA_021464625.1 Proterorhinus semilunaris | reverse complement strand
ATTTATTTTAAACATTGCCTGAACAGGGATTTTAACCCTGGACCCTCAGATTTAAAGTCTTATACTCTACCGACTGAGCTGTCCAGGCTCTATAGATGGATCTTTTGGGCTTTAGCAGAAAAAAGATAGATAAAACACATAGGCTTTTCTCATATGGAATTTGAACCTATGGAGTGCACTGTACTGTTTCCTGTCCCTTTCAAACTAAGATGCATAACAGACATTTGAACTTCCACAAAATAAATGTAAGAAGCTTGATTTGAACAGGTATCCAGCCTTATTTTTACAACACACGACTCTGGTGGGACTCGAACCCACAACCTTTGAATGTCTTTACAATTGAAAGCCTAGAAGTCCAATGCGCTATCCATTGCGCCACAGAGCCATATATGACCATTGTCACAACCTTTACTGTTTGATTGTCCCTGTGACACGACTGAAAGCTAACACATGTCAAGATGTACACACTGATAGTAAAGAAGAATAACCTCAGGGATTAATATTCGATGGATATGAAGTGTACCTGGATTTAACTAATGACCGCAGAATGAGGCTCCTGTTTCTAAAGGTTTGATTCACATGAGGTCCAACTCTGGTGAGATTTCAACCCACAGCCTTTGAATTTGAAAGCTTTTAAACTAATTCAATGGTACTCCGGACTTTCTCAGTTCAAACATCCCTAGCATGGACTGGCAATTTATTTTAAACATTGCCTGAACAGGGATTTTAACCCTGGACCCTCAGATTTAAAGTCTTATACTCTACCGACTGAGCTGTCCAGGCTCTATAGATGGATCTTTTGGGCTTTAGCTGAAAAAAGATAGATAAAACACATAGGCTTTTCTCCTATGGAATTTGAACCTATGGAGTGCACTGTACTGTTTCCTGTCCCTTTCAAACTAAGATGCATAACAGACATTTGAACTTCCACAAATTAAATGTAAGAAGATTGTTTTGTACAGGTATCCAGCCTTATTTTTTCAACACACGACTCTGGTGGGACTCGAACCCACAACCTTTGAATGTCTTTACAATTGAAAGCCTAGAAGTCCAATGCGCTGTCCATTGCGCCACAGAGCCATATATGACCATTGTCACAACCTTTACTGTTTGATTGTCCCTGTGACACGACTGAAAGCTAACACATGTCAAGATGTACACACTGATAGTAAAGAAGAATAACCTCAGGGATTAATATTCGATGGATATGAAGTGTACCTGGATTTAACTAATGACCGCAGAATGAGGCTCCTGTTTCTAAAGGTTTGATTCACATGAGGTCCAACTCTGGTGAGATTTCAACCCACAGCCTTTGAATTTGAAAGCTTTTAAACTAATTCAATGGTACGCCGGACTTTCTC
Source organism: Proterorhinus semilunaris (assembly GCA_021464625.1). Classification (NCBI taxonomy): domain Eukaryota; kingdom Metazoa; phylum Chordata; class Actinopteri; order Gobiiformes; family Gobiidae; genus Proterorhinus; species Proterorhinus semilunaris. The sequence continues at coordinate 2,706,404 of CM038358.1, read as the reverse complement.
AGTTCAAACATCCCTAGCATGGACTGGCAATTTATTTTAAACATTGCCTGAACAGGGATTTTAACCCTGGACCCTCAGATTTAAAGTCTTATACTCTACCGACTGAGCTGTCCAGGCTCTATAGATGGATCTTTTGGGCTTTAGCAGAAAAAAGATAGATAAAACACATGGGCTTTTCTCATATGGAATTTGAACCTATGGAGTGCACTGTACTGTTTCCTGTCCCTTTCAAACTAAGATGCATAACAGACATTTGAACTTCCACAAAATAAATGTAAGAAGCTTGATTTGAACAGGTATCCAGCCTTATTTTTACAACACACGACTCTGGTGGGACTCGAACCCACAACCTTTGAATGTCTTTACAATTGAAAGCCTAGAAGTCCAATGCGCTATCCATTGCGCCACAGAGCCATATATCACCATAGTCACAACCTTTACTGTTTGATTGTCCCTGTGACACGACTGAAAGCTAACACATGTCAAGATGTACACACTGATAGTAAAGAAGAATAACCTCAGGGATTAATATTCGATGGATATGAAGTGTACCTGGATTTAACTAATGACCGCAGAATGAGGCTCCTGTTTCTAAAGGTTTGATTCACATGAGGTCCAACTCTGGTGAGATTTCAACCCACAGCCTTTGAATGTCTTTGCATTTGAAAGCTTTTAAACTAATTCAATGGTACTCCGGACTTTCTCAGTTCAAACATCCCTAGCATGGACTGGTAATTTATTTTAAACATTGCCTGAACAGGGATTTTAACCCTGGACCCTCAGATTTAAAGTCTTATACTCTACCGACTGAGCTGTCCAGGCTCTATAGATGGATCTTTTGGGCTTTAGCTGAAAAAAGATAGATAAAACACATGGGCTTTTCTCATATGGAATTTGAACCTATGGAGTGCACTGTACTGTTTCCTGTCCCTTTCAAACTAAGATGCATAACAGACATTTGAACTTCCACAAATTAAATGTAAGAAGATTGTTTTGTACAGGTATCCAGCCTTATTTTTACAACACACGACTCTGGTGGGACTCGAACCCACAATCTTTGAATGTCTTTACAACTGAAAGCCTAGAAGTCCAATAAGCTATCCATTGCGCCACAGAGCCATATATCACCATAGTCACAACCTTTACTGTTTGATTGTCCCTGTGACACGACTGAAAGCTAACACATGTCAAGATGTACACACTGATAGTAAAGAAGAATAACCTCAGGGATTAATATTCGATGGATATGAAGTGTACCTGGATTTAACTAATGACCGCAGAATGAGGCTCCTGTTTCTAAAGGTTTGATTCACATGAGGTCCAACTCTGGTGAGATTTCAACCCACAGCCTTTGAATTTGAAAGCTTTTAAACTAATTCAATGGTACTCCGGACTTTCTCAGTTCAAACATCCCTAGCATGGACTGGCAATTTATTTTAAACATTGCCTGAACAGGGATTTTAACCCTGGACCCTCAGATTTAAAGTCTTATACTCTACCGACTGAGCTGTCCAGGCTCTATAGATGGATCTTTTGGGCTTTAGCAGAAAAAAGATAGATAAAACACATAGGCTTTTCTCATATGGAATTTGAACCTATGGAGTGCACTGTACTGTTTCCTGTCCCTTTCAAACTAAGATGCATAACAGACATTTGAACTTCCACAAAATAAATGTAAGAAGCTTGATTTGAACAGGTATCCAGCCTTATTTTTAAAACACACGACTCTGGTGGGATTCGAACCCACAACCTTTGAATGTCTTTACAACTGAAAGCCTAGAAGTCCAACGCGCTATCCATTGCGCCACAGAGCCATATATCACCATAGTCACAACCTTTACTGTTTGATTGTCCCTGTGACACGACTGAAAGCTAACACATGTCAAGATGTACACACTGATAGTAAAGAAGAATAACCTCAGGGATTAATATTCGATGGATATGAAGTGTACCTGGATTTAACTAATGACCGCAGAATGAGGCTCCTGTTTCTAAAGGTTTGATTCACATGAGGTCCAACTCTGGTGAGATTTCAACCCACAGCCTTTGAATTTGAAAGCTTTTAAACTAATTCAATGGTACTCCGGACTTTCTCAGTTCAAACATCCCTAGCATGGACTGGCAATTTATTTTAAACATTGCCTGAACAGGGATTTTAACCCTGGACCCTCAGATTTAAAGTCTTATACTCTACCGACTGAGCTGTCCAGGCTCTATAGATGGATCTTTTGGGCTTTAGCAGAAAAAAGATAGATAAAACACATAGGCTTTTCTCATATGGAATTTGAACCTATGGAGTGCACTGTACTGTTTCCTGTCCCTTTCAAACTAAGATGCATAACAGACATTTGAACTTCCACAAAATAAATGTAAGAAGCTTGATTTGAACAGGTATCCAGCCTTATTTTTACAACACACGACTCTGGTGGGACACGAACCCACAACCTTTGAATGTCTTTACAATTGAAAGCCTAGAAGTCCAATGCGCTATCCATTGCGCCACAGAGCCATATATCACCATAGTCACAACCTTTACTGTTTGATTGTCCCTGTGACACGACTGAAAGCTAACACATGTCAAGATGTACACACTGATAGTAAAGAAGAATAACCTCAGGGATTAATATTCGATGGATATGAAGTGTACCTGGATTTAACTAATGACCGCAGAATGAGGCTCCTGTTTCTAAAGGTTTGATTCACATGAGGTCCAACTCTGGTGAGATTTCAACCCACAGCCTTTGAATTTGAAAGCTTTTAAACTAATTCAATGGTACTCCGGACTTTCTCAGTTCAAACATCCCTAGCATGGACTGGTAATTTATTTTAAACATTGCCTGAACAGGGATTTTAACCCTGGACCCTCAGATTTAAAGTCTTATACTCTACCGACTGAGCTGTCCAGGCTCTATAGATGGATCTTTTGGGCTTTAGCTGAAAAAAGATAGATAAAACCAGGGTTCGAATTACGGGGGAGCTAAGGGGAGCTCGGCTCCCCTGAAAAGGACCTGGGCTCCCCTGAAAGCCTACTTTGAGACTTTTAGGGGGAGCTCTAAAACACTGTCCATTTTTGTGTCGCATATAGATTTTGATTTTCTGTACATTAAGGTTCCTGAAATAAATTATGATATAAAAAATGTGTCAATGCTGTGTGTTTATTCGCTCATTACATTACTATTTCGGAACATCGGTTTTTTACGTCAACACTTGAACTTCTCACTGAGTTGGTATTTGAATGTTAGCTTAACTTCAACATACTTTATTCGTTTTTTGGAACACTGCGGATACTAGTAAGAATGTCAAAAAGAAAGCAGCCAAACCTCGGTCAATTTGGATTTACAAAACAAACAAAGAGGAGTGATGACAGCGCACCAGCTACAACTGTCTTGCCGGTGTTACCGCCGCCGCTTGCAGCTGCTAGTGACAGCGCCACCACCGAGGATAGCGAGACTTGGGCGCCAGAAACCACCGCTGTGACCTGTAGCGGACCTGGCGATCATGCAGCACCTCTCAACTGGACAACAAAGCAATGGAGTGAGTAGAGAACCAGGAATACATGGCTCTACTCCAAAAATCAGAAGTTAGGATGCACAGTATGCATGGAGGCAAAAAACCTGTTAACCTGCTCGCCGAAAGAGCAACGGGAGTACATCTGTCAGGAATGGATGAATGGGGAGGTCAGCAGCGAGTCACAGAATAACCTGCGGAAAAAGATTTACAAGCATCGAGACAGTTTGGCACACAAAAGAGCGGTTGATGCTGACAGCGTCAGATGCTTGCGTTTTGAAGTAAACGGTTTACTAAGTAAACAATAGGTTTACTGTAAACCTATTGTTTTAAAATGCCCGAACACGCACCAAAAGCGTTAAAGTTAGTCAGGGAGGATCGGAAAATAGGGCTCCCCCGAAAGCCACTTTGTAATTCGAACCCTGGATAAAACACATAGGCTTTTCTCATATGGAATTTGAACCTATGGAGTGCACTGTACTGTTTCCTGTCCCTTTCAAACTAAGATGCATAACAGACATTTGAACTTCCACAAATTAAATGTATTGTCATTGTCACAACCTTTACTGTTTGATTGTCCCTGTGACACGACTGAAAGCTAACACATGTCAAGATGTACACACTGATAGTAAAGAAGAATAACCTCAGGGATTAATATTCGATGGATATGAAGTGTACCTGGATTTAACTAATGACCGCAGAATGAGGCTCCTGTTTCTAAAGGTTTGATTCACATGAGGTCCAACTCTGGTGAGATTTCAACCCACAGCCTTTGAATGTCTTTGCATTTGAAAGCTTTTAAACTAATTCATTGGGACTCCGGACTTTCTCAGTTCAAACATCCCTAGCATGGACTGGCAATTTATTTTAAACATTGCCTGAACAGGGATTTTAACCCTGGACCCTCAGATTTAAAGTCTTATACTCTACCGACTGAGCTGTCCAGGCTCTATAGATGGATCTTTTGGGCTTTAGCTGAAAAAAGATAGATAAAACACATAGGCTTTTCTCCTATGGAATTTGAACCTAGTTTAGTTTAGTTTAGTTTATTTGTTTATTTGAGCAGTACACATAGTGCTCAAAAGGAGTGGGATGAAGCAAAAGCTTATGAGTGCCCACCCCCAAGTGCAATAAAATAAATAAAAAAAGAACATTACAAAACATTTCAAGCAGCTACATTCGTACAGACCAACTTACAAACTTACAAAAAAAATATATGAACTGTTTATACAATTAATTGAAACAACGCACAGCTACAACAACAATCTTTTTTCATGTACGCTGGCTAGTACAAAGCAGTCAAAATAAAATAAAAATGTGATCCTTAATATATTTCTTTCAGATTTTTACCCTTGATAACCGAGAGTTACTTTTATGTTATGAAGGTACATTAATAGGTATTATACTCCGAGATCTTGATACTTCCCAGTTGTCATTACCTATGGAGTGCACTGTACTGTTTCCTGTCCCTTTCAAACTAAGATGCATAACAGACATTTGAACTTCCACAAAATAAATGTAAGAAGCTTGATTTGAACAGGTATCCAGCCTTATTTTTACAACACACGACTCTGGTGGGACTCGAACCCACAACCTTTGAATGTCTTTACAACTGAAAGCCTAGAAGTCCAATGCGCTATCCATTGCGCCACAGAGCCATATATGACCATTGTCGCAACCTTTACTGTTTGATTGTCCCTGTGACACGACTGAAAGCTAACACATGTCAAGATGTACACACTGATAGTAAAGAAGAATAACCTCAGGGATTAATATTCGATGGATATGAAGTGTACCTGGATTTAACTAATGACCGCAGAATGAGGCTCCTGTTTCTAAAGGTTTGATTCACATGAGGTCCAACTCTGGTGAGATTTCAACCCACAGCCTTTGAATTTGAAAGCTTTTAAACTAATTCAATGGTACTCCGGACTTTCTCAGTTCAAACATCCCTAGCATGGACTGGCAATTTATTTTAAACATTGCCTGAACAGGGATTTTAACCCTGGACCCTCAGATTTAAAGTCTTATACTCTACCGACTGAGCTGTCCAGGCTCTATAGATGGATCTTTTGGGCTTTAGCTGAAAAAAGATAGATAAAACACATAGGCTTTTCTCCTATGGAATTTGAACCTATGGAGTGCACTGTACTGTTTCCTGTCCCTTTCAAACTAAGATGCATAACAGACATTTGAACTTCCACAAAATAAATGTAAGAAGCTTGATTTGAACAGGTATCCAGCCTTATTTTTACAACACACGACTCTGGTGGGACTCGAACCCACAACCTTTGAATGTCTTTACAACTGAAAGCCTAGAAGTCCAACGCGCTATCCATTGCGCCACAGAGCCATATATCACCATAGTCACAACCTTTACTGTTTGATTGTCCCTGTGACACGACTGAAAGCTAACACATGTCAAGATGTACACACTGATAGTAAAGAAGAATAACCTCAGGGATTAATATTCGATGGATATGAAGTGTACCTGGATTTAACTAATGACCGCAGAATGAGGCTCCTGTTTCTAAAGGTTTGATTCACATGAGGTCCAACTCTGGTGAGATTTCAACCCACAGCCTTTGAATGTCTTTGCATTTGAAAGCTTTTAAACTAATTCAATGGTACTCCGGACTTTCTCAGTTCAAACATCCCTAGCATGGACTGGTAATTTATTTTAAACATTGCCTGAACAGGGATTTTAACCCTGGACCCTCAGATTTAAAGTCTTATACTCTACTGACTGAGCTGTCCAGGCTCTATAGATGGATCTTTTGGGCTTTAGCTGAAAAAAGATAGATAAAACACATAGGCTTTTCTCATATGGAATTTGAACCTATGGAGTGCACTGTACTGTTTCCTGTCCCTTTCAAACTAAGATGCATAACAGACATTTGAACTTCCACAAATTAAATGTAAGAAGATTGTTTTGTACAGGTATCCAGCCTTATTTTTACAACACACGACTCTGGTGTGACTCGAACCCACAATCTTTGAATGTCTTTACAACTGAAAGCCTAGAAGTCCAATGCGCTATCCATTGCGCCACAGAGCCATATATGACCATTGTCACAACCTTTACTGTTTGATTGTCCCTGTGACACGACTGAAAGCTAACACATGTCAAGATGTACACACTGATAGTAAAGAAGAATAACCTCAGGGATTAATATTCGATGGATATGAAGTGTACCTGGATTTAACTAATGACCGCAGAATGAGGCTCCTGTTTCTAAAGGTTTGATTCACATGAGGTCCAACTCTGGTGAGATTTCAACCCACAGCCTTTGAATTTGAAAGCTTTTAAACTAATTCAATGGTACTCCGGACTTTCTCAGTTCAAACATCCCTAGCATGGACTGGCAATTTATTTTAAACATTGCCTGAACAGGGATTTTAACCCTGGACCCTCAGATTTAAAGTCTTATACTCTACCGACTGAGCTGTCCAGGCTCTATAGATGGATCTTTTGGGCTTTAGCTGAAAAAAGATAGATAAAACACATAGGCTTTTCTCATATGGAATTTGAACCTATGGAGTGCACTGTACTGTTTCCTGTCCCTTTCAAACTAAGATGCATAACAGACATTTGAACTTCCACAAAATAAATGTAAGAAGCTTGATTTGAACAGGTATCCAGCCTTATTTTTACAACACACGACTCTGGTGGGACTCGAACCCACAACCTTTGAATGTCTTTACAATTGAAAGCCTAGGAGCGCTAGCCGCCGGATACTCGTCCATCAACAACTTCAACATGGTGGGCGTGAAAACCAATCGAGTTGCAAAGCTTCAACATTTACAGCCAATCAGTCTCGTCTATTATTCCCCTCTACAACATTTGACCAATCAGAGCGAAGATAATTTTGAGCGACTTCATTTTTCAGCCAATCACAGAAAATGGTCAAGACTCGCTTACTCGTTTCATTTGCTATCACGGAGACTTGACAGTGATCCAGCATATCTAAGTTTTAGCAGCGATCAGGTAAGAATGTTATTGCCTTTCCTTTTATATTACCATAGTCATCCATTTTAGTCCTATAAATAGTTATAGTGTAGTTACGTGTTATAAGCTAAACGCTACGTAGCTTAGCTTTCATTGCTCCGTTGCTTGTGTGGCGCCTTTTACAGTCATTTATAACGTTATATCTGCTGCTGAAGAGATCGGGATCAATACAATTGTATCTTTACTATTAGACGTATGTGCTGTTTTTACATAACTGAGCTGACGTAAGCGTTAACAGTGCTTCAAAAGCGGCGATCACCGCGGTTAGCGGACTGGCGTTAATGTGTTTGTAGGTGCAGTTCAATAATGTTCAGGATAGGAGTTATATGCATTTATTTCAACATATATCGAGCATCAATAGTAGTTTATCTACAGACATTTTGTTCTTAATCTGTCTGTTGGATCTCCTTATTACAGTACATTATAGCAGAAAAAACAAACATTCCTTCATAAAGCAATATTGTTTACGCCCTATCTGCTATAAAATTGTTATGATTAGAATACATAATTTATATGAATGTGTTTGTGAACATTTAATGACACACATCTCTTTTTAAGTTTGCTTTCCACACTTTCTCTACCACCAAGACCAGAACTGCTTGCATAATCTCTATACACTATGCCTAATGAAAGTTTTATTCTTGGTTATTAGACAATGTCGTCAAAGAAGAGCCACAAAGGCATGGGGGACTCCGAATGGGTGTCACGCCTCAGGAGTTTTGCCTCAACTGGAACCTGGCCTTCCAGAGAAGGCAACAGACCAGCTCCTCGCCAGAAGAAGTGGTTTGAGCTGTATCAAAGGGTAAGAATATGTTAAATGTTCATCATTAGTTGTATCATTGTAGTAAATGATTGTAATAATATAATAATAATATCTAGTAGTTTTATAATTGCATGCCATTTTAACTTTTAACTAAGAAACTAATTTCTTTGATTTTATAGATTGAGAAATGCCCAATGCAGTCCCGTGGACAGATGTCCTTGTTTGGTGTGAGGACATGTGTTTGTGGCTTTCATACTGAGAAGGTATGTTGTGTATTTATACAATCTGTGAGTTATATTACATAATATTGTAGTAATATGTGCTTGTAAGTATGTGCCTCCTCTGCACAGCTGCCACAGGCCTCCTCCTCACAACAACCAGGCCCCTCACAGCTGCCACAGGCCTCCTCCTCACAACAACCAGGCCCCTCACAGCTGCCACAGGCCTCCTCCTCACAACAACCAGGCCCCTCACAGCTGCTGCAGGCCTCCTCTGTCTCCTCACAACGACCAGCCCCATCACCGCTACTACAAGCTTCCTCCTCCTCACAACAACCAGCCCTCTCATCGCTGCAGCAGGCCTCCACACAGCTTCCACAGCCACTCACCTCCCCACAGTTGCTGCAGCCGGTCACATCAGCACAAACTGGTGTGCAACGACCCCTACTCAGTCTGACAAAGGTGATCTACAATAAAGTTTTTTTTTTTTACCAGAATATTCTGTTGCAAACACATTACATGTATTTATGTTCATTCAGTTCATGAAGCCCAGATTTGGTGGGAGCCAGAGTAATGCTGCAAAGCCCAACCTCTCTCTGGCAAGAAAACGGCACATAATCGAGGTAACAGCATTATGCAATTAAAAATAGTGCATAGCCAATAGTATATAACACTGATCATTTAACAGGGTAATGTATCTGTGGCTGAAGAAGCTCCTAGCACTGCTCTCCCAGTGAGTAACACAGTTGTGACTTTTATTAAATAAGACTTTATTAATTATAATTGCTAACTCAAGAGTCATTTATAGGCAGTAGAACCTGAAGAAGATGCTCCAGATTCCCTTTCTCCTGAACCCATCCCGGCTGGCTTAGTAAGTGCTGTTTAATAATGATCATCTTTAGAGTAAAATGTTTTTGTTTTTTTACTTGTACTGTATATGTTTAGACTGCCACTGTCGAGGCACACCCGGCCTCGCTTCAGCTCCCCCGCTTGTGGTCTGAGAGCTTGCCTCCTGAAGACCACAAATGGATTCTGAAGACCCTCTTTAGAGTAGGCCCTAAAGGAAAGGCCGAGCTCCATGACCACCTGGACCTGTGGTATTATCCTCCACAGCCAGGCCACCTTTACCACCAGGCTCCTACACCAGACCGCTTTTTTGCACATCCACTGCTTGTCTGGATGCCCTACAAGCAGCGGAAAGTGAAAGTGGTTTGTCCCAACCCTGCCTGTGGAGGACACCAGCTCACAGGTGGTGGACTGCACAAGAGGGCAAAGAAGAATAACCTCAGGGATTAATATTCGATGGATATGAAGTGTACCTGGATTTAACTAATGACCGCAGAATGAGGCTCCTGTTTCTAAAGGTTTGATTCACATGAGGTCCAACTCTGGTGAGATTTCAACCCACAGCCTTTGAATGTCTTTGCATTTGAAAGCTTTTAAACTAATTCATTGGGACTCCGGACTTTCTCAGTTCAAACATCCCTAGCATGGACTGGCAATTTATTTTAAACATTGCCTGAACAGGGATTTTAACCCTGGACCCTCAGATTTAAAGTCTTATACTCTACCGACTGAGCTGTCCAGGCTCTATAGATGGATCTTTTGGGCTTTAGCTGAAAAAAGATAGATAAAACACATAGGCTTTTCTCCTATGGAATTTGAACCTAGTTTAGTTTAGTTTAGTTTATTTGTTTATTTGAGCAGTACACATAGTGCTCAAAAGGAGTGGGATGAAGCAAAAGCTTATGAGTGCCCACCCCCAAGTGCAATAAAATAAATAAAAAAAGAACATTACAAAACATTTCAAGCAGCTACATTCGTACAGACCAACTTACAAACTTACAAAAAAAATATATGAACTGTTTATACAATTAATTGAAACAACGCACAGCTACAACAACAATCTTTTTTCATGTACGCTGGCTAGTACAAAGCAGTCAAAATAAAATAAAAATGTGATCCTTAATATATTTCTTTCAGATTTTTACCCTTGATAACCGAGAGTTACTTTTATGTTATGAAGGTACATTAATAGGTATTATACTCCGAGATCTTGATACTTCCCAGTTGTCATTACCTATGGAGTGCACTGTACTGTTTCCTGTCCCTTTCAAACTAAGATGCATAACAGACATTTGAACTTCCACAAAATAAATGTAAGAAGCTTGATTTGAACAGGTATCCAGCCTTATTTTTACAACACACGACTCTGGTGGGACTCGAACCCACAACCTTTGAATGTCTTTACAACTGAAAGCCTAGAAGTCCAATGCGCTATCCATTGCGCCACAGAGCCATATATGACCATTGTCGCAACCTTTACTGTTTGATTGTCCCTGTGACACGACTGAAAGCTAACACATGTCAAGATGTACACACTGATAGTAAAGAAGAATAACCTCAGGGATTAATATTCGATGGATATGAAGTGTACCTGGATTTAACTAATGACCGCAGAATGAGGCTCCTGTTTCTAAAGGTTTGATTCACATGAGGTCCAACTCTGGTGAGATTTCAACCCACAGCCTTTGAATTTGAAAGCTTTTAAACTAATTCAATGGTACTCCGGACTTTCTCAGTTCAAACATCCCTAGCATGGACTGGCAATTTATTTTAAACATTGCCTGAACAGGGATTTTAACCCTGGACCCTCAGATTTAAAGTCTTATACTCTACCGACTGAGCTGTCCAGGCTCTATAGATGGATCTTTTGGGCTTTAGCTGAAAAAAGATAGATAAAACACATAGGCTTTTCTCCTATGGAATTTGAACCTATGGAGTGCACTGTACTGTTTCCTGTCCCTTTCAAACTAAGATGCATAACAGACATTTGAACTTCCACAAAATAAATGTAAGAAGCTTGATTTGAACAGGTATCCAGCCTTATTTTTACAACACACGACTCTGGTGGGACTCGAACCCACAACCTTTGAATGTCTTTACAACTGAAAGCCTAGAAGTCCAACGCGCTATCCATTGCGCCACAGAGCCATATATCACCATAGTCACAACCTTTACTGTTTGATTGTCCCTGTGACACGACTGAAAGCTAACACATGTCAAGATGTACACACTGATAGTAAAGAAGAATAACCTCAGGGATTAATATTCGATGGATATGAAGTGTACCTGGATTTAACTAATGACCGCAGAATGAGGCTCCTGTTTCTAAAGGTTTGATTCACATGAGGTCCAACTCTGGTGAGATTTCAACCCACAGCCTTTGAATGTCTTTGCATTTGAAAGCTTTTAAACTAATTCAATGGTACTCCGGACTTTCTCAGTTCAAACATCCCTAGCATGGACTGGTAATTTATTTTAAACATTGCCTGAACAGGGATTTTAACCCTGGACCCTCAGATTTAAAGTCTTATACTCTACTGACTGAGCTGTCCAGGCTCTATAGATGGATCTTTTGGGCTTTAGCTGAAAAAAGATAGATAAAACACATAGGCTTTTCTCATATGGAATTTGAACCTATGGAGTGCACTGTACTGTTTCCTGTCCCTTTCAAACTAAGATGCATAACAGACATTTGAACTTCCACAAATTAAATGTAAGAAGATTGTTTTGTACAGGTATCCAGCCTTATTTTTACAACACACGACTCTGGTGTGACTCGAACCCACAATCTTTGAATGTCTTTACAACTGAAAGCCTAGAAGTCCAATGCGCTATCCATTGCGCCACAGAGCCATATATGACCATTGTCACAACCTTTACTGTTTGATTGTCCCTGTGACACGACTGAAAGCTAACACATGTCAAGATGTACACACTGATAGTAAAGAAGAATAACCTCAGGGATTAATATTCGATGGATATGAAGTGTACCTGGATTTAACTAATGACCGCAGAATGAGGCTCCTGTTTCTAAAGGTTTGATTCACATGAGGTCCAACTCTGGTGAGATTTCAACCCACAGCCTTTGAATTTGAAAGCTTTTAAACTAATTCAATGGTACTCCGGACTTTCTCAGTTCAAACATCCCTAGCATGGACTGGCAATTTATTTTAAACATTGCCTGAACAGGGATTTTAACCCTGGACCCTCAGATTTAAAGTCTTATACTCTACCGACTGAGCTGTCCAGGCTCTATAGATGGATCTTTTGGGCTTTAGCTGAAAAAAGATAGATAAAACACATAGGCTTTTCTCATATGGAATTTGAACCTATGGAGTGCACTGTACTGTTTCCTGTCCCTTTCAAACTAAGATGCATAACAGACATTTGAACTTCCACAAAATAAATGTAAGAAGCTGGATTTGAACAGGTATCCAGCCTTATTTTTACAACACACGACTCTGGTGGGACTCGAACCCACAACCTTTGAATGTCTTTACAATTGAAAGCCTAGGAGCGCTAGCCGCCGGATACTCGTCCATCAACAACTTCAACATGGTGGGCGTGAAAACCAATCGAGTTGCAAAGCTTCAACATTTACAGCCAATCAGTCTCGTCTATTATTCCCCTCTACAACATTTGACCAATCAGAGCGAAGATAATTTTGAGCGACTTCATTTTTCAGCCAATCACAGAAAATGGTCAAGACTCGCTTACTCGTTTCATTTGCTATCACGGAGACTTGACAGTGATCCAGCATATCTAAGTTTTAGCAGCGATCAGGTAAGAATGTTATTGCCTTTCCTTTTATATTACCATAGTCATCCATTTTAGTCCTATAAATAGTTATAGTGTAGTTACGTGTTATAAGCTAAACGCTACGTAGCTTAGCTTTCATTGCTCCGTTGCTTGTGTGGCGCCTTTTACAGTCATTTATAACGTTATATCTGCTGCTGAAGAGATCGGGATCAATACAATTGTATCTTTACTATTAGACGTATGTGCTGTTTTTACATAACTGAGCTGACGTAAGCGTTAACAGTGCTTCAAAAGCGGCGATCACCGCGGTTAGCGGACTGGCGTTAATGTGTTTGTAGGTGCAGTTCAATAATGTTCAGGATAGGAGTTATATGCATTTATTTCAACATATATCGAGCATCAATAGTAGTTTATCTACAGACATTTTGTTCTTAATCTGTCTGTTGGATCTCCTTATTACAGTACATTATAGCAGAAAAAACAAACATTCCTTCATAAAGCAATATTGTTTACGCCCTATCTGCTATAAAATTGTTATGATTAGAATACATAATTTATATGAATGTGTTTGTGAACATTTAATGACACACATCTCTTTTTAAGTTTGCTTTCCACACTTTCTCTACCACCAAGACCAGAACTGCTTGCATAATCTCTATACACTATGCCTAATGAAAGTTTTATTCTTGGTTATTAGACAATGTCGTCAAAGAAGAGCCACAAAGGCATGGGGGACTCCGAATGGGTGTCACGCCTCAGGAGTTTTGCCTCAACTGGAACCTGGCCTTCCAGAGAAGGCAACAGACCAGCTCCTCGCCAGAAGAAGTGGTTTGAGCTGTATCAAAGGGTAAGAATATGTTAAATGTTCATCATTAGTTGTATCATTGTAGTAAATGATTGTAATAATATAATAATAATATCTAGTAGTTTTATAATTGCATGCCATTTTAACTTTTAACTAAGAAACTAATTTCTTTGATTTTATAGATTGAGAAATGCCCAATGCAGTCCCGTGGACAGATGTCCTTGTTTGGTGTGAGGACATGTGTTTGTGGCTTTCATACTGAGAAGGTATGTTGTGTATTTATACAATCTGTGAGTTATATTACATAATATTGTAGTAATATGTGCTTGTAAGTATGTGCCTCCTCTGCACAGCTGCCACAGGCCTCCTCCTCACAACAACCAGGCCCCTCACAGCTGCCACAGGCCTCCTCCTCACAACAACCAGGCCCCTCACAGCTGCCACAGGCCTCCTCCTCACAACAACCAGGCCCCTCACAGCTGCTGCAGGCCTCCTCTGTCTCCTCACAACGACCAGCCCCATCACCGCTACTACAAGCTTCCTCCTCCTCACAACAACCAGCCCTCTCATCGCTGCAGCAGGCCTCCACACAGCTTCCACAGCCACTCACCTCCCCACAGTTGCTGCAGCCGGTCACATCAGCACAAACTGGTGTGCAACGACCCCTACTCAGTCTGACAAAGGTGATCTACAATAAAGTTTTTTTTTTTTACCAGAATATTCTGTTGCAAACACATTACATGTATTTATGTTCATTCAGTTCATGAAGCCCAGATTTGGTGGGAGCCAGAGTAATGCTGCAAAGCCCAACCTCTCTCTGGCAAGAAAACGGCACATAATCGAGGTAACAGCATTATGCAATTAAAAATAGTGCATAGCCAATAGTATATAACACTGATCATTTAACAGGGTAATGTATCTGTGGCTGAAGAAGCTCCTAGCACTGCTCTCCCAGTGAGTAACACAGTTGTGACTTTTATTAAATAAGACTTTATTAATTATAATTGCTAACTCAAGAGTCATTTATAGGCAGTAGAACCTGAAGAAGATGCTCCAGATTCCCTTTCTCCTGAACCCATCCCGGCTGGCTTAGTAAGTGCTGTTTAATAATGATCATCTTTAGAGTAAAATGTTTTTGTTTTTTTACTTGTACTGTATATGTTTAGACTGCCACTGTCGAGGCACACCCGGCCTCGCTTCAGCTCCCCCGCTTGTGGTCTGAGAGCTTGCCTCCTGAAGACCACAAATGGATTCTGAAGACCCTCTTTAGAGTAGGCCCTAAAGGAAAGGCCGAGCTCCATGACCACCTGGACCTGTGGTATTATCCTCCACAGCCAGGCCACCTTTACCACCAGGCTCCTACACCAGACCGCTTTTTTGCACATCCACTGCTTGTCTGGATGCCCTACAAGCAGCGGAAAGTGAAAGTGGTTTGTCCCAACCCTGCCTGTGGAGGACACCAGCTCACAGGTGGTGGACTGCACAAGAGGGCACGGAGGGTGCTGGACATAAAGCGGACATACAACGTGGTCACAGAGACTCTTATCTGCACGAAGTGTAGAGCCAGCAACGCGTCCTGGAGTCAGACAGTCCTGTCCCAGCTACATCTTTCCCTCCGAGATGACTTTTGCGTCATTCTTACTCAAAAGTAAGTATTATTGTACATGCAATAACATATTTCATGTGAAATATTTAACTTAACATGAAATAATTCATATTATTTTATTATAAACAAGGTTTGCCTGTGACATCCTGGTCATCGGACAACTACGGCAGAGGTCGCAGGGTAACAGTCCAACGCGGCTTCTCAATCAGCTGAAGGAGAACCACAGTAATGACTGGCTGAGGAGGGTGAATAAGTACACCACTGAGTGTAATCACTTCTTCGACCAGCAGGGACTGTTACCTGTCACCTTCAGGGAGCCTCCACAGCCTGCTGTTGTGCCCAGCTGCAAGTGGCTCCTGTCTGTCTACAGTCAAGATATTCTGACAAGGCTGGATGACATCAGAGCCAAAATAACATCCACTTATGGCTCAATCCTTAAAATGGATTCTACAAAGAAGGTTAGCAGCATTATACATTTAATTTACAATTACGGCTTTACTACATACTTTATCTGCTACTAGCTAAAACAGAAATAATTAATTATAAATTATATGTTATGTTTTTAGATCACAAAGAAGCTGGCAGGAGTGGCCAAGGGCACAGCCACATGGGTCACCTCAGTGGGCAACGAGCATGGCCAAATTCTAATCAGTGTCTTAACAGCTCAAGAGGGACCTGGGCTGGACTTGATGGCAGCAGACCTGGTCAGACGCTACCAACAGGCTGCTGTGGATCCTCCTGTGCTTCTGTATGTGGACTGTGGCTGCTGCATTGAAGCAGGGGAGACCAAGCTGCAAGCCAGATTCAGCGGGTGGCCAGATATGGCCATTCGTCTTGATATCTGGCACTTCATGCGTCGGCTTGTGGTGGGCTGCACAACAGATGCTCATCAGCTTTATCCAAAATTCATGAAAAGTTTGTCATCGTGCTTATTTGAATGGGATCCAGCTGATGTGCGTCTGTTGGTACATGCCAAAAGGCAGCAGCTTCAAAAAGATGGCCTCTCCGGTCTTAGTGACCACTATGTCAAAGACCAGCTGTCACAGGGCGAGTTGGCTCTTCACTGCAAGAGGAGGACCAGAGGTGAGGGCTGCACCACCCGGCTACTGGAGGAGCTGCTGCAGAACCTGCTGGGACCGGGGGGCAACGACAACATGGGAGTTCCCCTGTTTGATAGGGAGCGTATGGAGCATATCTGGCGGGTCCAGCAGAAACATGTTAAATGCATCCAGGATTCTCCGGGTGTTGCTCTGTACACCAAAACAGGGGAACTGACTAAAGGAGGTGTGCGGCTGCCCACATACAGGTGTGCCAGAGGTTCCAACTCTCTGGAGTCATTCCACCTGCACCTCAATCGCTTCATACCAGGTTTGTCTTAACCATACCATTTGTATTTATCAGTAAACCTGAAGGTTATTTCATAATTTCTATGTCGTATTTAGGGACTAGTGCCAACAGCTTGAATTTCCAGTTGTACCTGCTGGAAGGGCTTCACCGTTGGAACCAGGACCGTGCCACTGCTGCCCTGTCCATAACACCATCTGGACTCCGCTGTTACCAGGGCAACCTGCTTCACAGTGTGAATCTCAACTATGAAAAGTTGTGGAAGAAGAAAGTGGCACCTGAGTTTTCTCCCCCCTCTCAGTATACTGGTAAATGTCATACGATCACAATTATGTTCACAATTATAATTTTATTTCTGATTACATTATTACCTTTGACACTGGCTCCTTTACTGGTAATAGGAGAGCTCATTGGGGTGGAGTACTTATACCGGCAGACTGGGCGGGCACTGCAGGACATGCACCCAGATTCAGAGGAGACAGCTCAGCTGGTGGAGGAGCATGAGGTAGAGGATGAAGAGGAAGATGAGGGCTTCTCAGACCTGGCAGAGGACCCCACTCTCCACCCCCTGGAGGTTGCTCCTGAGCCCACCACTGCTCCAGGTACACTTACTCAATATTGTATAAATAACAAAGTAATAAATAAGGCTGTATATAATTACCATTACAATGCAAACAAACATGTATAACCTATTGATTGCCTTCCTTTTTGCAGTCCTGGGTCCTGGTGCAGCTGCTGAATTGGCCTCTGGTGACTCTGAGCCTGCTCAAACATTCATGGAGGAGGTAGAGGAGGAAATGGTAAGACTCATTGAGGCAATATGTGTAGGGTAAAGCCTGCATGACTAATAGTATATTAAAATTGCTCACTTTGACAATCGCTAATTTACATTGTAATTTACATTGTTTCAGGCTGTAGATGACCAAAATGTGCCGGGATTCCAGCATGTGGACAGGCTGGCAGCATATCTTGTGGGACTCCGGGATCAGACCTCTCTATGTCTCACCAACCAACAGGCCGACGCCATCATTGGCCTTTGGAAGAAGCTGGACGACAGAGACAGACAGCGGGTGGTGTACATGGCACGACATCAGGAGAGGCTGCTGAGTGGCCGCTTCCGTGTACCAAAGAAGCCCAGCTCTACCCCTGGGGTTGAGAGTACTACCCGCTGTGTGTTAGGAGCCGGCAGTGCTCCTGCGCAGTGGCCTGATTGCTGCCGTCTGGTGGAGGCCATGTTCATTAGGCTCTGTGTTCTCCACCCAGCACCAGTGAGAAGGGGAAGCCACACTGACTCCAGGTGGTCTCTCATTTTGAGGGACTACCATAACATCCGGCAGCTCGTGGTGAGTAACGCTCTGGTGATGCAGCAGACAAACATGCAGCTTGTGATGGTGAATCAGACCACCCTCACAGAGGTCTCTGTGCTGCTACAGGGAACAAACCTGCCTGAGCCTCCGTCCACCTCTGAGCAGCCCCTGCCTGAAGCCAGGTCGCTCCTGCCTGCTCCCATGGTGGCACAACAGGAGCATCAGTACAGATTGCCAGAGAACACAGCTGGACAGGCCCGGACAAGGCAGAAAAGCATCAGGCCTAAAGCACCGATGTTTGTTGCTCCCGTCACTCCTGGGCTGCAGACTCCAGTCCTTCCTCCTGGTGTTCAGGCTGCTCCTGTCCTCACTCCATGGCAGCAGGCTGCTCCTGTCCTCACTCCTGGTGTTCAGGCTGCTCCTGTCCTCACTCCTGGTGTTCAGGCTGCTCCGGTCTACAGACCAACACTTCAGGGTTCTCCTGTTCTCATGCCAACTCCTCAGGCTGTACAGTATGTGCCAGTGTTTCTGTCTGTGCCACAGGTTCCAGGTATCAGTACCTTAGCAAGGGCTCCAGCCCAGACTGCAGTACCTAAGAGGGCCTACAAGAGGACTGTGGAGGCCAATACTTGCAAAAAATGTGGCCAGTTCCGCACTGCTGAAACTGGGCACAGCCAATACCATGGCAAAGTATACTGCCCAAACTTTGAAACACTTTCTAAGCAGCAGTGGTTAGAGGAGATGAGGAAAGGGCAAAAAGAAGGAGATAAATAAATGACTGTGAATGATATACTTTGTTTAATGTCATGGTTTTGTTTGGTTCATTTATGTACGACTATTCCCAAATAGAATGTATGCTAAATTAATATATTTACATAAGTGTAGCTATAATGTTTGTTCGAAGTTGTAGTAATGTTTGTATAATTTTGTACTGTAATCAATGTAAAATATTTGTACATAGTTGATTTGTAATAATTATTGTTGAATAAATCTTTTGAAGCTTAAAATATACTGTATATATTTTATGTTAACAAATAAAACCAACAACTTCTATCTGCTTATAACTAAGGAAGAGTAATTACAATGTATCAGCACAACCTCCCATTCCTTTCTAGCGAACATACATTTGTATTAGTCAGGTTTAAGGTACACCTTCCAACTCCAGGAGTCAATAAGGCAAACACCATGTCTGCGCAGCAGGAGTGAGTTCCAATCCCGCAACGCTTACCTAATTTTAAAGAAAACTAGTTGACATTGTCTATTCTGAGGCCAGGCTGTCAGAAATACACTAAATAAATACCACCTCACCTTCACTTTTTCCTTTTTCTTCTTTTTCTCCCCTTTCCTCTCTTTTTTCTCTCATTTTTTCCCTTCCCCCTCCTCCCCCCTTCTTCCCCATCTTTGGCGGACAAGTGTTCCCCAGCCCGAAGTCCAACGCGCTATCCATTGCGCCACAGAGCCATATATCACCATAGTCACAACCTTTACTGTTTGATTGTCCCTGTGACACGACTGAAAGCTAACACATGTCAAGATGTACACACTGATAGTAAAGAAGAATAACCTCAGGGATTAATATTCGATGGATATGAAGTGTACCTGGATTTAACTAATGACCGCAGAATGAGGCTCCTGTTTCTAAAGGTTTGATTCACATGAGGTCCAACTCTGGTGAGATTTCAACCCACAGCCTTTGAATGTCTTTGCATTTGAAAGCTTTTAAACTAATTCATTGGTACTCCGGACTTTCTCAGTTCAAACATCCCTAGCATGGACTGGCAATTTATTTTAAACATTGCCTGAACAGGGATTTTAACCCTGGACCCTCAGATTTAAAGTCTTATACTCTACCGACTGAGCTGTCCAGGCTCTATAGATGGATCTTTTGGGCTTTAGCAGAAAAAAGATAGATAAAACACATGGGCTTTTCTCATATGGAATTTGAACCTATGGAGTGCACTGTACTGTTTCCTGTCCCTTTCAAACTAAGATGCATAACAGACATTTGAACTTCCACAAAATAAATGTAAGAAGCTTGATTTGAACAGGTATCCAGCCTTATTTTTACAACACACGACTCTGGTGGGACTCGAACCCACAACCTTTGAATGTCTTTACAATTGAAAGCCTAGAAGTCCAATGCGCTATCCATTGCGCCACAGAGCCATATATGACCATTGTCGCAACCTTTACTGTTTGATTGTCCCTGTGACACGACTGAAAGCTAACACATGTCAAGATGTACACACTGATAGTAAAGAAGAATAACCTCAGGGATTAATATTCGATGGATATGAAGTGTACCTGGATTTAACTAATGACCGCAGAATGAGGCTCCTGTTTCTAAAGGTTTGATTCACATGAGGTCCAACTCTGGTGAGATTTCAACCCACAGCCTTTGAATGTCTTTGCATTTGAAAGCTTTTAAACTAATTCAATGGTACTCCGGACTTTCTCAGTTCAAACATCCCTAGCATGGACTGGCAATTTATTTTAAACATTGCCTGAACAGGGATTTTAACCCTGGACCCTCAGATTTAAAGTCTTATACTCTACCGACTGAGCTGTCCAGGCTCTATAGATGGATCTTTTGGGCTTTAGCAGAAAAAAGATAGATAAAACACATAGGCTTTTCTCATATGGAATTTGAACCTATGGAGTGCACTGTACTGTTTCCTGTCCCTTTCAAACTAAGATGCATAACAGACATTTGAACTTCCACAAAATAAATGTAAGAAGCTTGATTTGAACAGGTATCCAGCCTTATTTTTACAACACACGACTCTGGTGGGACACGAACCCACAACCTTTGAATGTCTTTACAATTGAAAGCCTAGAAGTCCAATGCGCTATCCATTGCGCCACAGAGCCATATATGACCATTGTCACAACCTTTACTGTTTGATTGTCCCAGTGACACGACTGAAAGCTAACACATGTCAAGATGTACACACTGATAGTAAAGAAGAATAACCTCAGGGATTAATATTCGATGGATATGAAGTGTACCTGGATTTAACTAATGACCGCAGAATGAGGCTCCTGTTTCTAAAGGTTTGATTCACATGAGGTCCAACTCTGGTGAGATTTCAACCCACAGCCTTTGAATGTCTTTGCATTTGAAAGCTTTTAAACTAATTCATTGGTACTCCGGACTTTCTCAGTTCAAACATCCCTAGCATGGACTGGCAATTTATTTTAAACATTGCCTGAACAGGGATTTTAACCCTGGACCCTCAGATTTAAAGTCTTATACTCTACCGACTGAGCTGTCCAGGCTCTATAGATGGATCTTTTGGGCTTTAGCTGAAAAAAGATAGATAAAACACATAGGCTTTTCTCCTATGGAATTTGAACCTATGGAGTGCACTGTACTGTTTCCTGTCCCTTTCAAACTAAGATGCATAACAGACATTTGAACTTCCACAAAATAAATGTAAGAAGCTTGATTTGAACAGGTATCCAGCCTTATTTTTACAACACACGACTCTGGTGGGACTCGAACCCACAACCTTTGAATGTCTTTACAACTGAAAGCCTAGAAGTCCAACACGCTATCCATTGCGCCACAGAGCCATATATCACCATAGTCACAACCTTTACTGTTTGATTGTCCCTGTGACACGACTGAAAGCTAACACATGTCAAGATGTACACACTGATAGTAAAGAAGAATAACCTCAGGGATTAATATTCGATGGATATGAAGTGTACCTGGATTTAACTAATGACCGCAGAATGAGGCTCCTGTTTCTAAAGGTTTGATTCACATGAGGTCCAACTCTGGTGAGATTTCAACCCACAGCCTTTGAATTTGAAAGCTTTTAAACTAATTCAATGGTACTCCGGACTTTCTCAGTTCAAACATCCCTAGCATGGACTGGCAATTTATTTTAAACATTGCCTGAACAGGGATTTTAACCCTGGACCCTCAGATTTAAAGTCTTATACTCTACCGACTGAGCTGTCCAGGCTCTATAGATGGATCTTTTGGGCTTTAGCAGAAAAAAGATAGATAAAACACATGGGCTTTTCTCATATGGAATTTGAACCTATGGAGTGCACTGTACTGTTTCCTGTCCCTTTCAAACTAAGATGCATAACAGACATTTGAACTTCCACAAAATAAATGTAAGAAGCTTGATTTGAACAGGTATCCAGCCTTATTTTTACAACACACGACTCTGGTGGGACTCGAACCCACAACCTTTGAATGTCTTTACAATTGAAAGCCTAGAAGTCCAATGCGCTATCCATTGCGCCACAGAGCCATATATGACCATTGTCGCAACCTTTACTGTTTGATTGTCCCTGTGACACGACTGAAAGCTAACACATGTCAAGATGTACACACTGATAGTAAAGAAGAATAACCTCAGGGATTAATATTCGATGGATATGAAGTGTACCTGGATTTAACTAATGACCGCAGAATGAGGCTCCTGTTTCTAAAGGTTTGATTCACATGAGGTCCAACTCTGGTGAGATTTCAACCCACAGCCTTTGAATGTCTTTGCATTTGAAAGCTTTTAAACTAATTCAATGGTACTCCGGACTTTCTCAGTTCAAACATCCCTAGCATGGACTGGCAATTTATTTTAAACATTGCCTGAACAGGGATTTTAACCCTGGACCCTCAGATTTAAAGTCTTATACTCTACCGACTGAGCTGTCCAGGCTCTATAGATGGATCTTTTGGGCTTTAGCTGAAAAAAGATAGATAAAACACATAGGCTTTTCTCCTATGGAATTTGAACCTATGGAGTGCACTGTACTGTTTCCTGTCCCTTTCAAACTAAGATGCATAACAGACATTTGAACTTCCACAAAATAAATGTAAGAAGCTTGATTTGAACAGGTATCCAGCCTTATTTTTACAACACACGACTCTGGTGGGACTCGAACCCACAACCTTTGAATGTCTTTACAATTGAAAGTCTAGAAGTCCAATGCACTATCCATTGCGCCACAGAGCCATATATGACCATTGTCACAACCTTTACTGTTTGATTGTCCCTGTGACACGACTGAAAGCTAACACATGTCAAGATGTACACACTGATAGTAAAGAAGAATAACCTCAG
The DNA here is from genome assembly GCA_021464625.1 of Proterorhinus semilunaris. Taxonomy (NCBI): domain Eukaryota; kingdom Metazoa; phylum Chordata; class Actinopteri; order Gobiiformes; family Gobiidae; genus Proterorhinus; species Proterorhinus semilunaris. The sequence continues at coordinate 2,683,156 of CM038358.1, read as the reverse complement.
GGATTAATATTCGATGGATATGAAGTGTACCTGGATTTAACTAATGACCGCAGAATGAGGCTCCTGTTTCTAAAGGTTTGATTCACATGATGTCCAACTCTGGTGAGATTTCAACCCACAGCCTTTGAATTTGAAAGCTTTTAAACTAATTCAATGGTACTCTGGACTTTCTCAGTTCAAACATCCCTAGCATGGACTGGCAATTTATTTTAAACATTGCCTGAACAGGGATTTTAACCCTGGACCCTCAGATTTAAAGTCTTATACTCTACCGACTGAGCTGTCCAGGCTCTATAGATGGATCTTTTGGGCTTTAGCTGAAAAAAGATAGATAAAACACATAGGCTTTTCTCCTATGGAATTTGAACCTATGGAGTGCACTGTACTGTTTCCTGTCCCTTTCAAACTAAGATGCATAACAGACATTTGAACTTCCACAAAATAAATGTAAGAAGCTTGATTTGAACAGGTATCCAGCCTTATTTTTACAACACACGACTCTGGTGGGACTCGAACCCACAACCTTTGAATGTCTTTACAATTGAAAGCCTAGAAGTCCAATGCGCTATCCATTGCGCCACAGAGCCATATATGACCATTGTCACAACCTTTACTGTTTGATTGTCCCTGTGACACGACTGAAAGCTAACACATGTCAAGATGTACACACTGATAGTAAAGAAGAATAACCTCAGGGATTAATATTCGATGGATATGAAGTGTACCTGGATTTAACTAATGACCGCAGAATGAGGCTCCTGTTTCTAAAGGTTTGATTCACATGAGGTCCAACTCTGGTGAGATTTCAACCCACAGCCTTTGATTGTCTTTGAATTTGAAAGCTTTTAAACTAATTCAATGGTACTCCGGACTTTCTCAGTTCAAACATCCCTAGCATGGACTGGCAATTTATTTTAAACATTGCCTGAACAGGGATTTTAACCCTGGACCCTCAGATTTAAAGTCTTATACTCTACCGACTGAGCTGTCCAGGCTCTATAGATGGATCTTTTGGGCTTTAGCTGAAAAAAGATAGATAAAACACATAGGCTTTTCTCCTATGGAATTTGAACCTATGGAGTGCACTGTACTGTTTCCTGTCCCTTTCAAACTAAGATGCATAACAGACATTTGAACTTCCACAAAATAAATGTAAGAAGCTGGATTTGAACAGGTATCCAGCCTTATTTTTACAACACACGACTCTGGTGGGACTCGAACCCACAACCTTTGAATGTCTTTACAATTGAAAGCCTAGGAGCGCTAGCCGCCGGATACTCGTCCATCAACAACTTCAACATGGTGGGCGTGAAAACCAATCGAGTTGCAAAGCTTCAACATTTACAGCCAATCAGTCTCGTCCATTATTCCCCTCTACAACATTTGACCAATCAGAGCGAAGATAATTTTGAGCGACTTCATTTTTCAGCCAATCACAGAAAATGGTCAAGACTCGCTTACTCGTTTCATTTGCTATCACGGAGACTTGACAGTGATCCAGCATATCTAAGTTTTAGCAGCGATCAGGTAAGAATGTTATTGCCTTTCCTTTTATATTACCATAGTCATCCATTTTAGTCCTATAAATAGTTATAGTGTAGTTACGTGTTATAAGCTAAACGCTACGTAGCTTAGCTTTCATTGCTCCGTTGCTTGTGTGGCGCCTTTTACAGTCATTTATAACGTTATATCTGCTGCTGAAGAGATCGGGATCAATACAATTGTATCTTTACTATTAGACGTATGTGCTATTTTTACATAACTGAGCTGACGTAAGTGTTAACAGTGCTTCAAAAGCGGCGATCACCGCGGTTAGCGGACTGGCGTTAATGTGTTTGTAGGTGCAGTTCAATAATGTTCAGGATAGGAGTTATATGCATTTATTTCAACATATATCGAGCATCAATAGTAGTTTATCTACAGTCATTTTGTTCTTAATCTGTCTGTTGGATCTCCTTATTACAGTACATTATAGCAGAAAAAACAAACATTCCTTCATAAAGCAATATTGTTTACGCCCTATCTGCTATAAAATTGTTATGATTAGAATACATAATTTATATGAATGTGTTTGTGAACGTTTAATGACACACATCTCTTTTTAAGTTTGCTTTCCACACTTTCTCTACCACCAAGACCAGAACTGCTTGCATAATCTCTATACACTATGCCTAATGAAAGTTTTATTCTTGGTTATTAGACAATGTCGTCAAAGAAGAGCCACAAAGGCATGGGGGACTCCGAATGGGTGTCACGCCTCAGGAGTTTTGCCTCAACTGGAACCTGGCCTTCCAGAGAAGGCAACAGACCAGCTCCTCGCCAGAAGAAGTGGTTTGAGCTGTATCAAAGGGTAAGAATGTTAAATGTTCATCATTAGTTGTATCATTGTAGTAAATGATTGTAATAATATAATAATAATATCTAGTAGTTTTATAATTGCATGCCATTTTAACTTTTAACTAAGAAACTAATTTATTTGATTTCATAGATTGAGAAATGCCCAATGCAGTCCCGTGGACAGATGTCCTTGTTTGGTGTGAGGACATGTGTTTGTGGCTTTCATACTGAGAAGGTATGTTGTGTATTTATACAATCTGTGAGTTATATTACATAATATTGTAGTAATATGTGCTTGTAAGTATGTGCCTCCTCTGCACAGCTGCCACAGGCCTCCTCCTCACAACAACCAGGCCCCTCACAGCTGCCACAGGCCTCCTCCTCACAACAACCAGGCCCCTCACAGCTGCCACAGGCCTCCTCCTCACAACAACCAGGCCCCTCACAGCTGCTGCAGGCCTCCTCTGTCTCCTCACAACGACCAGCCCCATCACCGCTACTACAAGCTTCCTCCTCCTCACAACAACCAGCCCTCTCATCGCTGCAGCAGGCCTCCTCACAGCTTCCACAGCCACTCACCTCCCCACAGTTGCTGCAGCCGGTCACATCAGCACAAACTGGTGTGCAACGACCCCTACTCAGTCTGACAAAGGTGATCTACAATAAAGTTTTTTTTTTTTACCAGAATATTCTGTTGCAAACACATTACATGTATTTATGTTCATTCAGTTCATGAAGCCCAGATTTGGTGGGAGCCAGAGTAATGCTGCAAAGCCCAACCTCTCTCTGGCAAGAAAACGGCACATAATCGAGGTAACAGCATTATGCAATTAAAAATAGTGCATAGCCAATAGTATATAACACTGATCATTTAACAGGGTAATGTATCTGTGGCTGAAGAAGCTCCTAGCACTGCTCTCCCAGTGAGTAACACAGTTGTGACCTTTATTAAATAAGACTTTATTAATTATAATTGCTAACTCAAGAGTCATTTATAGGCAGTAGAACCTGAAGAAGATGCTCCAGATTCCCTTCCTCCTGAACCCATCCCGGCTGGCTTAGTAAGTGCTGTTTAATAATGATCAACTTTAGAGTAAAATGTTTTTGTTTTTTTACTTGTACTGTATATGTTTAGACTGCCACTGTCGAGGCACACCCGGCCTCGCTTCAGCTCCCCCGCTTGTGGTCTGAGAGCTTGCCTCCTGAAGACCACAAATGGATTCTGAAGACCCTCTTTAGAGTAGGCCCTAAAGGAAAGGCCGAGCTCCATGACCACCTGGACCTGTGGTATTATCCTCCACAGCCAGGCCACCTTTACCACCAGGCTCCTACACCAGACCGCTTTTTTGCACATCCACTGCTTGTCTGGATGCCCTACAAGCAGCGGAAAGTGAAAGTGGTTTGTCCCAACCCTGCCTGTGGAGGACACCAGCTCACAGGTGGTGGACTGCACAAGAGGGCACGGAGGGTGCTGGACATAAAGCGGTCATACAACGTGGTCACAGAGACTCTTATCTGCACGAAGTGTAGAGCCAGCAACGCGTCCTGGAGTCAGACAGTCCTGTCCCAGCTACATCTTTCCCTCCGAGATGACTTTTGCGTCATTCTTACTCAAAAGTAAGTATTATTGTACATGCAATAACATATTACATGTGAAATATTTAACTTAACATGAAATAATTCATATTATTTTATTATAAACAAGGTTTGCCTGTGACATCCTGGTCATCGGACAACTACGGCAGAGGTCGCAGGGTAACAGTCCAACGCGGCTTCTCAATCAGCTGAAGGAGAACCACAGTAATGACTGGCTGAGGAGGGTGAATAAGTACACCACTGAGTGTAATCACTTCTTCGACCAGCAGGGACTGTTACCTGTCACCTTCAGGGAGCCTCCACAGCCTGCTGTTGTGCCCAGCTGCAAGTGGCTCCTGTCTGTCTACAGTCAAGATATTCTGACAAGGCTGGATGACATCAGAGCCAAAATAACATCCACTTATGGCTCAATCCTTAAAATGGATTCTACAAAGAAGGTTAGCAGCATTATACATTTAATTTACAATTACGGCTTTACTACATACTTTATCTGCTACTAGCTAAAACAGAAATAATTAATTATAAATTATATGTTATGTTTTTAGATCACAAAGAAGCTGGCAGGAGTGGCCAAGGGCACAGCCACATGGGTCACCTCAGTGGGCAACGAGCATGGCCAAATTCTAATCAGTGTCTTAACAGCTCAAGAGGGACCTGGGCTGGACTTGATGGCAGCAGACCTGGTCAGACGCTACCAACAGGCTGCTGTGGATCCTCCTGTGCTTCTGTATGTGGACTGTGGCTGCTGCATTGAAGCAGGGGAGACCAAGCTGCAAGCCAGATTCAGCGGGTGGCCAGATATGGCCATTCGTCTTGATATCTGGCACTTCATGCGTCGGCTTGTGGTGGGCTGCACAACAGATGCTCATCAGCTTTATCCAAAATTCATGAAAAGTTTGTCATCGTGCTTATTTGAATGGGATCCAGCTGATGTGCGTCTGTTGGTACATGCCAAAAAGCAGCAGCTTCAAAAAGATGGCCTCTCCGGTCTTAGTGACCACTATGTCAAAGACCAGCTGTCACAGGGCGAGTTGGCTCTTCACTGCAAGAGGAGGACCAGAGGTGAGAGCTGCACCACCCGGCTACTGGAGGAGCTGCTGCAGAACCTGCTGGGACCGGGGGGCAACGACAACATGGGAGTTCCCCTGTTTGATAGGGAGCGTATGGAGCATATCTGGCGGGTCCAGCGGAAACATGTTAAATGCATCCAGGATTCTCCGGGTGTTGCTCTGTACACAAAAACAGGGGAACTGACTAAAGGAGGTGTGCGGCTGCCCACATACAGGTGTGCCAGAGGTTCCAACTCTCTGGAGTCATTCCACCTGCACCTCAATCGCTTCATACCAGGTTTGTCTTAACCATACCATTTGTATTTATCAGTATACCCGAAGGTTATTTCATAATTTCTATGTCATATTTAGGGACTAGTGCCAACAGCTTGAATTTCCAGTTGTACCTGCTGGAAGGGCTTCACCGTTGGAACCAGGACCGTGCCACTGCTGCCCTGTCCATAACACCATCTGGACTCCGCTGTTACCAGGGCAACCTGCTTCACAGTGTGAATCTCAACTATGAAAAGTTGTGGAAGAAGAAAGTGGCACCTGAGTTTTCTCCCCCCTCTCAGTATACTGGTAAATGTCATACGATCACAATTATGTTCACAATTATAATTTTATTTCTGATTACATTATTACCTTTGACACGGGCTCCTTTACTGGTAATAGGAGAGCTCATTGGGGTGGAGTACTTATACCGGCAGACTGGGCGGGCACTGCAGGACATGCACCCAGATTCAGAGGAGACAGCTCAGCTGGTGGAGGAGCATGAGGTAGAGGATGAAGAGGAAGATGAGGGCTTCTCAGACCTGGCAAAGGACCCCACTCTCCACCCCCTGGAGGTTGCTCCTGAGCCCACCACTGCTCCAGGTACACTTACTCAATATTGTATAAATAACAAAGTAATAAATAAGGCTGTATATAATTACCATTACAATGCAAACAAACATGTATAACCTATTGATTGCCTTCCTTTTTGCAGTCCTGGGTCCTTGTGCAGCTGCTGAATTGGCCTCTGGTGACTCTGAGCCTGCTCAAACATTCATGGAGGAGGTAGAGGAGGAAATGGTAAGACTCATTGAGGCAATATGTGTAGGGTAAAGCCTGCATGACTAATAGTATATTAAAATTGCTCACTTTGACAATCGCTAATTTACATTGTAATTTACATTGTTTCAGGCTGTAGATGACCAAAATGTGCCGGGATTCCAGCATGTGGACAGGCTGGCAGCATATCTTGTGGGACTCCGGGATCAGACCTCTCTATGTCTCACCAACCAACAGGCCGACGCCATCATTGGCCTTTGGAAGAAGCTGGACGACAGAGACAGACAGCGGGTGGTGTACATGGCACGACATCAGGAGAGGCTGCTGAGTGGCCGCTTCCGTGTACCAAAGAAGCCCAGCTCTACCCCTGGGGTTGAGAGTACTACCCGCTGTGTGTTAGGAGCCGGCAGTGCTCCTGCGCAGTGGCCTGATTGCTGCCGTCTGGTGGAGGCCATGTTCATTAGGCTCTGTGTTCTCCACCCAGCACCAGTGAGAAGGGGAAGCCACACTGACTCCAGGTGGTCTCTCATTTTGAGGGACTACCATAACATCCGGCAGCTCGTGGTGAGTAACGCTCTGGTGATGCAGCAGACAAACATGCAGCTTGTCATGGTGAATCAGACCACCCTCACAGAGGTCTCTGTGCTGCTACAGGGAACAAACCTGCCTGAGCCTCCGTCCACCTCTGAGCAGCCCCTGCCTGAAGCCAGGTCGCTCCTGCCTGCTCCCATGGTGGCACAACAGGAGCATCAGTACAGATTGCCAGAGAACACAGCTGGACAGGCCCGGACAAGGCAGAAAAGCATCAGGCCTAAAGCACCGATGTTTGTTGCTCCCGTCACTCCTGGGCTGCAGACTCCAGTCCTTCCTCCTGGTGTTCAGGCTGCTCCTGTCCTCACTCCATGGCAGCAGGCTGCTCCTGTCCTCACTCCTGGTGTTCAGGCTGCTCCTGTCCTCACTCCATGGCAGCAGGCTGCTCCTGTCCTCACTCCTGGTGTTCAGGCTGCTCCTGTCCTCACTCCATGGCAGCAGGCTGCTCCGGTCTACAGACCAACACTTCAGGGTTCTCCTGTTCTCATGCCAACTCCTCAGGCTGTACAGTATGTGCCAGTGTTTCTGTCTGTGCCACAGGTTCCAGGTATCAGTACCTTAGCAAGGGCTCCAGCCCAGACTGCAGTACCTAAGAGGGCCTACAAGAGGACTGTGGAGGCCAATACTTGCAAAAAATGTGGCCAGTTCCGCACTGCTGAAACTGGGCACAGCCAATACCATGGCAAAGTATACTGCCCAAACTTTGAAACACTTTCTAAGCAGCAGTGGTTAGAGGAGATGAGGAAAGGCCAAAAAGAAGGAGATAAATAAATGACTGTGAATGATATACTTTGTTTAATGTCATGGTTTTGTTTGGTTCATTTATGTACGACTATTCCCAAATAGAATGTATGCTAAATTAATATATTTACATAAGTGTAGCTATAATGTTTGTTCGAAGTTGTAGTAATGTTTGTATAATTTTGTACTGTAATCAATGTAAAATATTTGTACATAGTTGATTTGTAATAATTATTGTTGAATAAATCTTTTGAAGCTTAAAATATACTGTATATATTTTATGTTAACAAATAAAACCAACAACTTCTATCTGCTTATAACTAAGGAAGAGTAATTACAATGTATCAGCACAACCTCCCATTCCTTTCTAGCGAACATACATTTGTATTAGTCAGGTTTAAGGTACACCTTCCAACTCCAGGAGTCAATAAGGCAAACACCATGTCTGCGCAGCAGGAGTGAGTTCCAATCCCGCAACGCTTACCTAATTTTAAAGAAAACTAGTTGACATTGTCTATTCTGAGGCCAGGCTGTCAGAAATACACTAAATAAATACCACCTCACCTTCACTTTTTCCTTTTTCTTCTTTTTCTCCCCTTTCCTCTCTTTTTTCTCTCATTTTTTCCCTTCCCCCTCCTCCCCCCTTCTTCCCCATCTTTGACGGACAAGTGTTCCCCAGCCCGAGCGCAATGCGCTATCCATTGCGCCACAGAGCCATATATGACCATAGTCACAACCTTGACTGTTTGATTGTCCCTGTGACACGACTGAAAGCTAACACATGTCAAGATGTACACACTGATAGTAAAGAAGAATAACCTCAGGGATTAATATTCGATGGATATGAAGTGTACCTGGATTTAACTAATGAGCGCAGAATGAGGCTCCTGTTTCTAAAGGTTTGATTCACATGAGGTCCAACTCTGGTGAGATTTCAACCCACAGCCTTTGAATTTGAAAGCTTTTAAACTAATTCAATGGTACTCTGGACTTTCTCAGTTCAAACATCCCTAGCATGGACTGGCAATTTATTTTAAACATTGCCTGAACAGGGATTTTAACCCTGGACCCTCAGATTTAAAGTCTTATACTCTACCGACTGAGCTGTCCAGGCTCTATAGATGGATCTTTTGGGCTTTAGCTGAAAAAAGATAGATAAAACACATAGGCTTTTCTCCTATGGAATTTGAACCTATGGAGTGCACTGTACTGTTTCCTGTCCCTTTCAAACTAAGATGCATAACAGACATTTGAACTTCCACAAAATAAATGTAAGAAGCTGGATTTGAACAGGTATCCAGCCTTATTTTTACAACACACGACTCTGGTGGGACTCGAACCCACAACCTTTGAATGTCTTTACAATTGAAAGCCTAGAAGTCCAATGCGCTATCCATTGCGCCACAGAGCCATATATGACCATAGTCACAACCTTGACTGTTTGATTGTCCCTGTGACACGACTGAAAGCTAACACATGTCAAGATGTACACACTGATAGTAAAGAAGAATAACCTCAGGGATTAATATTCGATGGATATGAAGTGTACCTGGATTTAACTAATGAGCGCAGAATGAGGCTCCTGTTTCTAAAGGTTTGATTCACATGAGGTCCAACTCTGGTGAGATTTCAACCCACAGCCTTTGAATTTGAAAATTTTTAAACTAATTCAATGGTACTCTGGACTTTCTCAGTTCAAACATCCCTAGCATGGACTGGCAATTTATTTTAAACATTGCCTGAACAGGGATTTTAACCCTGGACCCTCAGATTTAAAGTCTTATACTCTACCGACTGAGCTGTCCAGGCTCTATAGATGGATCTTTTGGGCTTTAGCTGAAAAAAGATAGATAAAACACATAGGCTTTTCTCCTATGGAATTTGAACCTATGGAGTGCACTGTACTGTTTCCTGTCCCTTTCAAACTAAGATGCATAACAGACATTTGAACTTCCACAAAATAAATGTAAGAAGCTTGATTTGAACAGGTATCCAGCCTTATTTTTACAACACACGACTCTGGTGGGACTCGAACCCACAACCTTTGAATGTCTTTACAACTGAAAGCCTAGAAGTCCAACGCGCTATCCATTGCGCCACAGAGCCATATATCACCATAGTCACAACCTTTACTGTTTGATTGTCCCTGTGACACGACTGAAAGCTAACACATGTCAAGATGTACACACTGATAGTAAAGAAGAATAACCTCAGGGATTAATATTCGATGGATATGAAGTGTACCTGGATTTAACTAATGACCGCAGAATGAGGCTCCTGTTTCTAAAGGTTTGATTCACATGAGGTCCAACTCTGGTGAGATTTCAACCCACAGCCTTTGAATTTGAAAGCTTTTAAACTAATTCAATGGTACTCCGGACTTTCTCAGTTCAAACATCCCTAGCATGGACTGGCAATTTATTTTAAACATTGCCTGAACAGGGATTTTAACCCTGGACCCTCAGATTTAAAGTCTTATACTCTACCGACTGAGCTGTCCAGGCTCTATAGATGGATCTTTTGGGCTTTAGCTGAAAAAAGATAGATAAAACACATAGGCTTTTCTCCTATGGAATTTGAACCTATGGAGTGCACTGTACTGTTTCCTGTCCCTTTCAAACTAAGATGCATAACAGACATTTGAACTTCCACAAAATAAATGTAAGAAGCTTGATTTGAACAGGTATCCAGCCTTATTTTTACAACACACGACTCTGGTGGGACTCGAACCCACAACCTTTGAATGTCTTTACAACTGAAAGCCTAGAAGTCCAACGCGCTATCCATTGCGCCACAGAGCCATATATCACCATAGTCACAACCTTTACTGTTTGATTGTCCCTGTGACACGACTGAAAGCTAACACATGTCAAGATGTACACACTGATAGTAAAGAAGAATAACCTCAGGGATTAATATTCAATGGATATGAAGTGTACCTGGATTTAACTAATGACCGCAGAATGAGGCTCCTGTTTCTAAAGGTTTGATTCACATGAGGTCCAACTCTGGTGAGATTTCAACCCACAGCCTTTGAATTTGAAAGCTTTTAAACTAATTCAATGGTACTCTGGACTTTCTCAGTTCAAACATCCCTAGCATGGACTGGCAATTTCTTTTAAACATTGCCTGAACAGGGATTTTAACCCTGGACCCTCAGATTTAAAGTCTTATACTCTACCGACTGAGCTGTCCAGGCTCTATAGATGGATCTTTTGGGCTTTAGCTGAAAAAAGATAGATAAAACACATAGGCTTTTCTCCTATGGAATTTGAACCTATGGAGTGCACTGTACTGTTTCCTGTCCCTTTCAAACTAAGATGCATAACAGACATTTGAACTTCCACAAAATAAATGTAAGAAGCTTGATTTGAACAGGTATCCAGCCTTATTTTTACAACACACGACTCTGGTGGGACTCGAACCCACAACCTTTGAATGTCTTTACAATTGAAAGCCTAGAAGTCCAATGCGCTATCCATTGCGCCACAGAGCCATATATGACCATTGTCACAACCTTTACTGTTTGATTGTCCCTGTGACACGACTGAAAGCTAACACATGTCAAGATGTACACACTGATAGTAAAGAAGAATAACCTCAGGGATTAATATTCGATGGATATGAAGTGTACCTGGATTTAACTAATGAGCGCAGAATGAGGCTCCTGTTTCTAAAGGTTTGATTCACATGAGGTCCAACTCTGGTGAGATTTCAACCCACAGCCTTTGATTGTCTTTGAATTTGAAAGCTTTTAAACTAATTCAATGGTACTCCGGACTTTCTCAGTTCAAACATCCCTAGCATGGACTGGCAATTTATTTTAAACATTGCCTGAACAGGGATTTTAACCCTGGACCCTCAGATTTAAAGTCTTATACTCTACCGACTGAGCTGTCCAGGCTCTATAGATGGATCTTTTGGGCTTTAGCTGAAAAAAGATAGATAAAACACATAGGCTTTTCTCCTATGGAATTTGAACCTATGGAGTGCACTGTACTGTTTCCTGTCCCTTTCAAACTAAGATGCATAACAGACATTTGAACTTCCACAAATTAAATGTAAGAAGATTGTTTTGTACAGGTATCCAGCCTTATTTTTACAACACACGACTCTGGTGGGACTCGAACCCACAACCTTTGAATGTCTTTACAATTGAAAGCCTAGAAGTCCAATGCGCTATCCATTGCGCCACAGAGCCATATATGACCATAGTCACAACCTTGACTGTTTGATTGTCCCTGTGACACGACTGAAAGCTAACACATGTCAAGATGTACACACTGATAGTAAAGAAGAATAACCTCAGGGATTAATATTCGATGGATATGAAGTGTACCTGGATTTAACTAATGAGCGCAGAATGAGGCTCCTGTTTCTAAAGGTTTGATTCACATGAGGTCCAACTCTGGTGAGATTTCAACCCACAGCCTTTGAATTTGAAAATTTTTAAACTAATTCAATGGTACTCTGGACTTTCTCAGTTCAAACATCCCTAGCATGGACTGGCAATTTATTTTAAACATTGCCTGAACAGGGATTTTAACCCTGGACCCTCAGATTTAAAGTCTTATACTCTACCGACTGAGCTGTCCAGGCTCTATAGATGGATCTTTTGGGCTTTAGCTGAAAAAAGATAGATAAAACACATAGGCTTTTCTCCTATGGAATTTGAACCTATGGAGTGCACTGTACTGTTTCCTGTCCCTTTCAAACTAAGATGCATAACAGACATTTGAACTTCCACAAAATAAATGTAAGAAGCTTGATTTGAACAGGTATCCAGCCTTATTTTTACAACACACGACTCTGGTGGGACTCGAACCCACAACCTTTGAATGTCTTTACAACTGAAAGCCTAGAAGTCCAATGCGCTATCCATTGCGCAACAGAGCCATATATCACCATAGTCACAACCTTTACTGTTTGATTGTCCCTGTGACACGACTGAAAGCTAACACATGTCAAGATGTACACACTGATAGTAAAGAAGAATAACCTCAGGGATTAATATTCGATGGATATGAAGTGTACCTGGATTTAACTAATGACCGCAGAATGAGGCTCCTGTTTCTAAAGGTTTGATTCACATGAGGTCCAACTCTGGTGAGATTTCAACCCACAGCCTTTGAATGTCTTTGCATTTGAAAGCTTTTAAACTAATTCAATGGTACTCCGGACTTTCTCAGTTCAAACATCCCTAGCATGGACTGGCAATTTATTTTAAACATTGCCCGAACAGGGATTTTAACCCTGGACCCTCAGATTTAAAGTCTTATACTCTACCGACTGAGCTGTCCAGGCTCTATAGATGGATCTTTTGGGCTTTAGCTGAAAAAAGATAGATAAAACACATAGGCTTTTCTCCTATGGAATTTGAACCTATGGAGTGCACTGTACTGTTTCCTGTCCCTTTCAAACTAAGATGCATAACAGACATTTGAACTTCCACAAAATAAATGTAAGAAGCTTGATTTGAACAGGTATCCAGCCTTATTTTTACAACACACGACTCTGGTGGGACTCGAACCCACAACCTTTGAATGTCTTTACAACTGAAAGCCTAGAAGTCCAACGCGCTATCCATTGCGCCACAGAGCCATATATCACCATAGTCACAACCTTTACTGTTTGATTGTCCCTGTGAAACGACTGAAAGCTAACACATGTCAAGATGTACACACTGATAGTAAAGAAGAATAACCTCAGGGATTAATATTCGATGGATATGAAGTGTACCTGGATTTAACTAATGACCGCAGAATGAGGCTCCTGTTTCTAAAGGTTTGATTCACATGAGGTCCAACTCTGGTGAGATTTCAACCCACAGCCTTTGAATTTGAAAGCTTTTAAACTAATTCAATGGTACTCCGGACTTTCTCAGTTCAAACATCCCTAGCATGGACTGGCAATTTATTTTAAACATTGCCTGAACAGGGATTTTAACCCTGGACCCTCAGATTTAAAGTCTTATACTCTACCGACTGAGCTGTCCGGGCTCTATAGATGGATCTTTTGGGCTTTAGCTGAAAAAAGATAGATAAAACACATAGGCTTTTCTCCTATGGAATTTGAACCTATGGAGTGCACTGTACTGTTTCCTGTCCCTTTCAAACTAAGATGCATAACAGACATTTGAACTTCCACAAAATAAATGTAAGAAGCTTGATTTGAACAGGTATCCAGCCTTATTTTTACAACACACGACTCTGGTGGGACTCGAACCCACAACCTTTGAATGTCTTTACAACTGAAAGCCTAGAAGTCCAACGCGCTATCCATTGCGCCACAGAGCCATATATCACCATAGTCACAACCTTTACTGTTTGATTGTCCCTGTGACACGACTGAAAGCTAACACATGTCAAGATGTACACACTGATAGTAAAGAAGAATAACCTCAGGGATTAATATTCGATGGATATGAAGTGTACCTGGATTTAACTAATGACCGCAGAATGAGGCTCCTGTTTCTAAAGGTTTGATTCACATGAGGTCCAACTCTGGTGAGATTTCAACCCACAGCCTTTGAATTTGAAAGCTTTTAAACTAATTCAATGGTACTCCGGACTTTCTCAGTTCAAACATCCCTAGCATGGACTGGCAATTTATTTTAAACATTGCCTGAACAGGGATTTTAACCCTGGACCCTCAGATTTAAAGTCTTATACTCTACCGACTGAGCTGTCCAGGCTCTATAGATGGATCTTTTGGGCTTTAGCAGAAAAAAGATAGATAAAACACATAGGCTTTTCTCATATGGAATTTGAACCTATGGAGTGCACTGTACTGTTTCCTGTCCCTTTCAAACTAAGATGCATAACAGACATTTGAACTTCCACAAAATAAATGTAAGAAGCTTGATTTGAACAGGTATCCAGCCTTATTTTTACAACACACGACTCTGGTGGGACTCGAACCCACAACCTTTGAATGTCTTTACAACTGAAAGCCTAGAAGTCCAAAGCGCTATCCATTGCGCCACATATCACCATAGTCACGACCTTTACTGTTTGATTGTCCCTGTGACACGACTGAAAGCTAACACATGTCAAGATGTACACACTGATAGTAAAGAAGAATAACCTCAGGGATTAATATTCGATGGATATGAAGTGTACCTGGATTTAACTAATGACCGCAGAATGAGGCTCCTGTTTCTAAAGGTTTGATTCACATGAGGTCCAACTCTGGTGAGATTTCAACCCACAGCCTTTGAATTTGAAAGCTTTTAAACTAATTCAATGGTACTCCGGACTTTCTCAGTTCAAACATCCCTAGCATGGACTGGCAATTTATTTTAAACATTGCCTGAACAGGGATTTTAACCCTGGACCCTCAGATTTAAAGTCTTATACTCTACCGACTGAGCTGTCCAGGCTCTATAGATGGATCTTTTGGGCTTTAGCAGAAAAAAGATAGATAAAACACATAGGCTTTTCTCCTATGGAATTTGAACCTATGGAGTGCACTGTACTGTTTCCTGTCCCTTTCAAACTAAGATGCATAACAGACATTTGAACTTCCACAAAATAAATGTAAGAAGATTGATTTGAACAGGTATCCAGCCTTATTTTTACAACACACGACTCTGGTGGGACTCGAACCCACAACCTTTGAATGTCTTTACAATTGAAAGCCTAGAAGTCCAATGCGCTATCCATTGCGCCACAGAGCCATATATGACCATTGTCACAACCTTTACTGTTTGATTGTCCCTGTGACACGACTGAAAGCTAACACATGTCAAGATGTACACACTGATAGTAAAGAAGAATAACCTCAGGGATTAATATTCGATGGATATGAAGTGTACCTGGATTTAACTAATGACCGCAGAATGAGGCTCCTGTTTCTAAAGGTTTGATTCACATGAGGTCCAACTCTGGTGAGATTTCAACCCACAGCCTTTGAATTTGAAAGCTTTTAAACTAATTCAATGGTACTCCGGACTTTCTCAGTTCAAACATCCCTAGCATGGACTGGCAATTTATTTTAAACATTGCCTGAACAGGGATTTTAACCCTGGACCCTCAGATTTAAAGTCTTATACTCTACCGACTGAGCTGTCCAGGCTCTATAGATGGATCTTTTGGGCTTTAGCTGAAAAAAGATAGATAAAACACATAGGCTTTTCTCATATGGAATTTGAACCTATGGAGTGCACTGTACTGTTTCCTGTCCCTTTCAAACTAAGATGCATAACAGACATTTGAACTTCCACAAATTAAATGTAAGAAGATTGTTTTGTACAGGTATCCAGCCTTATTTTTACAACACACGACTCTGGTGGGACTCGAACCCACAACCTTTGAATGTCTTTACAACTGAAAGCCTAGAAGTCCAATAAGCTATCCATTGCGCCACAGAGCCATATATGACCATTGTCACAACCTTTACTGTTTGATTGTCCCTGTGACACGACTGAAAGCTAACACATGTCAAGATGTACACACTGATAGTAAAGAAGAATAACCTCAGGGATTAATATTCGATGGATATGAAGTGTACCTGGATTTAACTAATGACCGCAGAATGAGGCTCCTGTTTCTAAAGGTTTGATTCACATGAGGTCCAACTCTGGTGAGATTTCAACCCACAGCCTTTGAATTTGAAAGCTTTTAAACTAATTCAATGGTACTCCGGACTTTCTCAGTTCAAACATCCCTAGCATGGACTGGCAATTTATTTTAAACATTGCCTGAACAGGGATTTTAACCCTGGACCCTCAGATTTAAAGTCTTATACTCTACCGACTGAGCTGTCCAGGCTCTATAGATGGATCTTTTGGGCTTTAGCAGAAAAAAGATAGATAAAACACATGGGCTTTTCTCATATGGAATTTGAACCTATGGAGTGCACTGTACTGTTTCCTGTCCCTTTCAAACTAAGATGCATAACAGACATTTGAACTTCCACAAATTAAATGTAAGAAGATTGTTTTGTACAGGTATCCAGCCTTATTTTTACAACACACGACTCTGGTGTGACTCGAAACCACAACCTTTGAATGTCTTTACAACTGAAAGCCTAGAAGTCCAATGCGCTAGCCATTGCGCCACAGAGCCATATATCACCATAGTCACGACCTTTACTGTTTGATTGTCCCTGTGACACGACTGAAAGCTAACACATGTCAAGATGTACACACTGATAGTAAAGAAGAATAACCTCAGGGATTAATATTCAATGGATATGAAGTGTACCTGGATTTAACTAATGACCGCAGAATGAGGCTCCTGTTTCTAAAGGTTTGATTCACATGAGGTCCAACTCTGGTGAGATTTCAACCCACAGCCTTTGAATTTGAAAGCTTTTAAACTAATTCAATGGTACTCCGGACTTTCTCAGTTCAAACATCCCTAGCATGGACTGGCAATTTATTTTAAACATTGCCTGAACAGGGATTTTAACCCTGGACCCTCAGATTTAAAGTCTTATACTCTACCGACTGAGCTGTCCAGGCTCTATAGATGGATCTTTTGGGCTTTAGCTGAAAAAAGATAGATAAAACACATGGGCTTTTCTCATATGGAATTTGAACCTATGGAGTGCACTGTACTGTTTCCTGTCCCTTTCAAACTAAGATGCATAACAGACATTTGAACTTCCACAAATTAAATGTAAGAAGATTGTTTTGTACAGGTATCCAGCCTTATTTTTACAACACACGACTCTGGTGTGACTCGAACCCACAACCTTTGAATGTCTTTACAACTGAAAGCCTAGAAGTCCAATAAGCTATCCATTGCGCCACAGAGCCATATATGACCATTGTCACAACCTTTACTGTTTGATTGTCCCTGTGACACGACTGAAAGCTAACACATGTCAAGATGTACACACTGATAGTAAAGAAGAATAACCTCAGGGATTAATATTCGATGGATATGAAGTGTACCTGGATTTAACTAATGACCGCAGAATGAGGCTCCTGTTTCTAAAGGTTTGATTCACATGAGGTCCAACTCTGGTGAGATTTCAACCCACAGCCTTTGATTGTCTTTGAATTTGAAAGCTTTTAAACTAATTCAATGGTACTCCGGACTTTCTCAGTTCAAACATCCCTAGCATGGACTGGCAATTTATTTTAAACATTGCCTGAACAGGGATTTTAACCCTGGACCCTCAGATTTAAAGTCTTATACTCTACCGACTGAGCTGTCCAGGCTCTATAGATGGATCTTTTGGGCTTTAGCTGAAAAAAGATAGATAAAACACATAGGCTTTTCTCCTATGGAATTTGAACCTATGGAGTGCACTGTACTGTTTCCTGTCCCTTTCAAACTAAGATGCATAACAGACATTTGAACTTCCACAAAATAAATGTAAGAAGCTGGATTTGAACAGGTATCCAGCCTTATTTTTACAACACACGACTCTGGTGGGACTCGAACCCACAACCTTTGAATGTCTTTACAATTGAAAGCCTAGAAGTCCAATGCGCTATCCATTGCGCCACAGAGCCATATATGACCATAGTCACAACCTTGACTGTTTGATTGTCCCTGTGACACGACTGAAAGCTAACACATGTCAAGATGTACACACTGATAGTAAAGAAGAATAACCTCAGGGATTAATATTCGATGGATATGAAGTGTACCTGGATTTAACTAATGAGCGCAGAATGAGGCTCCTGTTTCTAAAGGTTTGATTCACATGAGGTCCAACTCTGGTGAGATTTCAACCCACAGCCTTTGAATTTGAAAATTTTTAAACTAATTCAATGGTACTCTGGACTTTCTCAGTTCAAACATCCCTAGCATGGACTGGCAATTTATTTTAAACATTGCCTGAACAGGGATTTTAACCCTGGACCCTCAGATTTAAAGTCTTATACTCTACCGACTGAGCTGTCCAGGCTCTATAGATGGATCTTTTGGGCTTTAGCTGAAAAAAGATAGATAAAACACATAGGCTTTTCTCCTATGGAATTTGAACCTATGGAGTGCACTGTACTGTTTCCTGTCCCTTTCAAACTAAGATGCATAACAGACATTTGAACTTCCACAAAATAAATGTAAGAAGCTTGATTTGAACAGGTATCCAGCCTTATTTTTACAACACACGACTCTGGTGGGACTCGAACCCACAACCTTTGAATGTCTTTACAACTGAAAGCCTAGAAGTCCAATGCGCTATCCATTGCGCAACAGAGCCATATATCACCATAGTCACAACCTTTACTGTTTGATTGTCCCTGTGACACGACTGAAAGCTAACACATGTCAAGATGTACACACTGATAGTAAAGAAGAATAACCTCAGGGATTAATATTCGATGGATATGAAGTGTACCTGGATTTAACTAATGACCGCAGAATGAGGCTCCTGTTTCTAAAGGTTTGATTCACATGAGGTCCAACTCTGGTGAGATTTCAACCCACAGCCTTTGAATTTGAAAGCTTTTAAACTAATTCAATGGTACTCCGGACTTTCTCAGTTCAAACATCCCTAGCATGGACTGGCAATTTATTTTAAACATTGCCTGAACAGGGATTTTAACCCTGGACCCTCAGATTTAAAGTCTTATACTCTACCGACTGAGCTGTCCAGGCTCTATAGATGGATCTTTTGGGCTTTAGCTGAAAAAAGATAGATAAAACACATAGGCTTTTCTCCTATGGAATTTGAACCTATGGAGTGCACTGTACTGTTTCCTGTCCCTTTCAAACTAAGATGCATAACAGACATTTGAACTTCCACAAAATAAATGTAAGAAGCTTGATTTGAACAGGTATCCAGCCTTATTTTTACAACACACGACTCTGGTGGGACTCGAACCCACAACCTTTGAATGTCTTTACAACTGAAAGCCTAGAAGTCCAACGCGCTATCCATTGCGCCACAGAGCCATATATCACCATAGTCACAACCTTTACTGTTTGATTGTCCCTGTGACACGACTGAAAGCTAACACATGTCAAGATGTACACACTGATAGTAAAGAAGAATAACCTCAGGGATTAATATTCGATGGATATGAAGTGTACCTGGATTTAACTAATGACCGCAGAATGAGGCTCCTGTTTCTAAAGGTTTGATTCACATGAGGTCCAACTCTGGTGAGATTTCAACCCACAGCCTTTGAATTTGAAAGCTTTTAAACTAATTCAATGGTACTCCGGACTTTCTCAGTTCAAACATCCCTAGCATGGACTGGCAATTTATTTTAAACATTGCCTGAACAGGGATTTTAACCCTGGACCCTCAGATTTAAAGTCTTATACTCTACCGACTGAGCTGTCCGGGCTCTATAGATGGATCTTTTGGGCTTTAGCTGAAAAAAGATAGATAAAACACATAGGCTTTTCTCCTATGGAATTTGAACCTATGGAGTGCACTGTACTGTTTCCTGTCCCTTTCAAACTAAGATGCATAACAGACATTTGAACTTCCACAAAATAAATGTAAGAAGCTTGATTTGAACAGGTATCCAGCCTTATTTTTACAACACACGACTCTGGTGGGACTCGAACCCACAACCTTTGAATGTCTTTACAATTGAAAGCCTAGAAGTCCAATGCGCTATCCATTGCGCCACAGAGCCATATATGACCATTGTCACAACCTTTACTGTTTGATTGTCCCTGTGACACGACTGAAAGCTAACACATGTCAAGATGTACACACTGATAGTAAAGAAGAATAACCTCAGGGATTAATATTCGATGGATATGAAGTGTACCTGGATTTAACTAATGACCGCAGAATGAGGCTCCTGTTTCTAAAGGTTTGATTCACATGAGGTCCAACTCTGGTGAGATTTCAACCCACAGCCTTTGAATTTGAAAGCTTTTAAACTAATTCAATGGTACTCCGGACTTTCTCAGTTCAAACATCCCTAGCATGGACTGGCAATTTATTTTAAACATTGCCCGAACAGGGATTTTAACCCTGGACCCTCAGATTTAAAGTCTTATACTCTACCGACTGAGCTGTCCAGGCTCTATAGATGGATCTTTTGGGCTTTAGCTGAAAAAAGATAGATAAAACACATAGGCTTTTCTCCTATGGAATTTGAACCTATGGAGTGCACTGTACTGTTTCCTGTCCCTTTCAAACTAAGATGCATAACAGACATTTGAACTTCCACAAAATAAATGTAAGAAGCTTGATTTGAACAGGTATCCAGCCTTATTTTTACAACACACGACTCTGGTGGGACTCGAACCCACAACCTTTGAATGTCTTTACAACTGAAAGCCTAGAAGTCCAACGCGCTATCCATTGCGCCACAGAGCCATATATCACCATAGTCACAACCTTTACTGTTTGATTGTCCCTGTGACACGACTGAAAGCTAACACATGTCAAGATGTACACACTGATAGTAAAGAAGAATAACCTCAGGGATTAATATTCGATGGATATGAAGTGTACCTGGATTTAACTAATGACCGCAGAATGAGGCTCCTGTTTCTAAAGGTTTGATTCACATGAGGTCCAACTCTGGTGAGATTTCAACCCACAGCCTTTGAATTTGAAAGCTTTTAAACTAATTCAATGGTACTCCGGACTTTCTCAGTTCAAACATCCCTAGCATGGACTGGCAATTTATTTTAAACATTGCCTGAACAGGGATTTTAACCCTGGACCCTCAGATTTAAAGTCTTATACTCTACCGACTGAGCTGTCCAGGCTCTATAGATGGATCTTTTGGGCTTTAGCAGAAAAAAGATAGATAAAACACATAGGCTTTTCTCATATGGAATTTGAACCTATGGAGTGCACTGTACTGTTTCCTGTCCCTTTCAAACTAAGATGCATAACAGACATTTGAACTTCCACAAAATAAATGTAAGAAGCTTGATTTGAACAGGTATCCAGCCTTATTTTTACAACACACGACTCTGGTGGGACTCGAACCCACAACCTTTGAATGTCTTTACAACTGAAAGCCTAGAAGTCCAAAGCGCTATCCATTGCGCCACAGAGCCATATATCACCATAGTCACGACCTTTACTGTTTGATTGTCCCTGTGACACGACTGAAAGCTAACACATGTCAAGATGTACACACTGATAGTAAAGAAGAATAACCTCAGGGATTAATATTCGATGGATATGAAGTGTACCTGGATTTAACTAATGACCGCAGAATGAGGCTCCTGTTTCTAAAGGTTTGATTCACATGAGGTCCAACTCTGGTGAGATTTCAACCCACAGCCTTTGAATTTGAAAGCTTTTAAACTAATTCAATGGTACTCCGGACTTTCTCAGTTCAAACATCCCTAGCATGGACTGGCAATTTATTTTAAACATTGCCTGAACAGGGATTTTAACCCTGGACCCTCAGATTTAAAGTCTTATACTCTACCGACTGAGCTGTCCAGGCTCTATAGATGGATCTTTTGGGCTTTAGCAGAAAAAAGATAGATAAAACACATAGGCTTTTCTCCTATGGAATTTGAACCTATGGAGTGCACTGTACTGTTTCCTGTCCCTTTCAAACTAAGATGCATAACAGACATTTGAACTTCCACAAAATAAATGTAAGAAGATTGATTTGAACAGGTATCCAGCCTTATTTTTACAACACACGACTCTGGTGGGACTCGAACCCACAACCTTTGAATGTCTTTACAATTGAAAGCCTAGAAGTCCAATGCGCTATCCATTGCGCCACAGAGCCATATATGACCATTGTCACAACCTTTACTGTTTGATTGTCCCTGTGACACGACTGAAAGCTAACACATGTCAAGATGTACACACTGATAGTAAAGAAGAATAACCTCAGGGATTAATATTCGATGGATATGAAGTGTACCTGGATTTAACTAATGACCGCAGAATGAGGCTCCTGTTTCTAAAGGTTTGATTCACATGAGGTCCAACTCTGGTGAGATTTCAACCCACAGCCTTTGAATTTGAAAGCTTTTAAACTAATTCAATGGTACTCCGGACTTTCTCAGTTCAAACATCCCTAGCATGGACTGGCAATTTATTTTAAACATTGCCTGAACAGGGATTTTAACCCTGGACCCTCAGATTTAAAGTCTTATACTCTACCGACTGAGCTGTCCAGGCTCTATAGATGGATCTTTTGGGCTTTAGCTGAAAAAAGATAGATAAAACACATAGGCTTTTCTCATATGGAATTTGAACCTATGGAGTGCACTGTACTGTTTCCTGTCCCTTTCAAACTAAGATGCATAACAGACATTTGAACTTCCACAAATTAAATGTAAGAAGATTGTTTTGTACAGGTATCCAGCCTTATTTTTACAACACACGACTCTGGTGGGACTCGAACCCACAACCTTTGAATGTCTTTACAACTGAAAGCCTAGAAGTCCAATAAGCTATCCATTGCGCCACAGAGCCATATATGACCATTGTCACAACCTTTACTGTTTGATTGTCCCTGTGACACGACTGAAAGCTAACACATGTCAAGATGTACACACTGATAGTAAAGAAGAATAACCTCAGGGATTAATATTCGATGGATATGAAGTGTACCTGGATTTAACTAATGACCGCAGAATGAGGCTCCTGTTTCTAAAGGTTTGATTCACATGAGGTCCAACTCTGGTGAGATTTCAACCCACAGCCTTTGAATTTGAAAGCTTTTAAACTAATTCAATGGTACTCCGGACTTTCTCAGTTCAAACATCCCTAGCATGGACTGGCAATTTATTTTAAACATTGCCTGAACAGGGATTTTAACCCTGGACCCTCAGATTTAAAGTCTTATACTCTACCGACTGAGCTGTCCAGGCTCTATAGATGGATCTTTTGGGCTTTAGCAGAAAAAAGATAGATAAAACACATAGGCTTTTCTCCTATGGAATTTGAACCTATGGAGTGCACTGTACTGTTTCCTGTCCCTTTCAAACTAAGATGCATAACAGACATTTGAACTTCCACAAAATAAATGTAAGAAGATTGATTTGAACAGGTATCCAGCCTTATTTTTACAACACACGACTCTGGTGGGACTCGAACCCACAACCTTTGAATGTCTTTACAATTGAAAGCCTAGAAGTCCAATGCGCTATCCATTGCGCCACAGAGCCATATATGACCATTGTCACAACCTTTACTGTTTGATTGTCCCTGTGACACGACTGAAAGCTAACACATGTCAAGATGTACACACTGATAGTAAAGAAGAATAACCTCAGGGATTAATATTCGATGGATATGAAGTGTACCTGGATTTAACTAATGACCGCAGAATGAGGCTCCTGTTTCTAAAGGTTTGATTCACATGAGGTCCAACTCTGGTGAGATTTCAACCCACAGCCTTTGAATTTGAAAGCTTTTAAACTAATTCAATGGTACTCCGGACTTTCTCAGTTCAAACATCCCTAGCATGGACTGGCAATTTATTTTAAACATTGCCTGAACAGGGATTTTAACCCTGGACCCTCAGATTTAAAGTCTTATACTCTACCGACTGAGCTGTCCAGGCTCTATAGATGGATCTTTTGGGCTTTAGCTGAAAAAAGATAGATAAAACACATAGGCTTTTCTCATATGGAATTTGAACCTATGGAGTGCACTGTACTGTTTCCTGTCCCTTTCAAACTAAGATGCATAACAGACATTTGAACTTCCACAAATTAAATGTAAGAAGATTGTTTTGTACAGGTATCCAGCCTTATTTTTACAACACACGACTCTGGTGTGACTCGAACCCACAACCTTTGAATGTCTTTACAACTGAAAGCCTAGAAGTCCAATAAGCTATCCATTGCGCCACAGAGCCATATATGACCATTGTCACAACCTTTACTGTTTGATTGTCCCTGTGACACGACTGAAAGCTAACACATGTCAAGATGTACACACTGATAGTAAAGAAGAATAACCTCAGGGATTAATATTCGATGGATATGAAGTGTACCTGGATTTAACTAATGACCGCAGAATGAGGCTCCTGTTTCTAAAGGTTTGATTCACATGAGGTCCAACTCTGGTGAGATTTCAACCCACAGCCTTTGAATTTGAAAGCTTTTAAACTAATTCAATGGTACTCCGGACTTTCTCAGTTCAAACATCCCTAGCATGGACTGGCAATTTATTTTAAACATTGCCTGAACAGGGATTTTAACCCTGGACCCTCAGATTTAAAGTCTTATACTCTACCGACTGAGCTGTCCAGGCTCTATAGATGGATCTTTTGGGCTTTAGCAGAAAAAAGATAGATAAAACACATGGGCTTTTCTCATATGGAATTTGAACCTATGGAGTGCACTGTACTGTTTCCTGTCCCTTTCAAACTAAGATGCATAACAGACATTTGAACTTCCACAAATTAAATGTAAGAAGATTGTTTTGTACAGGTATCCAGCCTTATTTTTACAACACACGACTCTGGTGTGACTCGAAACCACAACCTTTGAATGTCTTTACAACTGAAAGCCTAGAAGTCCAATAAGCTATCCATTGCGCCACAGAGCCATATATCACCATAGTCACGACCTTTACTGTTTGATTGTCCCTGTGACACGACTGAAAGCTAACACATGTCAAGATGTACACACTGATAGTAAAGAAGAATAACCTCAGGGATTAATATTCAATGGATATGAAGTGTACCTGGATTTAACTAATGACCGCAGAATGAGGCTCCCGTTTCTAAAGGTTTGATTCACATGAGGTCCAACTCTGGTGAGATTTCAACCCACAGCCTTTGAATTTGAAAGCTTTTAAACTAATTCAATGGTACTCCGGACTTTCTCAGTTCAAACATCCCTAGCATGGACTGGCAATTTATTTTAAACATTGCCTGAACAGGGATTTTAACCCTGGACCCTCAGATTTAAAGTCTTATACTCTACCGACTGAGCTGTCCAGGCTCTATAGATGGATCTTTTGGGCTTTAGCTGAAAAAAGATAGATAAAACACATGGGCTTTTCTCATATGGAATTTGAACCTATGGAGTGCACTGTACTGTTTCCTGTCCCTTTCAAACTAAGATGCATAACAGACATTTGAACTTCCACAAATTAAATGTAAGAAGATTGTTTTGTACAGGTATCCAGCCTTATTTTTACAACACACGACTCTGGTGTGACTCGAACCCACAACCTTTGAATGTCTTTACAACTGAAAGCCTAGAAGTCCAATAAGCTATCCATTGCGCCACAGAGCCATATATGACCATTGTCACAACCTTTACTGTTTGATTGTCCCTGTGACACGACTGAAAGCTAACACATGTCAAGATGTACACACTGATAGTAAAGAAGAATAACCTCAGGGATTAATATTCGATGGATATGAAGTGTACCTGGATTTAACTAATGACCGCAGAATGAGGCTCCTGTTTCTAAAGGTTTGATTCACATGAGGTCCAACTCTGGTGAGATTTCAACCCACAGCCTTTGAATTTGAAAGCTTTTAAACTAATTCAATGGTACTCCGGACTTTCTCAGTTCAAACATCCCTAGCATGGACTGGCAATTTATTTTAAACATTGCCTGAACAGGGATTTTAACCCTGGACCCTCAGATTTAAAGTCTTATACTCTACCGACTGAGCTGTCCAGGCTCTATAGATGGATCTTTTGGGCTTTAGCTGAAAAAAGATAGATAAAACACATAGGCTTTTCTCCTATGGAATTTGAACCTATGGAGTGCACTGTACTGTTTCCTGTCCCTTTCAAACTAAGATGCATAACAGACATTTGAACTTCCACAAAATAAATGTAAGAAGCTTGATTTGAACAGGTATCCAGCCTTATTTTTACAACACACGACTCTGGTGGGACTCGAACCCACAACCTTTGAATGTCTTTACAACTGAAAGCCTAGAAGTCCAACGCGCTATCCATTGCGCCACAGAGCCATATATCACCATAGTCACAACCTTTACTGTTTGATTGTCCCTGTGACACGACTGAAAGCTAACACATGTCAAGATGTACACACTGATAGTAAAGAAGAATAACCTCAGGGATTAATATTCGATGGATATGAAGTGTACCTGGATTTAACTAATGACCGCAGAATGAGGCTCCTGTTTCTAAAGGTTTGATTCACATGAGGTCCAACTCTGGTGAGATTTCAACCCACAGCCTTTGAATTTGAAAGCTTTTAAACTAATTCAATGGTACTCCGGACTTTCTCAGTTCAAACATCCCTAGCATGGACTGGCAATTTATTTTAAACATTGCCTGAACAGGGATTTTAACCCTGGACCCTCAGATTTAAAGTCTTATACTCTACCGACTGAGCTGTCCAGGCTCTATAGATGGATCTTTTGGGCTTTAGCAGAAAAAAGATAGATAAAACACATAGGCTTTTCTCATATGGAATTTGAACCTATGGAGTGCACTGTACTGTTTCCTGTCCCTTTCAAACTAAGATGCATAACAGACATTTGAACTTCCACAAAATAAATGTAAGAAGCTTGATTTGAACAGATATCCAGCCTTATTTTTACAACACACGACTCTGGTGGGACTCGAACCCACAACCTTTGAACGTCTTTACAACTGAAAGCCTAAAAGTCCAAAGCGCTATCCATTGCGCCACAGAGCCATATATCACCATAGTCACAACCTTTACTGTTTGATTGTCCCTGTGACACGACTGAAAGCTAACACATGTCAAGATGTACACACTGATAGTAAAGAAGAATAACCTCAGGGATTAATATTCGATGGATATGAAGTGTACCTGGATTTAACTAATGACCGCAGAATGAGGCTCCTGTTTCTAAAGGTTTGATTCACATGAGGTCCAACTCTGGTGAGATTTCAACCCACAGCCTTTGAATTTGAAAGCTTTTAAACTAATTCAATGGTACTCCGGACTTTCTCAGTTCAAACATCCCTAGCATGGACTGGCAATTTATTTTAAACATTGCCTGAACAGGGATTTTAACCCTGGACCCTCAGATTTAAAGTCTTATACTCTACCGACTGAGCTGTCCAGGCTCTATAGATGGATCTTTTGGGCTTTAGCTGAAAAAAGATAGATAAAACACATAGGCTTTTCTCATATGGAATTTGAACCTATGGAGTGCACTGTACTGTTTCCTGTCCCTTTCAAACTAAGATGCATAACAGACATTTGAACTTCCACAAATTAAATGTAAGAAGATTGTTTTGTACAGGTATCCAGCCTTATTTTTACAACACACGACTCTGGTGTGACTCGAACCCACAACCTTTGAATGTCTTTACAACTGAAAGCCTAGAAGTCCAATAAGCTATCCATTGCGCCACAGAGCCATATATGACCATTGTCACAACCTTTACTGTTTGATTGTCCCTGTGACACGACTGAAAGCTAACACATGTCAAGATGTACACACTGATAGTAAAGAAGAATAACCTCAGGGATTAATATTCGATGGATATGAAGTGTACCTGGATTTAACTAATGACCGCAGAATGAGGCTCCTGTTTCTAAAGGTTTGATTCACATGAGGTCCAACTCTGGTGAGATTTCAACCCACAGCCTTTGAATTTGAAAGCTTTTAAACTAATTCAATGGTACTCCGGACTTTCTCAGTTCAAACATCCCTAGCATGGACTGGCAATTTATTTTAAACATTGCCTGAACAGGGATTTTAACCCTGGACCCTCAGATTTAAAGTCTTATACTCTACCGACTGAGCTGTCCAGGCTCTATAGATGGATCTTTTGGGCTTTAGCAGAAAAAAGATAGATAAAACACATGGGCTTTTCTCATATGGAATTTGAACCTATGGAGTGCACTGTACTGTTTCCTGTCCCTTTCAAACTAAGATGCATAACAGACATTTGAACTTCCACAAATTAAATGTAAGAAGATTGTTTTGTACAGGTATCCAGCCTTATTTTTACAATACACGACTCTGGTGGGACTCGAACCCACAACCTTTGAATGTCTTTACAATTGAAAGCCTAGAAGTCCAATGTGCTATCCATTGCGCCACAGAGCCATATATGACCATTGTCACAACCTTTACTGTTTGATTGTCCCTGTGACACGACTGAAAGCTAACACATGTCAAGATGTACACACTGATAGTAAAGAAGAATAACCTCAGGGATTAATATTCAATGGATATGAAGTGTACCTGGATTTAACTAATGACCGCAGAATGAGGCTCCTGTTTCTAAAGGTTTGATTCACATGAGGTCCAACTCTGGTGAGATTTCAACCCACAGCCTTTGAATGTCTTTGAATTTGAAAGCTTTTAAACTAATTCAATGGTAGTCCGGACTTTCTCAGTTCAAACATCCCTAGCATGGACTGGTAATTTATTTTAAACATTGCCTGAACAGGGATTTTAACCCTGGACCCTCAGATTTAAAGTCTTATACTCTACCGACTGAGCTGTCCAGGCTCTATAGATGGATCTTTTGGGCTTTAGCTGAAAAAAGATAGATAAAACACATAGGCTTTTCTCATATGGAATTTGAACCTATGGAGTGCACTGTACTGTTTCCTGTCCCTTTCAAACTAAGATGCATAACAGACATTTGAACTTCCACAAAATAAATGTAAGAAGCTTGATTTGAACAGGTATCCAGCCTTATTTTTACAACACACGACTCTAGTGGGACTCGAACCCACAACCTTTGAATGTCTTTACAACTGAAAGCCTAGAAGTCCAACGCGCTATCCATTGCGCCACCGAGCCATATATCACCATAGTCACAACCTTTACTGTTTGATTGTCCCTGTGACACGACTGAAAGCTAACACATGTCAAGATGTACACACTGATAGTAAAGAAGAATAACCTCAGGGATTAATATTCGATGGATATGAAGTGTACCTGGATTTAACTAATGACCGCAGAATGAGGCTCCTGTTTCTAAAGGTTTGATTCACATGAGGTCCAACTCTGGTGAGATTTCAACCCACAGCCTTTGAATGTCTTTGCATTTGAAAGCTTTTAAACTAATTCAATGGTACTCCGGACTTTCTCAGTTCAAACATCCCTAGCATGGACTGGTAATTTATTTTAAACATTGCCTGAACAGGGATTTTAACCCTGGACCCTCAGATTTAAAGTCTTATACTCTACCGACTGAGCTGTCCAGGCTCTATAGATGGATCTTTTGGGCTTTAGCTGAAAAAAGATAGATAAAACACATAGGCTTTTCTCATATGGAATTTGAACCTATGGAGTGCACTGTACTGTTTCCTGTCCCTTTCAAACTAAGATGCATAACAGACATTTGAACTTCCACAAATTAAATGTAAGAAGATTGTTTTGTACAGGTATCCAGCCTTATTTTTACAACACACGACTCTGGTGTGACTCGAACCCACAACTTTTGAATGTCTTTACAACTGAAAGCCTAAAAGTCCAATAAGCTATCCATTGCGCCACAGAGCCATATATGACCATTGTCACAACCTTTACTGTTTAATTGTCCCTGTGACACGACTGAAAGCTAACACATGTCAAGATGTACACACTGATAGTAAAGAAGAATAACCTCAGGGATTAATATTCGATGGATATGAAGTGTACCTATATTTAACTAATGACCGCAGAATGAGGCTCCTGTTTCTAAAGGTTTGATTCACATGAGGTCCAACTCTGGTGAGATTTCAACCCACAGCCTTTGAATTTGAAAGCTTTTAAACTAATTCAATGGTACTCCGGACTTTCTCAGTTCAAACAGACAAATTAAATGTAAGAAGATTGCTTTGTACAGGTATCCAGCCTTATTTTTACAACACACGACTCTAGTGGGACTCGAACCCACAACCTTTGAATGTCTTTACAACTGAAAGCCTAGAAGTCCAACGCGCTATCCATTGCGCCACCGAGCCATATATCACCATAGTCACAACCTTTACTGTTTGATTGTCCCTGTGACACGACTGAAAGCTAACACATGTCAAGATGTACACACTGATAGTAAAGAAGAATAACCTCAGGGATTAATATTCGATGGATATGAAGTGTACCTGGATTTAACTAATGACCGCAGAATG
This sequence comes from Proterorhinus semilunaris, assembly GCA_021464625.1. Classification (NCBI taxonomy): domain Eukaryota; kingdom Metazoa; phylum Chordata; class Actinopteri; order Gobiiformes; family Gobiidae; genus Proterorhinus; species Proterorhinus semilunaris. The sequence continues at coordinate 2,652,878 of CM038358.1, read as the reverse complement.
AGGCTCCTGTTTCTAAAGGTTTGATTCACATGAGGTCCAACTCTGGTGAGATTTCAACCCACAGCCTTTGAATGTCTTTGCATTTGAAAGCTTTTAAACTAATTCAATGGTACTCCGGACTTTCTCAGTTCAAACATCCCTAGCATGGACTGGTAATTTATTTTAAACATTGCCTGAACAGGGATTTTAACCCTGGACCCTCAGATTTAAAGTCTTATACTCTACCGACTGAGCTGTCCAGGCTCTATAGATGGATCTTTTGGGCTTTAGCTGAAAAAAGATAGATAAAACACATAGGCTTTTCTCATATGGAATTTGAACCTATGGAGTGCACTGTACTGTTTCCTGTCCCTTTCAAACTAAGATGCATAACAGACATTTGAACTTCCACAAATTAAATGTAAGAAGATTGTTTTGTACAGGTATCCAGCCTTATTTTTACAACACACGACTCTGGTGTGACTCGAACCCACAACCTTTGAATGTCTTTACAACTGAAAGCCTAGAAGTCCAATAAGCTATCCATTGCGCCACAGAGCCATATATGACCATTGTCACAACCTTTACTGTTTGATTGTCCCTGTGACACGACTGAAAGCTAACACATGTCAAGATGTACACACTGATAGTAAAGAAGAATAACCTCAGGGATTAATATTCAATGGATATGAAGTGTACCTGGATTTAACTAATGACCGCAGAATGAGGCTCCTGTTTCTAAAGGTTTGATTCACATGAGGTCCAACTCTGGTGAGATTTCAACCCACAGCCTTTGAATTTGAAAGCTTTTAAACTAATTCAATGGTACTCCGGACTTTCTCAGTTCAAACATCCCTAGCATGGACTGGCAATTTATTTTAAACATTGCCTGAACAGGGATTTTAACCCTGGACCCTCAGATTTAAAGTCTTATACTCTACCGACTGAGCTGTCCAGGCTCTATAGATGGATCTTTTGGGCTTTAGCTGAAAAAAGATAGATAAAACACATAGGCTTTTCTCCTATGGAATTTGAACCTATGGAGTGCACTGTACTGTTTCCTGTCCCTTTCAAACTAAGATGCATAACAGACATTTGAACTTCCACAAAATAAATGTAAGAAGATTGTTTTGTACAGGTATCCAGCCTTATTTTTACAATACACGACTCTGGTGGGACTCGAACCCACAACCTTTGAATGTCTTTACAATTGAAAGCCTAGAAGTCCAATGTGCTATCCATTGCGCCACAGAGCCATATATGACCATTGTCACAACCTTTACTGTTTGATTGTCCCTGTGACACGACTGAAAGCTAACACATGTCAAGATGTACACACTGATAGTAAAGAAGAATAACCTCAGGGATTAATATTCGATGGATATGAAGTGTACCTGGATTTAACTAATGACCGCAGAATGAGGCTCCTGTTTCTAAAGGTTTGATTCACATGAGGTCCAACTCTGGTGAGATTTCAACCCACAGCCTTTGAATTTGAAAGCTTTTAAACTAATTCAATGGTACTCCGGACTTTCTCAGTTCAAACATCCCTAGCATGGACTGGCAATTTATTTTAAACATTGCCTGAACAGGGATTTTAACCCTGGACCCTCAGATTTAAAGTCTTATACTCTACCGACTGAGCTGTCCAGGCTCTATAGATGGATCTTTTGGGCTTTAGCAGAAAAAAGATAGATAAAACACATAGGCTTTTCTCATATGGAATTTGAACCTATGGAGTGCACTGTACTGTTTCCTGTCCCTTTCAAACTAAGATGCATAACAGACATTTGAACTTCCACAAAATAAATGTAAGAAGCTTGATTTGAACAGGTATCCAGCCTTATTTTTACAACACACGACTCTGGTGGGACTCGAACCCACAACCTTTGAATGTCTTTACAACTGAAAGCCTAGAAGTCCAAAGCGCTATCCATTGCGCCACAGAGCCATATATCACCATAGTCACGACCTTTACTGTTTGATTGTCCCTGTGACACGACTGAAAGCTAACACATGTCAAGATGTACACACTGATAGTAAAGAAGAATAACCTCAGGGATTAATATTCGATGGATATGAAGTGTACCTGGATTTAACTAATGACCGCAGAATGAGGCTCCTGTTTCTAAAGGTTTGATTCACATGAGGTCCAACTCTGGTGAGATTTCAACCCACAGCCTTTGAATTTGAAAGCTTTTAAACTAATTCAATGGTACTCCGGACTTTCTCAGTTCAAACATCCCTAGCATGGACTGGCAATTTATTTTAAACATTGCCTGAACAGGGATTTTAACCCTGGACCCTCAGATTTAAAGTCTTATACTCTACCGACTGAGCTGTCCAGGCTCTATAGATGGATCTTTTGGGCTTTAGCAGAAAAAAGATAGATAAAACACATAGGCTTTTCTCCTATGGAATTTGAACCTATGGAGTGCACTGTACTGTTTCCTGTCCCTTTCAAACTAAGATGCATAACAGACATTTGAACTTCCACAAAATAAATGTAAGAAGATTGATTTGAACAGGTATCCAGCCTTATTTTTACAACACACGACTCTGGTGGGACTCGAACCCACAACCTTTGAATGTCTTTACAATTGAAAGCCTAGAAGTCCAATGCGCTATCCATTGCGCCACAGAGCCATATATGACCATTGTCACAACCTTTACTGTTTGATTGTCCCTGTGACACGACTGAAAGCTAACACATGTCAAGATGTACACACTGATAGTAAAGAAGAATAACCTCAGGGATTAATATTCGATGGATATGAAGTGTACCTGGATTTAACTAATGACCGCAGAATGAGGCTCCTGTTTCTAAAGGTTTGATTCACATGAGGTCCAACTCTGGTGAGATTTCAACCCACAGCCTTTGAATTTGAAAGCTTTTAAACTAATTCAATGGTACTCCGGACTTTCTCAGTTCAAACATCCCTAGCATGGACTGGCAATTTATTTTAAACATTGCCTGAACAGGGATTTTAACCCTGGACCCTCAGATTTAAAGTCTTATACTCTACCGACTGAGCTGTCCAGGCTCTATAGATGGATCTTTTGGGCTTTAGCTGAAAAAAGATAGATAAAACACATAGGCTTTTCTCATATGGAATTTGAACCTATGGAGTGCACTGTACTGTTTCCTGTCCCTTTCAAACTAAGATGCATAACAGACATTTGAACTTCCACAAATTAAATGTAAGAAGATTGTTTTGTACAGGTATCCAGCCTTATTTTTACAATACACGACTCTGGTGGGACTCGAACCCACAACCTTTGAATGTCTTTACAATTGAAAGCCTAGAAGTCCAATGTGCTATCCATTGCGCCACAGAGCCATATATGACCATTGTCACAACCTTTACTGTTTGATTGTCCCTGTGACACGACTGAAAGCTAACACATGTCAAGATGTACACACTGATAGTAAAGAAGAATAACCTCAGGGATTAATATTCAATGGATATGAAGTGTACCTGGATTTAACTAATGACCGCAGAATGAGGCTCCTGTTTCTAAAGGTTTGATTCACATGAGGTCCAACTCTGGTGAGATTTCAACCCACAGCCTTTGAATGTCTTTGAATTTGAAAGCTTTTAAACTAATTCAATGGTACTCCGGACTTTCTCAGTTCAAACATCCCTAGCATGGACTGGTAATTTATTTTAAACATTGCCTGAACAGGGATTTTAACCCTGGACCCTCAGATTTAAAGTCTTATACTCTACCGACTGAGCTGTCCAGGCTCTATAGATGGATCTTTTGGGCTTTAGCTGAAAAAAGATAGATAAAACACATAGGCTTTTCTCATATGGAATTTGAACCTATGGAGTGCACTGTACTGTTTCCTGTCCCTTTCAAACTAAGATGCATAACAGACATTTGAACTTCCACAAAATAAATGTAAGAAGCTTGATTTGAACAGGTATCCAGCCTTATTTTTACAACACACGACTCTAGTGGGACTCGAACCCACAACCTTTGAATGTCTTTACAACTGAAAGCCTAGAAGTCCAACGCGCTATCCATTGCGCCACCGAGCCATATATCACCATAGTCACAACCTTTACTGTTTGATTGTCCCTGTGACACGACTGAAAGCTAACACATGTCAAGATGTACACACTGATAGTAAAGAAGAATAACCTCAGGGATTAATATTCGATGGATATGAAGTGAACCTGGATTTAACTAATGACCGCAGAATGAGGCTCCTGTTTCTAAAGGTTTGATTCACATGAGGTCCAACTCTGGTGAGATTTCAACCCACAGCCTTTGAATGTCTTTGCATTTGAAAGCTTTTAAACTAATTCAATGGTACTCCGGACTTTCTCAGTTCAAACATCCCTAGCATGGACTGGTAATTTATTTTAAACATTGCCTGAACAGGGATTTTAACCCTGGACCCTCAGATTTAAAGTCTTATACTCTACCGACTGAGCTGTCCAGGCTCTATAGATGGATCTTTTGGGCTTTAGCTGAAAAAAGATAGATAAAACACATAGGCTTTTCTCATATGGAATTTGAACCTATGGAGTGCACTGTACTGTTTCCTGTCCCTTTCAAACTAAGATGCATAACAGACATTTGAACTTCCACAAATTAAATGTAAGAAGATTGTTTTGTACAGGTATCCAGCCTTATTTTTACAACACACGACTCTGGTGTGACTCGAACCCACAACCTTTGAATGTCTTTACAACTGAAAGCCTAAAAGTCCAATAAGCTATCCATTGCGCCACAGAGCCATATATGACCATTGTCACAACCTTTACTGTTTAATTGTCCCTGTGACACGACTGAAAGCTAACACATGTCAAGATGTACACACTGATAGTAAAGAAGAATAACCTCAGGGATTAATATTCGATGGATATGAAGTGTACCTGGATTTAACTAATGACCGCAGAATGAGGCTCCTGTTTCTAAAGGTTTGATTCACATGAGGTCCAACTCTGGTGAGATTTCAACCCACAGCCTTTGAATTTGAAAGCTTTTAAACTAATTCAATGGTACTCCGGACTTTCTCAGTTCAAACATCCCTAGCATGGACTGGCAATTTATTTTAAACATTGCCTGAACAGGGATTTTAACCCTGGACCCTCAGATTTAAAGTCTTATACTCTACCGACTGAGCTGTCCAGGCTCTATAGATAGATCTTTTGGGCTTTAGCTGAAAAAAGATAGATAAAACACATAGGCTTTTCTCCTATGGAATTTGAACCTATGGAGTGCACTGTACTGTTTCCTGTCCCTTTCAAACTAAGATGCATAACAGACATTTGAACTTCCACAAAATAAATGTAAGAAGATTGTTTTGTACAGGTATCCAGCCTTATTTTTACAATACACGACTCTGGTGGGACTCGAACCCACAACCTTTGAATGTCTTTACAATTGAAAGCCTAGAAGTCCAATGTGCTAGCCATTGCGCCACAGAGCCATATATGACCATTGTCACAACCTTTACTGTTTGATTGTCCCTGTGACACGACTGAAAGCTAACACATGTCAAGATGTACACACTGATAGTAAAGAAGAATAACCTCAGGGATTAATATTCGATGGATATGAAGTGTACCTGGATTTAACTAATGACCGCAGAATGAGGCTCCTGTTTCTAAAGGTTTGATTCACATGAGGTCCAACTCTGGTGAGATTTCAACCCACAGCCTTTGAATTTGAAAGCTTTTAAACTAATTCAATGGTACTCCGGACTTTCTCAGTTCAAACATCCCTAGCATGGACTGGCAATTTATTTTAAACATTGCCTGAACAGGGATTTTAACCCTGGACCCTCAGATTTAAAGTCTTATACTCTACCGACTGAGCTGTCCAGGCTCTATAGATGGATCTTTTGGGCTTTAGCTGAAAAAAGATAGATAAAACACATAGGCTTTTCTCATATGGAATTTGAACCTATGGAGTGCACTGTACTGTTTCCTGTCCCTTTCAAACTAAGATGCATAACAGACATTTGAACTTCCACAAAATAAATGTAAGAAGCTTGATTTGAACAGGTATCCAGCCTTATTTTTACAACACACGACTCTGGTGGGACTCGAACCCACAACCTTTGAATGTCTTTACAACTGAAAGCCTAGAAGTCCAAAGCGCTATCCATTGCGCCACAGAGCCATATATCACCATAGTCACGACCTTTACTGTTTGATTGTCCCTGTGACACGACTGAAAGCTAACACATGTCAAGATGTACACACTGATAGTAAAGAAGAATAACCTCAGGGATTAATATTCGATGGATATGAAGTGTACCTGGATTTAACTAATGACCGCAGAATGAGGCTCCTGTTTCTAAAGGTTTGATTCACATGAGGTCCAACTCTGGTGAGATTTCAACCCACAGCCTTTGAATTTGAAAGCTTTTAAACTAATTCAATGGTACTCCGGACTTTCTCAGTTCAAACATCCCTAGCATGGACTGGCAATTTATTTTAAACATTGCCTGAACAGGGATTTTAACCCTGGACCCTCAGATTTAAAGTCTTATACTCTACCGACTGAGCTGTCCAGGCTCTATAGATGGATCTTTTGGGCTTTAGCAGAAAAAAGATAGATAAAACACATAGGCTTTTCTCATATGGAATTTGAACCTATGGAGTGCACTGTACTGTTTCCTGTCCCTTTCAAACTAAGATGCATAACAGACATTTGAACTTCCACAAAATAAATGTAAGAAGCTTGATTTGAACAGGTATCCAGCCTTATTTTTACAACACACGACTCTGGTGGGACTCGAACCCACAACCTTTGAATGTCTTTACAACTGAAAGCCTAGAAGTCCAAAGCGCTATCCATTGCGCCACAGAGCCATATATCACCATAGTCACGACCTTTACTGTTTGATTGTCCCTGTGACACGACTGAAAGCTAACACATGTCAAGATGTACACACTGATAGTAAAGAAGAATAACCTCAGGGATTAATATTCGATGGATATGAAGTGTACCTGGATTTAACTAATGACCGCAGAATGAGGCTCCTGTTTCTAAAGGTTTGATTCACATGAGGTCCAACTCTGGTGAGATTTCAACCCACAGCCTTTGAATTTGAAAGCTTTTAAACTAATTCAATGGTACTCCGGACTTTCTCAGTTCAAACATCCCTAGCATGGACTGGCAATTTATTTTAAACATTGCCTGAACAGGGATTTTAACCCTGGACCCTCAGATTTAAAGTCTTATACTCTACCGACTGAGCTGTCCAGGCTCTATAGATGGATCTTTTGGGCTTTAGCAGAAAAAAGATAGATAAAACACATAGGCTTTTCTCCTATGGAATTTGAACCTATGGAGTGCACTGTACTGTTTCCTGTCCCTTTCAAACTAAGATGCATAACAGACATTTGAACTTCCACAAAATAAATGTAAGAAGATTGTTTTGTACAGGTATCCAGCCTTATTTTTACAATACACGACTCTGGTGGGACTCGAACCCACAACCTTTGAATGTCTTTACAATTGAAAGCCTAGAAGTCCAATGTGCTAGCCATTGCGCCACAGAGCCATATATGACCATTGTCACAACCTTTACTGTTTGATTGTCCCTGTGACACGACTGAAAGCTAACACATGTCAAGATGTACACACTGATAGTAAAGAAGAATAACCTCAGGGATTAATATTCGATGGATATGAAGTGTACCTGGATTTAACTAATGACCGCAGAATGAGGCTCCTGTTTCTAAAGGTTTGATTCACATGAGGTCCAACTCTGGTGAGATTTCAACCCACAGCCTTTGAATTTGAAAGCTTTTAAACTAATTCAATGGTACTCCGGACTTTCTCAGTTCAAACATCCCTAGCATGGACTGGCAATTTATTTTAAACATTGCCTGAACAGGGATTTTAACCCTGGACCCTCAGATTTAAAGTCTTATACTCTACCGACTGAGCTGTCCAGGCTCTATAGATGGATCTTTTGGGCTTTAGCAGAAAAAAGATAGATAAAACACATAGGCTTTTCTCATATGGAATTTGAACCTATGGAGTGCACTGTACTGTTTCCTGTCCCTTTCAAACTAAGATGCATAACAGACATTTGAACTTCCACAAAATAAATGTAAGAAGCTTGATTTGAACAGGTATCCAGCCTTATTTTTACAACACACGACTCTGGTGGGACTCGAACCCACAACCTTTGAATGTCTTTACAACTGAAAGCCTAGAAGTCCAAAGCGCTATCCATTGCGCCACAGAGCCATATATCACCATAGTCACGACCTTTACTGTTTGATTGTCCCTGTGACACGACTGAAAGCTAACACATGTCAAGATGTACACACTGATAGTAAAGAAGAATAACCTCAGGGATTAATATTCGATGGATATGAAGTGTACCTGGATTTAACTAATGACCGCAGAATGAGGCTCCTGTTTCTAAAGGTTTGATTCACATGAGGTCCAACTCTGGTGAGATTTCAACCCACAGCCTTTGAATTTGAAAGCTTTTAAACTAATTCAATGGTACTCCGGACTTTCTCAGTTCAAACATCCCTAGCATGGACTGGCAATTTATTTTAAACATTGCCTGAACAGGGATTTTAACCCTGGACCCTCAGATTTAAAGTCTTATACTCTACCGACTGAGCTGTCCAGGCTCTATAGATGGATCTTTTGGGCTTTAGCAGAAAAAAGATAGATAAAACACATAGGCTTTTCTCATATGGAATTTGAACCTATGGAGTGCACTGTACTGTTTCCTGTCCCTTTCAAACTAAGATGCATAACAGACATTTGAACTTCCACAAAATAAATGTAAGAAGCTTGATTTGAACAGGTATCCAGCCTTATTTTTACAACACACGACTCTGGTGGGACTCGAACCCACAACCTTTGAATGTCTTTACAACTGAAAGCCTAGAAGTCCAAAGCGCTATCCATTGCGCCACAGAGCCATATATCACCATAGTCACGACCTTTACTGTTTGATTGTCCCTGTGACACGACTGAAAGCTAACACATGTCAAGATGTACACACTGATAGTAAAGAAGAATAACCTCAGGGATTAATATTCGATGGATATGAAGTGTACCTGGATTTAACTAATGACCGCAGAATGAGGCTCCTGTTTCTAAAGGTTTGATTCACATGAGGTCCAACTCTGGTGAGATTTCAACCCACAGCCTTTGAATTTGAAAGCTTTTAAACTAATTCAATGGTACTCCGGACTTTCTCAGTTCAAACATCCCTAGCATGGACTGGCAATTTATTTTAAACATTGCCTGAACAGGGATTTTAACCCTGGACCCTCAGATTTAAAGTCTTATACTCTACCGACTGAGCTGTCCAGGCTCTATAGATGGATCTTTTGGGCTTTAGCAGAAAAAAGATAGATAAAACACATAGGCTTTTCTCCTATGGAATTTGAACCTATGGAGTGCACTGTACTGTTTCCTGTCCCTTTCAAACTAAGATGCATAACAGACATTTGAACTTCCACAAAATAAATGTAAGAAGATTGATTTGAACAGGTATCCAGCCTTATTTTTACAACACACGACTCTGGTGGGACTCGAACCCACAACCTTTGAATGTCTTTACAATTGAAAGCCTAGAAGTCCAATGCGCTATCCATTGCGCCACAGAGCCATATATGACCATTGTCACAACCTTTACTGTTTGATTGTCCCTGTGACACGACTGAAAGCTAACACATGTCAAGATGTACACACTGATAGTAAAGAAGAATAACCTCAGGGATTAATATTCGATGGATATGAAGTGTACCTGGATTTAACTAATGACCGCAGAATGAGGCTCCTGTTTCTAAAGGTTTGATTCACATGAGGTCCAACTCTGGTGAGATTTCAACCCACAGCCTTTGAATTTGAAAGCTTTTAAACTAATTCAATGGTACTCCGGACTTTCTCAGTTCAAACATCCCTAGCATGGACTGGCAATTTATTTTAAACATTGCCTGAACAGGGATTTTAACCCTGGACCCTCAGATTTAAAGTCTTATACTCTACCGACTGAGCTGTCCAGGCTCTATAGATGGATCTTTTGGGCTTTAGCTGAAAAAAGATAGATAAAACACATAGGCTTTTCTCATATGGAATTTGAACCTATGGAGTGCACTGTACTGTTTCCTGTCCCTTTCAAACTAAGATGCATAACAGACATTTGAACTTCCACAAATTAAATGTAAGAAGATTGTTTTGTACAGGTATCCAGCCTTATTTTTACAATACACGACTCTGGTGGGACTCGAACCCACAACCTTTGAATGTCTTTACAATTGAAAGCCTAGAAGTCCAATGTGCTATCCATTGCGCCACAGAGCCATATATGACCATTGTCACAACCTTTACTGTTTGATTGTCCCTGTGACACGACTGAAAGCTAACACATGTCAAGATGTACACACTGATAGTAAAGAAGAATAACCTCAGGGATTAATATTCAATGGATATGAAGTGTACCTGGATTTAACTAATGACCGCAGAATGAGGCTCCTGTTTCTAAAGGTTTGATTCACATGAGGTCCAACTCTGGTGAGATTTCAACCCACAGCCTTTGAATGTCTTTGAATTTGAAAGCTTTTAAACTAATTCAATGGTACTCCGGACTTTCTCAGTTCAAACATCCCTAGCATGGACTGGTAATTTATTTTAAACATTGCCTGAACAGGGATTTTAACCCTGGACCCTCAGATTTAAAGTCTTATACTCTACCGACTGAGCTGTCCAGGCTCTATAGATGGATCTTTTGGGCTTTAGCTGAAAAAAGATAGATAAAACACATAGGCTTTTCTCATATGGAATTTGAACCTATGGAGTGCACTGTACTGTTTCCTGTCCCTTTCAAACTAAGATGCATAACAGACATTTGAACTTCCACAAAATAAATGTAAGAAGCTTGATTTGAACAGGTATCCAGCCTTATTTTTACAACACACGACTCTAGTGGGACTCGAACCCACAACCTTTGAATGTCTTTACAACTGAAAGCCTAGAAGTCCAACGCGCTATCCATTGCGCCACCGAGCCATATATCACCATAGTCACAACCTTTACTGTTTGATTGTCCCTGTGACACGACTGAAAGCTAACACATGTCAAGATGTACACACTGATAGTAAAGAAGAATAACCTCAGGGATTAATATTCGATGGATATGAAGTGTACCTGGATTTAACTAATGACCGCAGAATGAGGCTCCTGTTTCTAAAGGTTTGATTCACATGAGGTCCAACTCTGGTGAGATTTCAACCCACAGCCTTTGAATGTCTTTGCATTTGAAAGCTTTTAAACTAATTCAATGGTACTCCGGACTTTCTCAGTTCAAACATCCCTAGCATGGACTGGTAATTTATTTTAAACATTGCCTGAACAGGGATTTTAACCCTGGACCCTCAGATTTAAAGTCTTATACTCTACCGACTGAGCTGTCCAGGCTCTATAGATGGATCTTTTGGGCTTTAGCTGAAAAAAGATAGATAAAACACATAGGCTTTTCTCATATGGAATTTGAACCTATGGAGTGCACTGTACTGTTTCCTGTCCCTTTCAAACTAAGATGCATAACAGACATTTGAACTTCCACAAATTAAATGTAAGAAGATTGTTTTGTACAGGTATCCAGCCTTATTTTTACAACACACGACTCTGGTGTGACTCGAACCCACAACCTTTGAATGTCTTTACAACTGAAAGCCTAAAAGTCCAATAAGCTATCCATTGCGCCACAGAGCCATATATGACCATTGTCACAACCTTTACTGTTTAATTGTCCCTGTGACACGACTGAAAGCTAACACATGTCAAGATGTACACACTGATAGTAAAGAAGAATAACCTCAGGGATTAATATTCGATGGATATGAAGTGTACCTGGATTTAACTAATGACCGCAGAATGAGGCTCCTGTTTCTAAAGGTTTGATTCACATGAGGTCCAACTCTGGTGAGATTTCAACCCACAGCCTTTGAATTTGAAAGCTTTTAAACTAATTCAATGGTACTCCGGACTTTCTCAGTTCAAACATCCCTAGCATGGACTGGCAATTTATTTTAAACATTGCCTGAACAGGGATTTTAACCCTGGACCCTCAGATTTAAAGTCTTATACTCTACCGACTGAGCTGTCCAGGCTCTATAGATGGATCTTTTGGGCTTTAGCAGAAAAAAGATAGATAAAACACATAGGCTTTTCTCATATGGAATTTGAACCTATGGAGTGCACTGTACTGTTTCCTGTCCCTTTCAAACTAAGATGCATAACAGACATTTGAACTTCCACAAAATAAATGTAAGAAGCTTGATTTGAACAGGTATCCAGCCTTATTTTTACAACACACGACTCTGGTGGGACTCGAACCCACAACCTTTGAATGTCTTTACAACTGAAAGCCTAGAAGTCCAATAAGCTATCCATTGCGCCACAGAGCCATATATGACCATTGTCACAACCTTTACTGTTTGATTGTCCCTGTGACACGACTGAAAGCTAACACATGTCAAGATGTACACACTGATAGTAAAGAAGAATAACCTCAGGGATTAATATTCGATGGATATGAAGTGTACCTGGATTTAACTAATGACCGCAGAATGAGGCTCCTGTTTCTAAAGGTTTGATTCACATGAGGTCCAACTCTGGTGAGATTTCAACCCACAGCCTTTGAATTTGAAAGCTTTTAAACTAATTCAATGGTACTCCGGACTTTCTCAGTTCAAACATCCCTAGCATGGACTGGCAATTTATTTTAAACATTGCCTGAACAGGGATTTTAACCCTGGACCCTCAGATTTAAAGTCTTATACTCTACCGACTGAGCTGTCCAGGCTCTATAGATGGATCTTTTGGGCTTTAGCAGAAAAAAGATAGATAAAACACATGGGCTTTTCTCATATGGAATTTGAACCTATGGAGTGCACTGTACTGTTTCCTGTCCCTTTCAAACTAAGATGCATAACAGACATTTGAACTTCCACAAATTAAATGTAAGAAGATTGTTTTGTACAGGTATCCAGCCTTATTTTTACAACACACGACTCTGGTGTGACTCGAACCCACAACCTTTGAACGTCTTTACAACTGAAAGCCTAGAAGTCCAATAAGCTATCCATTGCGCCACAGAGCCATATATGACCATTGTCACAACCTTTACTGTTTGATTGTCCCTGTGACACGACTGAAAGCTAACACATGTCAAGATGTACACACTGATAGTAAAGAAGAATAACCTCAGGGATTAATATTCGATGGATATGAAGTGTACCTGGATTTAACTTATTACCACAGAATGAGGCTCCTGTTTCTAAAGGTTTGATTCACATGAGGTCCAACTCTGGTGAGATTTCAACCCACAGCCTTTGAATGTCTTTGCATTTGAAAGCTTTTAAACTAATTCATTGGTACTCTGGACTTTCTCAGTTCAAACATCCCTAGCATGGACTGGCAATTTATTTTAAACATTGCCTGAACAGGGATTTTAACCCTGGACCCTCAGATTTAAAGTCTTATACTCTACCGACTGAGCTGTCCAGGCTCTATAGATGGATCTTTTGGGCTTTAGCAGAAAAAAGATAGATAAAACACATAGGCTTTTCTCCTATGGAATTTGAACCTATGGAGTGCACTGTACTGTTTCCTGTCCCTTTCAAACTAAGATGCATAACAGACATTTGAACTTCCACAAAATAAATGTAAGAAGATTGATTTGAACAGGTATCCAGCCTTATTTTTACAACACACGACTCTGGTGGGACTCGAACCCACAACCTTTGAATGTCTTTACAATTGAAAGCCTAGAAGTCCAATGCGCTATCCATTGCGCCACAGAGCCATATATGACCATTGTCACAACCTTTACTGTTTGATTGTCCCTGTGACACGACTGAAAGCTAACACATGTCAAGATGTACACACTGATAGTAAAGAAGAATAACCTCAGGGATTAATATTCGATGGATATGAAGTGTACCTGGATTTAACTAATGACCGCAGAATGAGGCTCCTGTTTCTAAAGGTTTGATTCACATGAGGTCCAACTCTGGTGAGATTTCAACCCACAGCCTTTGAATTTGAAAGCTTTTAAACTAATTCAATGGTACTCCGGACTTTCTCAGTTCAAACATCCCTAGCATGGACTGGCAATTTATTTTAAACATTGCCTGAACAGGGATTTTAACCCTGGACCCTCAGATTTAAAGTCTTATACTCTACCGACTGAGCTGTCCAGGCTCTATAGATGGATCTTTTGGGCTTTAGCTGAAAAAAGATAGATAAAACACATAGGCTTTTCTCATATGGAATTTGAACCTATGGAGTGCACTGTACTGTTTCCTGTCCCTTTCAAACTAAGATGCATAACAGACATTTGAACTTCCACAAATTAAATGTAAGAAGATTGTTTTGTACAGGTATCCAGCCTTATTTTTACAACACACGACTCTGGTGTGACTCGAACCCACAACCTTTGAATGTCTTTACAACTGAAAGCCTAGAAGTCCAATAAGCTATCCATTGCGCCACAGAGCCATATATGACCATTGTCACAACCTTTACTGTTTGATTGTCCCTGTGACACGACTGAAAGCTAACACATGTCAAGATGTACACACTGATAGTAAAGAAGAATAACCTCAGGGATTAATATTCGATGGATATGAAGTGTACCTGGATTTAACTAATGACCGCAGAATGAGGCTCCTGTTTCTAAAGGTTTGATTCACATGAGGTCCAACTCTGGTGAGATTTCAACCCACAGCCTTTGAATTTGAAAGCTTTTAAACTAATTCAATGGTACTCCGGACTTTCTCAGTTCAAACATCCCTAGCATGGACTGACAATTTATTTTAAACATTGCCTGAACAGGGATTTTAACCCTGGACCCTCAGATTTAAAGTCTTATACTCTACCGACTGAGCTGTCCAGGCTCTATAGATGGATCTTTTGGGCTTTAGCAGAAAAAAGATAGATAAAACACATGGGCTTTTCTCATATGGAATTTGAACCTATGGAGTGCACTGTACTGTTTCCTGTCCCTTTCAAACTAAGATGCATAACAGACATTTGAACTTCCACAAATTAAATGTAAGAAGATTGTTTTGTACAGGTATCCAGCCTTATTTTTACAACACACGACTCTGGTGTGACTCGAACCCACAACCTTTGAATGTCTTTACAACTGAAAGCCTAGAAGTCCAATAAGCTATCCATTGCGCCACAGAGCCATATATGACCATTGTCACAACCTTTACTGTTTGATTGTCCCTGTGACACGACTGAAAGCTAACACATGTCAAGATGTACACACTGATAGTAAAGAAGAATAACCTCAGGGATTAATATTCAATGGATATGAAGTGTACCTGGATTTAACTAATGACCGCAGAATGAGGCTCCTGTTTCTAAAGGTTTGATTCACATGAGGTCCAACTCTGGTGAGATTTCAACCCACAGCCTTTGAATTTGAAAGCTTTTAAACTAATTCAATGGTACTCCGGACTTTCTCAGTTCAAACATCCCTAGCATGGACTGGCAATTTATTTTAAACATTGCCTGAACAGGGATTTTAACCCTGGACCCTCAGATTTAAAGTCTTATACTCTACCGACTGAGCTGTCCAGGCTCTATAGATGGATCTTTTGGGCTTTAGCAGAAAAAAGATAGATAAAACACATGGGCTTTTCTCATATGGAATTTGAACCTATGGAGTGCACTGTACTGTTTCCTGTCCCTTTCAAACTAAGATGCATAACAGACATTTGAACTTCCACAAATTAAATGTAAGAAGATTGTTTTGTACAGGTATCCAGCCTTATTTTTACAACACACGACTCTGGTGTGACTCGAAACCACAACCTTTGAATGTCTTTACAACTGAAAGCCTAGAAGTCCAATAAGCTATCCATTGCGCCACAGAGCCATATATGACCATTGTCACAACCTTTACTGTTTGATTGTCCCTGTGACACGACTGAAAGCTAACACATGTCAAGATGTACACACTGATAGTAAAGAAGAATAACCTCAGGGATTAATATTCAATGGATATGAAGTGTACCTGGATTTAACTAATGACCGCAGAATGAGGCTCCTGTTTCTAAAGGTTTGATTCACATGAGGTCCAACTCTGGTGAGATTTCAACCCACAGCCTTTGAATTTGAAAGCTTTTAAACTAATTCAATGGTACTCCGGACTTTCTCAGTTCAAACATCCCTAGCATGGACTGGCAATTTATTTTAAACATTGCCTGAACAGGGATTTTAACCCTGGACCCTCAGATTTAAAGTCTTATACTCTACCGACTGAGCTGTCCAGGCTCTATAGATGGATCTTTTGGGCTTTAGCTGAAAAAAGATAGATAAAACACATGGGCTTTTCTCATATGGAATTTGAACCTATGGAGTGCACTGTACTGTTTCCTGTCCCTTTCAAACTAAGATGCATAACAGACATTTGAACTTCCACAAATTAAATGTAAGAAGATTGTTTTGTACAGGTATCCAGCCTTATTTTTACAACACACGACTCTGGTGTGACTCGAACCCACAACCTTTGAATGTCTTTACAACTGAAAGCCTAGAAGTCCAATAAGCTATCCATTGCGCCACAGAGCCATATATGACCATTGTCACAACCTTTACTGTTTGATTGTCCCTGTGACACGACTGAAAGCTAACACATGTCAAGATGTACACACTGATAGTAAAGAAGAATAACCTCAGGGATTAATATTCAATGGATATGAAGTGTACCTGGATTTAACTAATGACCGCAGAATGAGGCTCCTGTTTCTAAAGGTTTGATTCACATGAGGTCCAAC
This sequence comes from Proterorhinus semilunaris, assembly GCA_021464625.1. Lineage (NCBI taxonomy): Eukaryota > Metazoa > Chordata > Actinopteri > Gobiiformes > Gobiidae > Proterorhinus > Proterorhinus semilunaris. The sequence goes on along the minus strand of CM038358.1, from coordinate 2,636,097 downwards.
TCTGGTGAGATTTCAACCCACAGCCTTTGAATTTGAAAGCTTTTAAACTAATTCAATGGTACTCCGGACTTTCTCAGTTCAAACATCCCTAGCATGGACTGGCAATTTATTTTAAACATTGCCTGAACAGGGATTTTAACCCTGGACCCTCAGATTTAAAGTCTTATACTCTACCGACTGAGCTGTCCAGGCTCTATAGATGGATCTTTTGGGCTTTAGCAGAAAAAAGATAGATAAAACACATGGGCTTTTCTCATATGGAATTTGAACCTATGGAGTGCACTGTACTGTTTCCTGTCCCTTTCAAACTAAGATGCATAACAGACATTTGAACTTCCACAAATTAAATGTAAGAAGATTGTTTTGTACAGGTATCCAGCCTTATTTTTACAATACACGACTCTGGTGGGACTCGAACCCACAACCTTTGAATGTCTTTACAATTGAAAGCCTAGAAGTCCAATGTGCTATCCATTGCGCCACAGAGCCATATATGACCATTGTCACAACCTTTACTGTTTGATTGTCCCTGTGACACGACTGAAAGCTAACACATGTCAAGATGTACACACTGATAGTAAAGAAGAATAACCTCAGGGATTAATATTCAATGGATATGAAGTGTACCTGGATTTAACTAATGACCGCAGAATGAGGCTCCTGTTTCTAAAGGTTTGATTCACATGAGGTCCAACTCTGGTGAGATTTCAACCCACAGCCTTTGAATGTCTTTGAATTTGAAAGCTTTTAAACTAATTCAATGGTACTCCGGACTTTCTCAGTTCAAACATCCCTAGCATGGACTGGTAATTTATTTTAAACATTGCCTGAACAGGGATTTTAACCCTGGACCCTCAGATTTAAAGTCTTATACTCTACCGACTGAGCTGTCCAGGCTCTATAGATGGATCTTTTGGGCTTTAGCTGAAAAAAGATAGATAAAACACATAGGCTTTTCTCATATGGAATTTGAACCTATGGAGTGCACTGTACTGTTTCCTGTCCCTTTCAAACTAAGATGCATAACAGACATTTGAACTTCCACAAATTAAATGTAAGAAGATTGTTTTGTACAGGTATCCAGCCTTATTTTTACAACACACGACTCTGGTGTGACTCGAACCCACAACCTTTGAATGTCTTTACAACTGAAAGCCTAAAAGTCCAATAAGCTATCCATTGCGCCACAGAGCCATATATGACCATTGTCACAACCTTTACTGTTTAATTGTCCCTGTGACACGACTGAAAGCTAACACATGTCAAGATGTACACACTGATAGTAAAGAAGAATAACCTCAGGGATTAATATTCGATGGATATGAAGTGTACCTGGATTTAACTAATGACCGCAGAATGAGGCTCCTGTTTCTAAAGGTTTGATTCACATGAGGTCCAACTCTGGTGAGATTTCAACCCACAGCCTTTGAATTTGAAAGCTTTTAAACTAATTCAATGGTACTCCGGACTTTCTCAGTTCAAACATCCCTAGCATGGACTGGCAATTTATTTTAAACATTGCCTGAACAGGGATTTTAACCCTGGACCCTCAGATTTAAAGTCTTATACTCTACCGACTGAGCTGTCCAGGCTCTATAGATGGATCTTTTGGGCTTTAGCTGAAAAAAGATAGATAAAACACATAGGCTTTTCTCATATGGAATTTGAACCTATGGAGTGCACTGTACTGTTTCCTGTCCCTTTCAAACTAAGATGCATAACAGACATTTGAACTTCCACAAAATAAATGTAAGAAGCTTGATTTGAACAGGTATCCAGCCTTATTTTTACAACACACGACTCTAGTGGGACTCGAACCCACAACCTTTGAATGTCTTTACAACTGAAAGCCTAGAAGTCCAACGCGCTATCCATTGCGCCACCGAGCCATATATCACCATAGTCACAACCTTTACTGTTTGATTGTCCCTGTGACACGACTGAAAGCTAACACATGTCAAGATGTACACACTGATAGTAAAGAAGAATAACCTCAGGGATTAATATTCGATGGATATGAAGTGTACCTGGATTTAACTAATGACCGCAGAATGAGGCTCCTGTTTCTAAAGGTTTGATTCACATGAGGTCCAACTCTGGTGAGATTTCAACCCACAGCCTTTGAATGTCTTTACAACTGAAAGCCTAAAAGTCCAAAGCGCTATCCATTGCGCCACAGAGCCATATATCACCATAGTTACAACCTTTACTGTTTGATTGTCCCTGTGACACGACTGAAAGCTAACACATGTCAAGATGTACACACTGATAGTAAAGAAGAATAACCTCAGGGATTAATATTCGATGGATATGAAGTGTACCTGGATTTAACTAATGACCGCAGAATGAGGCTCCTGTTTCTAAAGGTTTGATTCACATGAGGTCCAACTCTGGTGAGATTTCAACCCACAGCCTTTGAATTTGAAAGCTTTTAAACTAATTCAATGGTACTCCGGACTTTCTCAGTTCAAACATCCCTAGCATGGACTGGCAATTTATTTTAAACATTGCCTGAACAGGGATTTTAACCCTGGACCCTCAGATTTAAAGTCTTATACTCTACCGACTGAGCTGTCCAGGCTCTATAGATGGATCTTTTGGGCTTTAGCTGAAAAAAGATAGATAAAACACATAGGCTTTTCTCATATGGAATTTGAACCTATGGAGTGCACTGTACTGTTTCCTGTCCCTTTCAAACTAAGATGCATAACAGACATTTGAACTTCCACAAATTAAATGTAAGAAGATTGTTTTGTACAGGTATCCAGCCTTATTTTTACAACACACGACTCTGGTGGGACTCGAACCCACAACCTTTGAATGTCTTTACAACTGAAAGCCTAGAAGTCCAATGTGCTATCCATTGCGCCACAGAGCCATATATGACCATTGTCACAACCTTTACTGTTTGATTGTCCCTGTGACACGACTGAAAGCTAACACATGTCAAGATGTACACACTGATAGTAAAGAAGAATAACCTCAGGGATTAATATTCAATGGATATGAAGTGTACCTGGATTTAACTAATGACCGCAGAATGAGGCTCCTGTTTCTAAAGGTTTGATTCACATGAGGTCCAACTCTGGTGAGATTTCAACCCACAGCCTTTGAATGTCTTTGAATTTGAAAGCTTTTAAACTAATTCAATGGTACTCCGGACTTTCTCAGTTCAAACATCCCTAGCATGGACTGGTAATTTATTTTAAACATTGCCTGAACAGGGATTTTAACCCTGGACCCTCAGATTTAAAGTCTTATACTCTACCGACTGAGCTGTCCAGGCTCTATAGATGGATCTTTTGGGCTTTAGCTGAAAAAAGATAGAGAAAACACATAGGCTTTTCTCATATGGAATTTGAACCTATGGAGTGCACTGTACTGTTTCCTGTCCCTTTCAAACTAAGATGCATAACAGACAAATTAAATGTAAGAAGATTGCTTTGTACAGGTATCCAGCCTTATTTTTACAACACACGACTCTGGTGGGACTCGAACCCACAACCTTTGAATGTCTTTACAACTGAAAGCCTAGAAGTCCAACAAGCTATCCATTGCGCCACAGAGCCATATATGACCATTGTCACAACCTTTACTGTTTGATTGTCCCTGTGACACGACTGAAAGCTACACATGTCAAGATGTACACACTGATAGTAAAGAAGAATAACCTCAGGGATTAATATTCGATGGATATGAAGTGTACCTGGATTTAACTAATGACCGCAGAATGAGGCTCCTGTTTCTAAAGGTTTGATTCACATGAGGTCCAACTCTGGTGAGATTTCAACCCACAGCCTTTGAATTTGAAAGCTTTTAAACTAATTCAATGGTACTCCGGACTTTCTCAGTTCAAACATCCCTAGCATGGACTGGCAATTTATTTTAAACATTGCCTGAACAGGGATTTTAACCCTGGACCCTCAGATTTAAAGTCTTATACTCTACCGACTGAGCTGTCCAGGCTCTATAGATGGATCTTTTGGGCTTTAGCTGAAAAAAGATAGATAAAACACATAGGCTTTTCTCATATGGAATTTGAACCTATGGAGTGCACTGTACTGTTTCCTGTCCCTTTCAAACTAAGATGCATAACAGACATTTGAACTTCCACAAAATAAATGTAAGAAGCTTGATTTGAACAGGTATCCAGCCTTATTTTTACAACACACGACTCTAGTGGGACTCGAACCCACAACCTTTGAATGTCTTTACAACTGAAAGCCTAGAAGTCCAACGCGCTATCCATTGCGCCACCGAGCCATATATCACCATAGTCACAACCTTTACTGTTTGATTGTCCCTGTGACACGACTGAAAGCTAACACATGTCAAGATGTACACACTGATAGTAAAGAAGAATAACCTCAGGGATTAATATTCGATGGATATGAAGTGTACCTGGATTTAACTAATGACCGCAGAATGAGGCTCCTGTTTCTAAAGGTTTGATTCACATGAGGTCCAACTCTGGTGAGATTTCAACCCACAGCCTTTGAATGTCTTTGCATTTGAAAGCTTTTAAACTAATTCAATGGTACTCCGGACTTTCTCAGTTCAAACATCCCTAGCATGGACTGGTAATTTATTTTAAACATTGCCTGAACAGGGATTTTAACCCTGGACCCTCAGATTTAAAGTCTTATACTCTACCGACTGAGCTGTCCAGGCTCTATAGATGGATCTTTTGGGCTTTAGCTGAAAAAAGATAGATAAAACACATAGGCTTTTCTCATATGGAATTTGAACCTATGGAGTGCACTGTACTGTTTCCTGTCCCTTTCAAACTAAGATGCATAACAGACATTTGAACTTCCACAAATTAAATGTAAGAAGATTGTTTTGTACAGGTATCCAGCCTTATTTTTACAACACACGACTCTGGTGTGACTCGAACCCACAACCTTTGAATGTCTTTACAACTGAAAGCCTAAAAGTCCAATAAGCTATCCATTGCGCCACAGAGCCATATATGACCATTGTCACAACCTTTACTGTTTAATTGTCCCTGTGACACGACTGAAAGCTAACACATGTCAAGATGTACACACTGATAGTAAAGAAGAATAACCTCAGGGATTAATATTCGATGGATATGAAGTGTACCTGGATTTAACTAATGACCGCAGAATGAGGCTCCTGTTTCTAAAGGTTTGATTCACATGAGGTCCAACTCTGGTGAGATTTCAACCCACAGCCTTTGAATTTGAAAGCTTTTAAACTAATTCAATGGTACTCCGGACTTTCTCAGTTCAAACAGACAAATTAAATGTAAGAAGATTGCTTTGTACAGGTATCCAGCCTTATTTTTACAACACACGACTCTGGTGGGACTCGAACCCACAACCTTTGAATGTCTTTACAACTGAAAGCCTAGAAGTCCAATAAGCTATCCATTGCGCCACAGAGCCATATATGACCATTGTCACAACCTTTACTGTTTGATTGTCCCTGTGACACGACTGAAAGCTAACACATGTCAAGATGTACACACTGATAGTAAAGAAGAATAACCTCAGGGATTAATATTCAATGGATATGAAGTGTACCTGGATTTAACTAATGACCGCAGAATGAGGCTCCTGTTTCTAAAGGTTTGATTCACATGAGGTCCAACTCTGGTGAGATTTCAACCCACAGCCTTTGAATTTGAAAGCTTTTAAACTAATTCAATGGTACTCCGGACTTTCTCAGTTCAAACATCCCTAGCATGGACTGGCAATTTATTTTAAACATTGCCTGAACAGGGATTTTAACCCTGGACCCTCAGATTTAAAGTCTTATACTCTACCGACTGAGCTGTCCAGGCTCTATAGATGGATCTTTTGGGCTTTAGCTGAAAAAAGATAGATAAAACACATAGGCTTTTCTCCTATGGAATTTGAACCTATGGAGTGCACTGTACTGTTTCCTGTCCCTTTCAAACTAAGATGCATAACAGACATTTGAACTTCCACAAAATAAATGTAAGAAGCTTGATTTGAACAGGTATCCAGCCTTATTTTTACAACACACGACCCTGGTGGGACTCGAACCCACAACCTTTGAATGTCTTTACAACTGAAAGCCTAGAAGTCCAACGCGCTATCCATTGCGCCACAGAGCCATATATCACCATAGTCACAACCTTTACTGTTTGATTGTCCCTGTGACACGACTGAAAGCTAACACATGTCAAGATGTACACACTGATAGTAAAGAAGAATAACCTCAGGGATTAATATTCGATGGATATGAAGTGTACCTGGATTTAACTAATGACCGCAGAATGAGGCTCCTGTTTCTAAAGGTTTGATTCACATGAGGTCCAACTCTGGTGAGATTTCAACCCACAGCCTTTGAATTTGAAAGCTTTTAAACTAATTCAATGGTACTCCGGACTTTCTCAGTTCAAACATCCCTAGCATGGACTGGCAATTTATTTTAAACATTGCCTGAACAGGGATTTTAACCCTGGACCCTCAGATTTAAAGTCTTATACTCTACCGACTGAGCTGTCCAGGCTCTATAGATGGATCTTTTGGGCTTTAGCTGAAAAAAGATAGATAAAACACATAGGCTTTTCTCATATGGAATTTGAACCTATGGAGTGCACTGTACTGTTTCCTGTCCCTTTCAAACTAAGATGCATAACAGACATTTGAACTTCCACAAATTAAATGTAAGAAGATTGTTTTGTACAGGTATCCAGCCTTATTTTTACAACACACGACTCTGGTGTGACTCGAACCCACAACCTTTGAATGTCTTTACAACTGAAAGCCTAGAAGTCCAATAAGCTATCCATTGCGCCACAGAGCCATATATGACCATTGTCACAACCTTTACTGTTTGATTGTCCCTGTGACACGACTGAAAGCTAACACATGTCAAGATGTACACACTGATAGTAAAGAAGAATAACCTCAGGGATTAATATTCGATGGATATGAAGTGTACCTGGATTTAACTAATGACCGCAGAATGAGGCTCCTGTTTCTAAAGGTTTGATTCACATGAGGTCCAACTCTGGTGAGATTTCAACCCACAGCCTTTGAATTTGAAAGCTTTTAAACTAATTCAATGGTACTCCGGACTTTCTCAGTTCAAACATCCCTAGCATGGACTGGCAATTTATTTTAAACATTGCCTGAACAGGGATTTTAACCCTGGACCCTCAGATTTAAAGTCTTATACTCTACCGACTGAGCTGTCCAGGCTCTATAGATGGATCTTTTGGGCTTTAGCAGAAAAAAGATAGATAAAACACATGGGCTTTTCTCATATGGAATTTGAACCTATGGAGTGCACTGTACTGTTTCCTGTCCCTTTCAAACTAAGATGTATAACAGACATTTGAACTTCCACAAATTAAATGTAAGAAGATTGTTTTGTACAGGTATCCAGCCTTATTTTTACAACACACGACTCTGGTGTGACTCGAACCCACAACCTTTGAATGTCTTTACAACTGAAAGCCTAAAAGTCCAAAGCGCTATCCATTGCGCCACAGAGCCATATATCACCATAGTCACAACCTTTACTGTTTGATTGTCCCTGTGACACGACTGAAAGCTAACACATGTCAAGATGTACACACTGATAGTAAAGAAGAATAACCTCAGGGATTAATATTCGATGGATATGAAGTGTACCTGGATTTAACTAATGACCGCAGAATGAGGCTCCTGTTTCTAAAGGTTTGATTCACATGAGGTCCAACTCTGGTGAGATTTCAACCCACAGCCTTTGAATTTGAAAGCTTTTAAACTAATTCAATGGTACTCCGGACTTTCTCAGTTCAAACATCCCTAGCATGGACTGGCAATTTATTTTAAACATTGCCTGAACAGGGATTTTAACCCTGGACCCTCAGATTTAAAGTCTTATACTCTACCGACTGAGCTGTCCAGGCTCTATAGATGGATCTTTTGGGCTTTAGCTGAAAAAAGATAGATAAAACACATAGGCTTTTCTCATATGGAATTTGAACCTATGGAGTGCACTGTACTGTTTCCTGTCCCTTTCAAACTAAGATGCATAACAGACATTTGAACTTCCACAAATTAAATGTAAGAAGATTGTTTTGTACAGGTATCCAGCCTTATTTTTACAACACACGACTCTGGTGTGACTCGAACCCACAACCTTTGAATGTCTTTACAACTGAAAGCCTAGAAGTCCAATAAGCTATCCATTGCGCCACAGAGCCATATATGACCATTGTCACAACCTTTACTGTTTGATTGTCCCTGTGACACGACTGAAAGCTAACACATGTCAAGATGTACACACTGATAGTAAAGAAGAATAACCTCAGGGATTAATATTCGATGGATATGAAGTGTACCTGGATTTAACTAATGACCGCAGAATGAGGCTCCTGTTTCTAAAGGTTTGATTCACATGAGGTCCAACTCTGGTGAGATTTCAACCCACAGCCTTTGAATTTGAAAGCTTTTAAACTAATTCAATGGTACTCCGGACTTTCTCAGTTCAAACATCCCTAGCATGGACTGGCAATTTATTTTAAACATTGCCTGAACAGGGATTTTAACCCTGGACCCTCAGATTTAAAGTCTTATACTCTACCGACTGAGCTGTCCAGGCTCTATAGATGGATCTTTTGGGCTTTAGCAGAAAAAAGATAGATAAAACACATGGGCTTTTCTCATATGGAATTTGAACCTATGGAGTGCACTGTACTGTTTCCTGTCCCTTTCAAACTAAGATGCATAACAGACATTTGAACTTCCACAAATTAAATGTAAGAAGATTGTTTTGTACAGGTATCCAGCCTTATTTTTACAATACACGACTCTGGTGGGACTCGAACCCACAACCTTTGAATGTCTTTACAATTGAAAGCCTAGAAGTCCAATGTGCTATCCATTGCGCCACAGAGCCATATATGACCATTGTCACAACCTTTACTGTTTGATTGTCCCTGTGACACGACTGAAAGCTAACACATGTCAAGATGTACACACTGATAGTAAAGAAGAATAACCTCAGGGATTAATATTCAATGGATATGAAGTGTACCTGGATTTAACTAATGACCGCAGAATGAGGCTCCTGTTTCTAAAGGTTTGATTCACATGAGGTCCAACTCTGGTGAGATTTCAACCCACAGCCTTTGAATGTCTTTGAATTTGAAAGCTTTTAAACTAATTCAATGGTACTCCGGACTTTCTTAGTTCAAACATCCCTAGCATGGACTGGTAATTTATTTTAAACATTGCCTGAACAGGGATTTTAACCCTGGACCCTCAGATTTAAAGTCTTATACTCTACCGACTGAGCTGTCCAGGCTCTATAGATGGATCTTTTGGGCTTTAGCTGAAAAAAGATAGATAAAACACATAGGCTTTTCTCATATGGAATTTGAACCTATGGAGTGCACTGTACTGTTTCCTGTCCCTTTCAAACTAAGATGCATAACAGACAAATTAAATGTAAGAAGATTGCTTTGTACAGGTATCCAGCCTTACTTTTACAACACACGACTCTGGTGGGACTCGAACCCACAACCTTTGAATGTCTTTACAACTGAAAGCCTAGAAGTCCAACAAGCTATCCATTGCGCCACAGAGCCATATATGACCATTGTCACAACCTTTACTGTTTGATTGTCCCTGTGACACGACTGAAAGCTACACATGTCAAGATGTACACACTGATAGTAAAGAAGAATAACCTCAGGGATTAATATTCGATGGATATGAAGTGTACCTGGATTTAACTAATGACCGCAGAATGAGGCTCCTGTTTCTAAAGGTTTGATTCACATGAGGTCCAACTCTGGTGAGATTTCAACCCACAGCCTTTGAATTTGAAAGCTTTTAAACTAATTCAATGGTACTCCGGACTTTCTCAGTTCAAACATCCCTAGCATGGACTGGCAATTTATTTTAAACATTGCCTGAACAGGGATTTTAACCCTGGACCCTCAGATTTAAAGTCTTATACTCTACCGACTGAGCTGTCCAGGCTCTATAGATGGATCTTTTGGGCTTTAGCTGAAAAAAGATAGATAAAACACATAGGCTTTTCTCATATGGAATTTGAACCTATGGAGTGCACTGTACTGTTTCCTGTCCCTTTCAAACTAAGATGCATAACAGACATTTGAACTTCCACAAAATAAATGTAAGAAGCTTGATTTGAACAGGTATCCAGCCTTATTTTTACAACACACGACTCTAGTGGGACTCGAACCCACAACCTTTGAATGTCTTTACAACTGAAAGCCTAGAAGTCCAACGCGCTATCCATTGCGCCACCGAGCCATATATCACCATAGTCACAACCTTTACTGTTTGATTGTCCCTGTGACACGACTGAAAGCTAACACATGTCAAGATGTACACACTGATAGTAAAGAAGAATAACCTCAGGGATTAATATTCGATGGATATGAAGTGTACCTGGATTTAACTAATGACCGCAGAATGAGGCTCCTGTTTCTAAAGGTTTGATTCACATGAGGTCCAACTCTGGTGAGATTTCAACCCACAGCCTTTGAATGTCTTTGCATTTGAAAGCTTTTAAACTAATTCAATGGTACTCCGGACTTTCTCAGTTCAAACATCCCTAGCATGGACTGGTAATTTATTTTAAACATTGCCTGAACAGGGATTTTAACCCTGGACCCTCAGATTTAAAGTCTTATACTCTACCGACTGAGCTGTCCAGGCTCTATAGATGGATCTTTTGGGCTTTAGCTGAAAAAAGATAGATAAAACACATAGGCTTTTCTCATATGGAATTTGAACCTATGGAGTGCACTGTACTGTTTCCTGTCCCTTTCAAACTAAGATGCATAACAGACATTTGAACTTCCACAAATTAAATGTAAGAAGATTGTTTTGTACAGGTATCCAGCCTTATTTTTACAACACACGACTCTGGTGTGACTCGAACCCACAACCTTTGAATGTCTTTACAACTGAAAGCCTAGAAGTCCAATAAGCTATCCATTGCGCCACAGAGCCATATATGACCATTGTCACAACCTTTACTGTTTGATTGTCCCTGTGACACGACTGAAAGCTAACACATGTCAAGATGTACACACTGATAGTAAAGAAGAATAACCTCAGGGATTAATATTCGATGGATATGAAGTGTACCTGGATTTAACTAATGACCGCAGAATGAGGCTCCTGTTTCTAAAGGTTTGATTCACATGAGGTCCAACTCTGGTGAGATTTCAACCCACAGCCTTTGAATTTGAAAGCTTTTAAACTAATTCAATGGTACTCCGGACTTTCTCAGTTCAAACATCCCTAGCATGGACTGGCAATTTATTTTAAACATTGCCTGAACAGGGATTTTAACCCTGGACCCTCAGATTTAAAGTCTTATACTCTACCGACTGAGCTGTCCAGGCTCTATAGATGGATCTTTTGGGCTTTAGCAGAAAAAAGATAGATAAAACACATGGGCTTTTCTCATATGGAATTTGAACCTATGGAGTGCACTGTACTGTTTCCTGTCCCTTTCAAACTAAGATGCATAACAGACATTTGAACTTCCACAAATTAAATGTAAGAAGATTGTTTTGTACAGGTATCCAGCCTTATTTTTACAACACACGACTCTGGTGTGACTCGAAACCACAACCTTTGAATGTCTTTACAACTGAAAGCCTAGAAGTCCAATAAGCTATCCATTGCGCCACAGAGCCATATATGACCATTGTCACAACCTTTACTGTTTGATTGTCCCTGTGACACGACTGAAAGCTAACACATGTCAAGATGTACACACTGATAGTAAAGAAGAATAACCTCAGGGATTAATATTCAATGGATATGAAGTGTACCTGGATTTAACTAATGACCGCAGAATGAGGCTCCTGTTTCTAAAGGTTTAATTCACATGAGGTCCAACTCTGGTGAGATTTCAACCCACAGCCTTTGAATTTGAAAGCTTTTAAACTAATTCAATGGTACTCCGGACTTTCTCAGTTCAAACATCCCTAGCATGGACTGGCAATTTATTTTAAACATTGCCTGAACAGGGATTTTAACCCTGGACCCTCAGATTTAAAGTCTTATACTCTACCGACTGAGCTGTCCAGGCTCTATAGATGGATCTTTTGGGCTTTAGCTGAAAAAAGATAGATAAAACACATGGGCTTTTCTCATATGGAATTTGAACCTATGGAGTGCACTGTACTGTTTCCTGTCCCTTTCAAACTAAGATGCATAACAGACATTTGAACTTCCACAAATTAAATGTAAGAAGATTGTTTTGTACAGGTATCCAGCCTTATTTTTACAACACACGACTCTGGTGTGACTCGAACCCACAACCTTTGAATGTCTTTACAACTGAAAGCCTAGAAGTCCAATAAGCTATCCATTGCGCCACAGAGCCATATATGACCATTGTCACAACCTTTACTGTTTGATTGTCCCTGTGACACGACTGAAAGCTAACACATGTCAAGATGTACACACTGATAGTAAAGAAGAATAACCTCAGGGATTAATATTCAATGGATATGAAGTGTACCTGGATTTAACTAATGACCGCAGAATGAGGCTCCTGTTTCTAAAGGTTTGATTCACATGAGGTCCAACTCTGGTGAGATTTCAACCCACAGCCTTTGAATTTGAAAGCTTTTAAACTAATTCAATGGTACTCCGGACTTTCTCAGTTCAAACATCCCTAGCATGGACTGGCAATTTATTTTAAACATTGCCTGAACAGGGATTTTAACCCTGGACCCTCAGATTTAAAGTCTTATACTCTACCGACTGAGCTGTCCAGGCTCTATAGATGGATCTTTTGGGCTTTAGCTGAAAAAAGATAGATAAAACACATAGGCTTTTCTCCTATGGAATTTGAACCTATGGAGTGCACTGTACTGTTTCCTGTCCCTTTCAAACTAAGATGCATAACAGACATTTGAACTTCCACAAAATAAATGTAAGAAGCTTGATTTGAACAGGTATCCAGCCTTATTTTTACAACACACGACTCTGGTGGGACTCGAACCCACAACCTTTGAATGTCTTTACAACTGAAAGCCTAGAAGTCCAACGCGCTATCCATTGCGCCACAGAGCCATATATCACCATAGTCACAACCTTTACTGTTTGATTGTCCCTGTGACACGACTGAAAGCTAACACATGTCAAGATGTACACACTGATAGTAAAGAAGAATAACCTCAGGGATTAATATTCGATGGATATGAAGTGTACCTGGATTTAACTAATGACCGCAGAATGAGGCTCCTGTTTCTAAAGGTTTGATTCACATGAGGTCCAACTCTGGTGAGATTTCAACCCACAGCCTTTGAATTTGAAAGCTTTTAAACTAATTCAATGGTACTCCGGACTTTCTCAGTTCAAACATCCCTAGCATGGACTGGCAATTTATTTTAAACATTGCCTGAACAGGGATTTTAACCCTGGACCCTCAGATTTAAAGTCTTATACTCTACCGACTGAGCTGTCCAGGCTCTATAGATGGATCTTTTGGGCTTTAGCAGAAAAAAGATAGATAAAACACATAGGCTTTTCTCATATGGAATTTGAACCTATGGAGTGCACTGTACTGTTTCCTGTCCCTTTCAAACTAAGATGCATAACAGACATTTGAACTTCCACAAAATAAATGTAAGAAGCTTGATTTGAACAGGTATCCAGCCTTATTTTTACAACACACGACTCTGGTGGGACTCGAACCCACAACCTTTGAATGTCTTTACAACTGAAAGCCTAAAAGTCCAAAGCGCTATCCATTGCGCCACAGAGCCATATATCACCATAGTCACAACCTTTACTGTTTGATTGTCCCTGTGACACGACTGAAAGCTAACACATGTCAAGATGTACACACTGATAGTAAAGAAGAATAACCTCAGGGATTAATATTCGATGGATATGAAGTGTACCTGGATTTAACTAATGACCGCAGAATGAGGCTCCTGTTTCTAAAGGTTTGATTCACATGAGGTCCAACTCTGGTGAGATTTCAACCCACAGCCTTTGAATTTGAAAGCTTTTAAACTAATTCAATGGTACTCCGGACTTTCTCAGTTCAAACATCCCTAGCATGGACTGGCAATTTATTTTAAACATTGCCTGAACAGGGATTTTAACCCTGGACCCTCAGATTTAAAGTCTTATACTCTACCGACTGAGCTGTCCAGGCTCTATAGATGGATCTTTTGGGCTTTAGCAGAAAAAAGATAGATAAAACACATGGGCTTTTCTCATATGGAATTTGAACCTATGGAGTGCACTGTACTGTTTCCTGTCCCTTTCAAACTAAGATGCATAACAGACATTTGAACTTCCACAAATTAAATGTAAGAAGATTGTTTTGTACAGGTATCCAGCCTTATTTTTACAACACACGACTCTGGTGTGACTCGAAACCACAACCTTTGAATGTCTTTACAACTGAAAGCCTAGAAGTCCAATAAGCTATCCATTGCGCCACAGAGCCATATATGACCATTGTCACAACCTTTACTGTTTGATTGTCCCTGTGACACGACTGAAAGCTAACACATGTCAAGATGTACACACTGATAGTAAAGAAGAATAACCTCAGGGATTAATATTCAATGGATATGAAGTGTACCTGGATTTAACTAATGACCGCAGAATGAGGCTCCTGTTTCTAAAGGTTTAATTCACATGAGGTCCAACTCTGGTGAGATTTCAACCCACAGCCTTTGAATTTGAAAGCTTTTAAACTAATTCAATGGTACTCCGGACTTTCTCAGTTCAAACATCCCTAGCATGGACTGGCAATTTATTTTAAACATTGCCTGAACAGGGATTTTAACCCTGGACCCTCAGATTTAAAGTCTTATACTCTACCGACTGAGCTGTCCAGGCTCTATAGATGGATCTTTTGGGCTTTAGCTGAAAAAAGATAGATAAAACACATGGGCTTTTCTCATATGGAATTTGAACCTATGGAGTGCACTGTACTGTTTCCTGTCCCTTTCAAACTAAGATGCATAACAGACATTTGAACTTCCACAAATTAAATGTAAGAAGATTGTTTTGTACAGGTATCCAGCCTTATTTTTACAACACACGACTCTGGTGTGACTCGAACCCACAACCTTTGAATGTCTTTACAACTGAAAGCCTAGAAGTCCAATAAGCTATCCATTGCGCCACAGAGCCATATATGACCATTGTCACAACCTTTACTGTTTGATTGTCCCTGTGACACGACTGAAAGCTAACACATGTCAAGATGTACACACTGATAGTAAAGAAGAATAACCTCAGGGATTAATATTCAATGGATATGAAGTGTACCTGGATTTAACTAATGACCGCAGAATGAGGCTCCTGTTTCTAAAGGTTTGATTCACATGAGGTCCAACTCTGGTGAGATTTCAACCCACAGCCTTTGAATTTGAAAGCTTTTAAACTAATTCAATGGTACTCCGGACTTTCTCAGTTCAAACATCCCTAGCATGGACTGGCAATTTATTTTAAACATTGCCTGAACAGGGATTTTAACCCTGGACCCTCAGATTTAAAGTCTTATACTCTACCGACTGAGCTGTCCAGGCTCTATAGATGGATCTTTTGGGCTTTAGCTGAAAAAAGATAGATAAAACACATAGGCTTTTCTCCTATGGAATTTGAACCTATGGAGTGCACTGTACTGTTTCCTGTCCCTTTCAAACTAAGATGCATAACAGACATTTGAACTTCCACAAAATAAATGTAAGAAGCTTGATTTGAACAGGTATCCAGCCTTATTTTTACAACACACGACTCTGGTGGGACTCGAACCCACAACCTTTGAATGTCTTTACAACTGAAAGCCTAGAAGTCCAACGCGCTATCCATTGCGCCACAGAGCCATATATCACCATAGTCACAACCTTTACTGTTTGATTGTCCCTGTGACACGACTGAAAGCTAACACATGTCAAGATGTACACACTGATAGTAAAGAAGAATAACCTCAGGGATTAATATTCGATGGATATGAAGTGTACCTGGATTTAACTAATGACCGCAGAATGAGGCTCCTGTTTCTAAAGGTTTGATTCACATGAGGTCCAACTCTGGTGAGATTTCAACCCACAGCCTTTGAATTTGAAAGCTTTTAAACTAATTCAATGGTACTCCGGACTTTCTCAGTTCAAACATCCCTAGCATGGACTGGCAATTTATTTTAAACATTGCCTGAACAGGGATTTTAACCCTGGACCCTCAGATTTAAAGTCTTATACTCTACCGACTGAGCTGTCCAGGCTCTATAGATGGATCTTTTGGGCTTTAGCAGAAAAAAGATAGATAAAACACATAGGCTTTTCTCATATGGAATTTGAACCTATGGAGTGCACTGTACTGTTTCCTGTCCCTTTCAAACTAAGATGCATAACAGACATTTGAACTTCCACAAAATAAATGTAAGAAGCTTGATTTGAACAGGTATCCAGCCTTATTTTTACAACACACGACTCTGGTGGGACTCGAACCCACAACCTTTGAATGTCTTTACAACTGAAAGCCTAAAAGTCCAAAGCGCTATCCATTGCGCCACAGAGCCATATATCACCATAGTCACAACCTTTACTGTTTGATTGTCCCTGTGACACGACTGAAAGCTAACACATGTCAAGATGTACACACTGATAGTAAAGAAGAATAACCTCAGGGATTAATATTCGATGGATATGAAGTGTACCTGGATTTAACTAATGACCGCAGAATGAGGCTCCTGTTTCTAAAGGTTTGATTCACATGAGGTCCAACTCTGGTGAGATTTCAACCCACAGCCTTTGAATTTGAAAGCTTTTAAACTAATTCAATGGTACTCCGGACTTTCTCAGTTCAAACATCCCTAGCATGGACTGGCAATTTATTTTAAACATTGCCTGAACAGGGATTTTAACCCTGGACCCTCAGATTTAAAGTCTTATACTCTACCGACTGAGCTGTCCAGGCTCTATAGATGGATCTTTTGGGCTTTAGCTGAAAAAAAAATAGATAAAACACATAGGCTTTTCTCATATGGAATTTGAACCTATGGAGTGCACTGTACTGTTTCCTGTCCCTTTCAAACTAAGATGCATAACAGACATTTGAACTTCCACAAATTAAATGTAAGAAGATTGTTTTGTACAGGTATCCAGCCTTATTTTTACAACACACGACTCTGGTGTGACTCGAACCCACAACCTTTGAATGTCTTTACAACTGAAAGCCTAGAAGTCCAATAAGCTATCCATTGCGCCACAGAGCCATATATGACCATTGTCACAACCTTTACTGTTTGATTGTCCCTGTGACACGACTGAAAGCTAACACATGTCAAGATGTACACACTGATAGTAAAGAAGAATAACCTCAGGGATTAATATTCGATGGATATGAAGTGTACCTGGATTTAACTAATGACCGCAGAATGAGGCTCCTGTTTCTAAAGGTTTGATTCACATGAGGTCCAACTCTGGTGAGATTTCAACCCACAGCCTTTGAATTTGAAAGCTTTTAAACTAATTCAATGGTACTCCGGACTTTCTCAGTTCAAACATCCCTAGCATGGACTGGCAATTTATTTTAAACATTGCCTGAACAGGGATTTTAACCCTGGACCCTCAGATTTAAAGTCTTATACTCTACCGACTGAGCTGTCCAGGCTCTATAGATGGATCTTTTGGGCTTTAGCAGAAAAAAGATAGATAAAACACATGGGCTTTTCTCATATGGAATTTGAACCTATGGAGTGCACTGTACTGTTTCCTGTCCCTTTCAAACTAAGATGCATAACAGACATTTGAACTTCCACAAATTAAATGTAAGAAGATTGTTTTGTACAGGTATCCAGCCTTATTTTTACAATACACGACTCTGGTGGGACTCGAACCCACAACCTTTGAATGTCTTTACAATTGAAAGCCTAGAAGTCCAATGTGCTATCCATTGCGCCACAGAGCCATATATGACCATTGTCACAACCTTTACTGTTTGATTGTCCCTGTGACACGACTGAAAGCTAACACATGTCAAGATGTACACACTGATAGTAAAGAAGAATAACCTCAGGGATTAATATTCAATGGATATGAAGTGTACCTGGATTTAACTAATGACCGCAGAATGAGGCTCCTGTTTCTAAAGGTTTGATTCACATGAGGTCCAACTCTGGTGAGATTTCAACCCACAGCCTTTGAATTTGAAAGCTTTTAAACTAATTCAATGGTACTCCGGACTTTCTCAGTTCAAACATCCCTAGCATGGACTGGCAATTTATTTTAAACATTGCCTGAACAGGGATTTTAACCCTGGACCCTCAGATTTAAAGTCTTATACTCTACCGACTGAGCTGTCCAGGCTCTATAGATGGATCTTTTGGGCTTTAGCAGAAAAAAGATAGATAAAACACATGGGCTTTTCTCATATGGAATTTGAACCTATGGAGTGCACTGTACTGTTTCCCGTCCCTTTCAAACTAAGATGCATAACAGACATTTGAACTTCCACAAATTAAATGTAAGAAGATTGTTTTGTACAGGTATCCAGCCTTATTTTTACAATACACGACTCTGGTGGGACTCGAACCCACAACCTTTGAATGTCTTTACACTTGAAAGCCTAGAAGTCCAATGTGCTATCCATTGCGCCACAGAGCCATATATGACCATTGTCACAACCTTTACTGTTTGATTGTCCCTGTGACACGACTGAAAGCTAACACATGTCAAGATGTACACACTGATAGTAAAGAAGAATAACCTCAGGGATTAATATTCGATGGATATGAAGTGTACCTGGATTTAACTAATGACCGCAGAATGAGGCTCCTGTTTCTAAAGGTTTGATTCACATGAGGTCCAACTCTGGTGAGATTTCAACCCACAGCCTTTGAATGTCTTTGCATTTGAAAGCTTTTAAACTAATTCATTGGTACTCCGGACTTTCTCAGTTCAAACATCCCTAGCATGGACTGGCAATTTATTTTAAACATTGCCTGAACAGGGATTTTAACCCTGGACCCTCAGATTTAAAGTCTTATACTCTACCGACTGAGCTGTCCAGGCTCTATAGATGGATCTTTTGGGCTTTAGCTGAAAAAAGATAGATAAAACACATAGGCTTTTCTCCTATGGAATTTGAACCTATGGAGTGCACTGTACTGTTTCCTGTCCCTTTCAAACTAAGATGCATAACAGACATTTGAACTTCCACAAAATAAATGTAAGAAGCTTGATTTGTACAGGTATCCAGCCTTATTTTTACAACACACGACTCTGGTGGGACTCGAAGCCACAACCTTTGAATGTCTTTACAATTGAAAGCCTAGAAGTCCAATGCACTATCCATTGCGCCACAGAGCCATATATGACCATTGTCACAACCTTTACTGTTTGATTGTCCCTGTGACACGACTGAAAGCTAACACATGTCAAGATGTACACACTGATAGTAAAGAAGAATAACCTCAGGGATTAATATTCGATGGATATGAAGTGTACCTGGATTTAACTAATGATCGCAGAATGAGGCTCCTGTTTCTAAAGGTTTGATTCACATGAGGTCCAACTCTGGTGAGATTTCAACCCACAGCCTTTGAATGTCTTTGCATTTGAAAGCTTTTAAACTAATTCAATGGTACTCCGGACCTTCTCAGTTCAAACATCCCTAGCATGGACTGGCAATTTATTTTAAACATTGCCTGAACAGGGATTTTAACCCTGGACCCTCAGATTTAAAGTCTTATACTCTACCGACTGAGCTGTCCAGGCTCTATAGATGGATCTTTTGGGCTTTAGCTGAAAAAAGATAGATAAAACACATAGGCTCCTCTCATATGGAATTTGAACCTATGGAGTGCACTGTACTGTTTCCTGTCCCTTTCAAACTAAGATGCATAACAGACATTTGAACTTCCACAAATTAAATGTAAGAAGATTGTTTTGTACAGGTATCCAGCCTTATTTTTACAACACACGACTCTGGTGGGACTCGAACCCACAACCTTTGAATGTCTTTACAACTGAAAGCCTAGAAGTCCAATAAGCTATCCATTGCGCCACAGAGCCATATATCACCATAGTCACAACCTTTACTGTTTGATTGTCCCTGTGACACGACTGAAAGCTAACACATGTCAAGATGTACACACTGATAGTAAAGAAGAATAACCTCAGGGATTAATATTCGATGGATATGAAGTGTACCTGGATTTAACTAATGACCGCAGAATGAGGCTCCTGTTTCTAAAGGTTTGATTCACATGAGGTCCAACTCTGGTGAGATTTCAACCCACAGCCTTTGAATTTGAAAGCTTTTAAACTAATTCAATGGTGCTCCAGACTTTCTCAGTTCAAACATCCCTAGCATGGACTGGCAATTTATTTTAAACATTGCCTGAACAGGGATTTTAACCCTGGACCCTCAGATTTAAAGTCTTATACTCTACCGACTGAGCTGTCCAGGCTCTATAGATGGATCTTTTGGGCTTTAGCAGAAAAAAGATAGATAAAGCACATAGGCTTTTCTCCTATGGAATTTGAACCTATGGAGTGCACTGTACTGTTTCCTGTCCCTTTCAAACTAAGATGCATAACAGACATTTGAACTTCCACAAAATAAATGTAAGAAGCTTGATTTGAACAGGTATCCAGCCTTATTTTTACAACACACGACTCTGGTGGGACTCGAACCCAGAACCTTTGAATGTCTTTACAATTGAAAGCCTAGAAGTCCAATGCACTATCCATTGCGCCACAGAGCCATATATCACCATAGTCACAACCTTTACTGTTTGATTGTCCCTGTGACACGACTGAAAGCTAACACATGTCAAGATGTACACACTGATAGTAAAGAAGAATAACCTCAGGGATTAATATTCGATGGATATGAAGTGTACCTGGATTTAACTAATGACCGCAGAATGAGGCTCCTGTTTCTAAAGGTTTGATTCACATGAGGTCCAACTCTGGTGAGATTTCAACCCACAGCCTTTGAATTTGAAAGCTTTTAAACTAATTCAATGGTACTCCAGACTTTCTCAGTTCAAACATCCCTAGCATGGACTGGCAATTTATTTTAAACATTGCCTGAACAGGGATTTTAACCCTGGACCCTCAGATTTAAAGTCTTATACTCTACCGACTGAGCTGTCCAGGCTCTATAGATGGATCTTTTGGGCTTTAGCAGAAAAAAGATAGATAAAGCACATAGGCTTTTCTCCTATGGAATTTGAACCTATGGAGTGCACTGTACTGTTTCCTGTCCCTTTCAAACTAAGATGCATAACAGACATTTGAACTTCCACAAAATAAATGTAAGAAGCTTGATTTGAACAGGTATCCAGCCTTATTTTTACAACACACGACTCTGGTGGGACTCGAACCCAGAACCTTTGAATGTCTTTACAATTGAAAGCCTAGAAGTCCAATGCACTATCCATTGCGCCACAGAGCCATATATCACCATAGTCACAACCTTTACTGTTTGATTGTCCCTGTGACACGACTGAAAGCTAACACATGTCAAGATGTACACACTGATAGTAAAGAAGAATAACCTCAGGGATTAATATTCGATGGATATGAAGTGTACCTGGATTTAACTAATGACCGCAGAATGAGGCTCCTGTTTCTAAAGGTTTGATTCACATGAGGTCCAACTCTGGTGAGATTTCAACCCACAGCCTTTGAATGTCTTTGCATTTGAAAGCTTTTAAACTAATTCAATGGTACTCCGGACTTTCTCAGTTCAAACATCCCTAGCATGGACTGGCAATTTATTTTAAACATTGCCTGAACAGGGATTTTAACCCTGGACCCTCAGATTTAAAGTCTTATACTCTACCGACTGAGCTGTCCAGGCTCTATAGATGGATCTTTTGGGCTTTAGCTGAAAAAAGATAGATAAAACACATAGGCTTTTCTCATATGGAATTTGAACCTATGGAGTGCACTGTACTGTTTCCTGTCCCTTTCAAACTAAGATGCATAACAGACATTTGAACTTCCACAAAATAAATGTAAGAAGCTTGATTTGAACAGGTATCCAGCCTTATTTTTACAACACACGACTCTGGTGGGACTCGAACCCAGAACCTTTGAATGTCTTTACAATTGAAAGCCTAGAAGTCCAATGCACTATCCATTGCGCCACAGAGCCATATATCACCATAGTCACAACCTTTACTGTTTGATTGTCCCTGTGACACGACTGAAAGCTAACACATGTCAAGATGTACACACTGATAGTAAAGAAGAATAACCTCAGGGATTAATATTCGATGGATATGAAGTGTACCTGGATTTAACTAATGACCGCAGAATGAGGCTCCTGTTTCTAAAGGTTTGATTCACATGAGGTCCAACTCTGGTGAGATTTCAACCCACAGCCTTTGAATTTGAAAGCTTTTAAACTAATTCAATGGTACTCCGGACTTTCTCAGTTCAAACATCCCTAGCATGGACTGGCAATTTATTTTAAACATTGCCTGAACAGGGATTTTAACCCTGGACCCTCAGATTTAAAGTCTTATACTCTACCGACTGAGCTGTCCAGGCTCTATAGATGGATCTTTTGGGCTTTAGCTGAAAAAAGATAGATAAAACACATAGGCTTTTCTCATATGGAATTTGAACCTATGGAGTGCACTGTACTGTTTCCTGTCCCTTTCAAACTAAGATGCATAACAGACATTTGAACTTCCACAAATTAAATGTAAGAAGATTGTTTTGTACAGGTATCCATTCTTATTTTTACAACACACGACTCTGGTGTGACTCGAACCCACAACCTTTGAATGTCTTTACAATTGAAAGCCTAGAAGTCCAATGTGCTATCCATTGCGCCACAGAGCCATATATGACCATTGTCACAACCTTTACTGTTTGATTGTCCCTGTGACACGACTGAAAGCTAACACATGTCAAGATGTACACACTGATAGTAAAGAAGAATAACCTCAGGGATTAATATTCGATGGATATGAAGTGTACCTGGATTTAACAAATGACCGCAGAATGAGGCTCCTGTTTCTAAAGGTTTGATTCACATGAGGTCCAACTCTGGTGAGATTTCAACCCACAGCCTTTGAATGTCTTTGCATTTGAAAGCTTTTAAACTAATTCATTGGTACTCCGGACTTTCTCAGTTCAAACATCCCTAGCATGGACTGGCAATTTATTTTAAACATTGCCTGAACAGGGATTTTAACCCTGGACCCTCAGATTTAAAGTCTTATACTCTACCGACTGAGCTGTCCAGGCTCTATAGATAGATCTTTTGGGCTTTAGCTGAAAAAAGATAGATAAAACACATAGGCTCCTCTCATATGGAATTTGAACCTATGGAGTGCACTGTACTGTTTCCTGTCCCTTTCAAACTAAGATGCATAACAGACATTTGAACTTCCACAAATTAAATGTAAGAAGATTGTTTTGTACAGGTATCCAGCCTTATTTTTACAACACACGACTCTGGTGGGACTCGAACCCACAACCTTTGAATGTCTTTACAACTGAAAGCCTAGAAGTCCAATAAGCTATCCATTGCGCCACAGAGCCATATATCACCATAGTCACAACCTTTACTATTTGATTGTCCCTGTGACACGACTGAAAGCTAACACATGTCAAGATGTACACACTGATAGTAAAGAAGAATAACCTCAGGGATTAATATTCAATGGATATGAAGTGTACCTGGATTTAACTAATGACCGCAGAATGAGGCTGCTGTTTCTAAAGGTTTGATTCACATGAGGTCCAACTCTGGTGAGATTTCAACCCACAGCCTTTGAATGTCTTTGCATTTGAAAGCTTTTAAACTAATTCAATGGTACTCCGGACTTTCTCAGTTCAAACATCCCTAGCATGGACTGGCAATTTATTTTAAACATTGCCTGAACAGGGATTTTAACCCTGGACCCTCAGATTTAAAGTCTTATACTCTACCGACTGAGCTGTCCAGGCTCTATAGATGGATCTTTTGGGCTTTAGCAGAAAAAAGATAGATAAAACACATAGGCTTTTCTCCTATGGAATTTGAACCTATGGAGTGCACTGTACTGTTTCCTGTCCCTTTCAAACTAAGATGCATAACAGACATTTGAACTTCCACAAAATAAATGTAAGAAGCTTGATTTGTACAGGTATCCAGCCTTATTTTTACAACACACGACTCTGGTGGGACTCGAAGCCACAACCTTTGAATGTCTTTACAATTGAAAGCCTAGAAGTCCAATGCACTATCCATTGCGCCACAGAGCCATATATGACCATTGTCACAACCTTTACTGTTTGATTGTCCCTGTGACACGACTGAAAGCTAACACATGTCAAGATGTACACACTGATAGTAAAGAAGAATAACCTCAGGGATTAATATTCAATGGATATGAAGTGTACCTGGATTTAACTAATGACCGCAGAATGAGGCTGCTGTTTCTAAAGGTTTGATTCACATGAGGTCCAACTCTGGTGAGATTTCAACCCACAGCCTTTGAATGTCTTTGCATTTGAAAGCTTTTAAACTAATTCAATGGTACTCCGGACTTTCTCAGTTCAAACATCCCTAGCATGGACTGGCAATTTATTTTAAACATTGCCTGAACAGGGATTTTAACCCTGGACCCTCAGATTTAAAGTCTTATACTCTACCGACTGAGCTGTCCAGGCTCTATAGATGGATCTTTTGGGCTTTAGCAGAAAAAAGATAGATAAAACACATAGGCTTTTCTCCTATGGAATTTGAACCTATGGAGTGCACTGTACTGTTTCCTGTCCCTTTCAAACTAAGATGCATAACAGACATTTGAACTTCCACAAAATAAATGTAAGAAGCTTGATTTGTACAGGTATCCAGCCTTATTTTTACAACACACGACTCTGGTGGGACTCGAAGCCACAACCTTTGAATGTCTTTACAATTGAAAGCCTAGAAGTCCAATGCACTATCCATTGCGCCACAGAGCCATATATGACCATTGTCACAACCTTTACTGTTTGATTGTCCCTGTGACACGACTGAAAGCTAACACATGTCAAGATGTACACACTGATAGTAAAGAAGAATAACCTCAGGGATTAATATTCGATGGATATGAAGTGTACCTGGATTTAACTAATGACCGCAGAATGAGGCTCCTGTTTCTAAAGGTTTGATTCACATGAGGTCCAACTCTGGTGAGATTTCAACCCACAGCCTTTGAATGTCTTTGCATTTGAAAGCTTTTAAACTAATTCAATGGTACTCCGGACCTTCTCAGTTCAAACATCCCTAGCATGGACTGGCAATTTATTTTAAACATTGCCTGAACAGGGATTTTAACCCTGGACCCTCAGATTTAAAGTCTTATACTCTACCGACTGAGCTGTCCAGGCTCTATAGATGGATCTTTTGGGCTTTAGCTGAAAAAAGATAGATAAAACACATAGGCTCCTCTCATATGGAATTTGAACCTATGGAGTGCACTGTACTGTTTCCTGTCCCTTTCAAACTAAGATGCATAACAGACATTTGAACTTCCACAAATTAAATGTAAGAAGATTGTTTTGTACAGGTATCCAGCCTTATTTTTACAACACACGACTCTGGTGGGACTCGAACCCACAACCTTTGAATGTCTTTACAACTGAAAGCCTAGAAGTCCAATAAGCTATCCATTGCGCCACAGAGCCATATATCACCATAGTCACAACCTTTACTGTTTGATTGTCCCTGTGACACGACTGAAAGCTAACACATGTCAAGATGTACACACTGATAGTAAAGAAGAATAACCTCAGGGATTAATATTCGATGGATATGAAGTGTACCTGGATTTAACTAATGACCGCAGAATGAGGCTCCTGTTTCTAAAGGTTTGATTCACATGAGGTCCAACTCTGGTGAGATTTCAACCCACAGCCTTTGAATTTGAAAGCTTTTAAACTAATTCAATGGTACTCCAGACTTTCTCAGTTCAAACATCCCTAGCATGGACTGGCAATTTATTTTAAACATTGCCTGAACAGGGATTTTAACCCTGGACCCTCAGATTTAAAGTCTTATACTCTACCGACTGAGCTGTCCAGGCTCTATAGATGGATCTTTTGGGCTTTAGCAGAAAAAAGATAGATAAAGCACATAGGCTTTTCTCCTATGGAATTTGAACCTATGGAGTGCACTGTACTGTTTCCTGTCCCTTTCAAACTAAGATGCATAACAGACATTTGAACTTCCACAAAATAAATGTAAGAAGCTTGATTTGAACAGGTATCCAGCCTTATTTTTACAACACACGACTCTGGTGGGACTCGAACCCAGAACCTTTGAATGTCTTTACAGTTGAAAGCCTAGAAGTCCAATGCACTATCCATTGCGCCACAGAGCCATATATCACCATAGTCACAACCTTTACTGTTTGATTGTCCCTGTGACACGACTGAAAGCTAACACATGTCAAGATGTACACACTGATAGTAAAGAAGAATAACCTCAGGGATTAATATTCGATGGATATGAAGTGTACCTGGATTTAACTAATGACCGCAGAATGAGGCTCCTGTTTCTAAAGGTTTGATTCACATGAGGTCCAACTCTGGTGAGATTTCAACCCACAGCCTTTGAATTTGAAAGCTTTTAAACTAATTCAATGGTACTCCAGACTTTCTCAGTTCAAACATCCCTAGCATGGACTGGCAATTTATTTTAAACATTGCCTGAACAGGGATTTTAACCCTGGACCCTCAGATTTAAAGTCTTATACTCTACCGACTGAGCTGTCCAGGCTCTATAGATGGATCTTTTGGGCTTTAGCAGAAAAAAGATAGATAAAGCACATAGGCTTTTCTCCTATGGAATTTGAACCTATGGAGTGCACTGTACTGTTTCCTGTCCCTTTCAAACTAAGATGCATAACAGACATTTGAACTTCCACAAAATAAATGTAAGAAGCTTGATTTGAACAGGTATCCAGCCTTATTTTTACAACACACGACTCTGGTGGGACTCGAACCCAGAACCTTTGAATGTCTTTACAATTGAAAGCCTAGAAGTCCAATGCACTATCCATTGCGCCACAGAGCCATATATCACCATAGTCACAACCTTTACTGTTTGATTGTCCCTGTGACACGACTGAAAGCTAACACATGTCAAGATGTACACACTGATAGTAAAGAAGAATAACCTCAGGGATTAATATTCGATGGATATGAAGTGTACCTGGATTTAACTAATGACCGCAGAATGAGGCTCCTGTTTCTAAAGGTTTGATTCACATGAGGTCCAACTCTGGTGAGATTTCAACCCACAGCCTTTGAATTTGAAAGCTTTTAAACTAATTCAATGGTACTCCAGACTTTCTCAGTTCAAACATCCCTAGCATGGACTGGCAATTTATTTTAAACATTGCCTGAACAGGGATTTTAACCCTGGACCCTCAGATTTAAAGTCTTATACTCTACCGACTGAGCTGTCCAGGCTCTATAGATGGATCTTTTGGGCTTTAGCAGAAAAAAGATAGATAAAGCACATAGGCTTTTCTCCTATGGAATTTGAACCTATGGAGTGCACTGTACTGTTTCCTGTCCCTTTCAAACTAAGATGCATAACAGACATTTGAACTTCCACAAAATAAATGTAAGAAGCTTGATTTGAACAGGTATCCAGCCTTATTTTTACAACACACGACTCTGGTGGGACTCGAACCCAGAACCTTTGAATGTCTTTACAATTGAAAGCCTAGAAGTCCAATGCACTATCCATTGCGCCACAGAGCCATATATCACCATAGTCACAACCTTTACTGTTTGATTGTCCCTGTGACACGACTGAAAGCTAACACATGTCAAGATGTACACACTGATAGTAAAGAAGAATAACCTCAGGGATTAATATTCGATGGATATGAAGTGTACCTGGATTTAACTAATGACCGCAGAATGAGGCTCCTGTTTCTAAAGGTTTGATTCACATGAGGTCCAACTCTGGTGAGATTTCAACCCACAGCCTTTGAATTTGAAAGCTTTTAAACTAATTCAATGGTACTCCGGACTTTCTCAGTTCAAACATCCCTAGCATGGACTGGCAATTTATTTTAAACATTGCCTGAACAGGGATTTTAACCCTGGACCCTCAGATTTAAAGTCTTATACTCTACCGACTGAGCTGTCCAGGCTCTATAGATGGATCCTTTGGGCTTTAGCTGAAAAAAGATAGATAAAACACATAGGCTTTTCTCATATGGAATTTGAACCTATGGAGTGCACTGTACTGTTTCCTGTCCCTTTCAAACTAAGATGCATAACAGACATTTGAACTTCCACAAATTAAATGTAAGAAGATTGTTTTGTACAGGTATCCATTCTTATTTTTACAACACACGACTCTGGTGTGACTCGAACCCACAACCTTTGAATGTCTTTACAATTGAAAGCCTAGAAGTCCAATGTGCTATCCATTGCGCCACAGAGCCATATATGACCATTGTCACAACCTTTACTGTTTGATTGTCCCTGTGACACGACTGAAAGCTAACACATGTCAAGATGTACACACTGATAGTAAAGAAGAATAACCTCAGGGATTAATATTCGATGGATATGAAGTGTACCTGGATTTAACTAATGACCGCAGAATGAGGCTCCTGTTTCTAAAGGTTTGATTCACATGAGGTCCAACTCTGGTGAGATTTCAACCCACAGCCTTTGAATGTCTTTGCATTTGAAAGCTTTTAAACTAATTCATTGGTACTCCGGACTTTCTCAGTTCAAACATCCCTAGCATGGACTGGCAATTTATTTTAAACATTGCCCGAACAGGGATTTTAACCCTGGACCCTCAGATTTAAAGTCTTATACTCTACCGACTGAGCTGTCCAGGCTCTATAGATAGATCTTTTGGGCTTTAGCTGAAAAAAGATAGATAAAACACATAGGCTCCTCTCATATGGAATTTGAACCTATGGAGTGCACTGTACTGTTTCCTGTCCCTTTCAAACTAAGATGCATAACAGACATTTGAACTTCCACAAATTAAATGTAAGAAGATTGTTTTGTACAGGTATCCAGCCTTATTTTTACAACACACAACTCTGGTGGGACTCGAACCCACAACCTTTGAATGTCTTTACAACTGAAAGCCTAGAAGTCCAATAAGCTATCCATTGCGCCACAGAGCCATATATCACCATAGTCACAACCTTTACTGTTTGATTGTCCCTGTGACACGACTGAAAGCTAACACATGTCAAGATGTACACACTGATAGTAAAGAAGAATAACCTCAGGGATTAATATTCGATGGATATGAAGTGTACCTGGATTTAACTAATGACCGCAGAATGAGGCTCCTGTTTCTAAAGGTTTGATTCACATGAGGTCCAACTCTGGTGAGATTTCAACCCACAGCCTTTGAATTTGAAAGCTTTTAAACTAATTCAATGGTACTCCAGACTTTCTCAGTTCAAACATCCCTAGCATGGACTGGCAATTTATTTTAAACATTGCCTGAACAGGGATTTTAACCCTGGACCCTCAGATTTAAAGTCTTATACTCTACCGACTGAGCTGTCCAGGCTCTATAGATGGATCTTTTGGGCTTTAGCAGAAAAAAGATAGATAAAGCACATAGGCTTTTCTCCTATGGAATTTGAACCTATGGAGTGCACTGTACTGTTTCCTGTCCCTTTCAAACTAAGATGCATAACAGACATTTGAACTTCCACAAAATAAATGTAAGAAGCTTGATTTGAACAGGTATCCAGCCTTATTTTTACAACACACGACTCTGGTGGGACTCGAACCCAGAACCTTTGAATGTCTTTACAATTGAAAGCCTAGAAGTCCAATGCACTATCCATTGCGCCACAGAGCCATATATCACCATAGTCACAACCTTTACTGTTTGATTGTCCCTGTGACACGACTGAAAGCTAACACATGTCAAGATGTACACACTGATAGTAAAGAAGAATAACCTCAGGGATTAATATTCGATGGATATGAAGTGTACCTGGATTTAACTAATGACCGCAGAATGAGGCTCCTGTTTCTAAAGGTTTGATTCACATGAGGTCCAACTCTGGTGAGATTTCAACCCACAGCCTTTGAATTTGAAAGCTTTTAAACTAATTCAATGGTACTCCGGACTTTCTCAGTTCAAACATCCCTAGCATGGACTGGCAATTTATTTTAAACATTGCCTGAACAGGGATTTTAACCCTGGACCCTCAGATTTAAAGTCTTATACTCTACCGACTGAGCTGTCCAGGCTCTATAGATGGATCTTTTGGGCTTTAGCAGAAAAAAGATAGATAAAGCACATAGGCTTTTCTCCTATGGAATTTGAACCTATGGAGTGCACTGTACTGTTTCCTGTCCCTTTCAAACTAAGATGCATAACAGACATTTGAACTTCCACAAAATAAATGTAAGAAGCTTGATTTGAACAGGTATCCAGCCTTATTTTTACAACACACGACTCTGGTGGGACTCGAACCCAGAACCTTTGAATGTCTTTACAATTGAAAGCCTAGAAGTCCAATGCACTATCCATTGCGCCACAGAGCCATATATCACCATAGTCACAACCTTTACTGTTTGATTGTCCCTGTGACACGACTGAAAGCTAACACATGTCAAGATGTACACACTGATAGTAAAGAAGAATAACCTCAGGGATTAATATTCGATGGATATGAAGTGTACCTGGATTTAACTAATGACCGCAGAATGAGGCTCCTGTTTCTAAAGGTTTGATTCACATGAGGTCCAACTCTGGTGAGATTTCAACCCACAGCCTTTGAATGTCTTTGCATTTGAAAGCTTTTAAACTAATTCAATGGTACTCCGGACTTTCTCAGTTCAAACATCCCTAGCATGGACTGGCAATTTATTTTAAACATTGCCTGAACAGGGATTTTAACCCTGGACCCTCAGATTTAAAGTCTTATACTCTACCGACTGAGCTGTCCAGGCTCTATAGATGGATCTTTTGGGCTTTAGCTGAAAAAAGATAGATAAAACACATAGGCTCCTCTCATATGGAATTTGAACCTATGGAGTGCACTGTACTGTTTCCTGTCCCTTTCAAACTAAGATGCATAACAGACATTTGAACTTCCACAAATTAAATGTAAGAAGATTGTTTTGTACAGGTATCCAGCCTTATTTTTACAACACACGACTCTGGTGGGACTCGAACCCACAACCTTTGAATGTCTTTACAACTGAAAGCCTAGAAGTCCAATAAGCTATCCATTGCGCCACAGAGCCATATATCACCATAGTCACAACCTTTACTATTTGATTGTCCCTGTGACACGACTGAAAGCTAACACATGTCAAGATGTACACACTGATAGTAAAGAAGAATAACCTCAGGGATTAATATTCAATGGATATGAAGTGTACCTGGATTTAACTAATGACCGCAGAATGAGGCTGCTGTTTCTAAAGGTTTGATTCACATGAGGTCCAACTCTGGTGAGATTTCAACCCACAGCCTTTGAATGTCTTTGCATTTGAAAGCTTTTAAACTAATTCAATGGTACTCCGGACTTTCTCAGTTCAAACATCCCTAGCATGGACTGGCAATTTATTTTAAACATTGCCTGAACAGGGATTTTAACCCTGGACCCTCAGATTTAAAGTCTTATACTCTACCGACTGAGCTGTCCAGGCTCTATAGATGGATCTTTTGGGCTTTAGCAGAAAAAAGATAGATAAAACACATAGGCTTTTCTCCTATGGAATTTGAACCTATGGAGTGCACTGTACTGTTTCCTGTCCCTTTCAAACTAAGATGCATAACAGACGTTTGAACTTCCACAAAATAAATGTAAGAAGCTTGATTTGTACAGGTATCCAGCCTTATTTTTACAACACACGACTCTGGTGGGACTCGAAGCCACAACCTTTGAATGTCTTTACAATTGAAAGCCTAGAAGTCCAATGCACTATCCATTGCGCCACAGAGCCATATATGACCATTGTCACAACCTTTACTGTTTGATTGTCCCTGTGACACGACTGAAAGCTAACACATGTCAAGATGTACACACTGATAGTAAAGAAGAATAACCTCAGGGATTAATATTCGATGGATATGAAGTGTACCTGGATTTAACTAATGACCGCAGAATGAGGCTCCTGTTTCTAAAGGTTTGATTCACATGAGGTCCAACTCTGGTGAGATTTCAACCCACAGCCTTTGAATGTCTTTGCATTTGAAAGCTTTTAAACTAATTCAATGGTACTCCGGACCTTCTCAGTTCAAACATCCCTAGCATGGACTGGCAATTTATTTTAAACATTGCCTGAACAGGGATTTTAACCCTGGACCCTCAGATTTAAAGTCTTATACTCTACCGACTGAGCTGTCCAGGCTCTATAGATGGATCTTTTGGGCTTTAGCTGAAAAAAGATAGATAAAACACATAGGCTTTTCTCATATGGAATTTGAACCTATGGAGTGCACTGTACTGTTTCCTGTCCCTTTCAAACTAAGATGCATAACAGACATTTGAACTTCCACAAATTAAATGTAAGAAGCTTGATTTGAACAGGTATCCAGCCTTATTTTTACAACACACGACTCTGGTGGGACTCGAACCCAGAACCTTTGAATGTCTTTACAATTGAAAGCCTAGAAGTCCAATGCACTATCCATTGCGCCACAGAGCCATATATCACCATAGTCACAACCTTTACTGTTTGATTGTCCCTGTGACACGACTGAAAGCTAACACATGTCAAGATGTACACACTGATAGTAAAGAAGAATAACCTCAGGGATTAATATTCGATGGATATGAAGTGTACCTGGATTTAACTAATGACCGCAGAATGAGGCTCCTGTTTCTAAAGGTTTGATTCACATGAGGTCCAACTCTGGTGAGATTTCAACCCACAGCCTTTGAATTTGAAAGCTTTTAAACTAATTCAATGGTACTCCAGACTTTCTCAGTTCAAACATCCCTAGCATGGACTGGCAATTTATTTTAAACATTGCCTGAACAGGGATTTTAACCCTGGACCCTCAGATTTAAAGTCTTATACTCTACCGACTGAGCTGTCCAGGCTCTATAGATGGATCTTTTGGGCTTTAGCAGAAAAAAGATAGATAAAGCACATAGGCTTTTCTCCTATGGAATTTGAACCTATGGAGTGCACTGTACTGTTTCCTGTCCCTTTCAAACTAAGATGCATAACAGACAT
This sequence comes from Proterorhinus semilunaris, assembly GCA_021464625.1. Taxonomy (NCBI): domain Eukaryota; kingdom Metazoa; phylum Chordata; class Actinopteri; order Gobiiformes; family Gobiidae; genus Proterorhinus; species Proterorhinus semilunaris. The sequence goes on along the minus strand of CM038358.1, from coordinate 2,602,931 downwards.
TTGAACTTCCACAAAATAAATGTAAGAAGCTTGATTTGAACAGGTATCCAGCCTTATTTTTACAACACACGACTCTGGTGGGACTCGAACCCAGAACCTTTGAATGTCTTTACAATTGAAAGCCTAGAAGTCCAATGCACTATCCATTGCGCCACAGAGCCATATATCACAATAGTCACAACCTTTACTGTTTGATTGTCCCTGTGACACGACTGAAAGCTAACACATGTCAAGATGTACACACTGATAGTAAAGAAGAATAACCTCAGGGATTAATATTCGATGGATATGAAGTGTACCTGGATTTAACTAATGACCGCAGAATGAGGCTCCTGTTTCTAAAGGTTTGATTCACATGAGGTCCAACTCTGGTGAGATTTCAACCCACAGCCTTTGAATGTCTTTGCATTTGAAAGCTTTTAAACTAATTCAATGGTACTCCGGACTTTCTCAGTTCAAACATCCCTAGCATGGACTGGCAATTTATTTTAAACATTGCCTGAACAGGGATTTTAACCCTGGACCCTCAGATTTAAAGTCTTATACTCTACCGACTGAGCTGTCCAGGCTCTATAGATGGATCTTTTGGGCTTTAGCTGAAAAAAGATAGATAAAACACATAGGCTCCTCTCATATGGAATTTGAACCTATGGAGTGCACTGTACTGTTTCCTGTCCCTTTCAAACTAAGATGCATAACAGACATTTGAACTTCCACAAATTAAATGTAAGAAGATTGTTTTGTACAGGTATCCAGCCTTATTTTTACAACACACGACTCTGGTGGGACTCGAACCCACAACCTTTGAATGTCTTTACAACTGAAAGCCTAGAAGTCCAATAAGCTATCCATTGCGCCACAGAGCCATATATCACCATAGTCACAACCTTTACTGTTTGATTGTCCCTGTGACACGACTGAAAGCTAACACATGTCAAGATGTACACACTGATAGTAAAGAAGAATAACCTCAGGGATTAATATTCGATGGATATGAAGTGTACCTGGATTTAACTAATGACCGCAGAATGAGGCTCCTGTTTCTAAAGGTTTGATTCACATGAGGTCCAACTCTGGTGAGATTTCAACCCACAGCCTTTGAATTTGAAAGCTTTTAAACTAATTCAATGGTACTCCAGACTTTCTCAGTTCAAACATCCCTAGCATGGACTGGCAATTTATTTTAAACATTGCCTGAACAGGGATTTTAACCCTGGACCCTCAGATTTAAAGTCTTATACTCTACCGACTGAGCTGTCCAGGCTCTATAGATGGATCTTTTGGGCTTTAGCAGAAAAAAGATAGATAAAGCACATAGGCTTTTCTCCTATGGAATTTGAACCTATGGAGTGCACTGTACTGTTTCCTGTCCCTTTCAAACTAAGATGCATAACAGACATTTGAACTTCCACAAAATAAATGTAAGAAGCTTGATTTGAACAGGTATCCAGCCTTATTTTTACAACACACGACTCTGGTGGGACTCGAACCCAGAACCTTTGAATGTCTTTACAATTGAAAGCCTAGAAGTCCAATGCACTATCCATTGCGCCACAGAGCCATATATCACCATAGTCACAACCTTTACTGTTTGATTGTCCCTGTGACACGACTGAAAGCTAACACATGTCAAGATGTACACACTGATAGTAAAGAAGAATAACCTCAGGGATTAATATTCGATGGATATGAAGTGTACCTGGATTTAACTAATGACCGCAGAATGAGGCTCCTGTTTCTAAAGGTTTGATTCACATGAGGTCCAACTCTGGTGAGATTTCAACCCACAGCCTTTGAATTTGAAAGCTTTTAAACTAATTCAATGGTACTCCGGACTTTCTCAGTTCAAACATCCCTAGCATGGACTGGCAATTTATTTTAAACATTGCCTGAACAGGGATTTTAACCCTGGACCCTCAGATTTAAAGTCTTATACTCTACCGACTGAGCTGTCCAGGCTCTATAGATGGATCTTTTGGGCTTTAGCTGAAAAAAGATAGATAAAACACATAGGCTTTTCTCATATGGAATTTGAACCTATGGAGTGCACTGTACTGTTTCCTGTCCCTTTCAAACTAAGATGCATAACAGACATTTGAACTTCCACAAATTAAATGTAAGAAGATTGTTTTGTACAGGTATCCATTCTTATTTTTACAACACACGACTCTGGTGTGACTCGAACCCACAACCTTTGAATGTCTTTACAATTGAAAGCCTAGAAGTCCAATGTGCTATCCATTGCGCCACAGAGCCATATATGACCATTGTCACAACCTTTACTGTTTGATTGTCCCAGTGACACGACTGAAAGCTAACACATGTCAAGATGTACACACTGATAGTAAAGAAGAATAACCTCAGGGATTAATATTCGATGGATATGAAGTGTACCTGGATTTAACAAATGACCGCAGAATGAGGCTCCTGTTTCTAAAGGTTTGATTCACATGAGGTCCAACTCTGGTGAGATTTCAACCCACAGCCTTTGAATGTCTTTGCATTTGAAAGCTTTTAAACTAATTCATTGGTACTCCGGACTTTCTCAGTTCAAACATCCCTAGCATGGACTGGCAATTTATTTTAAACATTGCCTGAACAGGGATTTTAACCCTGGACCCTCAGATTTAAAGTCTTATACTCTACCGACTGAGCTGTCCAGGCTCTATAGATAGATCTTTTGGGCTTTAGCTGAAAAAAGATAGATAAAACACATAGGCTCCTCTCATATGGAATTTGAACCTATGGAGTGCACTGTACTGTTTCCTGTCCCTTTCAAACTAAGATGCATAACAGACATTTGAACTTCCACAAATTAAATGTAAGAAGATTGTTTTGTACAGGTATCCAGCCTTGTTTTTACAACACACGACTCTGGTGGGACTCGAACCCACAACCTTTGAATGTCTTTACAACTGAAAGCCTAGAAGTCCAATAAGCTATCCATTGCGCCACAGAGCCATATATCACCATAGTCACAACCTTTACTATTTGATTGTCCCTGTGACACGACTGAAAGCTAACACATGTCAAGATGTACACACTGATAGTAAAGAAGAATAACCTCAGGGATTAATATTCAATGGATATGAAGTGTACCTGGATTTAACTAATGACCGCAGAATGAGGCTGCTGTTTCTAAAGGTTTGATTCACATGAGGTCCAACTCTGGTGAGATTTCAACCCACAGCCTTTGAATGTCTTTGCATTTGAAAGCTTTTAAACTAATTCAATGGTACTCCGGACTTTCTCAGTTCAAACATCCCTAGCATGGACTGGCAATTTATTTTAAACATTGCCTGAACAGGGATTTTAACCCTGGACCCTCAGATTTAAAGTCTTATACTCTACCGACTGAGCTGTCCAGGCTCTATAGATGGATCTTTTGGGCTTTAGCAGAAAAAAGATAGATAAAACACATAGGCTTTTCTCATATGGAATTTGAACCTATGGAGTGCACTGTACTGTTTCCTGTCCCTTTCAAACTAAGATGCATAACAGACATTTGAACTTCCACAAATTAAATGTAAGAAGATTGTTTGGTACAGGTATCCAGATTTATTTTTACAACACACGACTCTGGTGTGACTCGAACCCACAACCTTTGAATGTCTTTACAATTGAAAGCCTAGAAGTCCAATGCGCTATCCATTGCGCCACAGAGCCATATATGACCATTGTCACAATCTTTACTGTTTGATTGTCCCTGTGACACGACTGAAAGCTAACACATGTCAAGATGTACACACTGATAGTAAAGAAGAATAACCTCAGGGATTAATATTCGATGGATATGAAGTGTACCTGGATTTAACTAATGACCGCAGAATGAGGCTCCTGTTTCTAAAGGTTTGATTCACATGAGGTCCAACTCTGGTGAGATTTCAACCCACAGCCTTTGAATGTCTTTGCATTTGAAAGCTTTTAAACTAATTCAATGGTACTCCGGACTTTCTCAGTTCAAACATCCCTAGCATGGACTGGCAATTTATTTTAAACATTGCCTGAACAGGGATTTTAACCCTGGACCCTCAGATTTAAAGTCTTATACTCTACCGACTGAGCTGTCCAGGCTCTATAGATGGATCTTTTGGGCTTTAGCTGAAAAAAGATAGATAAAACACATAGGCTTTTCTCCTATGGAATTTGAACCTATGGAGTGCACTGTACTGTTTCCTGTCCCTTTCAAACTAAGATGCATAACAGACATTTGAACTTCCACAAAATAAATGTAAGAAGCTTGATTTGAACAGGTATCCAGCCTTATTTTTACAACACACGACTCTGGTGGGACTCGAACCCACAACCTTTGAATGTCTTTACAATTGAAAGCCTAGAAGTCCAATGCGCTATCCATTGCGCCACAGAGCCATATATCGCCATAGTCACAACCTTTACTGTTTGATTGTCCCTGTGACACGACTGAAAGCTAACACATGTCAAGATGTACACACTGATAGTAAAGAAGAATAACCTCAGGGATTAATATTCGATGGATATGAAGTGTACCTGGATTTAACTAATGACCGCAGAATGAGGCTCCTGTTTCTAAAGGTTTGATTCACATGAGGTCCAACTCTGGTGAGATTTCAACCCACAGCCTTTGAATTTGAAAGCTTTTAAACTAATTCAATGGTACTCCGGACTTTCTCAGTTCAAACATCCCTAGCATGGACTGGCAATTTATTTTAAACATTGCCTGAACAGGGATTTTAACCCTGGACCCTCAGATTTAAAGTCTTATACTCTACCGACTGAGCTGTCCAGGCTCTATAGATGGATCTTTTGGGCTTTAGCAGAAAAAAGATAGATAAAACACATAGGCTTTTCTCCTATGGAATTTGAACCTATGGAGTGCACTGTACTGTTTCCTGTCCCTTTCAAACTAAGATGCATAACAGACATTTGAACTTCCACAAAATAAATGTAAGAAGCTTGATTTGAACAGGTATCCAGCCTTATTTTTACAACACACGACTCTGGTGGGACTCGAACCCAGAACCTTTGAATGTCTTTACAATTGAAAGCCTAGAAGTCCAATGCACTATCCATTGCGCCACAGAGCCATATATCACCATAGTCACAACCTTTACTGTTTGATTGTCCCTGTGACACGACTGAAAGCTAACACATGTCAAGATGTACACACTGATAGTAAAGAAGAATAACCTCAGGGATTAATATTCGATGGATATGAAGTGTACCTGGATTTAACTAATGACCGCAGAATGAGGCTCCTGTTTCTAAAGGTTTGATTCACATGAGGTCCAACTCTGGTGAGATTTCAACCCACAGCCTTTGAATTTGAAAGCTTTTAAACTAATTCAATGGTACTCCAGACTTTCTCAGTTCAAACATCCCTAGCATGGACTGGCAATTTATTTTAAACATTGCCTGAACAGGGATTTTAACCCTGGACCCTCAGATTTAAAGTCTTATACTCTACCGACTGAGCTGTCCAGGCTCTATAGATGGATCTTTTGGGCTTTAGCAGAAAAAAGATAGATAAAGCACATAGGCTTTTCTCCTATGGAATTTGAACCTATGGAGTGCACTGTACTGTTTCCTGTCCCTTTCAAACTAAGATGCATAACAGACATTTGAACTTCCACAAAATAAATGTAAGAAGCTTGATTTGAACAGGTATCCAGCCTTATTTTTACAACACACGACTCTGGTGGGACTCGAACCCAGAACCTTTGAATGTCTTTACAATTGAAAGCCTAGAAGTCCAATGCACTATCCATTGCGCCACAGAGCCATATATCACCATAGTCACAACCTTTACTGTTTGATTGTCCCTGTGACACGACTGAAAGCTAACACATGTCAAGATGTACACACTGATAGTAAAGAAGAATAACCTCAGGGATTAATATTCGATGGATATGAAGTGTACCTGGATTTAACTAATGACCGCAGAATGAGGCTCCTGTTTCTAAAGGTTTGATTCACATGAGGTCCAACTCTGGTGAGATTTCAACCCACAGCCTTTGAATTTGAAAGCTTTTAAACTAATTCAATGGTACTCCGGACTTTCTCAGTTCAAACATCCCTAGCATGGACTGGCAATTTATTTTAAACATTGCCTGAACAGGGATTTTAACCCTGGACCCTCAGATTTAAAGTCTTATACTCTACCGACTGAGCTGTCCAGGCTCTATAGATGGATCTTTTGGGCTTTAGCTGAAAAAAGATAGATAAAACACATAGGCTTTTCTCATATGGAATTTGAACCTATGGAGTGCACTGTACTGTTTCCTGTCCCTTTCAAACTAAGATGCATAACAGACATTTGAACTTCCACAAATTAAATGTAAGAAGATTGTTTTGTACAGGTATCCATTCTTATTTTTACAACACACGACTCTGGTGTGACTCGAACCCACAACCTTTGAATGTCTTTACAATTGAAAGCCTAGAAGTCCAATGTGCTATCCATTGCGCCACAGAGCCATATATGACCATTGTCACAACCTTTACTGTTTGATTGTCCCTGTGACACGACTGAAAGCTAACACATGTCAAGATGTACACACTGATAGTAAAGAAGAATAACCTCAGGGATTAATATTCGATGGATATGAAGTGTACCTGGATTTAACTAATGACCGCAGAATGAGGCTCCTGTTTCTAAAGGTTTGATTCACATGAGGTCCAACTCTGGTGAGATTTCAACCCACAGCCTTTGAATGTCTTTGCATTTGAAAGCTTTTAAACTAATTCATTGGTACTCCGGACTTTCTCAGTTCAAACATCCCTAGCATGGACTGGCAATTTATTTTAAACATTGCCTGAACAGGGATTTTAACCCTGGACCCTCAGATTTAAAGTCTTATACTCTACCGACTGAGCTGTCCAGGCTCTATAGATAGATCTTTTGGGCTTTAGCTGAAAAAAGATAGATAAAACACATAGGCTCCTCTCATATGGAATTTGAACCTATGGAGTGCACTGTACTGTTTCCTGTCCCTTTCAAACTAAGATGCATAACAGACATTTGAACTTCCACAAATTAAATGTAAGAAGATTGTTTTGTACAGGTATCCAGCCTTATTTTTACAACACACGACTCTGGTGGGACTCGAACCCACAACCTTTGAATGTCTTTACAACTGAAAGCCTAGAAGTCCAATGCACTATCCATTGCGCCACAGAGCCATATATCACCATAGTCACAACCTTTACTATTTGATTGTCCCTGTGACACGACTGAAAGCTAACACATGTCAAGATGTACACACTGATAGTAAAGAAGAATAACCTCAGGGATTAATATTCAATGGATATGAAGTGTACCTGGATTTAACTAATGACCGCAGAATGAGGCTGCTGTTTCTAAAGGTTTGATTCACATGAGGTCCAACTCTGGTGAGATTTCAACCCACAGCCTTTGAATGTCTTTGCATTTGAAAGCTTTTAAACTAATTCAATGGTACTCCGGACTTTCTCAGTTCAAACATCCCTAGCATGGACTGGCAATTTATTTTAAACATTGCCTGAACAGGGATTTTAACCCTGGACCCTCAGATTTAAAGTCTTATACTCTACCGACTGAGCTGTCCAGGCTCTATAGATGGATCTTTTGGGCTTTAGCAGAAAAAAGATAGATAAAACACATAGGCTTTTCTCATATGGAATTTGAACCTATGGAGTGCACTGTACTGTTTCCTGTCCCTTTCAAACTAAGATGCATAACAGACATTTGAACTTCCACAAATTAAATGTAAGAAGATTGTTTGGTACAGGTATCCAGCCTTATTTTTACAACACACGACTCTGGTGGGACTCGAACCCACAACCTTTGAATGTCTTTACAACTGAAAGCCTAGAAGTCCAATAAGCTATCCATTGCGCCACAGAGCCATATATCACCATAGTCACAACCTTTACTGTTTGATTGTCCCTGTGACACGACTGAAAGCTAACACATGTCAAGATGTACACACTGATAGTAAAGAAGAATAACCTCAGGGATTAATATTCGATGGATATGAAGTGTACCTGGATTTAACTAATGACCGCAGAATGAGGCTCCTGTTTCTAAAGGTTTGATTCACATGAGGTCCAACTCTGGTGAGATTTCAACCCACAGCCTTTGAATGTCTTTGCATTTGAAAGCTTTTAAACTAATTCAATGGTACTCCGGACTTTCTCAGTTCAAACATCCCTAGCATGGACTGGCAATTTATTTTAAACATTGCCTGAACAGGGATTTTAACCCTGGACCCTCAGATTTAAAGTCTTATACTCTACCGACTGAGCTGTCCAGGCTCTATAGATGGATCTTTTGGGCTTTAGCTGAAAAAAGATAGATAAAACACATAGGCTTTTCTCCTATGGAATTTGAACCTATGGAGTGCACTGTACTGTTTCCTGTCCCTTTCAAACTAAGATGCATAACAGACATTTGAACTTCCACAAAATAAATGTAAGAAGCTTGATTTGAACAGGTATCCAGCCTTATTTTTACAACACACGACTCTGGTGGGACTCGAACCCACAACCTTTGAATGTCTTTACAATTGAAAGCCTAGAAGTCCAATGCGCTATCCATTGCGCCACAGAGCCATATATCACCATAGTCACAACCTTTACTGTTTGATTGTCCCTGTGACACGACTGAAAGCTAACACATGTCAAGATGTACACACTGATAGTAAAGAAGAATAACCTCAGGGATTAATATTCGATGGATATGAAGTGTACCTGGATTTAACTAATGACCGCAGAATGAGGCTCCTGTTTCTAAAGGTTTGATTCACATGAGGTCCAACTCTGGTGAGATTTCAACCCACAGCCTTTGAATTTGAAAGCTTTTAAACTAATTCAATGGTACTCCGGACTTTCTCAGTTCAAACATCCCTAGCATGGACTGGCAATTTATTTTAAACATTGCCTGAACAGGGATTTTAACCCTGGACCCTCAGATTTAAAGTCTTATACTCTACCGACTGAGCTGTCCAGGCTCTATAGATGGATCTTTTGGGCTTTAGCAGAAAAAAGATAGATAAAACACATAGGCTTTTCTCCTATGGAATTTGAACCTATGGAGTGCACTGTACTGTTTCCTGTCCCTTTCAAACTAAGATGCATAACAGACATTTGAACTTCCACAAAATAAATGTAAGAAGCTTGATTTGAACAGGTATCCAGCCTTATTTTTACAACACACGACTCTGGTGGGACTCGAACCCACAACCTTTGAATGTCTTTACAATTGAAAGCCTAGAAGACCAATGCGCTATCCATTGCGCCACAGAGCCATATATGACCATTGTCACAACCTTTACTGTTTGATTGTCCCTGTGACACGACTGAAAGCTAACACATGTCAAGATGTACACACTGATAGTAAAGAAGAATAACCTCAGGGATTAATATTCGATGGATATGAAGTGTACCTGGATTTAACTAATGACCGCAGAATGAGGCTCCTGTTTCTAAAGGTTTGATTCACATGAGGTCCAACTCTGGTGAGATTTCAACACACAGCCTTTGAATTTGAAAGCTTTTAAACTAATTCAATGGTACTCCGGACTTTCTCAGTTCAAACATCCCTAGCATGGACTGGCAATTTATTTTAAACATTGCCTGAACAGGGATTTTAACCCTGGACCCTCAGATTTAAAGTCTTATACTCTACCGACTGAGCTGTCCAGGCTCTATAGATGGATCTTTTGGGCTTTAGCAGAAAAAAGATAGATAAAACACATAGGCTTTTCTCCTATGGAATTTGAACCTATGGAGTGCACTGTACTGTTTCCTGTCCCTTTCAAACTAAGATGCATAACAGACATTTGAACTTCCACAAATTAAATGTAAGAAGATTGTTTTGTACAGGTATCCAGCCTTATTTTTACAACACACGACTCTGGTGGGACTCGAACCCACAACCTTTGAATGTCTTTACAACTGAAAGCCTAGAAGTCCAATAAGCTATCCATTGCGCCACAGAGCCATATATCACCATAGTCACAACCTTTACTGTTTGATTGTCCCTGTGACACGACTGAAAGCTAACACATGTCAAGATGTACACACTGATAGTAAAGAAGAATAACCTCAGGGATTAATATTCAATGGATATGAAGTGTACCTGGATTTAACTAATGACCGCAGAATGAGGCTGCTGTTTCTAAAGGTTTGATTCACATGAGGTCCAACTCTGGTGAGATTTCAACCCACAGCCTTTGAATGTCTTTGCATTTGAAAGCTTTTAAACTAATTCAATGGTACTCCGGACTTTCTCAGTTCAAACATCCCTAGCATGGACTGGCAATTTATTTTAAACATTGCCTGAACAGGGATTTTAACCCTGGACCCTCAGATTTAAAGTCTTATACTCTACCGACTGAGCTGTCCAGGCTCTATAGATGGATCTTTTGGGCTTTAGCAGAAAAAAGATAGATAAAACACATAGGCTTTTCTCATATGGAATTTGAACCTATGGAGTGCACTGTACTGTTTCCTGTCCCTTTCAAACTAAGATGCATAACAGACATTTGAACTTCCACAAATTAAATGTAAGAAGATTGTTTGGTACAGGTATCCAGATTTATTTTTACAACACACGACTCTGGTGTGACTCGAACCCACAACCTTTGAATGTCTTTACAACTGAAAGCCTAGAAGTCCAATAAGCTATCCATTGCGCCACAGAGCCATATATCACCATAGTCACAACCTTTACTGTTTGATTGTCCCTGTGACACGACTGAAAGCTAACACATGTCAAGATGTACACACTGATAGTAAAGAAGAATAACCTCAGGGATTAATATTCAATGGATATGAAGTGTACCTGGATTTAACTAATGACCGCAGAATGAGGCTGCTGTTTCTAAAGGTTTGATTCACATGAGGTCCAACTCTGGTGAGATTTCAACCCACAGCCTTTGAATGTCTTTGCATTTGAAAGCTTTTAAACTAATTCAATGGTACTCCGGACTTTCTCAGTTCAAACATCCCTAGCATGGACTGGCAATTTATTTTAAACATTGCCTGAACAGGGATTTTAACCCTGGACCCTCAGATTTAAAGTCTTATACTCTACCGACTGAGCTGTCCAGGCTCTATAGATGGATCTTTTGGGCTTTAGCAGAAAAAAGATAGATAAAACACATAGGCTTTTCTCATATGGAATTTGAACCTATGGAGTGCACTGTACTGTTTCCTGTCCCTTTCAAACTAAGATGCATAACAGACATTTGAACTTCCACAAATTAAATGTAAGAAGATTGTTTGGTACAGGTATCCAGATTTATTTTTACAACACACGACTCTGGTGTGACTCGAACCCACAACCTTTGAATGTCTTTACAATTGAAAGCCTAGAAGTCCAATGCGCTATCCATTGCGCCACAGAGCCATATATGACCATTGTCACAATCTTTACTGTTTGATTGTCCCTGTGACACGACTGAAAGCTAACACATGTCAAGATGTACACACTGATAGTAAAGAAGAATAACCTCAGGGATTAATATTCGATGGATATGAAGTGTACCTGGATTTAACTAATGACCGCAGAATGAGGCTCCTGTTTCTAAAGGTTTGATTCACATGAGGTCCAACTCTGGTGAGATTTCAACCCACAGCCTTTGAATGTCTTTGCATTTGAAAGCTTTTAAACTAATTCAATGGTACTCCGGACTTTCTCAGTTCAAACATCCCTAGCATGGACTGGCAATTTATTTTAAACATTGCCTAAACAGGGATTTTAACCCTGGACCCTCAGATTTAAAGTCTTATACTCTACCGACTGAGCTGTCCAGGCTCTATAGATGGATCTTTTGGGCTTTAGCTGAAAAAAGATAGATAAAACACATAGGCTTTTCTCCTATGGAATTTGAACCTATGGAGTGCACTGTACTGTTTCCTGTCCCTTTCAAACTAAGATGCATAACAGACATTTGAACTTCCACAAAATAAATGTAAGAAGCTTGATTTGAACAGGTATCCAGCCTTATTTTTACAACACACGACTCTGGTGGGACTCGAACCCACAACCTTTGAATGTCTTTACAATTGAAAGCCTAGAAGTCCAATGGGCTATCCATTGCGCCACAGAGCCATATATCACCATAGTCACAACCTTTACTGTTTGATTGTCCCTGTGACACGACTGAAAGCTAACACATGTCAAGATGTACACACTGATAGTAAAGAAGAATAACCTCAGGGATTAATATTCGATGGATATGAAGTGTACCTGGATTTAACTAATGACCGCAGAATGAGGCTCCTGTTTCTAAAGCTTTTAAACTAATTCAATGGTACTCCGGACTTTCTCAGTTCAAACATCCCTAGCATGGACTGGCAATTTATTTTAAACATTGCCTGAACAGGGATTTTAACCCTGGACCCTCAGATTTAAAGTCTTATACTCTACCGACTGAGCTGTCCAGGCTCTATAGATGGATCTTTTGGGCTTTAGCAGAAAAAAGATAGATAAAACACATAGGCTTTTCTCCTATGGAATTTGAACCTATGGAGTGCACTGTACTGTTTCCTGTCCCTTTCAAACTAAGATGCATAACAGACATTTGAACTTCCACAAAATAAATGTAAGAAGCTTGATTTGAACAGGTATCCAGCCTTATTTTTACAACACACGACTCTGGTGGGACTCGAACCCACAACCTTTGAATGTCTTTACAATTGAAAGCCTAGAAGACCAATGCGCTATCCATTGCGCCACAGAGCCATATATGACCATTGTCACAACCTTTACTGTTTGATTGTCCCTGTGACACGACTGAAAGCTAACACATGTCAAGATGTACACACTGATAGTAAAGAAGAATAACCTCAGGGATTAATATTCGATGGATATGAAGTGTACCTGGATTTAACTAATGACCGCAGAATGAGGCTCCTGTTTCTAAAGGTTTGATTCACATGAGGTCCAACTCTGGTGAGATTTCAACCCACAGCCTTTGAATTTGAAAGCTTTTAAACTAATTCAATGGTACTCCAGACTTTCTCAGTTCAAACATCCCTAGCATGGACTGGCAATTTATTTTAAACATTGCCTGAACAGGGATTTTAACCCTGGACCCTCAGATTTAAAGTCTTATACTCTACCGACTGAGCTGTCCAGGCTCTATAGATGGATCTTTTGGGCTTTAGCAGAAAAAAGATAGATAAAGCACATAGGCTTTTCTCCTATGGAATTTGAACCTATGGAGTGCACTGTACTGTTTCCTGTCCCTTTCAAACTAAGATGCATAACAGACATTTGAACTTCCACAAAATAAATGTAAGAAGCTTGATTTGAACAGGTATCCAGCCTTATTTTTACAACACACGACTCTGGTGGGACTCGAACCCAGAACCTTTGAATGTCTTTACAATTGAAAGCCTAGAAGTCCAATGCACTATCCATTGCGCCACAGAGCCATATATCACCATAGTCACAACCTTTACTGTTTGATTGTCCCTGTGACACGACTGAAAGCTAACACATGTCAAGATGTACACACTGATAGTAAAGAAGAATAACCTCAGGGATTAATATTCGATGGATATGAAGTGTACCTGGATTTAACTAATGACCGCAGAATGAGGCTCCTGTTTCTAAAGGTTTGATTCACATGAGGTCCAACTCTGGTGAGATTTCAACCCACAGCCTTTGAATGTCTTTGCATTTGAAAACTTTTAAACTAATTCAATGGTACTCCGGACTTTCTCAGTTCAAACATCCCTAGCATGGACTGGCAATTTATTTTAAACATTGCCTGAACAGGGATTTTAACCCTGGACCCTCAGATTTAAAGTCTTATACTCTACCGACTGAGCTGTCCAGGCTCTATAGATGGATCTTTTGGGCTTTAGCTGAAAAAAGATAGATAAAACACATAGGCTCCTCTCATATGGAATTTGAACCTATGGAGTGCACTGTACTGTTTCCTGTCCCTTTCAAACTAAGATGCATAACAGACATTTGAACTTCCACAAATTAAATGTAAGAAGATTGTTTTGTACAGGTATCCAGCCTTATTTTTACAACACACGACTCTGGTGGGACTCGAACCCACAACCTTTGAATGTCTTTACAACTGAAAGCCTAGAAGTCCAATAAGCTATCCATTGCGCCACAGAGCCATATATCACCATAGTCACAACCTTTACTGTTTGATTGTCCCTGTGACACGACTGAAAGCTAACACATGTCAAGATGTACACACTGATAGTAAAGAAGAATAACCTCAGGGATTAATATTCGATGGATATGAAGTGTACCTGGATTTAACTAATGACCGCAGAATGAGGCTCCTGTTTCTAAAGGTTTGATTCACATGAGGTCCAACTCTGGTGAGATTTCAACCCACAGCCTTTGAATTTGAAAGCTTTTAAACTAATTCAATGGTACTCCAGACTTTCTCAGTTCAAACATCCCTAGCATGGACTGGCAATTTATTTTAAACATTGCCTGAACAGGGATTTTAACCCTGGACCCTCAGATTTAAAGTCTTATACTCTACCGACTGAGCTGTCCAGGCTCTATAGATGGATCTTTTGGGCTTTAGCAGAAAAAAGATAGATAAAGCACATAGGCTTTTCTCCTATGGAATTTGAACCTATGGAGTGCACTGTACTGTTTCCTGTCCCTTTCAAACTAAGATGCATAACAGACATTTGAACTTCCACAAAATAAATGTAAGAAGCTTGATTTGAACAGGTATCCAGCCTTATTTTTACAACACACGACTCTGGTGGGACTCGAACCCAGAACCTTTGAATGTCTTTACAATTGAAAGCCTAGAAGTCCAATGCACTATCCATTGCGCCACAGAGCCATATATCACCATAGTCACAACCTTTACTGTTTGATTGTCCCTGTGACACGACTGAAAGCTAACACATGTCAAGATGTACACACTGATAGTAAAGAAGAATAACCTCAGGGATTAATATTCGATGGATATGAAGTGTACCTGGATTTAACTAATGACCGCAGAATGAGGCTCCTGTTTCTAAAGGTTTGATTCACATGAGGTCCAACTCTGGTGAGATTTCAACCCACAGCCTTTGAATTTGAAAGCTTTTAAACTAATTCAATGGTACTCCGGACTTTCTCAGTTCAAACATCCCTAGCATGGACTGGCAATTTATTTTAAACATTGCCTGAACAGGGATTTTAACCCTGGACCCTCAGATTTAAAGTCTTATACTCTACCGACTGAGCTGTCCAGGCTCTATAGATGGATCTTTTGGGCTTTAGCTGAAAAAAGATAGATAAAACACATAGGCTTTTCTCATATGGAATTTGAACCTATGGAGTGCACTGTACTGTTTCCTGTCCCTTTCAAACTAAGATGCATAACAGACATTTGAACTTCCACAAATTAAATGTAAGAAGATTGTTTTGTACAGGTATCCATTCTTATTTTTACAACACACGACTCTGGTGTGACTCGAACCCACAACCTTTGAATGTCTTTACAATTGAAAGCCTAGAAGTCCAATGCGCTATCCATTGCGCCACAGAGCCATATATGACCATTGTCACAACCTTTACTGTTTGATTGTCCCTGTGACACGACTGAAAGCTAACACATGTCAAGATGTACACACTGATAGTAAAGAAGAATAACCTCAGGGATTAATATTCGATGGATATGAAGTGTACCTGGATTTAACTAATGACCGCAGAATGAGGCTCCTGTTTCTAAAGGTTTGATTCACATGAGGTCCAACTCTGGTGAGATTTCAACCCACAGCCTTTGAATGTCTTTGCATTTGAAAGCTTTTAAACTAATTCAATGGTACTCCGGACTTTCTCAGTTCAAACATCCCTAGCATGGACTGGCAATTTATTTTAAACATTGCCTGAACAGGGATTTTAACCCTGGACCCTCAGATTTAAAGTCTTATACTCTACCGACTGAGCTGTCCAGGCTCTATAGATGGATCTTTTGGGCTTTAGCTGAAAAAAGATAGATAAAACACATAGGCTTTTCTCCTATGGAATTTGAACCTATGGAGTGCACTGTACTGTTTCCTGTCCCTTTCAAACTAAGATGCATAACAGACATTTGAACTTCCACAAAATAAATGTAAGAAGCTTGATTTGAACAGGTATCCAGCCTTATTTTTACAACACACGACTCTGGTGGGACTCGAACCCACAACCTTTGAATGTCTTTACAATTGAAAGCCTAGAAGTCCAATGCGCTATCCATTGCGCCACAGAGCCATATATCACCATAGTCACAACCTTTACTGTTTGATTGTCCCTGTGACACGACTGAAAGCTAACACATGTCAAGATGTACACACTGATAGTAAAGAAGAATAACCTCAGGGATTAATATTCGATGGATATGAAGTGTACCTGGATTTAACTAATGACCGCAGAATGAGGCTCCTGTTTCTAAAGGTTTGATTCACATGAGGTCCAACTCTGGTGAGATTTCAACACACAGCCTTTGAATTTGAAAGCTTTTAAACTAATTCAATGGTACTCCGGACTTTCTCAGTTCAAACATCCCTAGCATGGACTGGCAATTTATTTTAAACATTGCCTGAACAGGGATTTTAACCCTGGACCCTCAGATTTAAAGTCTTATACTCTACCGACTGAGCTGTCCAGGCTCTATAGATGGATCTTTTGGGCTTTAGCAGAAAAAAGATAGATAAAACACATAGGCTTTTCTCCTATGGAATTTGAACCTATGGAGTGCACTGTACTGTTTCCTGTCCCTTTCAAACTAAGATGCATAACAGACATTTGAACTTCCACAAATTAAATGTAAGAAGATTGTTTTGTACAGGTATCCAGCCTTATTTTTACAACACACGACTCTGGTGGGACTCGAACCCACAACCTTTGAATGTCTTTACAACTGAAAGCCTAGAAGTCCAATAAGCTATCCATTGCGCCACAGAGCCATATATCACCATAGTCACAACCTTTACTGTTTGATTGTCCCTGTGACACGACTGAAAGCTAACACATGTCAAGATGTACACACTGATAGTAAAGAAGAATAACCTCAGGGATTAATATTCAATGGATATGAAGTGTACCTGGATTTAACTAATGACCGCAGAATGAGGCTGCTGTTTCTAAAGGTTTGATTCACATGAGGTCCAACTCTGGTGAGATTTCAACCCACAGCCTTTGAATGTCTTTGCATTTGAAAGCTTTTAAACTAATTCAATGGTACTCCGGACTTTCTCAGTTCAAACATCCCTAGCATGGACTGGCAATTTATTTTAAACATTGCCTGAACAGGGATTTTAACCCTGGACCCTCAGATTTAAAGTCTTATACTCTACCGACTGAGCTGTCCAGGCTCTATAGATGGATCTTTTGGGCTTTAGCAGAAAAAAGATAGATAAAACACATAGGCTTTTCTCATATGGAATTTGAACCTATGGAGTGCACTGTACTGTTTCCTGTCCCTTTCAAACTAAGATGCATAACAGACATTTGAACTTCCACAAATTAAATGTAAGAAGATTGTTTGGTACAGGTATCCAGATTTATTTTTACAACACACGACTCTGGTGTGACTCGAACCCACAACCTTTGAATGTCTTTACAATTGAAAGCCTAGAAGTCCAATGCGCTATCCATTGCGCCACAGAGCCATATATGACCATTGTCACAATCTTTACTGTTTGATTGTCCCTGTGACACGACTGAAAGCTAACACATGTCAAGATGTACACACTGATAGTAAAGAAGAATAACCTCAGGGATTAATATTCGATGGATATGAAGTGTACCTGGATTTAACTAATGACCGCAGAATGAGGCTCCTGTTTCTAAAGGTTTGATTCACATGAGGTCCAACTCTGGTGAGATTTCAACCCACAGCCTTTGAATGTCTTTGCATTTGAAAGCTTTTAAACTAATTCAATGGTACTCCGGACTTTCTCAGTTCAAACATCCCTAGCATGGACTGGCAATTTATTTTAAACATTGCCTAAACAGGGATTTTAACCCTGGACCCTCAGATTTAAAGTCTTATACTCTACCGACTGAGCTGTCCAGGCTCTATAGATGGATCTTTTGGGCTTTAGCTGAAAAAAGATAGATAAAACACATAGGCTTTTCTCCTATGGAATTTGAACCTATGGAGTGCACTGTACTGTTTCCTGTCCCTTTCAAACTAAGATGCATAACAGACATTTGAACTTCCACAAAATAAATGTAAGAAGCTTGATTTGAACAGGTATCCAGCCTTATTTTTACAACACACGACTCTGGTGGGACTCGAACCCACAACCTTTGAATGTCTTTACAATTGAAAGCCTAGAAGTCCAATGGGCTATCCATTGCGCCACAGAGCCATATATCACCATAGTCACAACCTTTACTGTTTGATTGTCCCTGTGACACGACTGAAAGCTAACACATGTCAAGATGTACACACTGATAGTAAAGAAGAATAACCTCAGGGATTAATATTCGATGGATATGAAGTGTACCTGGATTTAACTAATGACCGCAGAATGAGGCTCCTGTTTCTAAAGGTTTGATTCACATGAGGTCCAACTCTGGTGAGATTTCAACCCACAGCCTTTGAATGTCTTTGCATTTGAAAGCTTTTAAACTAATTCAATGGTACTCCGGACTTTCTCAGTTCAAACATCCCTAGCATGGACTGGCAATTTATTTTAAACATTGCCTGAACAGGGATTTTAACCCTGGACCCTCAGATTTAAAGTCTTATACTCTACCGACTGAGCTGTCCAGGCTCTATAGATGGATCTTTTGGGCTTTAGCTGAAAAAAGATAGACAGAACACATAGGCTCCTCTCATATGGAATTTAAACCAATGGAGTGCACTCTACTGTTTCCTGTCCCTTTCAAACTAAGATGCATAACAGACATTTGAACTTCCACAAAATAAATGTAAGAAGCTTGATTTGAACAGGTATCCAGCCTTATTTTTACAACACACGACTCTGGTGGGACTCGAACCCACAACCTTTGAATGTCTTTACAATTGAAAGCCTAGAAGTCCAATGCGCTATCCATTGCGCCACAGAGCCATATATCACCATAGTCACAACCTTTACTGTTTGATTGTCCCTGTGACACGACTGAAAGCTAACACATGTCAAGATGTACACACTGATAGTAAAGAAGAATAACCTCAGGGATTAATATTCGATGGATATGAAGTGTACCTGGATTTAACTAATGACCGCAGAATGAGGCTCCTGTTTCTAAAGGTTTGATTCACATGAGGTCCAACTCTGGTGAGATTTCAACCCACAGCCTTTGAATTTGAAAGCTTTTAAACTAATTCAATGGTACTCCGGACTTTCTCAGTTCAAACATCCCTAGCATGGACTGGCAATTTATTTTAAACATTGCCTGAACAGGGATTTTAACCCTGGACCCTCAGATTTAAAGTCTTATACTCTACCGACTGAGCTGTCCAGGCTCTATAGATGGATCTTTTGGGCTTTAGCAGAAAAAAGATAGATAAAACACATAGGCTTTTCTCCTATGGAATTTGAACCTATGGAGTGCACTGTACTGTTTCCTGTCCCTTTCAAACTAAGATGCATAACAGACATTTGAACTTCCACAAAATAAATGTAAGAAGCTTGATTTGAACAGGTATCCAGCCTTATTTTTACAACACACGACTCTGGTGGGACTCGAACCCACAACCTTTGAATGTCTTTACAATTGAAAGCCTAGAAGACCAATGCGCTATCCATTGCGCCACAGAGCCATATATGACCATTGTCACAACCTTTACTGTTTGATTGTCCCTGTGACACGACTGAAAGCTAACACATGTCAAGATGTACACACTGATAGTAAAGAAGAATAACCTCAGGGATTAATATTCGATGGATATGAAGTGTACCTGGATTTAACTAATGACCGCAGAATGAGGCTCCTGTTTCTAAAGGTTTGATTCACATGAGGTCCAACTCTGGTGAGATTTCAACACACAGCCTTTGAATTTGAAAGCTTTTAAACTAATTCAATGGTACTCCGGACTTTCTCAGTTCAAACATCCCTAGCATGGACTGGCAATTTATTTTAAACATTGCCTGAACAGGGATTTTAACCCTGGACCCTCAGATTTAAAGTCTTATACTCTACCGACTGAGCTGTCCAGGCTCTATAGATGGATCTTTTGGGCTTTAGCAGAAAAAAGATAGATAAAACACATAGGCTTTTCTCATATGGAATTTGAACCTATGGAGTGCACTGTACTGTTTCCTGTCCCTTTCAAACTAAGATGCATAACAGACATTTGAACTTCCACAAATTAAATGTAAGAAGATTGTTTTGTACAGGTATCCATTCTTATTTTTACAACACACGACTCTGGTGTGACTCGAACCCACAACCTTTGAATGTCTTTACAACTGAAAGCCTAGAAGTCCAATGTGCTATCCATTGCGCCACAGAGCCATATATGACCATTGTCACAACCTTTACTGTTTGATTGTCCCTGTGACACGACTGAAAGCTAACACATGTCAAGATGTACACACTGATAGTAAAGAAGAATAACCTCAGGGATTAATATTCGATGGATATGAAGTGTACCTGGATTTAACAAATGACCGCAGAATGAGGCTCCTGTTTCTAAAGGTTTGATTCACATGAGGTCCAACTCTGGTGAGATTTCAACCCACAGCCTTTGAATGTCTTTGCATTTGAAAGCTTTTAAACTAATTCATTGGTACTCCGGACTTTCTCAGTTCAAACATCCCTAGCATGGACTGGCAATTTATTTTAAACATTGCCTGAACAGGGATTTTAACCCTGGACCCTCAGATTTAAAGTCTTATACTCTACCGACTGAGCTGTCCAGGCTCTATAGATAGATCTTTTGGGCTTTAGCTGAAAAAAGATAGATAAAACACATAGGCTCCTCTCATATGGAATTTGAACCTATGGAGTGCACTGTACTGTTTCCTGTCCCTTTCAAACTAAGATGCATAACAGACATTTGAACTTCCACAAATTAAATGTAAGAAGATTGTTTTGTACAGGTATCCAGCCTTATTTTTACAACACACGACTCTGGTGGGACTCGAACCCACAACCTTTGAATGTCTTTACAACTGAAAGCCTAGAAGTCCAATAAGCTATCCATTGCGCCACAGAGCCATATATCACCATAGTCACAACCTTTACTGTTTGATTGTCCCTGTGACACGACTGAAAGCTAACACATGTCAAGATGTACACACTGATAGTAAAGAAGAATAACCTCAGGGATTAATATTCAATGGATATGAAGTGTACCTGGATTTAACTAATGACCGCAGAATGAGGCTGCTGTTTCTAAAGGTTTGATTCACATGAGGTCCAACTCTGGTGAGATTTCAACCCACAGCCTTTGAATGTCTTTGCATTTGAAAGCTTTTAAACTAATTCAATGGTACTCCGGACTTTCTCAGTTCAAACATCCCTAGCATGGACTGGCAATTTATTTTAAACATTGCCTGAACAGGGATTTTAACCCTGGACCCTCAGATTTAAAGTCTTATACTCTACCGACTGAGCTGTCCAGGCTCTATAGATGGATCTTTTGGGCTTTAGCAGAAAAAAGATAGATAAAACACATAGGCTTTTCTCATATGGAATTTGAACCTATGGAGTGCACTGTACTGTTTCCTGTCCCTTTCAAACTAAGATGCATAACAGACATTTGAACTTCCACAAATTAAATGTAAGAAGATTGTTTGGTACAGGTATCCAGATTTATTTTTACAACACACGACTCTGGTGGGACTCGAACCCAGAACCTTTGAATGTCTTTACAATTGAAAGCCTAGAAGTCCAATGCACTATCCATTGCGCCACAGAGCCATATATCACCATAGTCACAACCTTTACTGTTTGATTGTCCCTGTGACACGACTGAAAGCTAACACATGTCAAGATGTACACACTGATAGTAAAGAAGAATAACCTCAGGGATTAATATTCGATGGATATGAAGTGTACCTGGATTTAACTAATGACCGCAGAATGAGGCTCCTGTTTCTAAAGGTTTGATTCACATGAGGTCCAACTCTGGTGAGATTTCAACCCACAGCCTTTGAATTTGAAAGCTTTTAAACTAATTCAATGGTACTCCGGACTTTCTCAGTTCAAACATCCCTAGCATGGACTGGCAATTTATTTTAAACATTGCCTGAACAGGGATTTTAACCCTGGACCCTCAGATTTAAAGTCTTATACTCTACCGACTGAGCTGTCCAGGCTCTATAGATGGATCTTTTGGGCTTTAGCTGAAAAAAGATAGATAAAACACATAGGCTTTTCTCCTATGGAATTTGAACCTATGGAGTGCACTGTACTGTTTCCTGCCCCTTTCAAACTAAGATGCATAACAGACATTTGAACTTCCACAAAATAAATGTAAGAAGCTTGATTTGAACAGGTATCCAGCCTTATTTTTACAACACACGACTCTGGTGGGACTCGAACCCACAACCTTTGAATGTCTTTACAATTGAAAGCCTAGAAGTCCAATGCGCTATCCATTGCGCCACAGAGCCATATATGACCATAGTCACAACCTTTACTGTTTGATTGTCCCTGTGACACGACTGAAAGCTAACACATGTCAAGATGTACACACTGATAGTAAAGAAGAATAACCTCAGGGATTAATATTCGATGGATATGAAGTGTACCTGGATTTAACTAATGACCGCAGAATGAGGCTCCTGTTTCTAAAGGTTTGATTCACATGAGGTCCAACTCTGGTGAGATTTCAACCCACAGCCTTTGAATTTGAAAGCTTTTAAACTAATTCAATGGTACTCCGGACTTTCTCAGTTCAAACATCCCTAGCATGGACTGGCAATTTATTTTAAACATTGCCTGAACAGGGATTTTAACCCTGGACCCTCAGATTTAAAGTCTTATACTCTACCGACTGAGCTGTCCAGGCTCTATAGATGGATCTTTTGGGCTTTAGCAGAAAAAAGATAGATAAAACACATAGGCTTTTCTCCTATGGAATTTGAACCTATGGAGTGCACTGTACTGTTTCCTGTCCCTTTCAAACTAAGATGCATAACAGACATTTGAACTTCCACAAAATAAATGTAAGAAGCTTGATTTGAACAGGTATCCAGCCTTATTTTTACAACACACGACTCTGGTGGGACTCGAACCCACAACCTTTGAATGTCTTTACAATTGAAAGCCTAGAAGACCAATGCGCTATCCATTGCGCCACAGAGCCATATATGACCATTGTCACAACCTTTACTGTTTGATTGTCCCTGTGACACGACTGAAAGCTAACACATGTCAAGATGTACACACTGATAGTAAAGAAGAATAACCTCAGGGATTAATATTCGATGGATATGAAGTGTACCTGGATTTAACTAATGACCGCAGAATGAGGCTCCTGTTTCTAAAGGTTTGATTCACATGAGGTCCAACTCTGGTGAGATTTCAACACACAGCCTTTGAATTTGAAAGCTTTTAAACTAATTCAATGGTACTCCGGACTTTCTCAGTTCAAACATCCCTAGCATGGACTGGCAATTTATTTTAAACATTGCCTGAACAGGGATTTTAACCCTGGACCCTCAGATTTAAAGTCTTATACTCTACCGACTGAGCTGTCCAGGCTCTATAGATGGATCTTTTGGGCTTTAGCAGAAAAAAGATAGATAAAACACATAGGCTTTTCTCCTATGGAATTTGAACCTATGGAGTGCACTGTACTGTTTCCTGTCCCTTTCAAACTAAGATGCATAACAGACATTTGAACTTCCACAAAATAAATGTAAGAAGCTTGATTTGAACAGGTATCCAGCCTTATTTTTACAACACACGACTCTGGTGGGACTCGAACCCAGAACCTTTGAATGTCTTTACAATTGAAAGCCTAGAAGTCCAATGCACTATCCATTGCGCCACAGAGCCATATATCACCATAGTCACAACCTTTACTGTTTGATTGTCCCTGTGACACGACTGAAAGCTAACACATGTCAAGATGTACACACTGATAGTAAAGAAGAATAACCTCAGGGATTAATATTCGATGGATATGAAGTGTACCTGGATTTAACTAATGACCGCAGAATGAGGCTCCTGTTTCTAAAGGTTTGATTCACATGAGGTCCAACTCTGGTGAGATTTCAACCCACAGCCTTTGAATGTCTTTGCATTTGAAAGCTTTTAAACTAATTCAATGGTACTCCGGACTTTCTCAGTTCAAACATCCCTAGCATGGACTGGCAATTTATTTTAAACATTGCCTGAACAGGGATTTTAACCCTGGACCCTCAGATTTAAAGTCTTATACTCTACCGACTGAGCTGTCCAGGCTCTATAGATGGATCTTTTGGGCTTTAGCTGAAAAAAGATAGATAAAACACATAGGCTCCTCTCATATGGAATTTGAACCTATGGAGTGCACTGTACTGTTTCCTGTCCCTTTCAAACTAAGATGCATAACAGACATTTGAACTTCCACAAATTAAATGTAAGAAGATTGTTTTGTACAGGTATCCAGCCTTATTTTTACAACACACGACTCTGGTGGGACTCGAACCCACAACCTTTGAATGTCTTTACAACTGAAAGCCTAGAAGTCCAATAAGCTATCCATTGCGCCACAGAGCCATATATCACCATAGTCACAACCTTTACTGTTTGATTGTCCCTGTGACACGACTGAAAGCTAACACATGTCAAGATGTACACACTGATAGTAAAGAAGAATAACCTCAGGGATTAATATTCGATGGATATGAAGTGTACCTGGATTTAACTAATGACCGCAGAATGAGGCTCCTGTTTCTAAAGGTTTGATTCACATGAGGTCCAACTCTGGTGAGATTTCAACCCACAGCCTTTGAATTTGAAAGCTTTTAAACTAATTCAATGGTACTCCAGACTTTCTCAGTTCAAACATCCCTAGCATGGACTGGCAATTTATTTTAAACATTGCCTGAACAGGGATTTTAACCCTGGACCCTCAGATTTAAAGTCTTATACTCTACCGACTGAGCTGTCCAGGCTCTATAGATGGATCTTTTGGGCTTTAGCAGAAAAAAGATAGATAAAGCACATAGGCTTTTCTCCTATGGAATTTGAACCTATGGAGTGCACTGTACTGTTTCCTGTCCCTTTCAAACTAAGATGCATAACAGACATTTGAACTTCCACAAAATAAATGTAAGAAGCTTGATTTGAACAGGTATCCAGCCTTATTTTTACAACACACGACTCTGGTGGGACTCGAACCCAGAACCTTTGAATGTCTTTACAATTGAAAGCCTAGAAGTCCAATGCACTATCCATTGCGCCACAGAGCCATATATCACCATAGTCACAACCTTTACTGTTTGATTGTCCCTGTGACACGACTGAAAGCTAACACATGTCAAGATGTACACACTGATAGTAAAGAAGAATAACCTCAGGGATTAATATTCGATGGATATGAAGTGTACCTGGATTTAACTAATGACCGCAGAATGAGGCTCCTGTTTCTAAAGGTTTGATTCACATGAGGTCCAACTCTGGTGAGATTTCAACCCACAGCCTTTGAATTTGAAAGCTTTTAAACTAATTCAATGGTACTCCGGACTTTCTCAGTTCAAACATCCCTAGCATGGACTGGCAATTTATTTTAAACATTGCCTGAACAGGGATTTTAACCCTGGACCCTCAGATTTAAAGTCTTATACTCTACCGACTGAGCTGTCCAGGCTCTATAGATGGATCTTTTGGGCTTTAGCTGAAAAAAGATAGATAAAACACATAGGCTTTTCTCATATGGAATTTGAACCTATGGAGTGCACTGTACTGTTTCCTGTCCCTTTCAAACTAAGATGCATAACAGACATTTGAACTTCCACAAATTAAATGTAAGAAGATTGTTTTGTACAGGTATCCATTCTTATTTTTACAACACACGACTCTGGTGTGACTCGAACCCACAACCTTTGAATGTCTTTACAATTGAAAGCCTAGAAGTCCAATGTGCTATCCATTGCGCCACAGAGCCATATATGACCATTGTCACAACCTTTACTGTTTGATTGTCCCTGTGACACGACTGAAAGCTAACACATGTCAAGATGTACACACTGATAGTAAAGAAGAATAACCTCAGGGATTAATATTCGATGGATATGAAGTGTACCTGGATTTAACAAATGACCGCAGAATGAGGCTCCTGTTTCTAAAGGTTTGATTCACATGAGGTCCAACTCTGGTGAGATTTCAACCCACAGCCTTTGAATGTCTTTGCATTTGAAAGCTTTTAAACTAATTCATTGGTACTCCGGACTTTCTCAGTTCAAACATCCCTAGCATGGACTGGCAATTTATTTTAAACATTGCCTGAACAGGGATTTTAACCCTGGACCCTCAGATTTAAAGTCTTATACTCTACCGACTGAGCTGTCCAGGCTCTATAGATAGATCTTTTGGGCTTTAGCTGAAAAAAGATAGATAAAACACATAGGCTCCTCTCATATGGAATTTGAACCTATGGAGTGCACTGTACTGTTTCCTGTCCCTTTCAAACTAAGATGCATAACAGACATTTGAACTTCCACAAATTAAATGTAAGAAGATTGTTTTGTACAGGTATCCAGCCTTATTTTTACAACACACGACTCTGGTGGGACTCGAACCCACAACCTTTGAATGTCTTTACAACTGAAAGCCTAGAAGTCCAATAAGCTATCCATTGCGCCACAGAGCCATATATCACCATAGTCACAACCTTTACTATTTGATTGTCCCTGTGACACGACTGAAAGCTAACACATGTCAAGATGTACACACTGATAGTAAAGAAGAATAACCTCAGGGATTAATATTCAATGGATATGAAGTGTACCTGGATTTAACTAATGACCGCAGAATGAGGCTGCTGTTTCTAAAGGTTTGATTCACATGAGGTCCAACTCTGGTGAGATTTCAACCCACAGCCTTTGAATGTCTTTGCATTTGAAAGCTTTTAAACTAATTCAATGGTACTCCGGACTTTCTCAGTTCAAACATCCCTAGCATGGACTGGCAATTTATTTTAAACATTGCCTGAACAGGAATTTTAACCCTGGACCCTCAGATTTAAAGTCTTATACTCTACCGACTGAGCTGTCCAGGCTCTATAGATGGATCTTTTGGGCTTTAGCAGAAAAAAGATAGATAAAACACATAGGCTTTTCTCATATGGAATTTGAACCTATGGAGTGCACTGTACTGTTTCCTGTCCCTTTCAAACTAAGATGCATAACAGACATTTGAACTTCCACAAATTAAATGTAAGAAGATTGTTTGGTACAGGTATCCAGATTTATTTTTACAACACACGACTCTGGTGTGACTCGAACCCACAACCTTTGAATGTCTTTACAATTGAAAGCCTAGAAGTCCAATGCGCTATCCATTGCGCCACAGAGCCATATATGACCATTGTCACAATCTTTACTGTTTGATTGTCCCTGTGACACGACTGAAAGCTAACACATGTCAAGATGTACACACTGATAGTAAAGAAGAATAACCTCAGGGATTAATATTCGATGGATATGAAGTGTACCTGGATTTAACTAATGACCGCAGAATGAGGCTCCTGTTTCTAAAGGTTTGATTCACATGAGGTCCAACTCTGGTGAGATTTCAACCCACAGCCTTTGAATGTCTTTGCATTTGAAAGCTTTTAAACTAATTCAATGGTACTCCGGACTTTCTCAGTTCAAACATCCCTAGCATGGACTGGCAATTTATTTTAAACATTGCCTGAACAGGGATTTTAACCCTGGACCCTCAGATTTAAAGTCTTATACTCTACCGACTGAGCTGTCCAGGCTCTATAGATGGATCTTTTGGGCTTTAGCTGAAAAAAGATAGATAAAACACATAGGCTTTTCTCCTATGGAATTTGAACCTATGGAGTGCACTGTACTGTTTCCTGTCCCTTTCAAACTAAGATGCATAACAGACATTTGAACTTCCACAAAATAAATGTAAGAAGCTTGATTTGAACAGGTATCCAGCCTTATTTTTACAACACACGACTCTGGTGGGACTCGAACCCACAACCTTTGAATGTCTTTACAATTGAAAGCCTAGAAGTCCAATGCGCTATCCATTGCGCCACAGAGCCATATATCACCATAGTCACAACCTTTACTGTTTGATTGTCCCTGTGACACGACTGAAAGCTAACACATGTCAAGATGTACACACTGATAGTAAAGAAGAATAACCTCAGGGATTAATATTCGATGGATATGAAGTGTACCTGGATTTAACTAATGACCGCAGAATGAGGCTCCTGTTTCTAAAGGTTTGATTCACATGAGGTCCAACTCTGGTGAGATTTCAACACACAGCCTTTGAATTTGAAAGCTTTTAAACTAATTCAATGGTACTCCGGACTTTCTCAGTTCAAACATCCCTAGCATGGACTGGCAATTTATTTTAAACATTGCCTGAACAGGGATTTTAACCCTGGACCCTCAGATTTAAAGTCTTATACTCTACCGACTGAGCTGTCCAGGCTCTATAGATGGATCTTTTGGGCTTTAGCAGAAAAAAGATAGATAAAACACATAGGCTTTTCTCCTATGGAATTTGAACCTATGGAGTGCACTGTACTGTTTCCTGTCCCTTTCAAACTAAGATGCATAACAGACATTTGAACTTCCACAAATTAAATGTAAGAAGATTGTTTTGTACAGGTATCCAGCCTTATTTTTACAACACACGACTCTGGTGGGACTCGAACCCACAACCTTTGAATGTCTTTACAACTGAAAGCCTAGAAGTCCAATAAGCTATCCATTGCGCCACAGAGCCATATATCACCATAGTCACAACCTTTACTGTTTGATTGTCCCTGTGACACGACTGAAAGCTAACACATGTCAAGATGTACACACTGATAGTAAAGAAGAATAACCTCAGGGATTAATATTCAATGGATATGAAGTGTACCTGGATTTAACTAATGACCGCAGAATGAGGCTGCTGTTTCTAAAGGTTTGATTCACATGAGGTCCAACTCTGGTGAGATTTCAACCCACAGCCTTTGAATGTCTTTGCATTTGAAAGCTTTTAAACTAATTCAATGGTACTCCGGACTTTCTCAGTTCAAACATCCCTAGCATGGACTGGCAATTTATTTTAAACATTGCCTGAACAGGGATTTTAACCCTGGACCCTCAGATTTAAAGTCTTATACTCTACCGACTGAGCTGTCCAGGCTCTATAGATGGATCTTTTGGGCTTTAGCAGAAAAAAGATAGATAAAACACATAGGCTTTTCTCATATGGAATTTGAACCTATGGAGTGCACTGTACTGTTTCCTGTCCCTTTCAAACTAAGATGCATAACAGACATTTGAACTTCCACAAATTAAATGTAAGAAGATTGTTTGGTACAGGTATCCAGATTTATTTTTACAACACACGACTCTGGTGTGACTCGAACCCACAACCTTTGAATGTCTTTACAATTGAAAGCCTAGAAGTCCAATGCGCTATCCATTGCGCCACAGAGCCATATATGACCATTGTC
Organism: Proterorhinus semilunaris; assembly: GCA_021464625.1. Taxonomy (NCBI): domain Eukaryota; kingdom Metazoa; phylum Chordata; class Actinopteri; order Gobiiformes; family Gobiidae; genus Proterorhinus; species Proterorhinus semilunaris. The sequence continues at coordinate 2,573,406 of CM038358.1, read as the reverse complement.
ACAATCTTTACTGTTTGATTGTCCCTGTGACACGACTGAAAGCTAACACATGTCAAGATGTACACACTGATAGTAAAGAAGAATAACCTCAGGGATTAATATTCGATGGATATGAAGTGTACCTGGATTTAACTAATGACCGCAGAATGAGGCTCCTGTTTCTAAAGGTTTGATTCACATGAGGTCCAACTCTGGTGAGATTTCAACCCACAGCCTTTGAATGTCTTTGCATTTGAAAGCTTTTAAACTAATTCAATGGTACTCCGGACTTTCTCAGTTCAAACATCCCTAGCATGGACTGGCAATTTATTTTAAACATTGCCTAAACAGGGATTTTAACCCTGGACCCTCAGATTTAAAGTCTTATACTCTACCGACTGAGCTGTCCAGGCTCTATAGATGGATCTTTTGGGCTTTAGCTGAAAAAAGATAGATAAAACACATAGGCTTTTCTCCTATGGAATTTGAACCTATGGAGTGCACTGTACTGTTTCCTGTCCCGTTCAAACTAAGATGCATAACAGACATTTGAACTTCCACAAAATAAATGTAAGAAGCTTGATTTGAACAGGTATCCAGCCTTATTTTTACAACACACGACTCTGGTGGGACTCGAACCCACAACCTTTGAATGTCTTTACAATTGAAAGCCTAGAAGTCCAATGGGCTATCCATTGCGCCACAGAGCCATATATCACCATAGTCACAACCTTTACTGTTTGATTGTCCCTGTGACACGACTGAAAGCTAACACATGTCAAGATGTACACACTGATAGTAAAGAAGAATAACCTCAGGGATTAATATTCGATGGATATGAAGTGTACCTGGATTTAACTAATGACCGCAGAATGAGGCTCCTGTTTCTAAAGGTTTGATTCACATGAGGTCCAACTCTGGTGAGATTTCAACCCACAGCCTTTGAATGTCTTTGCATTTGAAAGCTTTTAAACTAATTCAATGGTACTCCGGACTTTCTCAGTTCAAACATCCCTAGCATGGACTGGCAATTTATTTTAAACATTGCCTGAACAGGGATTTTAACCCTGGACCCTCAGATTTAAAGTCTTATACTCTACCGACTGAGCTGTCCAGGCTCTATAGATGGATCTTTTGGGCTTTAGCTGAAAAAAGATAGACAGAACACATAGGCTCCTCTCATATGGAATTTAAACCAATGGAGTGCACTCTACTGTTTCCTGTCCCTTTCAAACTAAGATGCATAACAGACATTTGAACTTCCACAAAATAAATGTAAGAAGCTTGATTTGAACAGGTATCCAGCCTTATTTTTACAACACACGACTCTGGTGGGACTCGAACCCACAACCTTTGAATGTCTTTACAATTGAAAGCCTAGAAGTCCAATGCGCTATCCATTGCGCCACAGAGCCATATATCACCATAGTCACAACCTTTACTGTTTGATTGTCCCTGTGACACGACTGAAAGCTAACACATGTCAAGATGTACACACTGATAGTAAAGAAGAATAACCTCAGGGATTAATATTCGATGGATATGAAGTGTACCTGGATTTAACTAATGACCGCAGAATGAGGCTCCTGTTTCTAAAGGTTTGATTCACATGAGGTCCAACTCTGGTGAGATTTCAACCCACAGCCTTTGAATTTGAAAGCTTTTAAACTAATTCAATGGTACTCCGGACTTTCTCAGTTCAAACATCCCTAGCATGGACTGGCAATTTATTTTAAACATTGCCTGAACAGGGATTTTAACCCTGGACCCTCAGATTTAAAGTCTTATACTCTACCGACTGAGCTGTCCAGGCTCTATAGATGGATCTTTTGGGCTTTAGCAGAAAAAAGATAGATAAAACACATAGGCTTTTCTCCTATGGAATTTGAACCTATGGAGTGCACTGTACTGTTTCCTGTCCCTTTCAAACTAAGATGCATAACAGACATTTGAACTTCCACAAAATAAATGTAAGAAGCTTGATTTGAACAGGTATCCAGCCTTATTTTTACAACACACGACTCTGGTGGGACTCGAACCCACAACCTTTGAATGTCTTTACAATTGAAAGCCTAGAAGACCAATGCGCTATCCATTGCGCCACAGAGCCATATATGACCATTGTCACAACCTTTACTGTTTGATTGTCCCTGTGACACGACTGAAAGCTAACACATGTCAAGATGTACACACTGATAGTAAAGAAGAATAACCTCAGGGATTAATATTCGATGGATATGAAGTGTACCTGGATTTAACTAATGACCGCAGAATGAGGCTCCTGTTTCTAAAGGTTTGATTCACATGAGGTCCAACTCTGGTGAGATTTCAACACACAGCCTTTGAATTTGAAAGCTTTTAAACTAATTCAATGGTACTCCGGACTTTCTCAGTTCAAACATCCCTAGCATGGACTGGCAATTTATTTTAAACATTGCCTGAACAGGGATTTTAACCCTGGACCCTCAGATTTAAAGTCTTATACTCTACCGACTGAGCTGTCCAGGCTCTATAGATGGATCTTTTGGGCTTTAGCAGAAAAAAGATAGATAAAACACATAGGCTTTTCTCATATGGAATTTGAACCTATGGAGTGCACTGTACTGTTTCCTGTCCCTTTCAAACTAAGATGCATAACAGACATTTGAACTTCCACAAATTAAATGTAAGAAGATTGTTTTGTACAGGTATCCATTCTTATTTTTACAACACACGACTCTGGTGTGACTCGAACCCACAACCTTTGAATGTCTTTACAACTGAAAGCCTAGAAGTCCAATGTGCTATCCATTGCGCCACAGAGCCATATATGACCATTGTCACAACCTTTACTGTTTGATTGTCCCTGTGACACGACTGAAAGCTAACACATGTCAAGATGTACACACTGATAGTAAAGAAGAATAACCTCAGGGATTAATATTCGATGGATATGAAGTGTACCTGGATTTAACAAATGACCGCAGAATGAGGCTCCTGTTTCTAAAGGTTTGATTCACATGAGGTCCAACTCTGGTGAGATTTCAACCCACAGCCTTTGAATGTCTTTGCATTTGAAAGCTTTTAAACTAATTCATTGGTACTCCGGACTTTCTCAGTTCAAACATCCCTAGCATGGACTGGCAATTTATTTTAAACATTGCCTGAACAGGGATTTTAACCCTGGACCCTCAGATTTAAAGTCTTATACTCTACCGACTGAGCTGTCCAGGCTCTATAGATAGATCTTTTGGGCTTTAGCTGAAAAAAGATAGATAAAACACATAGGCTCCTCTCATATGGAATTTGAACCTATGGAGTGCACTGTACTGTTTCCTGTCCCTTTCAAACTAAGATGCATAACAGACATTTGAACTTCCACAAATTAAATGTAAGAAGATTGTTTTGTACAGGTATCCAGCCTTATTTTTACAACACACGACTCTGGTGGGACTCGAACCCACAACCTTTGAATGTCTTTACAACTGAAAGCCTAGAAGTCCAATAAGCTATCCATTGCGCCACAGAGCCATATATCACCATAGTCACAACCTTTACTGTTTGATTGTCCCTGTGACACGACTGAAAGCTAACACATGTCAAGATGTACACACTGATAGTAAAGAAGAATAACCTCAGGGATTAATATTCGATGGATATGAAGTGTACCTGGATTTAACTAATGACCGCAGAATGAGGCTCCTGTTTCTAAAGGTTTGATTCACATGAGGTCCAACTCTGGTGAGATTTCAACCCACAGCCTTTGAATTTGAAAGCTTTTAAACTAATTCAATGGTACTCCGGACTTTCTCAGTTCAAACATCCCTAGCATGGACTGGCAATTTATTTTAAACATTGCCTGAACAGGGATTTTAACCCTGGACCCTCAGATTTAAAGTCTTATACTCTACCGACTGAGCTGTCCAGGCTCTATAGATGGATCTTTTGGGCTTTAGCAGAAAAAAGATAGATAAAACACATAGGCTTTTCTCCTATGGAATTTGAACCTATGGAGTGCACTGTACTGTTTCCTGTCCCTTTCAAACTAAGATGCATAACAGACATTTGAACTTCCACAAAATAAATGTAAGAAGCTTGATTTGAACAGGTATCCAGCCTTATTTTTACAACACACGACTCTGGTGGGACTCGAACCCACAACCTTTGAATGTCTTTACAATTGAAAGCCTAGAAGACCAATGCGCTATCCATTGCGCCACAGAGCCATATATGACCATTGTCACAACCTTTACTGTTTGATTGTCCCTGTGACACGACTGAAAGCTAACACATGTCAAGATGTACACACTGATAGTAAAGAAGAATAACCTCAGGGATTAATATTCGATGGATATGAAGTGTACCTGGATTTAACTAATGACCGCAGAATGAGGCTCCTGTTTCTAAAGGTTTGATTCACATGAGGTCCAACTCTGGTGAGATTTCAACACACAGCCTTTGAATTTGAAAGCTTTTAAACTAATTCAATGGTACTCCGGACTTTCTCAGTTCAAACATCCCTAGCATGGACTGGCAATTTATTTTAAACATTGCCTGAACAGGGATTTTAACCCTGGACCCTCAGATTTAAAGTCTTATACTCTACCGACTGAGCTGTCCAGGCTCTATAGATGGATCTTTTGGGCTTTAGCAGAAAAAAGATAGATAAAACACATAGGCTTTTCTCATATGGAATTTGAACCTATGGAGTGCACTGTACTGTTTCCTGTCCCTTTCAAACTAAGATGCATAACAGACATTTGAACTTCCACAAATTAAATGTAAGAAGATTGTTTTGTACAGGTATCCATTCTTATTTTTACAACACACGACTCTGGTGTGACTCGAACCCACAACCTTTGAATGTCTTTACAACTGAAAGCCTAGAAGTCCAATGTGCTATCCATTGCGCCACAGAGCCATATATGACCATTGTCACAACCTTTACTGTTTGATTGTCCCTGTGACACGACTGAAAGCTAACACATGTCAAGATGTACACACTGATAGTAAAGAAGAATAACCTCAGGGATTAATATTCGATGGATATGAAGTGTACCTGGATTTAACAAATGACCGCAGAATGAGGCTCCTGTTTCTAAAGGTTTGATTCACATGAGGTCCAACTCTGGTGAGATTTCAACCCACAGCCTTTGAATGTCTTTGCATTTGAAAGCTTTTAAACTAATTCATTGGTACTCCGGACTTTCTCAGTTCAAACATCCCTAGCATGGACTGGCAATTTATTTTAAACATTGCCTGAACAGGGATTTTAACCCTGGACCCTCAGATTTAAAGTCTTATACTCTACCGACTGAGCTGTCCAGGCTCTATAGATAGATCTTTTGGGCTTTAGCTGAAAAAAGATAGATAAAACACATAGGCTCCTCTCATATGGAATTTGAACCTATGGAGTGCACTGTACTGTTTCCTGTCCCTTTCAAACTAAGATGCATAACAGACATTTGAACTTCCACAAATTAAATGTAAGAAGATTGTTTTGTACAGGTATCCAGCCTTATTTTTACAACACACGACTCTGGTGGGACTCGAACCCACAACCTTTGAATGTCTTTACAACTGAAAGCCTAGAAGTCCAATAAGCTATCCATTGCGCCACAGAGCCATATATCACCATAGTCACAACCTTTACTGTTTGATTGTCCCTGTGACACGACTGAAAGCTAACACATGTCAAGATGTACACACTGATAGTAAAGAAGAATAACCTCAGGGATTAATATTCAATGGATATGAAGTGTACCTGGATTTAACTAATGACCGCAGAATGAGGCTGCTGTTTCTAAAGGTTTGATTCACATGAGGTCCAACTCTGGTGAGATTTCAACCCACAGCCTTTGAATGTCTTTGCATTTGAAAGCTTTTAAACTAATTCAATGGTACTCCGGACTTTCTCAGTTCAAACATCCCTAGCATGGACTGGCAATTTATTTTAAACATTGCCTGAACAGGGATTTTAACCCTGGACCCTCAGATTTAAAGTCTTATACTCTACCGACTGAGCTGTCCAGGCTCTATAGATGGATCTTTTGGGCTTTAGCAGAAAAAAGATAGATAAAACACATAGGCTTTTCTCATATGGAATTTGAACCTATGGAGTGCACTGTACTGTTTCCTGTCCCTTTCAAACTAAGATGCATAACAGACATTTGAACTTCCACAAATTAAATGTAAGAAGATTGTTTGGTACAGGTATCCAGATTTATTTTTACAACACACGACTCTGGTGGGACTCGAACCCAGAACCTTTGAATGTCTTTACAATTGAAAGCCTAGAAGTCCAATGCACTATCCATTGCGCCACAGAGCCATATATCACCATAGTCACAACCTTTACTGTTTGATTGTCCCTGTGACACGACTGAAAGCTAACACATGTCAAGATGTACACACTGATAGTAAAGAAGAATAACCTCAGGGATTAATATTCGATGGATATGAAGTGTACCTGGATTTAACTAATGACCGCAGAATGAGGCTCCTGTTTCTAAAGGTTTGATTCACATGAGGTCCAACTCTGGTGAGATTTCAACCCACAGCCTTTGAATTTGAAAGCTTTTAAACTAATTCAATGGTACTCCGGACTTTCTCAGTTCAAACATCCCTAGCATGGACTGGCAATTTATTTTAAACATTGCCTGAACAGGGATTTTAACCCTGGACCCTCAGATTTAAAGTCTTATACTCTACCGACTGAGCTGTCCAGGCTCTATAGATGGATCTTTTGGGCTTTAGCTGAAAAAAGATAGATAAAACACATAGGCTTTTCTCCTATGGAATTTGAACCTATGGAGTGCACTGTACTGTTTCCTGCCCCTTTCAAACTAAGATGCATAACAGACATTTGAACTTCCACAAAATAAATGTAAGAAGCTTGATTTGAACAGGTATCCAGCCTTATTTTTACAACACACGACTCTGGTGGGACTCGAACCCACAACCTTTGAATGTCTTTACAATTGAAAGCCTAGAAGTCCAATGCGCTATCCATTGCGCCACAGAGCCATATATGACCATAGTCACAACCTTTACTGTTTGATTGTCCCTGTGACACGACTGAAAGCTAACACATGTCAAGATGTACACACTGATAGTAAAGAAGAATAACCTCAGGGATTAATATTCGATGGATATGAAGTGTACCTGGATTTAACTAATGACCGCAGAATGAGGCTCCTGTTTCTAAAGGTTTGATTCACATGAGGTCCAACTCTGGTGAGATTTCAACCCACAGCCTTTGAATTTGAAAGCTTTTAAACTAATTCAATGGTACTCCGGACTTTCTCAGTTCAAACATCCCTAGCATGGACTGGCAATTTATTTTAAACATTGCCTGAACAGGGATTTTAACCCTGGACCCTCAGATTTAAAGTCTTATACTCTACCGACTGAGCTGTCCAGGCTCTATAGATGGATCTTTTGGGCTTTAGCAGAAAAAAGATAGATAAAACACATAGGCTTTTCTCCTATGGAATTTGAACCTATGGAGTGCACTGTACTGTTTCCTGTCCCTTTCAAACTAAGATGCATAACAGACATTTGAACTTCCACAAAATAAATGTAAGAAGCTTGATTTGAACAGGTATCCAGCCTTATTTTTACAACACACGACTCTGGTGGGACTCGAACCCACAACCTTTGAATGTCTTTACAATTGAAAGCCTAGAAGACCAATGCGCTATCCATTGCGCCACAGAGCCATATATGACCATTGTCACAACCTTTACTGTTTGATTGTCCCTGTGACACGACTGAAAGCTAACACATGTCAAGATGTACACACTGATAGTAAAGAAGAATAACCTCAGGGATTAATATTCGATGGATATGAAGTGTACCTGGATTTAACTAATGACCGCAGAATGAGGCTCCTGTTTCTAAAGGTTTGATTCACATGAGGTCCAACTCTGGTGAGATTTCAACACACAGCCTTTGAATTTGAAAGCTTTTAAACTAATTCAATGGTACTCCGGACTTTCTCAGTTCAAACATCCCTAGCATGGACTGGCAATTTATTTTAAACATTGCCTGAACAGGGATTTTAACCCTGGACCCTCAGATTTAAAGTCTTATACTCTACCGACTGAGCTGTCCAGGCTCTATAGATGGATCTTTTGGGCTTTAGCAGAAAAAAGATAGATAAAACACATAGGCTTTTCTCCTATGGAATTTGAACCTATGGAGTGCACTGTACTGTTTCCTGTCCCTTTCAAACTAAGATGCATAACAGACATTTGAACTTCCACAAATTAAATGTAAGAAGATTGTTTTGTACAGGTATCCAGCCTTATTTTTACAACACACGACTCTGGTGGGACTCGAACCCACAACCTTAGAATGTCTTTACAACTGAAAGCCTAGAAGTCCAATAAGCTATCCATTGCGCCACAGAGCCATATATCACCATAGTCACAACCTTTACTGTTTGATTGTCCCTGTGACACGACTGAAAGCTAACACATGTCAAGATGTACACACTGATAGTAAAGAAGAATAACCTCAGGGATTAATATTCAATGGATATGAAGTGTACCTGGATTTAACTAATGACCGCAGAATGAGGCTGCTGTTTCTAAAGGTTTGATTCACATGAGGTCCAACTCTGGTGAGATTTCAACCCACAGCCTTTGAATGTCTTTGCATTTGAAAGCTTTTAAACTAATTCAATGGTACTCCGGACTTTCTCAGTTCAAACATCCCTAGCATGGACTGGCAATTTATTTTAAACATTGCCTGAACAGGGATTTTAACCCTGGACCCTCAGATTTAAAGTCTTATACTCTACCGACTGAGCTGTCCAGGCTCTATAGATGGATCTTTTGGGCTTTAGCAGAAAAAAGATAGATAAAACACATAGGCTTTTCTCATATGGAATTTGAACCTATGGAGTGCACTGTACTGTTTCCTGTCCCTTTCAAACTAAGATGCATAACAGACATTTGAACTTCCACAAATTAAATGTAAGAAGATTGTTTGGTACAGGTATCCAGATTTATTTTTACAACACACGACTCTGGTGTGACTCGAACCCACAACCTTTGAATGTCTTTACAATTGAAAGCCTAGAAGTCCAATGCGCTATCCATTGCGCCACAGAGCCATATATGACCATTGTCACAATCTTTACTGTTTGATTGTCCCTGTGACACGACTGAAAGCTAACACATGTCAAGATGTACACACTGATAGTAAAGAAGAATAACCTCAGGGATTAATATTCGATGGATATGAAGTGTACCTGGATTTAACTAATGACCGCAGAATGAGGCTCCTGTTTCTAAAGGTTTGATTCACATGAGGTCCAACTCTGGTGAGATTTCAACCCACAGCCTTTGAATGTCTTTGCATTTGAAAGCTTTTAAACTAATTCAATGGTACTCCGGACTTTCTCAGTTCAAACATCCCTAGCATGGACTGGCAATTTATTTTAAACATTGCCTAAACAGGGATTTTAACCCTGGACCCTCAGATTTAAAGTCTTATACTCTACCGACTGAGCTGTCCAGGCTCTATAGATGGATCTTTTGGGCTTTAGCTGAAAAAAGATAGATAAAACACATAAGCTTTTCTCCTATGGAATTTGAACCTATGGAGTGCACTGTACTGTTTCCTGTCCCTTTCAAACTAAGATGCATAACAGACATTTGAACTTCCACAAAATAAATGTAAGAAGCTTGATTTGAACAGGTATCCAGCCTTATTTTTACAACACACGACTCTGGTGGGACTCGAACCCACAACCTTTGAATGTCTTTACAATTGAAAGCCTAGAAGTCCAATGCGCTATCCATTGCGCCACAGAGCCATATATCACCATAGTCACAACCTTTACTGTTTGATTGTCCCTGTGACACGACTGAAAGCTAACACATGTCAAGATGTACACACTGATAGTAAAGAAGAATAACCTCAGGGATTAATATTCGATGGATATTAAGTGTACCTGGATTTAACTAATGACCGCAGAATGAGGCTCCTGTTTCTAAAGGTTTGATTCACATGAGGTCCAACTCTGGTGAGATTTCAACCCACAGCCTTTGAATGTCTTTGCATTTGAAAGCTTTTAAACTAATTCAATGGTACTCCGGACTTTCTCAGTTCAAACATCCCTAGCATGGACTGGCAATTTATTTTAAACATTGCCTGAACAGGGATTTTAACCCTGGACCCTCAGATTTAAAGTCTTATACTCTACCGACTGAGCTGTCCAGGCTCTATAGATGGATCTTTTGGGCTTTAGCTGAAAAAAGATAGACAGAACACATAGGCTCCTCTCATATGGAATTTAAACCAATGGAGTGCACTCTACTGTTTCCTGTCCCTTTCAAACTAAGATGCATAACAGACATTTGAACTTCCACAAAATAAATGTAAGAAGCTTGATTTGAACAGGTATCCAGCCTTATTTTTACAACACACGACTCTGGTGGGACTCGAACCCACAACCTTTGAATGTCTTTACAATTGAAAGCCTAGAAGTCCAATGCGCTATCCATTGCGCCACAGAGCCATATATCACCATAGTCACAACCTTTACTGTTTGATTGTCCCTGTGACACGACTGAAAGCTAACACATGTCAAGATGTACACACTGATAGTAAAGAAGAATAACCTCAGGGATTAATATTCGATGGATATGAAGTGTACCTGGATTTAACTAATGAGCGCAGAATGAGGCTCCTGTTTCTAAAGGTTTGATTCACATGAGGTCCAACTCTGGTGAGATTTCAACCCACAGCCTTTGAATTTGAAAGCTTTTAAACTAATTCAATGGTACTCCGGACTTTCTCAGTTCAAACATCCCTAGCATGGACTGGCAATTTATTTTAAACATTGCCTGAACAGGGATTTTAACCCTGGACCCTCAGATTTAAAGTCTTATACTCTACCGACTGAGCTGTCCAGGCTCTATAGATGGATCTTTTGGGCTTTAGCAGAAAAAAGATAGATAAAACACATAGGCTTTTCTCCTATGGAATTTGAACCTATGGAGTGCACTGTACTGTTTCCTGTCCCTTTCAAACTAAGATGCATAACAGACATTTGAACTTCCACAAAATAAATGTAAGAAGCTTGATTTGAACAGGTATCCAGCCTTATTTTTACAACACACGACTCTGGTGGGACTCGAACCCACAACCTTTGAATGTCTTTACAATTGAAAGCCTAGAAGACCAATGCGCTATCCATTGCGCCACAGAGCCATATATGACCATTGTCACAACCTTTACTGTTTGATTGTCCCTGTGACACGACTGAAAGCTAACACATGTCAAGATGTACACACTGATAGTAAAGAAGAATAACCTCAGGGATTAATATTCGATGGATATGAAGTGTACCTGGATTTAACTAATGACCGCAGAATGAGGCTCCTGTTTCTAAAGGTTTGATTCACATGAGGTCCAACTCTGGTGAGATTTCAACACACAGCCTTTGAATTTGAAAGCTTTTAAACTAATTCAATGGTACTCCGGACTTTCTCAGTTCAAACATCCCTAGCATGGACTGGCAATTTATTTTAAACATTGCCTGAACAGGGATTTTAACCCTGGACCCTCAGATTTAAAGTCTTATACTCTACCGACTGAGCTGTCCAGGCTCTATAGATGGATCTTTTGGGCTTTAGCAGAAAAAAGATAGATAAAACACATAGGCTTTTCTCCTATGGAATTTGAACCTATGGAGTGCACTGTACTGTTTCCTGTCCCTTTCAAACTAAGATGCATAACAGACATTTGAACTTCCACAAAATAAATGTAAGAAGCTTGATTTGAACAGGTATCCAGCCTTATTTTTACAACACACGACTCTGGTGGGACACGAACCCACAACCTTTGAATGTCTTTACAATTGAAAGCCTAGAAGTCCAATAAGCTATCCATTGCGCCACAGAGCCATATATGACCATTGTCACAACCTTTACTGTTTGATTGTCCCTGTGACACGACTGAAAGCTAACACATGTCAAGATGTACACACTGATAGTAAAGAAGAATAACCTCAGGGATTAATATTCGATGGATATGAAGTGTACCTGGATTTAACTAATGACCGCAGAATGAGGCTCCTGTTTCTAAAGGTTTGATTCACATGAGGTCCAACTCTGGTGAGATTTCAACCCACAGCCTTTGAATTTGAAAGCTTTTAAACTAATTCAATGGTACTCCGGACTTTCTCAGTTCAAACATCCCTAGCATGGACTGGCAATTTATTTTAAACATTGCCTGAACAGGGATTTTAACCCTGGACCCTCAGATTTAAAGTCTTATACTCTACCGACTGAGCTGTCCAGGCTCTATAGATGGATCTTTTGGGCTTTAGCTGAAAAAAGATAGATAAAACACATAGGCTTTTCTCCTATGGAATTTGAACCTATGGAGTGCACTGTACTGTTTCCTGTCCCTTTCAAACTAAGATGCATAACAGACATTTGAACTTCCACAAAATAAATGTAAGAAGCTTGATTTGAACAGGTATCCAGCCTTATTTTTACAACACACGACTCTGGTGGGACTCGAACCCACAACCTTTGAATGTCTTTACAATTGAAAGCCTAGAAGTCCAATGCACTATCCATTGCGCCACAGAGCCATATATGACCATTGTCACAACCTTTACTGTTTGATTGTCCCTGTGACACGACTGAAAGCTAACACATGTCAAGATGTACACACTGATAGTAAAGAAGAATAACCTCAGGGATTAATATTCGATGGATATGAAGTGTACCTGGATTTAACTAATGACCGCAGAATGAGGCTCCTGTTTCTAAAGGTTTGATTCACATGAGGTCCAACTCTGGTGAGATTTCAACCCACAGCCTTTGAATGTCTTTGCATTTGAAAGCTTTTAAACTAATTCAATGGTACTCCGGACTTTCTCAGTTCAAACATCCCTAGCATGGACTGGCAATTTATTTTAAACATCGCCTGAACAGGGATTTTAACCCTGGACCCTCAGATTTAAAGTCTTATACTCTACCGACTGAGCTGTCCAGGCTCTATAGATGGATCTTTTGGGCTTTAGCTGAAAAAAGATAGATAAAACACATAGGATCCTCTCATATGGAATTTGAACCTATGGAGTGCACTGTACTGTTTCCTGTCCCTTTCAAACTAAGATGCATAACAGACATTTGAACTTCCACAAATTAAATGTAAGAAGATTGTTTTGTACAGGTATCCAGCCTTATTTTTACAACACACGACTCTGGTGGGACTCAAACCCACAACCTTTGAATGTCTTTACAATTGAAAGCCTAGAAGTCCAATGCACTATCCATTGCGCCACAGAGCCATATATCATCATAGTCACAACCTTTACTGTTTGATTGTCCCTGTGACACGACTGAAAGCTAACACATGTCAAGATGTACACACTGATAGTAAAGAAGAATAACCTCAGGGATTAATATTCGATGGATATGAAGTGTACCTGGATTTAACTAATGACCGCAGAATGAGGCTCCTGTTTCTAAAGGTTTGATTCACATGAGGTCCAACTCTGGTGAGATTTCAACCCACAGCCTTTGAATGTCTTTGCATTTGAAAGCTTTTAAACTAATTCAATGGTACTCCGGACTTTCTCAGTTCAAACATCCCTAGCATGGACTGGCAATTTATTTTAAACATTGCCTGAACAGGGATTTTAACCCTGGACCCTCAGATTTAAAGTCTTATACTCTACCGACTGAGCTGTCCAGGCTCTATAGATGGATCTTTTGGGCTTTAGCTGAAAAAAGATAGATAAAACACATAGGCTTTTCTCATATGGAATTTGAACCTATGGAGTGCATTGTACTGTTTCCTGTCCCTTTCAAACTAAGATGCATAACAGACATTTGAACTTCCACAAAATAAATGTAAGAAGCTTGATTTGAACAGGTATCCAGCCTTATTTTTACAACACACGACTCTGGTAGGACTCGAACCCACAACCTTTGAATGTCTTTACAATTGAAAGCCTAGAAGTCCAATGCGCTATCCATTGCGCCACAGAGCCATATATGACCATTGTCACAACCTTTACTGTTTGATTGTCCCTGTGACACGACTGAAAGCTAACACATGTCAAGATGTACACACTGATAGTAAAGAAGAATAACCTCAGGGATTAATATTCAATGGATATGAAGTGTACCTGGATTTAACTAATGACCGCAGAATGAGGCTCCTGTTTCTAAAGGTTTGATTCACATGAGGTCCAACTCTGGTGAGATTTCAACCCACAGCCTTTGAATGTCTTTGCATTTGAAAGCTTTTAAACTAATTCAATGGTACTCCGGACTTTCTCAGTTCAAACATCCCTAGCATGGACTGGCAATTTATTTTAAACATTGCCTGAACAGGGATTTTAACCCTGGACCCTCAGATTTAAAGTCTTATACTCTACCGACTGAGCTGTCCAGGCTCTATAGATGGATCTTTTGGGCTTTAGCTGAAAAAAGATAGATAAAACACATAGGCTCCTCTCATATGGAATTTGAACCTATGGAGTGCACTGTACTGTTTCCTGTCCCTTTCAAACTAAGATGCATAACAGACATTTGAACTTCCACAAATTAAATGTAAGAAGATTGTTTTGTACAGGTATCCAGCCTTATTTTTACAACACACGACTCTGGTGGGACTCAAACCCACAACCTTTGAATGTCTTTACATTTGAAAGCCTAGAAGTCCAATAAGCTATCCATTGCGCCACAGAGCCATATATCACCATAGTCACAACCTTTACTGTTTGATTGTCCCTGTGACACGACTGAAAGCTAACACATGTCAAGATGTACACACTGATAGTAAAGAAGAATAACCTCAGGGATTAATATTTGATGGATTTGAAGTGTACCTGGATTTAACTAATGACCGCAGAATGAGGCTCCTGTTTCTAAAGGTTTGATTCACATGAGGTCCAACTCTGGTGAGATTTCAACCCACAGCCTTTGAATTTGAAAGCTTTTAAACTAATTCAATGGTACTCCGGACTTTCTCAGTTCAAACATCCCTAGCATGGACTGGCAATTTATTTTAAACATTGCCTGAACAGGGATTTTAACCCTGGACCCACAGATTTAAAGTCTTATACTCTACCGACTGAGCTGTCCAGGCTCTATAGATGGATCTTTTGGGCTCTAGCTGAAAAAAGATAGATAAAACACATAGGCTTTTCTCATATGGAATTTGAACCTATGGAGTGCACTGTACTGTTTCCTGTCCCTTTCAAACTAAGATGCATAACAGACATTTGAACTTCCACAAATTAAATGTAAGAAGCTTGATTTGTACAGGTATCCAGCCTTATTTTCACAACACACAACTCTGGTGGGACTCGAACCCACAACCTTTGAATGTCTTTACAATTGAAAGCCTAGAAGTCCAATGCGCTATCCATTGCGCCACAGAGCCATATATCACCATAGTCACAACCTTTACTGTTTGATTGTCCCTGTGACACGACTGAAAGCTAACACATGTCAAGATGTACACACTGATAGTAAAGAAGAATAACCTCAGGGATTAATATTCGATGGATATGAAGTGTACCTGGATTTAACTAATGACCGCAGAATGAGGCTCCTGTTTCTAAAGGTTTGATTCACATGAGGTCCAACTCTGGTGAGATTTCAACCCACAGCCTTTGAATGTCTTTGCATTTGAAAGCTTTTAAACTAATTCAACAGTACTCCGGACTTTCTCAGTTCAAACATCCCTAGCATGGACTGGCAATTTATTTTAAAAAATCGCCTGAACAGGGATTTTAACCCTGGACCCTCAGATTTAAAGTCTTATACTCTACCGACTGAGCTGTCCAGGCTCTATAGATGGATCTTTTGGGCTTTAGCTGAAAAAAGATAGATAAAACACATAGGCTTTTCTCATATGGAATTTGAACCTATGGAGTGCACTGTACTGTTTCCTGTCCCTTTCAAACTAAGATGCATAACAGACATTTGAACTTCCACAAAATAAATGTAAGAAGCTTGATTTGAACAGGTATCCAGCCTTATTTTTACAACACACGACTCTGGTGGGACTCGAACCCACAACCTTTGAATGTCTTTACAATTGAAAGCCTAGAAGTCCAATGCGCTATCCATTGCGCCACAGAGCCATATATCACCATAGTCACAACCTTTACTGTTTGATTGTCCCTGTGACACGACTGAAAGCTAACACATGTCAAGATGTACACACTGATAGTAAAGAAGAATAACCTCAGGGATTAATATTCGATGGATATTAAGTGTACCTGGATTTAACTAATGACCGCAGAATGAGGCTCCTGTTTCTAAAGGTTTGATTCACATGAGGTCCAACTCTGGTGAGATTTCAACCCACAGCCTTTGAATGTCTTTGCATTTGAAAGCTTTTAAACTAATTCAATGGTACTCCGGACTTTCTCAGTTCAAACATCCCTAGCATGGACTGGCAATTTATTTTAAACATTGCCTGAACAGGGATTTTAACCCTGGACCCTCAGATTTAAAGTCTTATACTCTACCGACTGAGCTGTCCAGGCTCTATAGATGGATCTTTTGGGCTTTAGCTGAAAAAAGATAGACAGAACACATAGGCTCCTCTCATATGGAATTTAAACCAATGGAGTGCACTCTACTGTTTCCTGTCCCTTTCAAACTAAGATGCATAACAGACATTTGAACTTCCACAAAATAAATGTAAGAAGCTTGATTTGAACAGGTATCCAGCCTTATTTTTACAACACACGACTCTGGTGGGACTCGAACCCACAACCTTTGAATGTCTTTACAATTGAAAGCCTAGAAGTCCAATGCGCTATCCATTGCGCCACAGAGCCATATATCACCATAGTCACAACCTTTACTGTTTGATTGTCCCTGTGACACGACTGAAAGCTAACACATGTCAAGATGTACACACTGATAGTAAAGAAGAATAACCTCAGGGATTAATATTCGATGGATATGAAGTGTACCTGGATTTAACTAATGACCGCAGAATGAGGCTCCTGTTTCTAAAGGTTTGATTCACATGAGGTCCAACTCTGGTGAGATTTCAACCCACAGCCTTTGAATTTGAAAGCTTTTAAACTAATTCAATGGTACTCCGGACTTTCTCAGTTCAAACATCCCTAGCATGGACTGGCAATTTATTTTAAACATTGCCTGAACAGGGATTTTAACCCTGGACCCTCAGATTTAAAGTCTTATACTCTACCGACTGAGCTGTCCAGGCTCTATAGATGGATCTTTTGGGCTTTAGCAGAAAAAAGATAGATAAAACACATAGGCTTTTCTCCTATGGAATTTGAACCTATGGAGTGCACTGTACTGTTTCCTGTCCCTTTCAAACTAAGATGCATAACAGACATTTGAACTTCCACAAAATAAATGTAAGAAGCTTGATTTGAACAGGTATCCAGCCTTATTTTTACAACACACGACTCTGGTGGGACTCGAACCCACAACCTTTGAATGTCTTTACAATTGAAAGCCTAGAAGACCAATGCGCTATCCATTGCGCCACAGAGCCATATATGACCATTGTCACAACCTTTACTGTTTGATTGTCCCTGTGACACGACTGAAAGCTAACACATGTCAAGATGTACACACTGATAGTAAAGAAGAATAACCTCAGGGATTAATATTCGATGGATATGAAGTGTACCTGGATTTAACTAATGACCGCAGAATGAGGCTCCTGTTTCTAAAGGTTTGATTCACATGAGGTCCAACTCTGGTGAGATTTCAACACACAGCCTTTGAATTTGAAAGCTTTTAAACTAATTCAATGGTACTCCGGACTTTCTCAGTTCAAACATCCCTAGCATGGACTGGCAATTTATTTTAAACATTGCCTGAACAGGGATTTTAACCCTGGACCCTCAGATTTAAAGTCTTATACTCTACCGACTGAGCTGTCCAGGCTCTATAGATGGATCTTTTGGGCTTTAGCAGAAAAAAGATAGATAAAACACATAGGCTTTTCTCCTATGGAATTTGAACCTATGGAGTGCACTGTACTGTTTCCTGTCCCTTTCAAACTAAGATGCATAACAGACATTTGAACTTCCACAAAATAAATGTAAGAAGCTTGATTTGAACAGGTATCCAGCCTTATTTTTACAACACACGACTCTGGTGGGACACGAACCCACAACCTTTGAATGTCTTTACAATTGAAAGCCTAGAAGTCCAATAAGCTATCCATTGCGCCACAGAGCCATATATGACCATTGTCACAACCTTTACTGTTTGATTGTCCCTGTGACACGACTGAAAGCTAACACATGTCAAGATGTACACACTGATAGTAAAGAAGAATAACCTCAGGGATTAATATTCGATGGATATGAAGTGTACCTGGATTTAACTAATGACCGCAGAATGAGGCTCCTGTTTCTAAAGGTTTGATTCACATGAGGTCCAACTCTGGTGAGATTTCAACCCACAGCCTTTGAATTTGAAAGCTTTTAAACTAATTCAATGGTACTCCGGACTTTCTCAGTTCAAACATCCCTAGCATGGACTGGCAATTTATTTTAAACATTGCCTGAACAGGGATTTTAACCCTGGACCCTCAGATTTAAAGTCTTATACTCTACCGACTGAGCTGTCCAGGCTCTATAGATGGATCTTTTGGGCTTTAGCTGAAAAAAGATAGATAAAACACATAGGCTTTTCTCCTATGGAATTTGAACCTATGGAGTGCACTGTACTGTTTCCTGTCCCTTTCAAACTAAGATGCATAACAGACATTTGAACTTCCACAAAATAAATGTAAGAAGCTTGATTTGAACAGGTATCCAGCCTTATTTTTACAACACACGACTCTGGTGGGACTCGAACCCACAACCTTTGAATGTCTTTACAATTGAAAGCCTAGAAGTCCAATGCACTATCCATTGCGCCACAGAGCCATATATGACCATTGTCACAACCTTTACTGTTTGATTGTCCCTGTGACACGACTGAAAGCTAACACATGTCAAGATGTACACACTGATAGTAAAGAAGAATAACCTCAGGGATTAATATTCGATGGATATGAAGTGTACCTGGATTTAACTAATGACCGCAGAATGAGGCTCCTGTTTCTAAAGGTTTGATTCACATGAGGTCCAACTCTGGTGAGATTTCAACCCACAGCCTTTGAATGTCTTTGCATTTGAAAGCTTTTAAACTAATTCAATGGTACTCCGGACTTTCTCAGTTCAAACATCCCTAGCATGGACTGGCAATTTATTTTAAACATCGCCTGAACAGGGATTTTAACCCTGGACCCTCAGATTTAAAGTCTTATACTCTACCGACTGAGCTGTCCAGGCTCTATAGATGGATCTTTTGGGCTTTAGCTGAAAAAAGATAGATAAAACACATAGGATCCTCTCATATGGAATTTGAACCTATGGAGTGCACTGTACTGTTTCCTGTCCCTTTCAAACTAAGATGCATAACAGACATTTGAACTTCCACAAATTAAATGTAAGAAGATTGTTTTGTACAGGTATCCAGCCTTATTTTTACAACACACGACTCTGGTGGGACTCAAACCCACAACCTTTGAATGTCTTTACAATTGAAAGCCTAGAAGTCCAATGCACTATCCATTGCGCCACAGAGCCATATATCATCATAGTCACAACCTTTACTGTTTGATTGTCCCTGTGACACGACTGAAAGCTAACACATGTCAAGATGTACACACTGATAGTAAAGAAGAATAACCTCAGGGATTAATATTCGATGGATATGAAGTGTACCTGGATTTAACTAATGACCGCAGAATGAGGCTCCTGTTTCTAAAGGTTTGATTCACATGAGGTCCAACTCTGGTGAGATTTCAACCCACAGCCTTTGAATGTCTTTGCATTTGAAAGCTTTTAAACTAATTCAATGGTACTCCGGACTTTCTCAGTTCAAACATCCCTAGCATGGACTGGCAATTTATTTTAAACATTGCCTGAACAGGGATTTTAACCCTGGACCCTCAGATTTAAAGTCTTATACTCTACCGACTGAGCTGTCCAGGCTCTATAGATGGATCTTTTGGGCTTTAGCTGAAAAAAGATAGATAAAACACATAGGCTTTTCTCATATGGAATTTGAACCTATGGAGTGCATTGTACTGTTTCCTGTCCCTTTCAAACTAAGATGCATAACAGACATTTGAACTTCCACAAAATAAATGTAAGAAGCTTGATTTGAACAGGTATCCAGCCTTATTTTTACAACACACGACTCTGGTAGGACTCGAACCCACAACCTTTGAATGTCTTTACAATTGAAAGCCTAGAAGTCCAATGCGCTATCCATTGCGCCACAGAGCCATATATGACCATTGTCACAACCTTTACTGTTTGATTGTCCCTGTGACACGACTGAAAGCTAACACATGTCAAGATGTACACACTGATAGTAAAGAAGAATAACCTCAGGGATTAATATTCAATGGATATGAAGTGTACCTGGATTTAACTAATGACCGCAGAATGAGGCTCCTGTTTCTAAAGGTTTGATTCACATGAGGTCCAACTCTGGTGAGATTTCAACCCACAGCCTTTGAATGTCTTTGCATTTGAAAGCTTTTAAACTAATTCAATGGTACTCCGGACTTTCTCAGTTCAAACATCCCTAGCATGGACTGGCAATTTATTTTAAACATTGCCTGAACAGGGATTTTAACCCTGGACCCTCAGATTTAAAGTCTTATACTCTACCGACTGAGCTGTCCAGGCTCTATAGATGGATCTTTTGGGCTTTAGCTGAAAAAAGATAGATAAAACACATAGGCTCCTCTCATATGGAATTTGAACCTATGGAGTGCACTGTACTGTTTCCTGTCCCTTTCAAACTAAGATGCATAACAGACATTTGAACTTCCACAAATTAAATGTAAGAAGATTGTTTTGTACAGGTATCCAGCCTTATTTTTACAACACACGACTCTGGTGGGACTCAAACCCACAACCTTTGAATGTCTTTACATTTGAAAGCCTAGAAGTCCAATAAGCTATCCATTGCGCCACAGAGCCATATATCACCATAGTCACAACCTTTACTGTTTGATTGTCCCTGTGACACGACTGAAAGCTAACACATGTCAAGATGTACACACTGATAGTAAAGAAGAATAACCTCAGGGATTAATATTTGATGGATTTGAAGTGTACCTGGATTTAACTAATGACCGCAGAATGAGGCTCCTGTTTCTAAAGGTTTGATTCACATGAGGTCCAACTCTGGTGAGATTTCAACCCACAGCCTTTGAATTTGAAAGCTTTTAAACTAATTCAATGGTACTCCGGACTTTCTCAGTTCAAACATCCCTAGCATGGACTGGCAATTTATTTTAAACATTGCCTGAACAGGGATTTTAACCCTGGACCCACAGATTTAAAGTCTTATACTCTACCGACTGAGCTGTCCAGGCTCTATAGATGGATCTTTTGGGCTCTAGCTGAAAAAAGATAGATAAAACACATAGGCTTTTCTCATATGGAATTTGAACCTATGGAGTGCACTGTACTGTTTCCTGTCCCTTTCAAACTAAGATGCATAACAGACATTTGAACTTCCACAAATTAAATGTAAGAAGCTTGATTTGTACAGGTATCCAGCCTTATTTTCACAACACACAACTCTGGTGGGACTCGAACCCACAACCTTTGAATGTCTTTACAATTGAAAGCCTAGAAGTCCAATGCGCTATCCATTGCGCCACAGAGCCATATATCACCATAGTCACAACCTTTACTGTTTGATTGTCCCTGTGACACGACTGAAAGCTAACACATGTCAAGATGTACACACTGATAGTAAAGAAGAATAACCTCAGGGATTAATATTCGATGGATATGAAGTGTACCTGGATTTAACTAATGACCGCAGAATGAGGCTCCTGTTTCTAAAGGTTTGATTCACATGAGGTCCAACTCTGGTGAGATTTCAACCCACAGCCTTTGAATGTCTTTGCATTTGAAAGCTTTTAAACTAATTCAACAGTACTCCGGACTTTCTCAGTTCAAACATCCCTAGCATGGACTGGCAATTTATTTTAAAAAATCGCCTGAACAGGGATTTTAACCCTGGACCCTCAGATTTAAAGTCTTATACTCTACCGACTGAGCTGTCCAGGCTCTATAGATGGATCTTTTGGGCTTTAGCTGAAAAAAGATAGATAAAACACATAGGCTTTTCTCATATGGAATTTGAACCTATGGAGTGCACTGTACTGTTTCCTGTCCCTTTCAAACTAAGATGCATAACAGACATTTGAACTTCCACAAATTAAATGTAAGAAGCTTGATTTGTACAGGTATCCAGCCTTATTTTCACAACACACGACTCTGGTGGGACTCGAACCCACAACCTTTGAATGTCTTTACAATTGAAAGCCTAGAAGTCCAATGCGCTATCCATTGCGCCACAGAGCCATATATCGCCATAGTCACAACCTTTACTGTTTGATTGTCCCTGTGACACGACTGAAAGCTAACACATGTCAAGATGTACACACTGATAGTAAAGAAGAATAACCTCAGGGATTAATATTCGATGGATATGAAGTGTACCTGGATTTAACTAATGACCGCAGAATGAGGCTCCTGTTTCTAAAGGTTTGATTCACATGAGGTCCAACTCTGGTGAGATTTCAACCCACAGCCTTTGAATGTCTTTGCATTTGAAAGCTTTTAAACTGATTCAACGGTACTCCGGACTTTCTCAGTTCAAACATCCCTAGCATGGACTGGCAATTTATTTTAAACATTGCCTGAACAGGGATTTTAACCCTGGACCCTCAGATTTAAAGTCTTATACTCTACCGACTGAGCTGTCCAGGCTCTATAGATGGATCTTTTGGGCTTTAGCTGAAAAAAGATAGATAAAACACATAGGCTTTTCTCATATGGAATTTGAACCTATGGAGTGCACTGTACTGTTTCCTGTCCCTTTCAAACTAAGATGAATAACAGACATTTGAACTTCCACAAATTAAATGTAAGAAGCTTGATTTGTACAGGTATCCAGCCTTATTTTTACAACACACGACTCTGGCTAGACTCGAACCCACAACCTTTGAATGTCTTTACATTTAAAAGCCTTGAAGTCCAATGCTCTATCCATTGCGCCACAGAGCCATATATCGTTATAGTCACAACCTTTACTGTTTGATTGGCCCTGTGACACGACTGAAAGCTAACGCGTCAAGATGTACACACTGATAGTAAAGAAGAATAACCTCAGGGATTAATATTCGATGGATATGAAGTGTACCTGGATTTAACTAATGACCGCAGAATGAGGCTCCTGTTTCTAAAGGTTTGATTCACATGAGGTCCAACTCTGGTGAGATTTCAACCCACAGCCTTTGAATGTCTTTGCATTTGAAAGCTTTTAAACTAATTCAATGGTACTCCGGACTTTCTCAGTTCAAACATCCCTAGCATGGACTGGCAATTTATTTTAAACATTGCCTGAACCGGGATTTTAACCCTAGACCCTCAGATTTAAAGTCTTATACTCTACCGACTGAGCTGTCCAGGCTCTATAGATGGATCTTTTGGGCTTTAGCTGAAAAAAGATAGATAAAACACATAGGCTTTTCTCATATGGAATTTGAACCTATGGAGTGCACTGTACTGTTTCCTGTCCCTTTCAAACTAAGATGCATAACAGACATTTGAACTTCCACAAATTAAATGTAAGAAGGTTGATTTGAACAGGTATCCAGCCTTATTTTCACAACACACAACTCTGGTGGGACTCGAATCCACAACCTTTAAATGTCTTCACAATTGAAAGCCTAGAAGTCCAATGCACTATCCATTGCGCCACAGAGCCATATATCACCATAGTCACAACCTTTACTGTTTGATTGTCCCTGTGACACGACTGAAAGCTAACACATGTCAAGATGTACACACTGATAGTAAAGAAGAATAACCTCAGGGATTAATATTCGATGGAAATGAAGTGTACCTGGATTTAACTAATGACCGCAGAATGAGGCTCCTGTTTCTAAAGGTTTGATTCACATGAGGTCCAACTCTGGTGAGATTTCAACCCACAGCCTTTGAATGTCTTTGCATTTGAAAGCTTTTAAACTGATTCAATGGTACTCCGGACTTTCTCAGTTCAAACATCCCTAGCATGGACTGGCAATTTATTTTAAACATTGCCTGAACAGGGATTTTAACCCTGGACCCTCAGATTTAAAGTCTTATACTCTACCGACTGAGCTGTCCAGGCTCTATAGATGGATCTTTTGGGCTTTAGCAGAAAAAAGAAAGACAGAACACATAGGCTTTTCTCATATGGAATTTGAACCTATGGAGTGCACTGTACTGTTTCCTGTCCCTTTCAAACTAAGATGCATAACAGACATTTGAACTTCCACAAATTAAATGTAAGAAGCTTGATTTGTACAGGTATCCAGCCTTATTTTTACAACACACGACTCTGGTGGGACTCAAACCCACAACCTTTGAATGTCTTTACATTTGAAAGCCTAGAAGTCCAATGCCCTATCCATTGCGCCACAGAGCCATATATCACCATTGTCACAACCTTTACTGTTTGATTGTCCCTGTGACACGACTGAAAGCTAACACATGTCAAGATGTATGCACTGATAGTAAAGAAGAATAACCTCAGGGATTAATATTTGATGGATTTGAAGTGTACCTGGATTTAACTAATGACCGCAGAATGAGGCTCCTGTTTCTAAAGGTTTGATTCACATGAGGTCCAACTCTGGTGAGATTTCAACCCACAGCCTTTGAATGTCTTTGCATTTGAAAGCATTTAAACTAATTCAACAGTACTCCGGACTTTCTCAGTTCAAACATCCCTAGCATGGACTGGCAATTTATTTTAAATATCGCCTGAACAGGGATTTTAACCCTGGACCCTCAGATTTAAAGTCTTATACTCTACCGACTGAGCTGTCCAGGCTCTATAGATGGATCTTTTGGGCTTTAGCTGAAAAAAGATAGATAAAACACATAGGCTTTTTTCATATGGAATTTGAACCTATGGAGTGCACTGTACTGTTTCCTGTCCCTTTCAAACTAAGATGCATAACAGACATTTGAACTTCCACAAATTAAATGTAAGTAGCTTGATTTGTACAGGTATCCAGCCTTATTTTCACAACACACGACTCTGGTGGGACTCGAACCCACAACCTTTGAATGTCTTTACATTTGAAAGCCTAGAAGTCCAATAAGCTATCCATTGCGCCACAGAGCCATATATCACCATTGTCACAACCTTTACTGTTTGATTGTCCCTGTGACACGACTGAAAGCTAACACATGTCAAGATGTACACACTGATAGTAAAGAAGAATAACCTCAGGGATTAATATTCGATGGATATGAAGTGTACCTGGATTTAACTAATGACCGCAGAATGAGGCTCCTGTTTCTAAAGGTTTGATTCACATGAGGTCCAACTCTGGTGAGATTTCAACCCACAGCCTTTGAATGTCTTTGAATTTGAAAGCTTTTAAACTAATTCATTGGTACTCTGGACTTTCTCAGTTCAAACATCCCTAGCATGGACTGGCAATTTATTTTAAACATTGCCTGAACAGGGATTTTAACCCTGGACCCTCAGATTTAAAGTCTTATACTCTACCGACTGAGCTGTCCAGGCTCTATAGATGGATCTTTTGGGCTTTAGCAGAAAAAAGATAGATAAAACACATAGGCTTTTCTCATATGGAATTTGAACCTATGGAGTGCACTGTACTGTTTCCTGTCCCTTTCAAACTAAGATGCATAACAGACATTTGAACTTCCACAAATTAAATGTAAGAAGCTTGATTTGTACAGGTATCCAGCCTTATTTTTACAACACACGACTCTGGCGGGACTCGAACCCACAACCTTTGAATGTCTTTACAATTGAAAGCCTAGAAGTCCAATGCGCTATCCATTGCTCCACAATCCCTGTTCAGGCAATGTTTGAAATAAATTGCCGTGGGTCATCTGGTCTCAGTCTCCTCTTCGCTGGCATGCCTTTCCCTGAAGAAACCCGGCACAAGAGGATGGCTCTCTGGAGATCTGGAATGTACCCATAATCCTTTTCCTATTTCACAGGGTACATACTCCACCGGCGTGACTTCTTGTTAAAAAGAAACTTGTACCCATTTTGATGACAAAGTTATATACAACTTTATTTGTGAAGCTGTATCGATACACATTTTAAAGTAAACAAAGTAATGTTAAACTTACTCCAATGAGCCGTCAGCATTTCTTTTGAGTGGTCTGTGAACATGGTGATTGTAATCCAAACCAGCCAGGTGCGTCCGTGCTCTGTAGACTGGCCAAGCAAAGTAGAATCTTTTTCCAGCATACATAAGAATGTGAAAAGATTCCAGCTCAGCAGTGGATCTTGAAACAAAAATACGGTATTATTTTTATGTTCACACTTGATCTGTGTCTGCAATATATATATATACATACACACACACACACACACATACATACACTTTTTATTATTATTTGTGATGGAGAATCGAGCACAACAACACGATACATTTACATGGATACACATACCTAAAACAGAGAAACTTCTCAACCTCTTTTAGCCACCTCACATTCAGAACGATGGCAATCAGTGCTTCATGTGCCACTGATCCTTTGCTAATCCAAGCTTTGTCTCTTTCTTCTAACAACGGACCATGATGACATGCGCCGAGAACCCATTCAGGTTCTCCAGTGACATGGTGAAGAACCCCTGTCCACATTTCCTACAGAAACAGAACCATGTAATACAGTCTAAGTAATGCTTAGATGAAATACTTGATGCTGATGGAAGTGGCAAATCAGTGGTCATGCCATGCTTCATAGGTGTGGATGTCATTTTCATATTCTCATAGCTGCAACAACAAAAAACAATGCTGCTTAGATATACTCATGTGATGTTTGTGAATTCTTGCTAAAGTAAAACACATGAGATTGGCCTATAATGCAACATTTTGGAAGGGGCTAGACACATACAAAACCACATACTCTTACATAAAGGCTTCCCACGTTCACAGCACATCGGAGTTGGGCTTTAACATCTTAACCCCCACCTGAACCGAGAACATTTTCTCCAGTTTTGCATAACGCAAATCTCAAAGCGAAAACACGACATAAGAGCAATGAAAAGAAATGACGAAAAAGCCATAAAATGGGACAGAATGAGCACTAAAGAAGGACCAAAAGACTGACAAATGCGTGCCCAAAAAGCAACAATAACACTACAAAAAAGTGAGAAACGAGAGACAAGAGCAACAAAAACAAGACGAAAACACAAACGATAACACGACAAAAACGTTTCAAATATGCGCACGGTTCAAGTGGGGGGTAAGAGGTTTTAATCCTTGGACATGAACCCCTTTTCAGCATATAATGGCGAAGGTCTTAGACGGTAACTAGCTAGCTTCCTAGCTAGTCACCTAGTAATACCTACTATTCCAAACATAACAATCAATTTTAAAATCTTTATAATTCATAACACACCCGACCTCAGTCAAAAACTCAGAATAAATAACGCTGCAAACGTAGAGGTGAAAACTGACTCAGGGACATACTTCACCTAGCTTCTCATAGCTACGAACAAAGCTTGTAAACACAGTTACGCTAGCGGCTAGCACATGCACTATTTGGTATCTCATTCAGTGTTGGGTGTAACGAGTTACAAAGTAACGCGTTACACTAACAAAACGACTTTCTCAGAGTATAGTAACGCGTTAGCTACCGTCAATTTAGTAACGTAATGCCGTTTATTTTTCAATCCGCCGCAGCGTTACTTTTAGTTTACTATGGGCAGATGTCTCCGTGACAGTCATCTGCTGGGCGCTTGCGCACACGAGTTCTCACTCCGCATGAGAGACAGTCAGAGGCTGACCGCAGGTCAATGGACAATGGCTCAAATGTAAGGTCCGATGGATCGGGGCAGCGGAGCGGAGAGAAGCTGCTCATCGCGGAGTGTCGCACTTTACCCCAAGAGCCAGCGGAGAATAAAAAAAGAGAAGTTGCCGCTCACAGCAGCGCTATTGAGACTGACTTTTTTTCTTTTGGTGAGGAGGAGGAAGACGCCTCGTCCTTTAGCGTAGACGCTGAGGTACTGGAATATGAGATCAGGCTCAGAGTTGGAGATCCTAAACCAATTCCCCCGAGTGAGAGCGGTGTTTATGAAATACAACACTGCAACACCGTCCAGTGCCCCGGGGGAAAGGCTGTTCAGCCTGGGAGAAACAGACTCTCACACAAACGTTTTGAAAGACCGCAATGCCCTCCATCTTGAATACGCTGGACCAATATTTACTCGAGTTTTGGCTCTTCTTTGGTTTTTTAGACGTACAGCGTCTTTCTTTTCTTCTTCTGATTTCCTCTTTTTCATTTTTTAGTAGTATATGCAGTAACAGCGAGCGCAGGTATAGCGATCTTTCCAGGTGGGTGTTCGGCAGCCATGATGCTTTACTAACAAGTTCGCAGCGTGCACGCACTTCACTATATATCGCGTCAGCCAATGAGGAGGCTCCTTTGTGGGCTCTGCTCACCCCTCCTTTCTCTAAATCCTGTGGTTGGAGCTGGAGGGGGATGCCCGCCAGGAAGAAAAATGGTTTTGTCTTCCGGGGTTTTATCGACTAAAATACTTAATTAAAAGGCAGACAGCACGCAGACGTACGATTTTTTTCAGAAATGATTACTATTATGATATACTGTATGATGCCTTTTTTTTTTTTTTACCTGGATTTAACTAATGACCGCAGAATGGGGCTCCTGTTTCTAAAGGTTTGATTCACATGAGGTCCAACTCTGGTGAGATTTCAACCCACAGCCTTTGAATGTCTTTGCATTTGAAAGCTTTTAAACTAATTCAATGGTACTCCGGACTTTCTCAGTTCAAACATCCCTAGCATGGACTGGCAATTTATTTTAAACATCGCCTGAACAGGGATTTTAACCCTGGACCCTCAGATTTAAAGTCTTATACTCTACCGACTGAGCTGTCCAGGCTCTATAGATGGATCTTTTGGGCTTTAGCTGAAAAAAGATAGATAAAACACATAGGCTATTTTTAAAATATTGGACCCAAGTGAAGAAAATCTGAGATTTAACTTGTTACTGTAACATTCTATGGTGTTTCAAGAAATGGCTGTGCATAGTTTGCTTCTCATCCTTGTTCTGCTGCGTGACGTCACGTTGTTCTGCGTGACGTCACTTTCTGCTGCGTGACGTCACTTTGTGCTGCGTAACGTCACGTTGTGTTGCGTGACGTCACTTTGTGCTGCGCGACGTCACGTTGTGCTGCGTGACGTCACTTTCTGCTGCGTGACGTCACGTTGTGCTGCGTGACGTCACGTTGTGTTGCGTGACGTCACGTTGTGCTGCGTGACGTCACGTTCTGCTGCGTAACGTCACGTGCTGCGTGACGTCACGTTGTGCAGCGTGATGTCACGTTGTGCTGCGTGACGTCACGTTGTGCTGCGTGACGTCACGTTGTGCTGCGTGACGTCACTTTGTGCTGCGTGACGTCACTTTCTGCTGCGTGACGTCACTTTGTGCTGCGTGACGTCACTTTCTGCTGCGTGACGTCACTTTGTGTTGCGTGACGTCACTTTGTGCTGCGTGACGTCACTTTGTGCTGCGTGACGTCACTTTCTGCTGCGTGACGTCACGTTGTGCTGCGTGACGTCACGTTGTGTTGCGTGACGTCACTTTCTGCTGCGTGATGTCACTTTGTGCTGCGTGACGTCACGTTGTGTTGCGTGACGTCACTTTGTGCTGCGTGACGTCACTTTGTGCTGCGTGACGTCACTTTGTGCTGCGTGACGTCACTTTCTGCTGCGTGACGTCACGTTGTGCTGCGTGACGTCACTTTGTGCTGCGTGACGTCACTTTGTGCTGCGTGACGTCACTTTGTGCTGCGTGACGTCACGTTGTGTTGCGTGACGTCACGTTGTGTTGCGTGACGTCACTTTCTGCTGCGTGATGTCACTTTGTGCTGCGAGACGTCACGTTTTGCTACGCGACGTCATTTTGTGCTGCGTGACGTCATTTTGTGCTGCGTGACGTCACTTTGTGCTGCGTGACGTCACTTTGTGCTGCGTGACGTCACTTTGTGCTGCGTGACGTCACGTTGTTCTGCGTGACGTCACGTTGTTCTGCGTGACGTCACGTTGTTCTGCGTGACGTGCTGCGTGACGTCACTTTGTGCTGCGTGACGTCACGTTGTGCTGCGTGACGTCTCTTTGTGCTGCGTGACGTCACTTTGTGCTGCGTGACGTCACTTTGTGCTGCGTGACGTCACTTTCTGCTGCGTGACGTCACTTTCTGCTGCGTGACGTCACGTTGTGCTGCGTGACGTCACGTTCTGCTGCGTGACGTCACGTTGTTCTGCGTGACGTCACGTTGTTCTGCGTGACGTCACGTTGTTCTGCGTGACGTGCTGCGTGACGTCACTTTGTGCTGCGTGACGTCACGTTGTGCTGCGTGACGTCTCTTTGTGCTGCGTGACGTCACTTTGTGCTGCGTGACGTCACTTTGTGCTGCGTGACGTCACTTTCTGCTGCGTGACGTCACTTTCTGCTGCGTGACGTCACGTTGTGCTGCGTGACGTCACGTTAGGCTGCGTGACGTCACTTTCTGCTGCGTGACGTCACTTTGTGCTGCGTGACGTCACTTTGTGCTGCGTGACGTCACTTTGTGCTGCGTGACGTCACTTTCTGCTGCGTAACGTCACGTTGTGTTGCGTGACGTCACTTTGTGCTGCGCGACGTCACGTTGTGCTGCGTGACGTCACTTTCTGCTGCGTGACGTCACGTTGTGCTGCGTGACGTCACGTTGTGCTGCGTGACGTCACGTTGTGTTGCGTGACGTCACGTTGTGCTGCGTGACGTCACGTTCTGCTGCGTAACGTCACGTGCTGCGTGACGTCACGTTGTGCAGCGTGACGTCACGTTGTGCTGCGTGACGTCACGTTGTGCTGCGTGACGTCACGTTGTGCTGCGTGACGTCACTTTCTGCTGCGTGACGTCACTTTGTGCTGCGTGACGTCACTTTCTGCTGCGTGACGTCACTTTGTGCTGCGTGACGTCACTTTCTGCTGCGTGACGTCACTTTGTGTTGCGTGACGTCACTTTGTGCTGCGTGACGTCACTTTGTGCTGCGTGACGTCACTTTGTGCTGCGTGATGTCACGTTCTGCTGCGTGACGTCACGTTGTGCTGCGTGACGTCACGTTCTGCTGCGTGACGTCACGTTGTGCTGCGTGACGTCACGTTCTGCTGCGTGACGTCACGTTGTTCTGCGTGACGTCACGTTGTGCTGCGTGACGTCACGTTGTGCTGCGTGACGTCACGTTCTGCTGCGTGACGTCACGTTGTTCTGCGTGACGTCACTTTCTGCTGCGTGACGTCACTTTGTGCTGCGTGACGTCACGTTGTGCTGCGTGACGTCACTTTCTGCTGTGTGACGTCACTTTCTGCTGCGTGACGTCACGTTGTGCTGCGTCACGTCACGTTCTGCTGCGTCACGTCACGTTCTGCTGCGTGACGTCACTTTGTTCTGCGTGACGTCACTTTCTGCTGCGTGACGTCACTTTGTGCTGCGTGACGTCACTTTGTGCTGCGTGACGTCACTTTGTGCTGCGTGACGTCACTTTGTGCTGCGTGACGTCACTTTCTGCTGCGTAACGTCAAGTTGTGTTGCGTGACGTCACTTTGTGCTGCGCGACGTCACGTTGTGCTGCGTGACGTCACTTTCTGCTGCGTGACGTCACGTTGTGCTGCGTGATGTCACGTTGTGTTGCGTGACGTCACGTTGTTCTGCGTGACGTCACTTTCTGCTGCGTGACGTCACGTTGTGCTGCGTGACGTCACGTTCTGCTGCGTGACGTCACGTTGTTCTGCGTGACGTCACGTTGTGCTGCGTGACGTCACGTTGTGCTGCGTGACGTCACGTTCTGCTGCGTGACGTCACGTTGTTCTGCGTGACGTCACTTTCTGCTGCGTGACGTCACTTTGTGCTGCGTGACGTCACTTTGTGCTGCGTGACGTCACGTTGTGCTGCGTGACGTCACTTTCTGCTGCGTGACGTCACTTTCTGCTGCGTGACGTCACGTTGTGCTGCGTCACGTCACGTTCTGCTGCGTCACGTCACGTTCTGCTGCGTGACGTCACTTTGTTCTGCGTGACGTCACTTTCTGCTGCGTGACGTCACTTTGTGCTGCGTGACGTCACTTTGTGCTGCGTGACGTCACTTTGTGCTGCGTGACGTCACTTTGTGCTGCGTGACGTCACTTTCTGCTGCGTAACGTCAAGTTGTGTTGCGTGACGTCACTTTGTGCTGCGCGACGTCACGTTGTGCTGCGTGACGTCACGTTCTGCTGCGTGACGTCACTTTCTGCTGCGTGACGTCACTTTGTGCTGCGTGACGTCACTTTGTGCAGCGTGACGTCACGTTGTGCTGCGTGACGTCACGTTGTGCTGCGTGACGTCACGTTGTGCTGCGTGACGTCACTTTCTGCTGCGTGACGTCACTTTGTGCTGCGTGACGTCACTTTCTGCTGCGTGACGTCACTTTGTGTTGCGTGACGTCACTTTGTGCTGCGTGACGTCACTTTGTGCTGCGTGACGTCACTTTCTGCTGCGTGACGTCACGTTGTGCTGCGTGACGTCACGTTGTGTTGCGTGACGTCACTTTCTGCTGCGTGATGTCACTTTGTGCTGCGTGACGTCACTTTGTGCTGCGTGACGTCACTTTGTGCTGCGTGACGTCACTTTGTGCTGCGTGACGTCACTTTCTGCTGCGTGACGTCACGTTGTGCTGCGTGACATCACTTTGTGCTGCGTGACGTCACTTTGTGCTGCGTGACGTCACGTTGTGCTGCGTGACGTCACGTTGTGTTGCGTGACGTCACGTTGTGTTGCGTGACGTCACTTTCTGCTGCGTGATGTCACTTTGTGCTGCGTGACGTCACGTTGTGTTGCGTGACGTCACTTTCTGCTGCGTGATGTCACTTTGTGCTGCGAGACGTCACGTTGTGCTACGCGACGTCATTTTGTGCTGCGTGACGTCATTTTGTGCTGCGTGACGTCACGTTGTGCTGCGTGACGTGCTGCGTGACGTCACTTTGTGCTGCGTGACGTCACGTTGTGCTGCGTGACGTCTCTTTGTGCTGCGTGACGTCACTTTGTGCTGCGTGACGTCACTTTCTGCTGCGTGACGTCACTTTCTGCTGCGTGACGTCACGTTGTGCCACGTGACGTCACGTTAGGCTGCGTGACGTCACTTTCTGCTGCGTGACGTCACTTTGTGCTGCGTGACGTCACTTTGTGCTGCGTGACGTCACTTTCTGCTGCGTAACGTCACGTTGTGTTGCGTGACGTCACTTTGTGCTGCGCGACGTCACGTTGTGCTGCGTGACGTCACTTTCTGCTGCGTGACGTCACGTTGTGCTGCGTGACGTCACGTTGTGTTGCGTGACGTCACGTTGTGCTGCGTGACGTCACGTTCTGCTGCGTAACGTCACGTGCTGCTTGACGTCACTTTCTGCTGCGTGACGTCACGTTGTGCTGCGTGACGTCACGTTGTGTTGCGTGACGTCACGTTGTGCTGCGTGACGTCACGTTCTGCTGCGTAACGTCACGTGCTGCGTGACGTCACGTTGTGCAGCGTGACGTCACGTTGTGCTGCGTGACGTCACGTTGTGCTGCGTGACGTCACTTTGTGCTGCGTGACGTCACTTTCTGCTGCGTGACGTCACTTTGTGCTGCGTGACGTCACTTTCTGCTGCGTGACGTCACTTTGTGTTGCGTGACGTCACTTTGTGCTGCGTGACGTCACTTTGTGCTGCGTGACGTCACTTTGTGCTGCGTGACGTCACTTTCTGCTGCGTGACGTCACGTTGTGCTGCGTGACGTCACGTTGTGTTGCGTGACGTCACTTTCTGCTGCGTGATGTCACTTTGTGCTGCGTGACGTCACGTTGTGTTGCGTGACGTCACTTTGTGCTGCGTGACGTCACTTTGTGCTGCGTGACGTCACTTTGTGCTGCGTGACGTCACTTTCTGCTGCGTGACGTCACGTTGTGCTGCGTGACATCACTTTGTGCTGCGTGACGTCACTTTGTGCTGCGTGACGTCACGTTGTGCTGCGTGACGTCACGTTGTGTTGCGTGACGTCACGTTGTGTTGCGTGACGTCACTTTCTGCTGCGTGATGTCACTTTGTGCTGCGTGATGTCACGTTGTGTTGCGTGACGTCACTTTCTGCTGCGTGATGTCACTTTGTGCTGCGAGACGTCACGTTGTGCTACGCGACGTCATTTTGTGCTGCGTGACGTCATTTTGTGCTGCGTGACGTCACTTTGTGCTGCGTGACGTCTCTTTGTGCTGCGTGACGTCACTTTCTGCTGCGTGACGTCACGTTGTGCTGCGTGACATCACTTTGTGCCGCGTGACGTCACTTTCTGCTGCGTGATGTCACTTTGTGCTGCGAGACGTCACGTTGTGCTACGCGGCGTCACGTTGTGCTGCGCGACGTCATTTTGTGCTGCGTGACGTCACTTTGTGCTGCGTGACGTCACTTTGTGCTGCGTGATGTCACGTTCTGCTGCGTGACGTCACGTTGTGCTGCGTGACGTCACGTTCTGCTGCGTGACGTCACGTTGTGCTGCGTGACGTCACGTTCTGCTGCGTGACGTCACTTTCTGCTGCGTGACGTCACGTTGTGCTGCGTGACATCACTTTGTGCTGCGTGACGTCACGTTGTTCTGCGTGACGTCACGTTGTGCTGCGTGACGTCACGTTGTGCTGCGTGACGTCACGTTCTGCTGCGTGACGTCACTTTCTGCTGCGTGACGTCACTTTGTGCTGCGTGACGTCACTTTGTGCTGCGTGACGTCACGTTGTGCTGCGTGACGTCACTTTCTGCTGCGTGACGTCACTTTCTGCTGCGTGACGTCACGTTGTGCTGCGTCACGTCACGTTCTGCTGCGTCACGTCACGTTCTGCTGCGTGACGTCACTTTGTTCTGCGTGACGTCACTTTCTGCTGCGTGACGTCACTTTGTGCTGCGTGACGTCACTTTGTGCTGCGTGACGTCACTTTGTGCTGCGTGACGTCACTTTCTGCTGCGTAACGTCACGTTGTGTTGCGTGACGTCACTTTGTGCTGCGCGACGTCACGTTGTGCTGCGTGACGTCACTTTCTGCTGCGTGACGTCACGTTGTGCTGCGTGACGTCACGTTGTGTTGCGTGACGTCACGTTGTGCTGCGTGACGTCACGTTCTGCTGCGTAACGTCACGTGCTGCGTGACGTCACGTTGTGCAGCGTGACGTCACGTTGTGCTGCGTGACGTCACGTTGTGCTGCGTGACGTCACTTTCTGCTGCGTGACGTCACTTTGTGCTGCGTGACGTCACGTTGTGCTGCGTGACGTCACTTTGTGCTGCGTGACGTCACTTTCTGCTGCGTGACGTCACTTTCTGCTGCGTGACGTCACTTTGTGTTGCGTGACGTCACTTTGTGCTGCGTGACGTAACTTTGTGCTGCGTGACGTCACTTTCTGCTGCGTGACGTCACGTTGTGCTGCGTGACGTCACTTTGTGTTGCGTGACGTCACTTTCTGCTGCGTGATGTCACTTTGTGCTGCGTGACGTCACGTTGTGTTGCGTGACGTCACTTTGTGCTGCGTGACGTCACTTTGTGCTGCGTGACGTCACTTTGTGCTGCGTGACGTCACTTTCTGCTGCGTGACGTCACGTTGTGCTGCGTGACATCACTTTGTGCTGCGTGACGTCACTTTGTGCTGCGTGACGTCACGTTGTGCTGCGTGACGTCACGTTGTGTTGCGTGACGTCACGTTGTGTTGCGTGACGTCACTTTCTGCTGCGTGATGTCACTTTGTGCTGCGTGACGTCACGTTGTGTTGCGTGACGTCACTTTCTGCTGCGTGATGTCACTTTGTGCTGCGAGACGTCACGTTGTGCTACGCGACGTCATTTTGTGCTGCGTGACGTCATTTTGTGCTGCGTGACGTCACTTTGTGCTGCGTGACGTCTCTTTGTGCTGCGTGACGTCACTTTCTGCTGCGTGACGTCACGTTGTGCTGCGTGACATCACTTTGTGCCGCGTGACGTCACTTTCTGCTGCGTGATGTCACTTTGTGCTGCGAGACGTCACGTTGTGCTACGCGGCGTCACGTTGTGCTGCGCGACGTCATTTTGTGCTGCGTGACGTGACTTTGTGCTGCGTGACGTCACTTTGTGCTGCGTGATGTCACGTTCTGCTGCGTGACGTCACGTTGTGCTGCGTGACGACACGTTCTGCTGCGTGACGTCACGTTGTGCTGCGTGACGTCACGTTCTGCTGCGTGACGTCACGTTGTTCTGCGTGACGTCACGTTGTGCTGCGTGACGTCACGTTGTGCTGCGTGACGTCACGTTCTGCTGCGTGATGTCACGTTGTTCTGCGTGACGTCACTTTCTGCTGCGTGACGTCACTTTGTGCTGCGTGACGTCACTTTGTGCTGCGTGACGTCACGTTGTGCTGCGTGACGTCACTTTCTGCTGCGTGACGTCACTTTCTGCTGCGTGACGTCACGTTGTGCTGCGTCACGTCACGTTCTGCTGCGTCACGTCACGTTCTGCTGCGTGACGTCACTTTGTGCTGCGAGACGTCACGTTGTGCTGCGCGACGTCACGTTGTGCTGCGCGACGTCACTTTGTGCTGCGTGACGTCACTTTGTGCTGCATGACGTCACGTTCTGCTGCGTGACGTCACGTTGTGCTGCGTGACGTCACGTTGTGCTGCGTGACGTCACTTTGTGCTGCGTGACGTCTCTTTGTGCTGCGTGACGTCACGTTGTGCTACGCGACGTCACTTTGTGCTGCGTGACGTCACGTTGTGCTGCGTGACGTCACGTTCTGCTGCGTGACGTCACGTTGTGCTGCGTGACGTCACTTTGTGCTGCGTGACGTCACGTTGTGCTGCGTGACGTCACTTTCTGCTGCGTGACGTCACGTTCTGCTGCGTGACGTCACGTTGTGCTGCGTGACGTCACGTTGTGCTGCGTGACGTCACTTTCTGCTGCGTGACGTCACGTTGTGCTGCGTGACGTCACGTTCTGCTGCGTGACGTCACGTTCTGCTGCGTGACGTCACGTTGTGCTGCGCGACGTCACTTTGTGCTGCGTGACGTCACTTTGTGCTGCGTGACGTCACGTTGTGCTGCGTGACGTCACTTTGTGCTGCGTGACGTCACGTTGTGCTGCGTGACGTCACTTTGTGCTGCGTGACGTCACTTTGTGCTGCGTGACGTCACGTTGTGCTGCGTGACGTCACGTTCTGCTGCGTGACGTCACGTTCTGTTGCGTGACGTCACGTTGTGCTGCGTGACGTGCTGCGTGACGTCACGTTGTGCTGCGTGACGTCACGTTGTGCTGCGTGACGTCACGTTGTGCTGCGTGACGTCACGTTGTGCTGCGTGACGTCACGTTGTGCTGCGTGACGTCACGTTGTGCTGCGTGACGTCACGTTGTGCTGCGTGACGTCACTTTGTGCTGCGTGACGTCACGTTGTGCTGCGTGACGTCACGTTCTGCTGCGTGACGTCACGTTCTGTTGCGTGACGTCACGTTGTGCTGCGTGACGTGCTGCGTGACGTCACGTTGTGCTGCGTGACGTCACGTTGTGCTGCGTGACGTCACGTTGTGCTGCGTGACGTCACGTTGTGCTGCGTGACGTCACGTTGTGCTGCGTGACGTCACTTTGTGCTGCGTGACGTCACTTTGTGCTGCGTGACGTCTCTTTGTGCTGCGTGACGTCACGTTGTGCTGCGCGACGTCACGTTGTGCTGCGTGACGTCACTTTCTGCTGCGTGACGTCACTTTCTGCTGCGTGACGTCACGTTGTGCTGCGTGACGTCACGTTGTGCTGCGTGACGTCACGTTGTGCGGCGTGACGTCACGTTCTGCTGCGTAACGTCACGTGCTGCGTGACGTCACGTTGTGCTGCGTGACGTCACGTTGTGCTGCGTGACGTCACGTTGTGCTGCGTGACGTAACTTTCTGCTGCGTGACGTCACTTTGTGCTGCGTGACATCACTTTGTGCTGCGTGACGTCACGTTGTGCTGCGTGACGTCACGTTGTGCTGCGTGACATCACTTTCTGCTGCGTGACGTCACTTTGTGCTGCGTGACGTCACTTTGTGCTGCGTGACGTCACTTTGTGCTGCGTGACGTCACGTTGTGCTGCGTGATGTCACGTTGTGCTGCGTGACGTCACTTTCTGCTGCGTGACGTCACGTTGTGCTGCGTCACGTCACGTTCTGCTGCGTGACGTCACTTTGTCCTGCGAGACGTCACGTTGTGCTACGCGACGTCACGTTGTGCTGCGCGACGTCACTTTGTGCTGCGTGACGTCACTTTGTGCTGCGCGACGTCACGTTGTGCTGCGTGACGTCACGTTCTGCTGCGTGACGTCACTTTGTGCTGTGTGACGTCACTTTGTGCTGCGTGACGTCTCTTTGTGCTGCGTGACGTCACGTTGTGCTGCGCGACGTCACTTTGTGCTGCGTGACGTCACGTTGTGCTGCGTGACGTCACGTTCTGCTGCGTGACGTCACGTTGTGCTGCGTGACGTCACTTTCTGCTGCGTGACGTCACGTTCTGCTGCGTGACGTCACGTTGTGCTGCGTGACGTCACGTTGTGCTGCGTGACGTCACGTTGTTCTGCGTGACGTCACGTTGTTCTGCGTTACGTCACGTTCTGCTGCGTGACGTCACGTTCTGCTGCGTGACGTCACGTTGTGCTGCGTGACGTCACGTTGTGCTGCGTGACGTCACGTTGTTCTGCGTGACGTCACGTTGTGCTGCGTGACGTCACGTTCTGCTGCGTGACGTCACGTTCTGCTGCGTGACGTCACGTTGTGCTGCGTGACGTCACTTTCTGCTGCGTGACGTCACTTTCTGCTGCGTGACGTCACTTTGTGCTGCGTGACGTGCTGCGTGACGTCACTTTGTGCTGCGTGACGTCACTTTCTGCTGCGTAACGTCACGTTGTGCTGCGTGACGTCACTTTGTGCTGCGTGACGTCACTTTCTGCTGCGTAACGTCACTTTGCGTGTAGTTACTTTAGTGTTTCTATTGTAGTTACTTTAGTGTTTCTAGTGTAGTTACTTTAGCGTTTCTAGTGTAGTTACTTTAGCGTTTCTAGTGTAGTTACTTTAGTGTTTCTAGTGTAGTTACTTTAGTGTTTCTAGTGTAGATACTTTAGTGTTTCTAGTGTAGATACTTTAGTGTTTCTAGTGTAGATACTTTAGTGTTTCTAGTGTAGTTACTTTAGTGTTTCTAGTGTAGTTACTTTAGTGTTTCTAGTGTAGTTACTTTAGTGTTTCTAGTGTAGATACTTAAGTGTTTCTAGTGTAGTTACTTTAGTGTTTCTAGTGTAGTTCCTTTCGCGTTTCTAGTGTAGTTACTTTAGCGTTTCTAGTGTAGTTACTTTAGCGTTTCTAGTGTAGTTACTTTAGCGTTACAAGTGTAGTTACTTTAGCGTTACTAGTGTAGTTACTTTAGCGTTTCTAGTGTAGTTACTTTAGCGTTTCTAGTGTAGTTACTTTAGCGTTTCTAGTGTAGTTACTTTACTGTACTGTAGTGTCCTGAAGTACTGTGGCGTCCTGAGGTTCTGCGGTGTCCTGAGGTACTATAGCGTCCTGAGGTCCTGAAGTGTCCTGAGGTACTGAAGCATCCTGAGGTACTGAAGCGTCCTGAGGTACTGCGGCATCCTGAGGTACTGAAGTGTTCAGAGGTACTGAAGTGTCCAGAGGTACTGAAGTGTCCTGAAGTACTGAGGCGTCCTGAGGTACTGCGGCGTCCTGAGGTACTGCGGCGTCCTGAGGTACTGCGGTGTCCTGAGGTACTGCGGTGTCCTGAGGTACTGAAGCGTCCTGAGGTACTGAAGCGTCCTGAGGTACTGAAGCATCCTGAGGTACTGAAGCGTCCTGAGGTACTGCGGTGTCCTGAGGTACTGAAGTGTCCTGAGGTACTGAAGTGTCCTGAAGTACTGTGGCGTCCTGAGGTACTGAAGTGTCCTGAGGCACTGAAGTGTCCTGAGGCACTGAAGTGTCCTGAGGCATTGAAGTGTCCTGAGGTACTGAAGTGTCCTGAAGTACTGTGGCGTCCTGAGGTTCTGTGGCGTCCTGAGGTACTGAAGTGTCCTGAAGTACTGCGGCGTCCTGAGGTACTGAAGTGTCCTGAGGTACTGAAGTGTCCTGAAGTACTGTGGCGTCCTGAGGTTCTGCGGTATCCTGAGGTACTGAAGAGTCCTGAGGTCCTGAAGTGCCCTGAGGTACTGAAGCATCCTGAGGTACTGCGGCGTCCTGAGATACTGAAGCGTCCTGAGGTATTGAAGCGTCCTGAGGTACTGAAGCATCCTGAGGTACTGCGGCATCCTGAGGTACTGAAGTGTCCTGTGGTACTGCAGCGTCCTGAGGTACTGAAGTGTCCAGAGGTACTGAAGTGTCCAGAGGTACTGAAGTGTCCTGAAGTACTGAGGCGTCCTGAGGTACTGCAGCGTCCTGAGGTACTGAAGCGTCCTGAGTTACTGAAGCGTCCTGAGGTACTGAAGCATCCTGAGGTACTGCGGTATCCTGAGGTACTGAAGTGTCCTGTGGTACTGCAGCGTCCTGAGGTACTGAAGTGTCCAGAGGTACTGAAGTGTCCAGAGGTACTGAAGTGTCCAGAGGTACTGAAGTGTCCTGAAGTACTGAGGCGTCCTGAGGTACTGCGGCGTCCTGAGGTACTGCGGTGTCCTGAGGTACTGCGGCGTCCTGAGATACTGCGGCATCCTGAGGTACTGCGGCGTCCTGAGGTACTGCGGCGTCCTGAGGTACTGAAGTGTCCTGAAGTACTGTGGCGTCCTGAGGTTCTGCGGTGTCCTGAGGTACTGAAGCGTCCTGAGATACTGCTGTGTCCTGAGGTCCTGCGGCGTCCTGAGGTACTGAAGTGTTCTGAGGTACTGCGGCATCCTGAGGTACTAAAGAGTCCTGAGGTACTGCGGCATCCAGAGGTACTGAAGTGTCCTGAGGTACTGTGGCGTCCTGAGGTACTGCGGCGTCCTGAGGTACTGAGGGGTCCTGAGGTACTGAAGTGTCCTGAAGTACTGTGGGTCCTGAGGTACTGAAGTGTCCGGAGGTACTGAAGTGTCCTGAGGTACTGAAGTGTCCTGAGGTACTGCGGTGTCCTGAGGTACTGCGGCGTCCTGAGATACTGCGGCATCCTGAGGTACTGCGGCGTCCTGAGGTACTGCGGCGTCCTGAGGTACTGAAGTGTCCTGAAGTACTGTGGCGTCCTGAGGTTCTGCGGTGTCCTGAGGTACTGAAGCGTCCTGAGATACTGCGGTGTCCTGAGGTCCTGCGGCGTCCTGAGGTACCTGAGGTACTGAAGTGTTCTGAGGTACTGCGGCATCCTGAGGTACTAAAGAGTCCTGAGGTACTGAAGTGTCCTGAGGTACTGTGGCGTCCTGAGGTACTGCGGCGTCCTAAGGTACTGAGGGGTCCTGAGGTACTGAAGTGTCCTGAAGTAACTAGTGTAGTTACTTTAGCGTTTCTAGTGTAGTTACTTTAGCGTTTCTAGTGTAGTTACTTTAGCGTTTCTAGTGTAGTTACTTTACTGTACTGAAGTGTCCTGAAGTACTGTGGCGTCCTGAGGTTCTGCGGTGTCCTGAGGTACTATAGCGTCCTGAGGTCCTGAAGTGTCCTGAGGTACTGAAGCGTCCTGAGGTACTGCGGCATCCTGAGGTACTGAAGTGTTCAGAGGTACTGAAGTGTCCAGAGGTACTGAAGTGTGCTGCGTGACGTCACGTTCTGCTGCGTGATGTCACGTTCTGCTGCGTGACGTCACGTTGTGCTGCGTGACGTCACGTTCTGCTGCGTGACGTCACGTTGTGCTGCGTGACGTCACGTTCTGCTGCGTGACGTCACGTTGTGCTGCGTGACGTCACTTTCTGCTGCGTGACGTCACTTTCTGCTGCGTGACATCACGTTGTGCTGCGTGACATCACGTTGTGCTGCGTGACGACACGTTGTGCTGCGTGACGTCACTTTCTGCTGCGTGACGTCACTTTCTGCTGCGTGACGTCACTTTGTGCTGCGTGACGTCACTTTCTGCTGCGTAACGTCACGTTGTGCTGCGTGACGTCATTTCGTGCTGCGTAACGTCACGTTGCGTGTAGTTACTTTAGTGTTTCTATTGTAGTTACTTTAGTGTTTCTAGTGTAGTTACTTTAGCGTTTCTAGTGTAGTTACTTTAGCGTTTCTAGTGTAGTTACTTTAGTGTTTCTAGTGTAGTTACTTTAGTGTTTCTAGTGTAGATACTTTAGTGTTTCTAGTGTAGATACTTTAGTGTTTCTAGTGTAGTTACTTTAGTGTTTCTAGTCTAGTTACTTTAGTGTTTCTAGTCTAGTTACTTTAGTGTTTCTAGTGTAGTTACTTTAGTGTTTCTAGTCTAGTTACTTTAGTGTTTCTAGTGTAGATACTTTAGTGTTTCTAGTGTAGTTACTTTAGTGTTTCTAGTGTAGTTCCTTTCGCGTTTCTAGTGTAGTTACTTTAGCGTTTCTAGTGTAGTTACTTTAGCGTTTCTAGTGTAGTTACTTTA
Organism: Proterorhinus semilunaris; assembly: GCA_021464625.1. Classification (NCBI taxonomy): domain Eukaryota; kingdom Metazoa; phylum Chordata; class Actinopteri; order Gobiiformes; family Gobiidae; genus Proterorhinus; species Proterorhinus semilunaris. The sequence continues at coordinate 2,530,791 of CM038358.1, read as the reverse complement.
GCGTTACTAGTGTAGTTACTTTAGCGTTACTAGTGTAGTTACTTTAGCGTTTCTAGTGTAGTTACTTTAGCGTTCCTAGTGTAGTTACTGTAGCGTTTCTAGTGTAGTTACTTTACTGTACTGAAGTGTCCTGAAGTACTGTGGCGTCCTGAGGTTCTGCGGTGTCCTGAGGTACTATAGCGTCCTGAGGTCCTGAAGTGTCCTGAGGTACTGAAGCATCCTGAGGTACTGAAGCGTCCTGAGGTACTGCGGCATCCTGAGGTACTGAAGTGTTCAGAGGTACTGAAGTGTCCAGAGGTACTGAAGTGTCCTTAAGTACTGAGGCGTCCTGAGGTACTGCGGCGTCCTGAGGTACTGCGGCGTCCTGAGGTACTGCGGTGTCCTGAGGTACTGCGGTGTCCTGAGGTACTGAAGCGTCCTGAGGTACTGAAGCGTCCTGAGGTACTGAAGCATCCTGAGGTACTGAAGCGTCCTGAGGTACTGCGGTGTCCTGAGGTACTGAAGTGTCCTGAGGTACTGAAGTGTCCTGAAGTACTGCGGCGTCCTGAGGTACTGAAGTGTCCTGAGGCACTGAAGTGTCCTGAGGCATTGAAGTGTCCTGAGGTACTGAAGTGTCCTGAAGTACTGTGGCGTCCTGAGGTTCTGTGGCGTCCTGAGGTACTGAAGTGTCCTGAAGTACTGCGGCGTCCTGAGGTACTGAAGTGTCCTGAGGTACTGAAGTGTCCTGAAGTACTGTGGCGTCCTGAGGTTCTGCGGTATCATGAGGTACTGAAGCGTCCTGAGGTCCTGAAGTGCCCTGAGGTACTGAAGCATCCTGAGGTACTGCGGCGTCCTGAGATACTGAAGCGTCCTGAGGTACTGAAGCGTCCTGAGGTACTGAAGCATCCTGAGGTACTGCGGCATCCTGAGGTACTGAAGTGTCCTGTGGTACTGCAGCGTCCTGAGGTACTGAAGTGTCCAGAGGTACTGAAGTGTCCAGAGGTACTGAAGTGTCCTGAAGTACTGAGGCGTCCTGAGGTACTGCGGCGTCCTGAGGTACTGAAGCGTCCTGAGGTACTGAAGCGTCCTGAGGTACTGAAGCATCCTGAGGTACTGCGGTATCCTGAGGTACTGAAGTGTCCTGTGGTACTGCAGCGTCCTGAGGTACTGAAGTGTCCAGAGGTACTGAAGTGTCCAGAGGTACTGAAGTGTCCTGAAGTACTGAGGCGTCCTGAGGTACTGCGGCGTCCTGAGGTACTGCAGTGTCCTGAGGTACTGCGGCGTCCTGAGATACTGCGGCATCCTGAGGTACTGCGGCGTCCTGAGGTACTGCGGCGTCCTGAGGTTCTGCGGTGTCCTGAGGTACTGAAGCGTCCTGAGATACTGCGGTGTCCTGAGGTCCTGCGGCGTCCTGAGGTACCTGAGGTACTGAAGTGTTCTGAGGTACTGCGGCATCCTGAGGTACTAAAGAGTCCTGAGGTACTGCGGCATCCAGAGGTACTGAAGTGTCCTGAGGTACTGTGGCGTCCTGAGGTACTGCGGCGTCCTGAGGTACTGAGGGGTCCTGAGGTACTGAAGTGTCCTGAAGTACTGTGGCGTCCTGAGGTACTGAAGTGTCCTGAGGTACTGAAGTGTCCTGAGGTACTGCGGCGTCCTGAGGTAGTGCGGTGTCCTGAGGTACTTCGGCGTCCTGAGATACTGCGGCATCCTGAGGTACTGCGGCGTCCTGAGGTACTGCGGCGTCCTGAGGTACTGAAGTGTCCTGAAGTACTGTGGCGTCCTGAGGTTCTGCGGTGTCCTGAGGTACTGAAGCGTCCTGAGATACTGCGGTGTCCTGAGGTCCTGCGGCGTCCTGAGGTACCTGAGGTACTGAAGTGTTCTGAGGTACTGCGGCATCCTGAGGTACTAAAGAGTCCTGAGGTACTGCGGCATCCAGAGGTACTGAAGTGTCCTGAGGTACTGTGGCGTCCTGAGGTACTGCGGCGTCCTGAGGTACTGAGGGGTCCTGAGGTACTGAAGTGTCCTGAAGTACTGTGGCGTCCTGAGGTACTGAAGTGTCCTGAGGTACTGAAGTGTCCTGAAGTACTGCCGCGTCCTGAGGTACTGAAGTGTCCTGAAGTACTGCGGCGTCCTGAGGTTCTGCGGTGTCCTGAGGTACTGAAGTGTCCTATTTCTCAGTGGTGAGACAGAAATAACTGTCAGGTGCATGTTTCAGTTAGTTTTAAATCAGCGGTTCTCAAACTGTGGATCTGTATGGCGTCAAATTAGGGTCAGCTTTAACGTAAACGTAAAAGAGGTATTGTAAACGTAGGTTGTCAGTATTGTAATCGTAAAGAGAAAACTGTAAATGTAACTCTAAACTCCATAAACGAAAAAAGTATAATAAATAGAAAAAATAATATTGTAAACGTAAAACTTTCATTTACGCTTCTTTTCATGCTTCACTTCACAAGTTACGTTTACAATTCACAAGTTACGTTTACAATTCACATGCTACGGTTACGATACATTTTTTACTAACCCTTTTTTTAATGGGGGTGGGCTCAATGCTCATTGGCTGGAGTGACAGGATGTGACGTAATCACTATAAACTGAAATCAAACGCACAGACGATGAAGAAGAAGGTCCTCGAACGCGCTGGCGGGACCACGATTCCGCAATGGGAGACAATCCGTCATCTTTAGAGGTATATTATATTAATTACATCTTTTTGAACATAGAGGGAGATCTGATTTACACACGCCAAAAACGATTATATGTGTCGCTCAAATCCAATCATTTGTTTTTTCCAAATGTGCTGAGGGAGGCTAACCAAGTTAGCTCAGAGCCTTTTTTTCTTTTTTTTAAATCTGTGATGGAATTGAGACATATACGGCGATGGTGGCACAAATTTGTTTTTATTATTTTGTATTCATGCAGTGTTGCAATAATTATTGACATTAACTGTCTGCATCACCCGCCAGGCTAATGTCACCATTGCCTCTGCGGTGAATGCGCTAGTCGCTGTCCTGCAAAGGCATGTCCAGCCAGGCCATGAGAGTGAAGGTCAGGGACAGAGTGCAAACTTGGCTCCAAATCCACAGGTTGAGACTGCCCGGGCAGTACAGAACAGAAACCAGGTGAATGCAGCTGTTCATCAAGAAATGGCCAGGTTTATGTAAATTTATTGTGATGTTTGATGCTAATTTGTAGCCTGCTGTAGAGATATTTATATTCTTAGTTTATAGCTTGTTTAGATTAATTTGTAAATGCTAAATAATTTCCTAATAAAAGTATTGAAAAAATCCCAGACTACACATGTTTTACTCTATATATTGCATTTCTCTTTTTTCTTCTTTTTTTTAGATGTTTTCCTGGGCTTTTTCAGGAGAATGGTTGTCTGGGCAAAAGACGGTTCCAGTGTTCTCGAAATGTGCCATCCAAGCAACCAAAGCATTTTGCATGCAATGTTTTCCTGCTTCAGAAAAATGCTCACCTCACACCAAGTCCATCAGACGAATTGCAGTTGTCACTGGCTGGACTTGGTCAGCGCAGTGTGAACATATCAAAAACTATGGATCATAATCAAGTAAGAGCTTTTTCTTTATAACCTACTTTTAAATTGTTGTGTGTAAAGTAGACAATATGGTAATCTCGAGGCAATGTACATTTAGGTGTCCATTTTGTTGGGAGAAACATTCCCCAAATTGAAGAATCTAACTGGGGGATAGGTGATCAAAAAAGCATTAGGTATAATAATTGCATAACTCAGTTTTCCCATCTCTTTGCTCGAGATTAATACATCTCATTTTCCCCCTTTAGGTGGTCACGGAAAAAGGAGTCTTACTGTTGTCCCTCCAAGCCATGAGGGCTATACGGGAGCTCAACTGAAATCTGCTGCCTTTAATGGTAGAACAGCTCTTTTTGTTGTCCCTCTGCAGGAGGAGCTGGACATGAAGTCACTACCTTCAGATGCCGAAGATTATAAATTGATGCCGAAAGCCACATGTAAGACATGCATGCAAGAGATGCCTCTACAATTGTTGGCCAATCATGTGGGAAGATGTGCTGAAGATTTCATTTGCGTTACAGAATCTATGATGGTAAGCTATTTGCGATATTGGATATAATTAGATTGATCATAATTATTTATCATGTGAAGTGATACTTCGTAGTAATACAAGTATCGGGACTTATGTATTCATGTTCATTCTTTTTAGTTGTCTGATGGAGTGGAAGATGACTTGGAAATCAAAGGAGACCATTCATTCTTGAAAGTCGTGAGTTGGACTCGGATCATTTTTGAGTCACAGATTTGATGGCATGTGACTTGACATAGCTTTGAAAGCCAATCACTTGGGACATGGACTTGAGTTACTCTGTGATTTGAGAAGACTTGATTTCCCCCTAAAATAATAAATGCAGTGCTGTCTGCTCTTTGTTTAGACTTCAGTAAAACCTGAAACCTGCTTCAGACTACTATTGACCAGGGCCACTATTTTTCAGCTCTGATTCCCCACACATGGACTTGGGACTTGACTCAGACATGAGGCCAAATACTTAGGCACTATTTTGCAAGTAGCAAGTAAGTCTTAGTCCCACCTCTGTGACATCCCTTATTTTATTTTTGTTTTCAAGATGGCTGATGGACAGTGTCCAACTTGTCAAAAGATGTTTCCAGCATCAGAACTTCTGAACCATGCAAGCTCCTGTGGTGAAACTGGGTGAGATGTTTTGTTATGTTTTAAGCCCAGATGAGTCCTATATTATAACATACGTGTTAATTGCTCTGACAGTTTTGAAAACAGCGTCGCCAACTCCCAATCCTCTGCTGAATGTCGATGAAATATGCTGGTAACTTGTGAATTCCTCTCGCTTTTAAGTTATAATGCTGGAGAAAAGTTGATTTGCATTGTTTCTAATAGTGAAGAAGATGTCCTGCGCTGGCTAGTTAAGCAGCTGGACAGGAGTAAGGAGTTCCACCTGTGTATTTCACGGGAAAACTTGGTGGAGCGAGGCATAATGCAATGGCAACGCCAGAAGAAGGCAACGCCATTAAATCCACTGAAGGTCACATTTATTGGAGAGGCAGGAGTTGACACTGGTGCTTTACGGCTCGAGTTTTTGACAGGTCAATAGGAAATATATGTCAATGTGATATTCATTTAATATACATCCTTATGTTAATAATAATAATCTCTCGTGTTTTAGAAATGGTTGCTGGTTTAGAAAAGCGTCTTTTTGAAGGAGAGAACGGAAAAGGAAAAATTCCCAAATATTCACTCAGTGACATGGACAAGGGTCTGTTTAGGTTTGTAAAATCAATATTATCCTGTAGTAACTTGGCAAACTGTTATCTATCTTAAGCTGAGTGAATGTTCTCTTCCCCCCCACCCCAGGGCAAGTTTTTGCTGCAAGTCTGGCCCAGGGAGGACCAGCCCCCAGCCCCCAAATTTTTGCAGGAGTGGTGCTTCAATTTCTTGGCAACTGGTGCATTGACAAACATAACGAAAGACGAAATACATGAGCCACAGCTAAGCAGTTTGATAAAAATGGTATTTAAAATACTTTAAATACTGAGATTCACAATAAATGAATTCTGTAATGCTTGTGATCTCGCCTTAGTTGTGAGTTGCTGTACATAGCAAATAACTTTGGTTTAGCAATATAGTTCTGATTTTCGACATGAATTGAAGAGTTTAGATCTGGTTTATCCCTAATTGAAGCATTTTTACATACATAGTTTAGACCAGGTTTTAGACTAGTGCTGGTTGGGCCATTTCTAGCATTATGTATACTATGCTTCACCAGTCATTAAAAGAATATATATTGTTGTTCAGCCTCATCTGAGGATTGCAAAACAACAATTTAAGTGACCGCTATTGTAATAATGGTGTTCTTGCTTGTAATGGAATCAGTTTGTTTTATTTGTGGCTCAATGAGGTCACCTAGTGGTGAAAGTTAGTACTACAGTTTAATTGAACAGTCAGTCTAAAAAATGCGCTCAGTCAGAAGCCATTTTGTGTTGTTTTTCTTTTGAGCTAAGCGCAGAACGGCATCGTCTGTAAGTAACAAGCTAATTTTGTGCATTTAATACTATATTTTGGGGTCTAATGACATGTTATGCACTAAGCTTATAATTTGCTACCTACTTTGCAGTAATTTTGCTGTATTTTGTGTGTTTCAGTTTTACACGTACCTCATTAAAACCTGCTAAAGAAAATATGGAGTGCTTCTTTGTGGACGGATGAGGGAGTGTTTAGCTACCTGTATAGCTGGGTTACTGTCAAAAACTACAGTGCTCAGCGAGGACAGGACATTGCTCTTAAAGATTGAGGAAACGGATGATGTGTTGGCCTTTGCTGAAGACATTACCAACTGTGGCTACACGGGACTAATCAGTGTAGAGAAGAAGAAAGACATAATCAGGTATGTATTTGATGTTTCTGTTTTACTGCTGTTTGATAAGGTCTGCTTATTTGTTTTCAGAGCCATTCTGATGCATGCGACCATGCAACGCACCCCGATGTTAAACCACTTGAGAGAGGGACTCAATTTGTATAACTTCATTTCAGTCCTGCAGCAAAAACCAAAACACTGCCGTGGCCTCTATGTCATTGACGATGATGATGATCAGGTATATGCTTTAAAACTTTGATACTGTACTTTAGTGTACTCTACAGAAGCCTACTACCATTGTCACAAACGTATCCAGGTGGATGCACATTACATCATTTCGAACCTTGATCCACAAATGAGTGAAAAGGGCACATTGAAGTATCACAAAGAAGCTAAGATTTTGAATTACCTTCAGGATTTTCTGAACGAGATTGAGGGTATGTTGTTAAAACAGTAACAATATTTAAAATATTTTGTGTATAGTAAGATTGTGCCTTTCTTTTTGGAAGATAACTCTTCAGACAAAGATCAACCAACTGTAGCCAAAATAATGCAGTGGCTTACTGGACAGTCACATCGTCACCTCCTACTCTCTGAGAGACAACGCTTCAAAATGTGTGTCTGTTTTAATCACAGCTGTCGTGAGCACATGCCAGAACATACTCTGTGTTTTCCTGTAGTCAGTGCATGCACACAGACAATTACTTTTCCAACTGCTCATTTGAACTCTTACGAAGAATTCAAATTCAACTCTACTGCTGCAGTTACACACAGTGGAGGATTTCAGCTAATCTAGTAGGGAAAAGACATTTGTTATTGTCTGTTACCAGGGCACACATGCATTGTTGGTTTTATAAAGAAAAGTTCCTTAAGTACAAACCAATGTAGACGTACAGCTGATAATGTGTTCATGTGAAATCCATGACAGGTTTATATTGAATAAATGTCAGTGTGGCCATAACTCTTTAAACATTAACTATGAACAATAAAAACAAACTAAGCATTGCATTGTGTGTGCTTTATAAAGATTGCACATTTTTACATGCTAGTACTTTACACTTGAGTAGTACTGTGAAGGACATAATTTAAGACAGAAATGTATATCGCTCGTCCGAAATCACATGAAGGTGCAGTTGGGCTGAACGTGGCTCTTAACAGTTCCATATTTTGCTGTGGCAGGGGACATTCAATTGGTGGGACTACAATTCCAGAGGCACATTCAACTTGACTAGGGAGATTTTGGTCAAGGGTGTGCTGTTATAAAAAATAATCGCTACAGTTTTGTTAAACACATTAACATTTAATATGGTCTAAATGTTGGGGCCTATACCTGTGCAAAGTCAGCAGGTGGGACTGGATTCAGTGCTTTGCCAATCTCCCAAAGTTGGTTTGGGGTGAGATTTTGTTGAGTGCGAAGGGGGTGGTTGTCCCAACTGTTGACAAAGGTGTTAAAGGACCTGTATCATGCTATTTTAGCCATTCCAAAGTAAAGTATAGGCTTTTATATGATATATTGTACCTCTACCACTACGGAGCACTATTTTTTGTGATAAATATAAGTATTTTCTGGAGGTATTTTTCCAACCCGGAAGACAAAACGCTTGGATTCAGTTAACTCCGCCCCCTCTCGCCGCTCATACAACTTTAGCAGTAGTAGAAATATATATATCACAGCAAAAAGTGAAGTTACTTCACGATGCTGTTATAAGGAGTTAACATGTGCAACACAGCTTCATGGCTAAATGGCTAACACACACGCTAACACACACGCTAACATGCATTTTGATCGACTCACCACTCTGATGTTTCCAGTATGGGACTTGCGCTGGTTATAAAAGTTAATCCACTTTGATTCTGGCCAAGGTTCATCAAGCATCCATCAGCGACAGGCACAGACAAACACTATTGTGGCCGATAGTCGCTGAATCCCGGAGGGAAAGTCCAACTTCTATGGCCTCTTCTTTGGGAAGGTTGAATAAAGTCCAGTCCTCGCAGCCAAACGCGGTTTTCTCCGTGACATTATCGTGAGGTAAGAAAAAAGAACAGGCGTCCAGACTCCAGAGTAGGTTAGAAAAAGCTCCCTCTTCACAACTTTCGGTGCAACATGACATGACATCTGTTCAGACCGTTCGGACGCTCAGGGGGAGCGTTTGTTTTCGGTACAGGGGCAGCGCAGCGTCAGGCACTTCCTCTTTTTTTTATTTTTTATTTTTTTTATTTTTTTTTTCTTACGACAGAAATAATGAAAAAAGCAATTTTACAAATGAAAATCAGGCCGTAAGGCATTAGATTACAGACGTCGAGCACTTCCGTTCCGCTGTGACGACACAACTGAACATGCCAGGCATTTACCAGGAGAGGGCGGATCAGCTGCTCAGAGCGCAGGATTCAGGAGGATTACTGAGAACTGCGTGAATGAAGCCAAACACCACTCTGGGGGTGTTTTTGATAAGGAAATAGCATAACAACATGGTTAAAAGCTCCAAAAAGTCGATTTTGCATGATATAGGACCTTTAAGGTCTGATGTTAGCCTGGGCAAGAACACATACTGAGCAGAAAAAAGGTGAAGACAGTTGGTTGGATCCAGAGAGCCTTCCTCCTCCAAACTGTGAAGAAGATTGTAGTATGTACTTGTGACTGACATCCACAGGTCTCGCCACAGTCTCTCAATACTGTGAACATAAGAGGTGAAGAATATAAAAATATATCTAAGCTTTTAGACATATATGCTGTAAATGATTTGTCTAATACAAACCGCTGATTGTGAACACTCTTGCCAGACATAAAACTCCCTCTACCACAACCACGAGTAGAAAACATGTATCTTGCAATTTCCAAGTTTTCTACACCTTGGTCTCCACGAACCCTATGAGAAAAAAATAAATGCAAAAATGTCTGTAAAAAACACAAATCTCAGTGGAGGGAAATGACTTATAACAGTACATGCCAGTTGCACTATGAGCAGACAAGTAAAGAAACATATTTTGCTCATTGAAAATTAAAACTGCAAACACACCGTTTTAAATTATATGTGTTTGTGTGGCACAATGAAATTCAGTTACCTGTAGGGAAGGCCATTCTCTCCAACAGATCCCAAGAAGAATCTCAGTGCTGTAGCAGCTTTATTGTCTGTTGCAGCCTCCAGGTACATAATCTATATTTAAAACAAAATATGTATTTTTACTAACTGAAAAATTGATTTAATCAATGTGACTGTTGCAGTTTACCTTTCTTGAGTATCCATCTATGCCCCCAAATATGACAAACCCATATCTGCATAAAGGAACATTATGGACAGTTATTTACTTCCCCCCCCCTAACAGTTTATCTGAGATCACTTTACTCAAGCCTTTTGCACCAACTATCACCACAGAAAATATTTCTCTCATTGATCTTTTTTTAATGGGATTTGAGGCCTAACTCGGGATTACACTAAGTCCAAACAAAACATAAAATAGGTCCTAATTGTGAATAAAACAAGACTAAACCATATAAAAACCCCAGAGTTACCAGGTCTAATCCAGGACTAAGCAGTGGCCCACTCATGACTTGAACTACAGAACGAACTCCCGTACTGCTAGAAAGAACCCCAGGATCACAGTTTGGGAACAATTGCCTTAAAATATTGATGTGTGATCAATAATATGTCTATGTGTGTAACTGACCTGATCAGTTTATGATTTGTGTCCACGTGAACAAGGGACAGAGGTGCCTGGACACTGTAGGACCTCCGGACAACACACCCAACATATGTGGCTCTGCATAGAACTCCTACACAATCTACACGTCTCAAGGACGCCCATATTCGGGTCCAAGGGAGGTGATGACCAAGTGCCTGTGCCCTTCAGCATCCGAGAACCAATATTGGGCATGGTTACTTTGATGGTTCGGACAAGTTCATCCAGTTCATTGTCTAGTATAGTGCTATATGTTTGTCTAATGTCGATTGTACACTCTTTTAGAGCACGCTTGACAGTGGATACGGAGACGCCCATAAGTGTAGCTATTATTGGAATTGAGTGTCCCATATTCACAAGATTCTGTAAAATATCCCTATCAAGTCTGTATTTGTAATGTCCCATTCCACCAGTTGTTATCTCAGTCCCTAAGGGCTGAACTGTCCTATTACTAAGTTGTGTACTGACTGAATGCTGAATGTTGAATGCGGTCCTGCAGTCTTGTCATGACAAGGATTCCCATGATGCCAGCGTTGAATTTTCATCACATTTAACATGTGATTAAGACATGTGTCACATTTTACCTGCACATTTACCGAGCTATTTGTCAGTCATGTGCCAACTCAAAATACAACTACACAACATCAGGGGGCTGGCGCTATTAAAGATTTATCAGTATATTTTTTTGAAAATGTAAACAAAATCTGATCTCCCTCTATGTTCGAAAAGATGTAATTAATATAATATACCTCTAAAGATGACGGATTGTCTCCCATTGCGGAATCGTGGTCCCGCCAGCGCGTTCGAGGACCTTCTTCTTCATCGTCTGTGCGTTTGATTTCAGTTTATAGTGATTACGTCACATCCTGTCACTCCAGCCAATGAGCATTGAGCCCACCCCCATTAAAAAAAGGGTTAGTAAAAAATGTATCGTAACCGTAGCATGTGAATTGTAAACGTAACTTGTGAAGTGAAGCATGAAAAGAAGCGTAAATGAAAGTTTTACGTTTACAATATTATTTTTTCTATTTATTATACTTTTTTCGTTTATGGAGTTTAGAGTTACATTTACAGTTTTCTCTTTACGATTACAATACTGACAACCTACGTTTACAATACCTCTTTTACGTTTACGTTAAAGCTGACCCTAATTTGACGCCATAGATCTGGGACCAGAGATGAGAGAATGTGACCATTTGCCATTTACCATTTTAAAAAGTTGGGAAATAGACCAGTAGTAGTCCTAAACCCCAGTCTGACAGTGGTTTAGTGGTTAGTGGTTCTCACGCAGAGGGGCAGGGCCTGAAATGAGGTCATTATGTTCCTTCTGCCCTGCTCTACTGAGTGGAACTGTGTTTGACCGTAAATGGGTTCACTCTTTGTCGAATAGCCATGGGATGCGTAGGTACTGTAGGGCCCCCGAGTGGATTTTTGCTTAGGGCCCCAGAAGGGCCAGCACCGGCTCTGGGCCTTAGTCATCCGACCTGCAGCGCTACTCGTAAACAAAGTCCAATGGAGTTCCAGCGAGCTAACGTGTGGATGACTCACTCATTTCCATTGACATAACATGGTCGGACACTCCTCCTTTCTGTTCAAAAGAAGAACCGTCTGGGCGGCTGCTCGCAGACAATCATTTCACGATTTTACCCACATCGGTCCAATCACGCACCAAGAGACGGAAGCCGTCACCACACAGGATCCCCTTGTTAAAGTCAGCGCTGAGCCTCGTGCACGTCTGCGCCCAGCGGTAGATAAGCAGCCACCAGAATGAATGAAACTATATAAAATGGTTTACAGTTAATGAAGAGATATTCCAGAGCAGGAGAGCAGTGTTGGGAGATCACAGTCACATCAGAGCACCAGCTACTGTTAATGTAGAAACAGACTCCACCGCCTTTTGTTTTGCCGGAAAACCTCGAGTCCCGATCCACTGCGTCCGGGACCTTCGCGCTGAGCCATGTCTCTGTGAAGCACAAAACGCAAGATGAGGTGAAGTTCTTGAGAAAGATCCCGGATAAAGGCGTGCATACCCCGCGCCTGCGAAGATACACCAGGGCCCCTCCGGCGGCGTTTCCATATTTTGGTCCAAAAGTGGACCAAATCCATAGCTGACAAAAACAACTGGTAGTAAGTCCGTAGGGGTGATTGATCTGATGTTCTGTAGCTCTCCACGGGTGAAAGAGCACAAAAACAGCACACAAAAGCATCATGGCTGCCTTCCTCGGTGCCATCTTGGATCATTATCATGAAAAGGGTTTGAAAGAGGTTGTGGCAGTCATATCGGGGACAGGAAGAGAATTGGGGACAGGCATATCCCAGAAGACTTTGCAGCGGCGGCAGCAGCAGCAACATCACCAGCGCCGCCGCCATTGAGCTCAGCGGCTAAAGTGGATGCAGTAAGTTTAAGTTTACTGTTGCCTTTTTTATTGTTCCTCGCGAATAAAAGTTAGTAACTTTCAAAGCGATTCGGGCCGAGAAATGTGTAAAGAAACCCGATGGTCTGTTTATTGGTTGAATCCACGTGAATGTACGAGCTAGCCTCTTTGGTTAACTCAGCGGCTGGAAAGAGTGTAGAAAGACGTCGGTGGCACAGTTGGTAGAGCTGGTCGTCTCATGATCGGAAGGTCAGGGGTTTGAATCTCGCCTCCAGCATAGACATATCCAAACATGAACTCTGCTTTATAGTCTAGCGCTTTCCCCCCTACATTAGGCACTCAAAGTGTTTTCCAGCAAGGATCCACTCACCCATTCACACGCTCATTCACACACCAGTGTACGCAGACACTGGGGGCAAGGCAGGGGAAGTGTCTTGCCCAAGGACACAACGACAGTGTGCCCCTGCAGGATTCAAACTGCCGATCCTCCAGTCACAAGATGACCCGCTCTGTGCCCCTGTCAATAGACTGAAGCAGAGCTCGTGTTTGTGTCTATGCGGGACAAGGCCTGTGCATGGAGAAAGATTAACCAATCACCTTACAGCAGCGGCGTCCAGACCCACTTCTCCTGCTTTCGTGCTTCTTCCTGCCTCTGCAAGTGTCTTGTCTGACTTTTATTTTTCCTCTTGGACCACCTGCTTGCTGTCCTCCCGAACCGCAAAACTATGGAATTGATTAACTGGAATCTCAGCGCAATTGATACGTTTTTTTTCACAAAGTGAGGCCACGGAGGAGGTCGTCTTCCCAGATTTTCACAGCTCGGTTTGTGATGGATGTCGTTTGCCTCGCGGTCCTATCGGTCGGAGACATCAAAGATATTTCCTTATTTGGACTCTTGATGACAGGGTACCTGCGTATTGGATGGACTGTCCTGGATTATCGGAAATTTGGAATGACAGCAGTTTGCAATCGGACCCCGTTGCTGTCCGTTAAAATTAACTTTGGAGCAGGGAGTGACCGAGTGATGGAATTACACCGGAAAGTAAAGCACAACGATGATGAACTGTTATGTTCGACCAGGCAGCTCGCTGTGGAGACGGACAATAGATGGACTTTATTTCTGGGAGGAAAAGGGATGAACTGTGAAGGGAACTACCTGCTCTGGAGAACTGAACTAAAGCTGAGACCAAGACAAAAGCAAATTCATTATAAATGTATGAACTATTACTGGAATAATTCTCGTCCTCTTGAGAGGAGGTTTGAAGCAGCTGGACCGCTTATCTCTCCTACGCCGTCGACACTTCCCTTCAAGGCCAAGCCACGGAGCTAAACCTGATAAGGACTGAGCTCTCTGGGTCATATTTTACAAAACACTGACTTTCAGACTGTAAACAACCGCACACACATACCCCCTCCCTAACCACGCCCCCGTCACTCTGAGTCTGCCTCAACACGTTTCTTCAGCCCCGCCCCCCGGTCAATGGCCGGTCATCGTGTATTTCCCATGTCTTGATGTTTCTATATACTGTATGTGCTTTGCCTTAACTTAACCTGATTGTAATTTTGCATATCTTCTTTTGTAAGGCGCATTGAGTTGCCTTGTGTACGAAATGCGCGGTATAAATAAAGTTGCCTTGCCACCCCATGATTTGCATACATTAAGAGAAATAAAGAAATAAATACAGATATAAATGAATAAATACAGAAATAAATTAATACAAAAACAAATAAATAAATACAGAAATAAATAAATGCACTTCACGCATTTCTTTGCAAATGTTATCTTTATTTTGTTGATTGATTTATATATTTATTTATTGTTTTGACAGCTACGGTCCTCCATACTTTTTGGGGAGGCCTAAACTACACAGCTGTTTATGGAAGAGCCGATGAAGACTTGTCTTGCTGTGGAGTGAGAAACGAACAGGGAAGAAAGAGGCTTGACAAGCTGAAGCTCTGACTGAAGGCTTGTTTCCAGTGGATGGCAGGACACCTCCTTCACCAACACCCTAAATGTGGAAACGAGCTGTTCTGATCATTACAGCCTCCCTGTGTAACATGACATATTGTCATTACTACTTTCTTGTATACACTTTTACATATTAGATTTAGAAACCGACACACAAAAAGTCATTCTCTTACCTGTTTCCATCAAACACTTGAACTAGCACTTAACTGGATTGTGCTTTTGCAGAAATGGTTTGATTTGCTGGTAAAAGAGTAATTGTTATTGTTTAATCAGAATCATTTATTAATGGCCACACAACAGAGTTGGTGAAATTTATTTTCGGTACAGCCCATCATGCTCACATCTCCTGTGTCTGTCACATACAGAGAGTCAATGCAACATTACTGTAAGAACAGAGAATATTACAATAATTCTGCATCAGGCTAAATAAAGGTAAAGCAATGCAGTAACAAAACTAGTGCAAATGTGTAAGCATGTTGGTAGATTAAACTGTTACTTGAAGCTTATGTAATTGTATCCAACAATAGTAACAGGTTTGACTTATGGCAGGGATGTTATATTGGGCTTGTAGAGCTTCAGAGGATAACTTCCTCTTGTCCCATTAGGACATGTATTCGCCTAATTCCATCTTCTTGCCACTCAAGATTGGGACCTGTGCCTCCTGTCAAATCCGTATCACTACTATCACAGTTTTGTCAAAGATAAAACATTCTTTATCTGCCAAACACTCGGAATTGTCCATGCCTTTATATTGGCTTTTCTTATCAAAATATTTGGAAGACAAGTCCGATAGGACACCTAAGACAATGAGACAGAAAGGTGTACAATGTTTATTAGCCTTTAAGCCTTTAGCATTTTAAGTAAAGTGCTTAGTCATTATACAATTTGTTTCATTGACATTTCTTTTCATTTCAGCACGCTCCGCATTACCCTGGTCTTTTGAAGTTGTAAAATATTAATTTTAAGTTTATGTTTACAACCTGAAATGAAATTTACATTGCTTTTAATTTCAGCTACATCTTAATAATTTGGAAATGAATAAACTAATCAATAAACTTTAATTCAATCCTGTGAGAGTTCAATGATATACCTGGCCACAATTCTTTTTGAATGTATTATTTCTGACTTCAAGATTTACCAATACCAAGGTATTTGTCAAAAGCCAGTAATGATTGTCACGGTCAGTGTATAATGCACTTTTATTATATATATATCTATATAGATAGATACTATAAATGCTTAGGTTGTCTGATATTGTGAGTGGGTATATCTAAAATAAATGACATGTTACCTTCTTTGTGTCCTGTGAAACTGCCTTGCATGTCTGTAGCAAAAAGGACAAACATAATTATGAATTTGTTTAATTTGTCGTCATTCTTTATTGTAAATGCAGTTCACTTTCTTGCTATATATAATTATGATCGTAATCAAATTTGTAAAGCACTATCATTACATTAGCCTCATTGTATGAATAAATCCTATTCAAAAATAGCTGCAAAGAATTTCCATTTCAGAAATATTGAATGAAGTCTTCGTGTGTCCTTTGTCAAACCTATGTTATATTAATGATTTTCCTTATTTTATCTAAACCCCCCTCACTGGCATAATCATGCTGTAATCTGACTAGTACAATTGCTTTGTTTTATTTTTTAATGATTAAATCATTTTCCGTTTAATTAAATAATCATAATATTGAGTTAAATGGTCTCAACTTATATAGCGCTTTTCCACCTACATTAGGCACTCAAAGCGCTTTACAGCAAGGAACCTCTCACCCATTCATACACCAGTGTACGCAGACACTGGAGGCAAGGTGGGTGAAGTGTCTTGCCCAAGGACACAACGACAGCGTACACCTTCAGGAGGCGGGATTCGAACCCCTGACCTTCCGATCATGAGACGACCCGCTCTACCATCTGCGCCACCGTCGCCCCAAGTTAATGTATATTTAAAAAATAATCCCAAATGCCATTGGCGAAAAAATAAAATAAAAATAAATGAATCTCGCGCATGCGCAGCACCATGTAGCCCCCGATAGGCCTCCCACAGACGTCATGCAGGCTCACACTAGGTCAGAAGGTTCAGAGGGTTATGAAATCTCCACATGGTCCTCCCATGATGAGGATCGTAATGAAGTATGTGTTTTTACTTTATCAGCTGGACACAAACATAGGGCCCACAGAGCTTCATGCCCATTATGGCACTTAGTTTATACACTTCCAATTAAAGCTTTATTTACATTCTTATGGCCAAAATCCTATATTTTCATTGCCATGCCACATGTATGACGAATATGCGCATTTTTGATTGCGTGAGATTTGCAAATAGGAAATTAGGGAAATGTTTGAAAAGCAAAAGCAAATTGGACACAACGGGAAACTTTGGAGCAAGAAACAAATGTACAATTTCAGCCAAAACTGCAGTATACTGTGTTTTAGCCCATTATTGTTTATATTTGATGAACTTATGTAGTAAGTATAGTCGAGCAATGTCTTTATTTTTCCAGACAATTTAGATTTAGAACACTGTAAAATGTAAAATTGTTTCAATTCAAAAAACTAAGTCCAAGAGTTGCCACTGATTTAATTTGTAACTGACGTTTTTTCATTTCAGACAACTGTTTCTGGTTGTCTGAAATGAAAAATGTCAGTTACAAATTAAATCAGTCGTGTCAACTTGAGAATACACTTCAAGTTAAATCTGAAATTTCAAATCGATTACATTGTAAATTGGTTATTGGTTACACATACAATTTCTTGGCAGCCCTTGGACTTAGTTTTTTGAGTTGAAACAATTTTACATTTTACAGTGAAGGTCTTTCTTTTCTTCATTCAATTTAAGCCCTTAAGACGTCGAAATAATAACCTTTTGTAAAAGATTCACAAGAAATGACACGACCACGACGTAAGAAAAGTAGACCCCTTTATTGTCATCTTAAATAGAAAAGAAATACAAAATAAATATCGTTGGACTTCGGGGCCGAGGGGGTCTGAACCAGGGATGTAAAAAAAAGGAACCGAGAGCAGTCTTTATCCTCCACCTTCAATAAAGTGACATTCATCGAGAGGCGCCGGATTTGGAGGCGCCCGATTGGCCGAGGAGACCTGCAGTGGGCGGGGCTGGAGGTAAGGATTTTTTTAGTGTTTTTTTTTTGGAATGTCATAATAATGTGAATAAAGTGTCTTAATTGGACCACCGCAAAGCTTTTCACAATCACGTCAGAGGAAACCGGAGGAAATGAGAGCGCTTCGGCCCAAAGGTGCTACAACAAACTCATACGTGCCCGTATTCTGCCAAACTGACTTTTTCAAAAGCTTTTAAACATGTCGTAATGTTTCCTCTCGGAACAGAAAAAAACAAATACCCCTGGAGTTTGCCCTGACGAAGACCGTACTAGGTCGAAACGCGTTGGCGTCCCTTTCTTATTAAAGGATTTTAATCTCACCATTCAGAGTGCCTCGGACATTCCTTTGTCTTTTTGCCATGTTCTTTATGTTTTTGTCCTCGAAGAGCACCTGAACTTGTATCTACTTTTTTGGACCCACTGACGCGCTCACCTCCCATCCTATTGCACCCCTGGAGTTTGTATGATTCACACATGCAGCGCTTTAGACTTCAGTCCTGAACCCCTGCAGTGTTCATTTTAACCTCTTAACCCCCGCCTTAACCGAGCGCAAAATTGTTCCTCGCGTTGTTGCCTCATTGTCGGAACATTTTTTTCAGATTTTCTTTCCATCAGGCAAAGGTGGCACAGTGTTTAGCCCTCTCGCTTCACAGCTGGAAGGCCCCAGGTTCGATTCCCACCTGGACGGGGCCTTTCTGTGTGGAGTTTGCATGTTCTCCCCGTGTCTGCGTAGGTTTCCTCCGAGTACTCCGGTTTACCCTACCACTAAAAACATGTACAATAGGCCAGGATGATGTGTGTGTGTGCGTGGTGGTCAGAGGGACCGTTGGCGCAGATGTGCTTCTGTCAGTCTCCCCCAGGGGAAACTGAACACCACCGAGTGTGGAGTGAATGTACAATTGTCTCATGTAAAGCGTTTGGTGACCATGTCTGTGAAAGGACCTGTATAAATAAAGATCTTCTTCCATCCCTCTTTTGTTGCTTTTTTTTTTTTGCCTCATTTTTGTTGCTATTTTGACTATTTTTACCAAAAAGTTAAATAGAGAAAATGTGCTTGGTTCAGTTGGGGGTTAAGAGGTTAAAGGGATAGTCAGTACGTTAGCAGAGTGACGAGAGACAGGGTGAAATCTGAAAATGAACAAACAAATTCCTCTGCTCTTTAACCGGAAAGCTATTCCTAATGATTTGTTTCAGGAAACTGGTGACGAGTATCTTTCCCACTAGAAAATTACGATTTACGACGTCCAGGTGAATAGAGTCGTATATGCTACAACAGTTAGCTCATACGATGCTAACGTTATATGAACGTTTCTCCAACCCTGATATAATTCATCATTCATAATTCAATTTATGTTGAAAGCTCTGACCACGTCACTTCACTGATGCAGGGGTTTTGTTACAGTTTTATCATTAGCTCCACTGGAGGCCGCCATTACTGTCCTCATCTCGTATCTGAACTCGTAGCAGTTTACATGTAATGTTTACTCCGAGGCATTTTTCCAATAACCAGTTGCCTGGAACGCACCATAAGCCCTATTCGGATTAGAATCACCTAGGGACGTCGGTAAAACTGAAACTACCCCAGGACCGTGGTCATTTTTATGGGTATTCGCACGGGATCAGCAATGTAAGTAATTCACTCATTTTTATTTAGATAATCGACACTGGTAACACTTTATAATAAAACCCCCGTCCGGGTGGGAATGAGGACGAAATGAACACTGAGCCCCGTTGTAGAGGTGATCAGTTATCTTCGACTGGACTGGGTTGATGACGTTGAGGGCGGTACATTGGTACAAATGAAATGTAAGCTTTTGATAAAAATCTACAGTCAGTGTAAAATAATAAAAGCTCAAATGTATTTCAGCCCCTACTCATTCTGAAAATGGGCAATTCTCTGTGCTACTTTTACACTATTTCACCTTGGAACGAGCTATGAACAGTTACGTTTGAAATATTTTCCAAAATGTTGTAGTTTTGTACAGGCAGAAATATGTGTGAAATACTGCAGTACATTTGTAGATCAATGGCTAATCAAACATTTTGAAACCATATTTTAAAGCTGCCCTCAGCTATAATCCTTTTTTTCATCAGTAATTGGAGTAGTGAGTGAACCCTGCTCTGCTCCCCCTCGCCTCACCCCAAATCCACATACTGCCCTTGTGATATGTTCAATCACAAGAATCAATAACATTTATCAGCAGAATAAATATGATATGTAGCAGAGTAAACATTTTGAGACTTATATTTATTTGTTTAAGTCTGTGTTTTTGGCATTTAGAACATTAATGTTTATGCTTCCCGCAACCCCTGAACGCCTCGTACACTTCCCTGAGCGTGCTTAATACAGAAAAGACCCGACGGCTCGGTCTAGATATTGTTGTAACAAACATTTCAGCTGCATCAGAGCAGGTTGGTCTGATGTTTCTTTTGTAAACTTCTGTCTTAATGCTAAACTCTGACTGTGTTGGCCGCTAATGCTAAACTCTGACTGTGTTAGTCGCTAATGCTAAACTCTGACTGTGTAAGTCGCTAATGCTAAACTCTGACTGTGTTAGCCGCTAATGCTAAACTCTGACTGTGTTAGCCACTAATGCTAAACTCTGACTGTGTTAGTCGCTAATGCTAAACTGTGACTGTGTTAGCTGCTAACTGTTGCTGCGTCTGCTGATTCAAACATTTACGGACCCTGCACGTGTGTGTGTTTACAGGTGGGGGTGAGTTGGGGGGTGTCCTGTGAGGTGAGGGAGGTGCGGAGCTCGTCTGCTTCTGCGGGACCAGGGTTGCCAGATGTACGATAACTATCGTATTTGTACGATAATTTTGACCCCTGTACGATGTACGCTCAATAATTCAAAAAAGCCCTAAATGTAGGATAATTTCAGAGCGCCAGATAAAGTCTGGTAAAATGCACTGTCCCCTCTCAGCAGCGCTTCGCTTTCGCTCTGATCTGGAGTCAGACTTAGCCTCCGTATTCACGAAGGCATAATATCTGCTGTAAGAAGGAGAGACTGTCCCTGGATCAGTTTTACAGTTCCACCATTGCATTATCCTTCTGCCCTGACGCATCCTCTTTGGTCAGCAGGTCGTGTGTGCGTAATGTAATAAATGGGACAGTGCGTGGGGCTGTGTTGTAGTTAGGAGTGATGATGATATGAGCAATATTATGCGCGGGTGCTACAGCGATATTGGCATATTTATAGTGTACGATAGTTTGTGCTGAAAAACGATTGTTTTGGAAGCTTTGTACGATATAATGGTTTTCAGAATCTGGCAACCCTGTGTGGGCCAAGTTAGCTCACTGTTTCGAAGGTGGCGCGACTCGCGATGCAATGAGGAAATGCAACCATTCCGGTCTGGAAAAATAGAGTAACTGAGGGTGGCTCTAAAAAGGTGCAAGTGTAAACAAGATTTTTTTTTTTTACCAAAGATTATTAAATTGCCTATGTTATGGCCAAATGAAACGTGAACATTGGCAAAGAGCGAAACACCCCAGCGGTGCACAAGGGTTACAAACATGGAGGAACGGTTTTGAGTACTCTTGGCTTGTTTCCGGACGGTGTCTCGGTTGGAGGACGTGGGCCAGAACACGTCAGAGTCGCTCCTAAACGTGCTCGCACATTGGCATGAGCGCTGTTACGGATTCCTCATGAAACCAAAGTCATAAAACCGAGAGCGCGGAGAGAAGGCAGAATTAAAGACTCGCCCATCTCTCAGTCGCATCCCCCCCCCCCCCCCCAAAAAAAAAATGGCTCTCACATTGTTTTGTGCCGATGCGTTTTTTTAGGGCCGGGACTTTTTTCGATGAATTGCGATTAATTAACTACATGAGGTTTAGTGCGATTAAAAATATTAATCGAAATTAATCACACTTTGCTTTCCACACTTCAGTTTCCTTTTTTTCTGCAGACGCACAATTAATGGCAATATTGCTCTGGTCTGTTGGACTTGGTGGAACAAAAATAAACAATATTTTGTTGCTTAAGCTCATGTATTCAGTGATTATTCAATGGTATACTAAAAATCCTGATGAAAAAACTTACTTCCCACTGTTCTCAGGTCAAATATTTACATGCGATTAATTTTGATTAATTAATTACAAAGCCTCTAATTAATTAGATTTTTTTTTTTTTATCGAGTCCCGGCCCTAGTTTTTTAAAATTGTGTTTTCAACCACTCAGCTTTTTGTTGTTGTCAGCATCTTGTCAGCTAGCGGCACATTCATGGCGTCGTATCCGCGCCTCGGTTCGTTCGCGCCGGTGCCAGTGTGAGCCATTTGGGGGCGTAAATAAAAACGAGTGCTCACTCCAGGTCTGTTTTTGAGTGGAAAAACCTTACAACATTATTAAAAGCTAAAAATAAATAAATCAGTTTAGCAAAATACAGACTTTTGAAAGATTATGCATTTGAGATCACTGGACACTGAACAGACCACAAACCGTAATCCCCACGTTCCTTTAAACACGGTCACACATTTCCTCCACCAGCCCTTTTTCTCCGTGTGGCTTTTTTTTTCCTTACGACTTTTTTTTGTGCCAAGTTTGTTTTTCGAGAAGTCCCCGTCCGGCCGTCTCTTCCTCTCAGGACAGCTCGGTTTTGTCGGTGGACTCGGCGTGGTGCCCGCTCGTGCTGTCCGAAGCCGCGGGCGCCAACAACGTCCTGCGGTTGTAATGGTGTCCCTTCATGAGCCCCGAGTTGTTGTTCTCGTTCAGGATCTGCTTCTGCTTCTGCCGGTTGAGCGACTGCACCAGGCCCAGCACCACCGCGGCCAGCGAGTACTGCCCGGTGATCTTGCGCGGCTGCAGGATGAGCGGGTTGGGCTGCACGCGGCCCAGCAGGAAGTGCGTGCGGATCTTGCCCTCCTGCTCGCTGATGCCCTTCACGTAGATCTCGCCGCGGTACTCGAAGGCGAAGCCGCGCTCCTTGAGGATCAGGAAGGTCTCCTCCGGGACCTGGATCTTGCCGCTGACCCCGGTGCTGTCCATGCGGCTGGCCAGGTTCACCGTCTTGCCCCAGATGTCGTACTGCGGCTTCTTGGCGCCGATCACGCCGGCCACCACCGAACCGTGGGCCATGCCTGAGGGGGGGAGAGAGAACGGCGTGAGGAGGGTGTCTAATGTGCCCAAACCTTCTGAGGCTGGATTTAGGCCAGAGCGGTTCAAGCTGTTGAGTAAAATGGGCTTCATTATGAACATTAAATGTTGTTTTATCGATGGGCTGTACGTGACTTAATGCTTTTCCTGGCTCGTTATTTTTCTATGAGTTAGTATTTATATCATTGCGTCAAGACTTCACGGGAGGAAACTTCCTGCTCATCGCGGTTGGTGTTTTTGTCTTGAAGCTAACGGCTCACACCCCATTTCTGACCATGTCTGTGAAAAGCGCTCCACAAAAGCCCTCCATGACTCCTCCCCACTCTAAAGGGCAAAATAAATAAATAAATAAATAATGAGAAAAAAAACATTGTAATGTTATTCTGTTGTTTCAAAAGTCACACCTGAATCTTACAATGTTTTAACTCAGTCTTTGTCTCAGTCTGCTATACTGCCACCTTGTGGACGCTTGGTAATCAGTGTTGGATAACGTTACTTTCAAAACTCGTTAGTTAGCCCGTTACGTTACTGCGCTACTTTATTATGACCGTAAGGTGGAAAAAGAAACCTTTTGCAAATGCAAAACTAACGCGTTACTTTACTCGTTACTCGGATGATGAATTAACACTTAATTAACAATCCATTAGTTCATAATTGTGACTAACACTTAATAACTACTTAACAATGAATAAGTGAAGTGTGTGAAGTACTATTATGAGTTAGGCATTAGCTGTAGTAGTTAAGTAGGTATTAAGTGTTAGTCACTAATGAATTGTTAATGAATGAATGATTTGTTAATTCATCAATAACTAAGGTGTAGTTATTATAATAAAGTGTTAGCCCCAAACACTCCATCTGGGAGAAAGAAGCATTACACATAGTCCCGGGACAGAGGTGCTGTAACGGAGGAAATAGTGAGTTACATTCACATTCACTTCAGTAACATTTGAATCAGTTCAGTCTAAAGTCGCTCAGAGCAGGTGGAGGAGAAGCGTCTCACCGATCCGCAGCTCGAAGTTGTTGAAGGAGTGTTTGTTGATCTCCTGGATGCTCTCGTTCAGGGCGATGGCGAAGTCGGCCAGAGCGCAGAGGTGACCCCACTTATCCTCGCACTGCTGCCAGAGACACACACAGCACCAAAGGTTTACTACTACAGGCAGGACAGGACTGACCGATACTGACCGATACTGACCCATACTGACCGATACTGACCGATACTGACTGATACTGACCGATACTGACCGATACTGACCGATACTGACTGATACTGACCGATACTGACCGATACTGACCGATACTGACTGATACTGACTGATACTGACCGATACTGACCCATACTGACCCATACTGACCGATGTTGAGGTAAGCAGATGCTCTGTTGTACTGTGTGGTGTGTCCACTTAACATATTTTACTTTTTATTTTTTCTTATTTATTTTAATATTCTTTATGCATGCCCCTATAGCCTTATAGTTGAAAGTTGCGTAGCTTATTTTTTTAATCTAAATTCTGTGTTTATGTTTTATGTCGCACGTCTGCACCGAGAAAAAATCCTAGTTTGTGACCCTGTTCTGAAACAATGGCAATAAAAACTATTCTGATTCTGATTCTGATAAGCTTTACAGCTGCCCCCTGGTGGTCATTAGACGGTGTCACTTTCCACTGCGCCGAAGGAGACTGTTTTATGGGTCACAGTTCTGCTTTTGCGTCAATAATCGTATAAAGTATATGTTTCCATTGAGGGGTACTTCAGGGGCTCTGTACGGGACAAACTCGGTTCACAGTGGAGTAACCACGGCTCCACTGTCTCACCTGTTTCTCTGGGGACAGGCCCGACACAGCCATGTAGGTGCTGCCGATGGTTTTGATCTTCTCGATGTCCTGGAAGCGGTCCTCTCCCAACAGCTGCAGGTGCACACAAGGAACAACCATTAGTGGATGTCTCTTAACGCTCCTGCGGTGAGTGAAAAAGGCGAGGCGTTCTTCTAGTACAAACAGTAACCAGTATGTGCGTGACCCCCACCTCGTCGAAGTCCGCAATGATCTCATTGAGCAGCCGCAGACACTCCACGCCCTGGTTGTTCATCTCCGTCTGAGAGTAGAAGTCTGCGAAGCCCGGGATGGAGGCAAACATCACCCCCACCGAGTCGTACGACTGGGAGTACAGCTCCTGCACACACGCCACCAGACCACAACCCGTTTAGACCCATCCCAACAACCGGGGTTACCCGAGGGAAAGCATCTGCACCAACGGGAAATTACCGACAAAAGCCTCAACCACAAGAGAAGAAACAAAAAGTAGCGTTGCAATTTTAAAATCTGGAACAAACCGAATACAATAAGGAAAATATCCCGGTCAGATATGAATAAGTGTTTAGGTGAGGACGGTCCTGTGCCCCTCAGGGTCCGTTGCTGAAGTAGCTTTTGCAGCTGAAGTAAAATGCCTCTCTCAAAGTGTTAGGCAGACTGTTTTTAGTTCCAGGATACCAGGGGCATCATAAAGCTCATTTCGTACGGCGTTGGTTTTGAGAACTTGTGTTGTAGGATCAGTTCCAGCTCTTAGGTCACTACACACACATCTGGCCCTGACACATCTCCACAGTTAGCTTTGAGTTCTGCAATTGAAACAATTAAAATGTATGCACGTTATACATTGGTCACTTCTGCCTTTCATTCTTTCTTTTTCTCTTTTTTGCCTGACTTTTTTTCTGACACTTCTGCGTTACCTCCGCTGGACTGCACCAACTTAAACTAACTCACAGAGAGTTCAACTTATCTCTGCTCTGAGTCAGTTCAGCGTCCAACGGCATCTCCTGCTACAGCACAATGAAGGATTTCTGATTTCTGAACACCTCGTCAATTATTCGATTTCCATGAACTTTATTGATGTCTCCTACTGCAGCACAGTTACAACTGTTAGAGTACATAGATTGTTTTTTTTCCCCTGACAGCCCAAAAGTACCACGGCCCACCGGGAAACGTCCTGACTCCATTACCCAGCACTTGCCTTAAAAATTGATTTTGTAATGTATTCCGTTACTTTGTTCAAGAGTTCATAGTATTGTATTTTGAATACTTTCATGTTGATGTCCATCATATATCTGTGTACAAAAACGGCATGTAATTACAAAAATGTAGCTTGTTGGAACGCCTGTTATAAATGTATTTACCACTAATTAGGAATTCATAACTCTCCTGGCAGATACACACACATGTGCAGAGGATAAACAGGTCATCGTTAAAAGTATGTTGTGCAATATGAAGCTAAATTGTTAATGTTTGAGTACTGTGATATTCCTTTGATTTAAACAAAGTAATTGTATTCTAAATACTCTCAAATGAAAGAGTAATTGTACTGGACATGCATGTATTTTTAGTTACTCCAACTCTGTTCACACCACACAAAGCAGCAGCCTGAGCTCAGCTGTAATTCTTGACTCTGGCCACTAGAGAGCAGTGTGTGCCTGCTGTATCCAGTGGATCTTTGGTCACAATCCCATCATTTATTCACTCAGCTGTTGAAACTAATGACAGACCTGCTTGATCGCTGCCAAGTGCCGACTCTTGTAGTGGTGGCAATTTGAGCACTGGTGAGAGCTTTCCTACTGCACCAGGTAAAAAACGTTACATTTTAATTATTTTAAATGTGTATAATTTACGGGGTTTCTACAGGTGGCAGCAAGTCTGATTGAATGCTTTTTATTGCCATTGTAAACATTCAATCAACAATGAAATGGGTACGGGACACTGTTTCTGTGTGGAGTTTGCATGTTCTCCCCGTGTCTGCGTGGGGTTCCTCCGGGTGCTCCGGTTTCCCCTACCAATAGTCCAGGAATGAGAGTGTGTTTGAGAGCGCGAGTGGGGAACGGATACAAATTATCCCAAGGCCACAATTCGGCGTGGCTTGTTTACATGTATGTTCATTAACATGCACTGTCCCGACCAAATAAACTAAACTAAACTAAACAAAAACAAACATTATGTCCCAACAAAACTAAATGTGCTTTTTGTTCCACGTTGCGTGACGGCTGCAAATCCAATTCCCCTGCCGGAACATGACATCACCTTGACCGTGATTAAAAATCGGATTTTGCCAAACACAGGCCCTGTAACCGCCGTCCCGCCTTCACAGACCACTCACATTGTTGACGGAAGCTCTTTTTTTTCCGAAAGACGGAAGGTCGACCCTCACGTTTTCACTGGCAGGATCCGGGAGCTTGACCGGCCTGACCGGGAGCTTGACCGGCCTGATCCGGGAGCTTGTTGAAGCCTCTGTAAGCCCCTGTAAACGTCTCCCCGTAATGATAATAAGAGATAATTAAATATGCAGCGAGCGGGATGATGCCGCCCCACATCCATTTTTAATTACGGCCTTTTCATCAGCGGCTCTCACGACGAACACAATGGAGCCCTGATCAGCTCCATTGCCCTGAGGAGAATCTGACTCCGCACACGAGCCGGCTCCGTCTGACCAAGTCCTGCTTTTGTCACGGATTATTTCATGGTCAAAGTGATGCAAATCGAGGTGCAGTGCAGAACAGGGAGGTAGATCAATCAATCAATCAATCAATCAAAACTTTATTTATAGAGCGCCTTTCATACAAAGTTGTAGTGCAAAGTGCGTTATAGATTAAAAACTATTTCCGAGTGCCCAACCACCCACCATTGCAAACGGAAACAAACAATAACACTCATACTCGCCCCACCCCCTCCCCATAGCCCCGCACACACACGCACACACGCACACGCACACACACACACACACGCACACACACACACACACTCTCTCGATAAGATAAGATATTGGACATAGAGCTGAGCCTAAGAACAAGGTGAGTGTCAGATGCAGCTAAACATGACTGTGCTCCTCCTGCATTTGAACGCCGTCAGAGGTGAGCCCTGTCTCACACCTTAATGGGGATTTTAGCTGCGTACAACTGAAACACAGCCTCAGCGTGTGTAGTCCCGACTCTGGGACCAGCAGGAGACTATTCCCTGAGATGGTTCATATGATGGTTCAGTTTTCACGCTGAATTCTGAGAAAATGTTGAGAGCCACGCGGTCGACAGTCAGAGGAGAGCGAAGTGTTCCAGGACGCAGAACCACATTATGATGTCATGCACAAACATATAGGACATTAACCAAACCTGACCAAACAGTGGTTATTGTCAAAGCAAAACTGTACGGTGAGTGATATTAGGAACTTTTGTATAACATCAACTTGTTCAGGGACAGCTCTTCTGTCAAATGTCTTTAGTGCATCGTCCCCGATCAATGCACTAATTGATCAGGGACAATTCAAATATGGAAACATATTCTAACATGTCAGAGATGTCCTTTTGTGCAGAGCTTGTGCTCTGAGCAGCTGAAGCCAGGGCAGAGACCTGAGCACTGGACTAATATGGTGGTGGTTCTCGTCAGGACTGGAGCAGCAGGTGTCTGACAGTGAGCAGTTGTCACAGTAATGTTCTCCGCATACAAACACATGGATCAGTCTCGAAGTCTGGTTCAGACATGATACTTTTGATCTCCACAATGTTTAACTCTGGTTAAACAGTCATATCAAACTGTCTTAGGCTGTTTCTCACATGTCGGAGCGCCTTATGGGTCGACCCGAGACCGCCCTAGATTCAACTGCATTTACTTCAAAGTAGTTCAGTCCGTGTTCACGTCGCACCAAAGAACTTATTCTCATGACAACATGCGTCGACCTGTCAATGCGCCGATACGCACGTACATGCACAATTTCCCCGTTATTACTCGGCCGTCACTCCTCTCCCTCGTGATTAAATATGGTGAGTATCACTTTATTTTACACTACCTTGATACATTGTACCAAATACATTTAGTACAATGTAATATCTGTAATAACTTGTACCTATGTAGGACATACACAATGGGATAATGTGTATTAGTACTTTGGAGGTACATAATGTAATAAGACATGAGACCCTTAGGGTTAGAGTTAAGGTCTTATGTCTTATTACATTATGTACCTCCAAAGTACAAATACACATTATCCCATTGTATATGTCCTACATAGGTACAAGTTATTACAGATTGTTACATAGAACATTAAATTGTACTAAATGTGGCAGGTACAATGTATCAAGGGTGGTGTAAAATAAAGTGTTACATACAGTGAGGCTGATTTAGTGCAGTGAGAAGAAATGCACATAATTACTGCACTTCATTCAGCCCTCACTCACCTTGAAACAAAGGACTTACGTTAGAATGCTGTTTTTAGACTTTAGCTCAGCATTCAACACTATAATCCCACAGCAGTTAATACACAAACTGCTCCACCTGGGGGTCAACACACCACTGTGCAACTGGCTGCTGGACTTTCTGACGGGGAGACCACAGGCTGTACGTGTCGGCGGAAAGTCCTCCAGAACCATCACACTGAACACGGGGGCTCCCCAAGGCTGTGTGCTGAGCCCCCTCCTGTTCACTCTGCTGACCCATGACTGCGCTCCAAAGTACGACTCAAACCTCTTCATCAAGTTTGCAGACGACACAACAGTGGTGGGTCTCATCAACAACAGAGACGAGTCAAACTACAGGAGTGAGGTGAGCAGTCTGGCCATGTGGTGCACACAGAACAACCTCTCTCTAAATGTGGAGAAGACAAAAGAGATTGTTGTGGACTTTCAAAGAGCACGGGTCCAGCATGCTCCTCTAACAATCAATGGTGCTGCAGTGGAGAGGGTGACCAGCACTAAGTTCCTGGGTGTGCACATCACAGAGAACCTCTCCTGGACCATGCACACTACATCTCTGGTCAAGAAAAGTAATCAGCGTCTCTACTTTCTCCGCAAGTTAAGAAGAGCTAGAGTCCCAGCCTCTGTTATGTGCAACTTCTACAGAGGGACTATAGAGAGCATCCTGACCAGCTCCATCACTGTGTGGTTCTTCTACAGAGGGACTATAGAGAGCATCCAGACCAGCTCCATCACTGTGTGGCTCTTCTACAGAGGGACTATAGAGAGCATCCTGACCAGCTCCATCACTGTGTGGTTCTTCTACAGAGGGACTATAGAGAGCATCCTGACCAGCTCCATCACTGTGTGGCACGGCGCCAGCACTGCCTCCTGCCGAAGAAGCCTCCAGCGCACCGTGAGAGCAGCGGAGAAGATCTGTGGAGCTCCTCTCCCCTCCATTAAGGACATGTACTCCACCCGTCTCACCCGCAAAGCCGTCAGAATCACCAGGGACCCTACGCACCCATCACACAGTCTCTTCAGAGTAATGCCTTCTGGGAGGAGACTGCGGAATCTACGAGCCAGGTCCAGTCGACTGAAAAATAGTTTCATACACAAGGCCATCGGGAAGCTGAACTCCCTGCCCTCCCTCCCACCACTCTTCCCCCACCCCCCGCTCCACAATCAAGGATGAGAGAAATATAATTTCAAATCAGTCACATGGTTTGACAAATAAAACAATCTTGAATCTTGAATAATCGGCTGATGTAGAGCAAAGTTTTACTGCAGCAGGAAGGGAAGGGAAAGAGAGACGTAGCCTGATGATTTCAATTTGATCCATGACGTCCTGTCATGCAGCGCATATGGATCATTCCATCACCTAAATTCTCAGAATCTTCCCAGATGACCCTCTTTCATGTTGATTTCCATCATATATCTGTGTACAAAAACGGCATGTCATTACAAAAATGTAGCTTGTTGGAACGCCTGTTATAAATGTATTTACCACTAATTAGGAATTCATAACTCTCCTGGCAGATACACACACATGTGCAGAGGATAAACAGGTCATCGTTAAAAGTATGTTGTGCAATATGAAGCTAAATTGTTAATGTTTGAGTACTGTGATATTCCTTTGATTTAAACAAAGTAATTGTATTCTAAATACTCTCAAATGAAAGAGTAATTGTACTGGACATGCATGTATTTTTAGTTCTGTTCACACCAAACAAAGCAGCAGCCTGAGCTCAGCTGCTACAAAACAGCAAACAGGTATTTGAAGCTGCTGGTGCCTCTGGAGGCTCCAGAACATCAAGGTGTAGGACCTCCAGAGGCTGCAGTTGTGCATAAACCTTCTATCCGGTCTCCTCTAAACTGTTCATTGAAGCTGACGAGCAGAAACGGCTGCAGTGGATCAGAAATACATGAAGACTCATTTTCAAACAGTCTTGTTCTCTGATGAGTGCCGTGTAACCCTGGATGGTCAGATGGATGGAGTAGTGGATGGTTGGTGAATGGCCACCATGTCCCAACAAGGCTGTGACGTCAGCAGAGAGGGGGCGGAGTCATGTTTTGGGCCAGAATCATGGGGAGAGAGCTGATCAACCCCTTTAGGCTCCCTGAAGGTGTGAAAATGACCTCTGAAAAATACGTGATGCAAATGGTTCCAAAAGAAGAGCCATGTCATGCTGTAAATAATACCTCTGCATCATTGGCTGCTATGGGCATAAAAGGAGAGAAACTCATGATGTGGACCCCCTCCTCCCCTGACCTCAACCCTATTGAGAACCTTTGGAGCCTCAAGCAAAACATCTATGAGGGTGGGAGGCAGTTCACATCCAAACAGCAGCTCTGGGAGGCTAGTCTGACATCCTTCAAAGAAATCCAAGCAGAAACTCTCCAAAAAACTGGATGCAAGAGTTTTGAAGCTGCTATCAAATAAGGGTCCTATGTTAAAATTTAACTTGACCTGTTAAGATGTTTTTGATTGAAATAGCTTTAGATTTCTGCAAATTCAACAAATGACAATTTTCAGTAAATTACAACCTTTAAAATGTATTCAAACTATGTGCATAATCATTTGGAACAGTAGATTTTGAGTTGTTTACTATATTAATTTTTGACAAAAATACTGTTATCATTGGGTGGTTAAAGACTTGAAAATTACGCTGACTGTCATTTGAGTTGATAATTTAGTAAATCTTAATAATTTGGAACACAGTGTAGTGCTGCTTCAGGTTAATTCCTGGTTTAGTCCTAACTTAGTCCTGGTTTAGTCCTAACTTAGTCCTGGTTTAGTCCTAACTTAGTCCTGATCCTGACGCTCGTCTTTTGTGCGCAGGAGGTGACTGAACTTGACACTTTGGACCAGTAGCACGCAGAGGTATCAGGTCTGGTTTCTAATAAGAAGCAACAAAAGCCGCAGCTCTGGTTCATGAGCGCGTTTGCATCAACCCGATACAAAGCACTGGACCTGGGCTTTGACACGGACAGCCTTATTGAATCAGGTGTTGCAATTAGGGCGCACAGAGAATCTGGAAATACTGACATCCATCATGAAAGAGAGAGAGAGAGGGGGAGAGAGAGAGAGGGGGGGAGAGAGAGGGGGGGGAAAGAGAGAGAGAGAGGGAGAGAGAGAGAGGGGGGAAAGAGAGAGAGAGAGAGGAGGGAGAGAGAGAGCGGGGGGGGAGAGAGAGGGGGGGGAGAGAGGGAGATTAACCAGACCCAGCTCCGACAAAATGTGGAGAAGTTCTGCTTCTGGCAGCAAAAAGGAAAGAAAATAAGGAGAAAGAAGAGCAAGGAGAGCAGAGAGTGTAATGAGTTACTGTAGTATGTCCGTCTGTCTGTCTCGGAAGTACCTTCTTTTAGCATTCTTAGGTAAAATAAATACCATTTAAAATAGTAAATTTCATTGAAATAGTCCTTAGTGCATAAAGACGGAACATCTCTATCACTTTTAGTTCCAGAGATATCGGCCGATAAAAGGCAGATACCGGCAATCAGCCAATATCGAAAATACCCAAATATCGGTCAGACCCTAGTCCAGCGACGTCATTGATCAACGGAGAAAGCGCTCCCATTTGTTAGTTTGTACAGGTTTGTGAGATCAAATATAGAAAAGCATCGATCATGAGGTCCGCTTTAGGAACAATGGACGACGTGAAAAGAGTCATCCATGTTTGAAAGTCGCCTTTTGTTCAGATCTCGAGCACGTTTCTGATCACAGCAGACTCATGTCCAATCACTTGGGTGTGAGCCGCTGATCGGTGGTCCCATCAGTCACAGGGCCATGTAGACCTCGTTGGGGTCTCACGGGTCAGAGCAGGTCTGGAGCAGAAAACTGAACATTTCTGCAGATTCAAATGATCTGTCTCTATGACGTCTCCGGCAGGACAGCCCGCTCCACATGTACACAGAGAAACCCAGGACACTCTGCCATAACTTCAGAGACCCCCTTATCCAGAGTGTATCGACCTGGTTTCCATATTACAATATGAATATTTATTAAACCCTGTCATAGTTCTTCTTAATCTTCTTATTTCTTAACTGTGGAGTTCATATTCAGCCTTCTCTAAATGTTAATGTTCACAGGCTCCATATTTGTCATAAAGAGAAATAATATTCTGAAGGTTCAGCCCCACCCTTGTCTTTAGGGGGGGCTCAGGTCTGGGCCTCCGGATAAACAGCGGGTTCTCTTTGCTTTGGAAAAATCAATGATAGAGAAATGAGAGCTTTGGGACCTGTGACCAGACAGGAGGAACACAAAGACACGGGACAGAAAGTCAGTGTGCTCACTCGCCAAACACACACACACACACACACAGACACACACATACGCACACGCGCGCACACACATACACACACACGCACACACACACACACACACACACACACACACAGGGCTAAAGGCAGAAGGACACAGGCTCTTATCCAAGTATAGTACTGTACGGTGCCCTCTAGAAACTATATTTTTAAAAAGTCCCAATAACCGGCAGCCCTTTAGACCGCTCTTTTGTTTAGCTCCTTTAACAGCTCCGAGCCGTTTCCTGGCTGACATTAGCCTGACTCTCTCTTGATCCTTCTGTCTGCTTTTAGATAAACTGCTCTCAGTCGGTCACCACACATTTTCACTAGGGTTCAGAACAGACTTTGATTTTGGATACAACAGCCTAGCCTGATAAACCACACCCACTTCTTTTCTGAGTGAAAGAAGGCGGGTCTGAACACACTCGGTAAACAAGTTCCTGATTGGCGGCTAAGGCCGAACCAAACGATCGTCACAGAGAATTGCCAAGGTTAGATCACTCACTGCACCGCTATGTTGGTAGTTCTATCAACATTAACATTAGCCAAAACTAATCATGGACGAAGTAGTCGAGGATTTTACCTCCTCGTGAGTTTATATTCAGTTCTTATTTTGTGAGTTGGACTACAGCTGTCGACACGTCCGCTAATTGCTAATTGCTAATTGGTTTATTTCACTGACAATCTGTGCGCGTCAGGCCCGCCCCGGGACAGGGACAGGGAATAGTGTGGCAGAGCAGGGCAAACAACAGCCCAAACTATTTAAGCCCCAACATTATTTTTGGCTCTGGTGTAATTTCCCAAATGATCTTCCAAGTGTTCGGCGCCAGTCGTCTGTTTTTCTCTCTCATCTGGCCACAGAACTTTGTCTTGGTTTTGGCTGATATCTCTGTCATTACTGGCACAAAATGGTCTCAAAGTCAAATGTCTTCTTTGTCAGCACAAATAAACTTAGGTCCAATTGTTTTCTCTGAAAGTTGCCCTAAAGTGGTGACAATTTTCTAAAAACACGAGTGTGATGTTGGTCAGTAGAAAGAACTTTTTATCCATGAAAATAATATGGCAGGTTTTTTAATAAAGATTTCTTTGTATATGTATATTTTCCATAGAGTTGTATTGGCCCCTGACCTCCACCTGAGATTATGATGTCATCACATTCTAGAACATGAACACAACCTCCATCCATCACATTCTGCACACTTGAATGAAGGCACAGACTGAACCCCTCAGACAGGACAAAGCTTTGTGGTAAACTCGAGACCACTGAAAGAGTGACATTATATTATACATTATGTACCTCCAAAGTACTAATACACATGATCCCATTGTGTATGTACTGCATAGGTACAAGTTATTACAGGTTGCTTCAAAGCAGATTACATGGGACTAAATTTTGTTTGAAACACTGTATCAAGGCAGTGTCAAATAAAGTGTAACCAAGTAATAAAAGGTCCGTACTATAAAACACAGTTGCTGACAACATTCTGACATCGGAAAACACATTTTTAAGGCAGAAGATGGGCGCTAATTAAATATGCATCTTATTTTATGATCTTATATTATTCTAACCTGCTTTAGTTGGTTGAATCAACTTTAAAACCTGGGCCCAGTTCTCGTTAAGATCTGGTTTAGTTCTGTCTTAAACCATTTTAGAAGTTAGTCCAGTTTTATTTAAAACTACAGCGGGCCTTCGTCTCTCTCAGAGTTTCCAAACAACCCCGAAGGCATGTGGGCGTGTCTTACCTCGTTGTCCCGGTCCTTCTCCAGGAAGTGTCGGGCCACGTGGCTGGGCAGGATGTTCCTCAGCATGTTCTCGTTATGCTCTCTCAGCTCCTTCATCTCATTGATCTCCTCCTTGGCCTGGACCCTCCACAGAAAGTCCAGCCGGGCCGTGTACTCCAGCTGCACAACCACACCCCCCAACAAGTCGGTGAATGCAGGGCACACGGCACGCTCTTTTGACTTCATTAAAGGACTGTCTAATGGTTCACAAAATGACATTTTTATATTTACTTAACAGTTGTTTTAATGGAAAACCTGTTGGACATTCAACCTGTGTCCTCTTTTATTAAAAGATTTAAACATAATAAGCAGGCAATAGCAAATCTAAAGGAAGCAAATTGGTGTGATTGTTTAAAAAAAAATCCCTAATAATAATCGGATCTCATAAATTCATAGAGTCACCACGTCATAACAGAAGCAGCGCTCTACATGGTTCTTTTGGGACTCTTCTTTTGGCAGTGTGATGCAATTACCTAGGGCAGGGGTTCCCAAACTGTGGTACGCAGGACACCCCCGGGGGTACGCAAAGACATTTTGGAGAAAAAAAAAAAACACAATCTGATCGATATTGACCCGTTAAAACCGCTGCACGGGAAACGCGCTTATCCAGGCGAAAGAGTCTTATCATTCAGACGTGGATAAGCTTGTTCTGGACCTAAATGTGTGACTCCAGAACCGAACCTCAAGACCCGAGTGTGTAAAAGGCCGAGAGCGCGGTTGAGGCTATGTCAGCCCTCGCTACAACAGCAGCGCCTTTAAGAGCGCCTTTAAGAGCGCCTTTAAGAGCGCCTTTAAGAGCGCCTTTCGATCAGCAATTTCTGTACTAAGACAGAGGAGCCTGTGCACCGTCAGACTGACGGTGACTTCCATTTGCAACAGGTGTTTTCCTCTCATTCTGATCCGAGTGTGAGGGGAGGAGAAGGAGAAGCGTCTGTGGCCCCTCCTCTGCCGCTAAACCCGTGGATGTGTGTCTGACAAATACATTTAAGTTTACGAGCTGATGTGCATAGATGGTTCTGTCCTGCATATTATCTTCGCTCTAACAAAAGCTTAAACCAGCACATTTGAGTCTGTGCCGGTGGTTTGACAGAACGACTGAGGGGGCGGGGCCAGAGTCTGATGTTCAGAATGGGCTGGTCACTGGGACAAAGCTAAACACTCAGCTTTATCCATTCACACTACGCGACTCGTACACGGCTCCAAAAGGTTTGGGAACCACTGCCCTAGGGAAGCACCGATCCGGTACTGGTACCGGGTAGCGGGGACGATACCCGCTCATACCAAGGTGATTTGCTGCAAACTTAAGTCCAGATCCTGACTAACCGTTTGTCTCGGGTACTGTTCTCTGGAGCCGGTTCTCGCAGAGAGAGAAACATGTCTGAGCTGAAACTCCACCAAGTATTCAACTGTTACATCCAAAATCAATTCATTTAATTCTACAAATATTTGTAGTGTTCTTTCAAGAGCGTGTTTTAACGAGCTACCCCTCGTCCCACGGGGAGTCACCGAGGTGGGCGTCGCAAAATGATTTCAAGATACTATTTAAAATATCTAACACTGTTTTTTAACCTCTTACCACCCGCCTCAACCAAGTGCTCCTCGACTGGAGTTTACGGCCTCACTAGAAAGCTAAGACCTACAAAACTGATCTAAATAGATTTTTTCCCTTGCTTTGCTGCAGTGTTGTTGTCAATTTTTTCACGTTCTTTTTCCATCTCATTTTTTCTGCCGCACTTTCATCATTTCATTTTGACGCTTTTATGTTACGTTTTTATCCTCGCTTTCTTCTCATTTTTGTTGCTATTCTGGCGCTTTTTTCACAAAGCTTTTAGATATGTTCTTAGCCGAGCTTTGTGCCCGTGGAAGTGCTCAGTCGCTTCTAACTTCACCCCATTTGGAGCCATTGGAATATACTGGGAGAGGCCAAATGCTAACAACATCTTGGGTTGTTTTGCAAGACTGAAGGCACGCACAAAGACCAGACAGATCAACTCGTCTAAGCTCAGGTAAGAACATATCTCAGGATAGTGGCCTGTTCCTTTAATGTATTTTGATTAAAACAGTATATTTCAGATATACAAATATACTGTTCTTTCATAAACCTGAATTGAAATATCCTGGACCTGGACTATTTTCGAAGCACTTGGAGTTCCGTTGGTTTTGATTTCTCAGATTCTCGATGCGTTCAGTGGATCTGGTGTAAACACAGCCTCTGGTTTCCGGCGCTAAAATGGGACGATGATTAAAGTCTAACACCCAATCACCATGAGAGCTTTTGTGTAAAACACTCGGGCTGATGGGTAATGGGTTTGAACGCCGCGGGACTTTGCACGCTCCCATGAACTCAGCGGCCGCAGCCGAGGGGCGCTCTGGGACGAGTGCTTTGCTTTACTGATTAATTCTCCAATCAATTACGCTTTTCAAGCACACAGGAGCGGGCGGACCGCGCGGAGGGGAGGCTTTCGCAATTAGGAAATAGCACCGATACGCAAGCAAGACTTTACTCGATCTTCCCGGGCAGAAAAGGGAACGTCCTCGAGCTCCATTGGGTCTTTGCAAAATCCCAGTAGTTTAAAGGAAGCCCTTGGATGAGAGGAGAACAAATGACTACTTTTTGAAAACATTTACCCCATGGAGTGCGAGAGAGGACCGAGTGGACAAACAGACTGACCTGCTGTCCGTGGTAGAAGACCGCCAGGAGGAACATGGCCATCAGCAGCAGAGACGTCTCTTTGGTGCCCAGGAAGTTCCTGCAACAATAGGCGACGTGTCACAATGTGTTGAAAAGGTCTGTGTAGACCTTTATACAGTATTTTTACATAGAATTCTAAGCTGCATCAGTTTATCAGTTTGAAACTATGGGGGGGGGGGGTGCTTTGGTGGTTATTGTGTAAAAACAATAAAATATCAATGGCCAGTTCTATAGCTTCTACAACAGTTTTAAGCAGAGCAGCATAATTACACAGGGTTTTCTAATCATCAAAAACCCTCTAACACGATTAGCGAACACAATGTACCATTAGAACCTCTGCACACCGACGTTACTCCATTAATAATCACCTGATAATCACCTGATAATCAATAGGCATTCACATTAACAATGTCTAGACTGTAATCCTGAATCATTTAATGCGATCCTCAGCAGTGTTTTTCCTTTAAAAAATAAGGACATTTTAAGTAACCCCAAGTTTTGAGCAGTAGTATCCAAATACATATTTTTCTTTCCATACGCCCCATCTACAGATGATGACCTTTTGTCCTTAAAAAAACCAATATAAGTATGATATTAAATGAATGTCATTGTCTCCACCAAAACCAAAAAAACATCCATCCATTGTCTTTGCTTAATCACATACCTGTCAAGTTTTGAATTTGAAAATAATGAACATTTTCCTGCATCCGCTGAGACCCGTCCCATCACCACAACCGAGCTCCAGGACGCGGTACTTTCCCGACAAAAAAAGACACTTGACAGCTACACAACCTCGCAACAACTGACACCCAGGCCACTGCAGGCGGCATTTATTACAAGGCTAGAGACAGAGTTCAGTTTGTTTGTTTATATATATATATATATATATATATATATATATATATATATATATATATATATATATATATTATATATATATTTTTGTAATAATACGGGAAAGAGGGGCAAACATACGGTAGTTTCCTTGTCAAAACAAGACACTTGACAGCCATGCTTTATCCGGGACAACATCTGAGCAAAGGTGCAAAGACTTCCCTGTCCCCACACACACACACACACACACACACACACACACACACACACACACACACACACACATGCAAAGACAATACAACTGTAAATTACACTTTTCTGTAGTTGGTGACTGATTGTTTGTTATGGACTCGGAGGTCTTTACCCCGACCTCTGAGTCAAATTACCCCATTTTAGTTTTGTCTATTTAAAGGCACACTGTGTAATATTTTAGATTAGACCATTGTCAGCAATACAAAGCATGATCCTAATGACCAGCTAGACACAGATAACGCTGTTGTTACAGTGGGTAATCAAACAATGGATTTGGATGGGACTTAACTTATTTAAAATCAGACATTTGGCTATCTTTAGTCAATATCTCCAAACTGGAGACGTCCCCCCTCCCAGTAAAGTTACAGTCAGGTTTTAGGAGAGATGAGCCGCTAACAACAAAAACAAGTTTTTTAATCATTTATCAACGATAAAAATAACTATATTAAAATAAATGTTTGTGTTAGTTTCCTGATTATTGGTTGAAATGTTACGCGGTGTGGCTTTAAGATGAAATCTGCCTAAACTATATATTGTTTTATTTATTCAAGTTTCACCTGTATATACAGCTTGTATTTCAAAATCGCAGAAGAATATAATATTACATGAAATCAATAAAAAAAAAAAAAGATTTTAAACATAGAAATGTGGGCCCTCTGAAAACTATAATCATGCATATGTCCTTAGTACTTGGATTGGGCCTTTTGCTCTAATGACTGCCTTAATGTGGTTGCGTGGCATGGATGCTCTCAGCCTGTGGCTCTGCTGAGGTGTTATGGAAGACCAGGATGCTTCAACCAGAGGAATCTGACATCTGAAGCCCATGTCCAGGATCCGTCTGTGTGGAGGCTCTTGATGCACTGACTCCAGCCTCAGTCCACTCCTTGTGAAGGTCCCCCACACTTTTGAATGGCCTTTTCCTGACAGTCCTCTCCAGACTGCGCTCATCCCTGCGGCTTGTGCACCTTTTTCTTCCACACTTTTGCTTCCACTTAACTTTCTATGAATGTGCTTTGATCCAGCACTTTGAGAACATCAACTTCTT
Organism: Proterorhinus semilunaris; assembly: GCA_021464625.1. NCBI lineage: Eukaryota > Metazoa > Chordata > Actinopteri > Gobiiformes > Gobiidae > Proterorhinus > Proterorhinus semilunaris. The sequence continues at coordinate 2,491,083 of CM038358.1, read as the reverse complement.
TTGCTCTGACCTTTTGAGGCTTTTGTCAGTAATTGTTTTCTGCACAACTTTCAGGTCAGCAGTCTGAACCCATGATGGTGGATTCTACTGAACCACTGAGAGACCATTCAAAGTCTCAGGGACCCTTTGCAGGGGTTTTGGATTCATTAGCTAACGACAGGGTGACACTTTGAGCTACAATATAGTCCCTTTTCACAATATTCTAATTTTCAGAAATTTAGATTTGGGGTTTTTTACAAGCTGTAAGCTAAAGTGACATGTAACATGTCTGCTTGTAAAAAAATAAAAATAAACATCTCAGAAAATTTGAATATTTTGAAAATGGACTGTAAGCCACAATCATCTAAATTAGAGCAGACACAGGCTTGACATATGTCACTTTGCATGTCATGAGTCTATATCATATGTTTCAAATTCTAAATTTCAGATTTTCACGATATTCTAATTTTCTGAGTTGCACCTGTATATATTAGTGCTGACCAACGATTAAAATATTTAATCGCGATTAATCGCATAAATGTCATAGTTAACGGGACTATACGGAGTTTAAAAATGTTAAAACTAAGTATTTTCCTCCCCCTACATGTTCCAGCCATGTCCTAATGTGTAGAATGAGCCCAGACCTGTTCACCACAACTGCCTCTAAAATCCTGCACTGTCACTCACAAAGGTGTTACTTCAGGTCTGAAGTACCGTCATGCACCAGCTTAATAATCACAAATTAATCGGAAATTTGTATTTAATAAAAAGAAACAACTGATATTTTTAGTTTGCTTTTAAATACTTGAACTTGTAAACATTCAGTGTTTCTACAAATAAAAAGTTCTTAAGTTTCCTTTGCATTTAAGAAATACATTGAATGTTACAAAACAATGTCAACTTTACTACTTTATAATGATCATAATTATTTGATTATATATTATTAGGGCACTTAGGTATTGCTTTTATGTTCTCCAAACTTACTTTGCCCTGCTTCATTATTTGTCAGATGTTTTGACCTGAGCGGCGCTTTCACTTTTCTTTGTCTTACGCTGAGCAGGGAAGCGTTATATTATTGTTTTCATCCTGAGCCAGGCGGGTGTTTTCCGAACAACTTTATTGGGAATGATGCAGTTTGTTACCTTGACCTGGACATTTACAGCGTTAGATGATGTTCCATATACGACACATATCAGCGCCTTTTCCATGTCAGATGTCCATTAACAACAACAACGCCTTGGCCATTGTTTGGATCCTCAAGAGGTCCCACTCTGCTGACTTCAATCGTTTTTGGGTGGATACAACACTGGAGGAGAGCGTCCTTCTGCCTCGCTCAACTATCAGTGAGTTTACGTGCCGTTTGTGGCGTACAGCGGCTCGTTTCCTGATAAGTTCATTAGCATTTTCAAAAGTGTCTTAATCACGCGTTAAAAAAAATGACCCCGTTACATAGATTTGCGTTAACGCGATCATTTGGACAGCACTAGTATATATATATTTTCTTATTTTGTTTTTTGTAAAAATCGTTTTTGTGACCAGGGCAAAAAAAGTAGGGTTATTTTCAGGCACGGTCAAATCATTTAAAGATCATACTTACAATAAAAATATAAAACATGGGACCTTTCATCAGGCGGCGGACATTATTTGTGTGAAAAGAGTCAAACGAAGTCCAGTGAGACGCAGCAGAGTCGTATTGTTGCCCGGGTCACATGGTGCTGTCAGAGGAAAGGTCGTGGTGCCTTCACAGACAGGCCTCAGGGTGGGATTTCTCACCTCTGCATAATGTGATCAGGGAACAAAGGTCAGCGCTGCTCGACAGTCTGAGTGTTCGCACCGTACGCCCTCGTACTCCTCTGTCTGCTGACCTCACACGCCAACCAACGCCGCCGCAACGCAGTGCCACGCTACCACGCTACTACGCTACCATGCTACCATGCTACCACGCTACCGAGCAGGATCAGGGGGTTTGATAGGTAACGTGGGGAGTTTTTTGCTTTATTGGGGGTCTGGGGACTCAGAACCAGTCAGTATCTGGTGTGACCACCATTTGCCTCATGCAGTGCAACACATCTTCTTCGCATAGAGTTTATCAGATTGTCCATTGTGGCCTGTGGAATGTTGGTCCACTCCTCTTCAATGGCTGTGCCAAGTTGCTGGATATTAGTGGGAACTGGTACACGCTGTCGTATTCGCCGGTCAAGCACATCCCAAACATGCTCAATGGGTGACATGTCCGGTGAGTATGCTGGCCATGCAAGAACTGGGACATTTTCAGCTTCCAAGAATTGTGTACAGATCCTTGCAACATGGGGCCGTGCATTATCTTGCTGAAACATGAGGTGATGTTCATGGATGTATGGCACAACAATGGGCCTCAGGATCTCATCACGATATCTCTGTGCATTCAAAATGCCATCAATAAAATGCACCGGTGTTCTTCGTCCATAACAGATGCCTGCCCATACCATAACCCCACCACCACCGTGGGCCACTCCATCCACAACATTGACATCAGCAAAGCGCTCACCCACACGACGCCACACACGCTGTCTGCCATCTGCCCTGACCAATGTAAACCGAGATTCATCCGTGAAGAGAACACCTCTCCAACGTGCCAGACGCCATCGAAGTCTGTTACGGCGACGAGCTGGAGTCAGGTCAAGACCCCGATGAGGATGACGAGCTGGAGTCAGGTCAAGACCCCGATGAGGACGACGAGCTGGAGTCAGGTCAAGACCCCGATGAGGACCACGAGCTGGAGTCAGGTCGAGACCCCGATGAGGACGACGAGCGTGCAGTTGAGCTTCCCTGAGACGGTTTCTGACAGTTTGTGCAGAAATTGTTTGGTTATGCAAACCAATTGTTTCAGCAGCTGTCTGAGTGGCTGGTCTCAGACGATCTTGGAGGTGAACCTGCTGGATGTGGAGGTCCTGGGCTGGTGTGGTTACACGTGGTCTGCGGTTGTGAGGCCGGTTGGATGTACTGCCATATTCTCTGAAACGCCTTTGGAGATGGCTTATGGTGGAGAAATGAACATTCAATGCACGAGCAACAGATCTGGTTGACATTCCTGCTGTCAGCATGCCAAGTGCACGCTCCCTCAATGCTTGTGGCATCTGTGGCATTTTGCTGTGAGACAAAACTGCACATTTCAGGGTGGCCTTTTATTGTGGGCAGTATAAGGTACACCTGTGCACTAATCATGATGTCAGATCAGTATCTTGATGTGGCACACCTGTGAGGTGGGATGGATTATCTCAGCAAAGCAGAAGTGCTCACTATCACACATTTGGACTGATTTGTGAACAATGTTTGAGAGAAATGGTAATATTGTGTATCTGGAATGAATTTTAGATCTTTAAGTCCATCTCATGAAAAATGGAGCAGAAACAAAGGTGCTGCGTTTATATTTTTGTTGAGTGTACATTGTAAATAGTATTCACATACAGTATATATTAAGTAAACTCTACTTTCAGTGCAGTACTTAGGTAAATCTACTTACTGACCACCTCTGCTGATTGGCCAGTATTATATGTTCGTGCTATACAGATCCAGATACCCCTCAGTTATAATGAGCCACACACAAGTGAGAGCCTAGATGGAGCAATGTCTACGTCACATCAGTGGCGCCAAAAGGTTAACGCCCCTATTCGGGGGGAAACAGAAGCTCCGTACATCGGAATGAATGAGAAAAGATCGTCTGAAAACTTTTAATTTACACATGAAAAAACGTTTTCTTTGTTTATTTAATTATCGAACGTGAAAACGAAGCCATGGAAGTGACAATTCACAGAGAAGACGGTTAACGTTTTAAAACTGAGCTGCTAAACCCACTGTGATCAGACTCGTCTGTGACATTTGCCTGTGTAACTTTTCCTCTGGATGCTTTATAATGTCACTACAACAGCTTCAGCTTTTAGTCTGTTACTTTTATATTATCAGTAAATTAAAATCATACAGCCTACAATGTAGTTTTATAACTTATGAGAGCAAATGGGATGGTTCGTTCAGCAGCTAATGCTAACGCTAATGTGCGTTTTAAAACCGATAGAAACATGAATTAGTCCTAATGCGGAACAGGTTTGATGAGTTTCAATAATTAACTATTAAAGACGTTACACAAAGTGTATAATACACGGCCACAATGTGGAGCCGTTTCCTCAGTAATGAGCTCGGACATGGCCATAACAGATGCTAGTGATCGATAAACTCGCTCATATAAAAAATTGTGACTTGATGTGTCTGTAATCAAGAACAGACATTGTCCTGTAGTTCTGATCTCTGGTTTGGAATATTTTATCCTCCGAACAAGAAATAGTCCCTCTTTCACATACACACTAATGCAAATTTTACCTCTCAATTTACCTCCCCCAAAAGGGGGCGTTGCCCAGTAAAAGTTCCTGGATGTTGCTCCCATCTATAACTGAATTATCAGCCAATCAAAATTGAACGTACAGTGACAGTCCCTCAGGCCTTCTGTGTATCAGTACAGCTGTCCCCTTTGTTTACTCACCTGGGACAACTGCTAAACTGCACTTCTCTTGTGAAATGTGAGAACGAGGCCGAATGAAGTGGATTCATTAATCATGGATATTTGGCGCCTCTCCCTCATGAAGAGCTCTGGTAGAAACGCAGCGGGACAGAGTTACTTTGGTCCAGGGGGAACAGGTGCGGGACTCACTGTGTGTTGTGATGCACGGTGTCGTAGCGGATGAACAGCGCGGTGTAGAAGGCCTCGGTGAGCAGCGAGTAGATGCCCATCATGAGCAGGAGGATGGCGAGCTTCAGCACAGAGTTGAGGCGCAGGAACACAGCACAGGTCACCATGGCCAGCACCCCCGTGAACACGAAGTACTGCGGAGAAACACATTCATGTTTGGACCTGGGCTGGATGGGTGTCCCGATCCGAAAATTCTTTGGTGGCAACTATGGTAACTGTCAAAATGCAGATTTCTAGTCTTAATTGTATATAACATAATCTAGTCTTGCCTATATCTCCGTAATTCTTGGGCCAATTCACACTCTCGATTCATCAGTTTGGACGATAACGATTTTAAATCGATTTTATTGGATTTTCTGATCTTTCATAATAAGACAACTGCTCAGAGTCCAGAGCATTAATATTTAGATTCATAATATAGCCTACAATTAGGCCCATTAGAACATTTTATTTCTCTTTTTCTTTGTCTGCGCTCAAAAGTAAAACTTCTAAATAAGCCATGGAGTTTCCAAAAGCATTTTCGTTTTCTCATCCTCATGGAGCGGCGGACACGATTTTACGATTTAGCCATTTTCCACATCGTCTGTTTTTAAAAGGATGAATTAATTGAATTAATTTGATTTATCGCCCAGCCCTAATTCACACAAAACAAACCTGTTCAAGGTCACCTCTTCTGGCACATATGCACTAAAGTGGTGACAATATCCAACAATGTGTGTGATGTTGGCCATAAGAATGATGAGGCAGGTTTGTGAATCCAATCACTAGCAAATAATGATTAGGGAAAACATTTGGACATTTTCTTTTTGGAAATTCCTTTTTTTTGTTTCTCTCCCATAGAGTTGTATAGACACCTGCTCCGACTGAAATAGAATTCAATAAAACGCAACCTATTGGTGGGTCTGGACCCAAAAGCGGGTCGTGGAACAGTTTTCAGTGGGTCACGAGCCTTTCCCCCAAAACCTTTCATATTTATGTACAGAAAAAGTATAGACACACTACTTCAGTCTGTTAAAATGACTTCTCAGGTCGTCCTGATCATCATGACATGTTTTGGCTTATTCAACAACAATTTTGGAGGAAAATAAAATATTTGGGTCGCGACTCTCAGGGGGGTTGTGGGTCCTGACACTATACCAGAGCCACTGTCGTAGACCACTCCAGTGTTTCCCAACTGGGGGTACTTGAGGACCTAGCAGGGGATCTATTTAAGATTGTTAAAAATATAAATATGACAGGAAAAGCTATATTTTGCAGTAAAATGTGGAGTTTGGAGAGAGGGCAACATAGTCTTTTTACTAATTTGTATTAGTAATTTGTATTAGTAAAATAGTAAGAATATTTGCTTTCTAAATACACTTCAACACTTGAGGCAGGGGGTGACTGAATGGTCCACTGGAGAACTGGGGCTCCAGTCTCCGGCAAAAATAGACTTCTTGTGGAATCTCTCCGTTGCCGCCGGAAGGCCTCGGTAGCTGGACCCGGACTACCGGGTTTTAATGTGGACTTTAATGTGGACTAACCCCCGGCTCACATTAAATCCGGTTAAGGTCCGGTACGGCGTCCGCAATCTTAGAAAGTCATTAAAACCAATGTTGCACACTCACACTGCTCCGCGAGGTCCGGGTCCGGCTACCGAGGCCATCCGGCGGCAACGGAAAGAATCCACAAGAAGTCTATTTTTGCCGGAGACTGGAGCCCCAACGGATCAAGCTGGGGGGTTACTGTAGCCACGACATAGCAGTCATTTTCAAAGCCAAAATTGTTTAAAGAGCTAGGAGTGCCATGGGTCAGGAACGACCAACTCTACAGTGAAAATAACAGAGCGAGGAAACTGAATTTCACCACAATAGTGATCGAGTTTGCTGAGCAGAAGGCACGGAAAGTTCACCTCTGACGGGTGAGTGCAAGTTTTTTCCCCCGCTTATTACCACAACTGATCGGCGTATCAAGTTGTGGTGGGGCCATCGTTGCGCAGTAACTTAAGCTAAGGTGGTGTGTTCAGTTTGCGCTCTGTTTTTGATCGTAGGCTGGTTGCAGGTCATGCATATACCGCAGTCATTGTCCATGACACTAATGATCGTGTGTGTGTTCTTCTTTCCCTCTGTGGTCAAATGTGTGTGTGTGTTCTTCTTTCCCTCTGTGGTCAAATGTGTGTGTGTGTTCTTCTTTCCCTCTGTGGTCAAATGTGTGTGTGCGTGTTCTTCTTTCCCTCTGTGGTCAAATGTGTGTGTGTGTGTTCTTCTTTCCCTCTGTGGTCAAATGTGTGTGTGTGTTCTTCTTTCCCTCTGTGGTCAAATGTGTGTGTGTGTTCTTCTTTCCCTCTGTGGTCAAATGTGTGTGTGCGTGTTCTTCTTTCCCTCTGTGGTCAAATGTGTGTGTGTGTGTTCTTCTTTCCCTCTGTGGTCAAATGTGTGTGCGTGTGTTCTTCTTTCCCTCTGTGGTCAAATGTGTGTGTGTGTTCTTCTTTCCCTCTGTGGTCAAATGTGTGTGTGTGTTGAGACATGTATGGATGATAATTGTCATTGTACATGTGTCACTTGTTTTCGTGCCTTGGGCTGTAAAGTTCGGTTCTGTGGGAAGTGGATTTATGCTTGTTGTTGCACACGGTTGGGTCGAGATGGCAAGGGTTGGATGGGGGGGGGGCAACAATTTGGAGATGCCCCCCCCCCCCCGAGTATTTTGCACACTGCTTTTACTATTGCTACTATTGCCGTGACAACAAGGCCATTATGTTGACAAAAACACTGCACTTTAGTGGAGAGAAGAGAAACTTCAAAGAGCATATAAGACGGGCATGACACAGTATGACACACTGTTGGAACAAAGTTTTCCTTGAAATCGTTCCAAACATAAACATGTTACTCTTATTTGATTGTTTTATTGTGTGGCCGGTGTCTCTTTCTGTTGTGCTGTCTCAGGACACACTGAAGAATTAAAAGAACATAAGTATAGAGAAAAGTCGCCATCCTACTGCCCACTGCGGCCGCTCTCTCGTATGAGCCTGTGGTCGGCACATTAGTGTCACTGTCCTCATGGGTGAGTGGCATATGTGAAGACGTGGAGATGATCTGTGCTGAGGTACCTCAGGGTAGAAGCAGATGTCGGGAACAGCCACAGACTGATTATACGTCTGATTCCTGAGCGCACTGGGCTTAAAGTCGCACCACAGCTGCAACACAAACACATGCCCACTTTTAATGACAATACTCAACTCTGTACATAACTGTCACCAACAAAAGGATGTTCCAGATTGTCCATGCATTCATCCATGTTTTCTATGACTCACGATGTTGATCATGGCGGCCAGGAAGTTGGTGAGGATGGAGAGGCAGACGATGGCGTGCCGGGCGGTGGAGGTCTCGTTGATCCAGCAGCAGGCCTTCCTCAGCACCAGGGGCAGACACTTGTAATCCTCCGCCGTGGTGACCAGGAGCAGGCAGGAGTGCAGCACGATGAGGATGGAGAACTGCACGGACATCGTCACAATGCTGCAGCCGCGGGTCACAGGGGGGGAGGGTTCAGGTTAAACCAAGTGTGCAAACCCTTTGACTAGAAAATACATTTGTACAAGGATGTTATTAAGTGCAGTGATAACACTCCTTCCTCCTGTGAGACTTTGGAAGAGGATAGAAAATCAGCGCCTCGCCAAGCAGTTTGAATAAACACCAAAGACATTCATAAATAAATTAGCCTACGCCCCTGGGCTCACGCTAAAAGGCCAAACCAAACTGAATGGTTGTGTCCTGAGTTAGAGCTTGTAGGAAGTTTAGACTTTTCAAATGGGCAGTGTTGGGGAGGATTCTTTGAAACCAGTACTGCACTGTATTCTGAATACTTGGAATAGTTTCACTTTGATTTGTCTAGTCATAACATGACTAGACTTGTTCCTCCCCTCCTGGAACGGCCACCTGCCTATTGAGGCAAAAGTCCCATACAAACAGAAGTTGGACTTCATTGGTCTCAATGACCAATGAAGGTCACAGTGTTGGTTCTACTGGATCTGAGCGCTGCCTTTGATACAGTCGACCATACTATTCTTTTAACTCATTTAAAACACATCGGCCTCTCTGGTGTTGTCCACCAATGGTTTACATCCTACCTCACAGACAGGACATTCATGGTAAGTGTGGATACTTGCTCCTCCAAGGTCCATAATATTACACGTGGGGTGCCCCAGGGTTCGATTTTAGGCCCAGTGCTTTTTAACCTGTATATGCTCCCTCTTGGTGATGTCATCAGGAGACATGGAGTCAACTTTCATAGTTACGCTGATGATACACAGTTGTACATCTCCATGTCTCCTGAGGACACCAGGCCAATGGATGCACTTTTTAACTGAATTTTAGATATTAAATCCTGGATGGCAGAAAACTTTCTCCAGCTTAACCAGGACAAAACTGAAGTTTTAGTCATCGGTCCTCAGGCCCAGAGAGAGAAACTTTTACCCACTACAGGCATTGTCTTTTAATCCTTCCTCACAGGTGAAGAACCTGGGTGTGATTTTTGACTCTGAGCTGACTTTAATTCCACACATTAAGAATATCACAAAGATAGGTTTTTACCATCTAAAGAACATAGCCAGAGTCCGCCCCATTCTCTCTCGGGCCAACACGGAGACGCTAATGCATGCTTTTATCACCAATCGTATCGACTACTGTAATGCGCTGCTTTCTGGTCTTCCCAAAAAGAGGATCTCAGGTTTACAACTTTTACAAAATTCAGCAGCTCGTGTCCTGACGAAGACCAGGAGGCGGGACCACATTACACCGGTTTTAGAGTCGCTGCATTGGCTCCCCGTGTGTTTCAGGATCCATTTTAAACTTCTTTTAATGGTTTTTAAATGTCTTAATGGTCTTGGTCCTTCTTATCTCTCAGAACTGATTTTACCTTATGAACCTTCGCGGTCCCTTCGCTCCTCTGGCAGGGGTCTCCTAGTTATTCCTAAAGTCAACAGAAAGACTCACGGCGAGGCGTCTTTCCAATATTATGGCCCTCGCCTCTGGAACGACCTGAGGAGGAGCTCAGGACCACAGAGAACGTTCATGTATTTAAGAGCAGGCTCAAGACCCACCTTTTTAGTTTAGCTTTTAACTAATATTTACTTATATTAACCTTATTTACCAGTTTTAGTTCTATTATTTCTTTAGTTTCCCTCTTTTTATCCTGTGCTAATTCACGCACAGTTTTAGCTGTTTTTAATGTATCTCTTATTAAATATTAATTTATTTTTTATGTGTGTATATATATATATATATATATATATATATATAATTTTTATTGTATTTATTTATCTATTTTTTATTAATTTTATTTATTTATTTTTTATTTTCTTCTAATGGTTCCTCTGAGGGAGCCCTCTGCCCCAGGAGTGCTGGTTGGCTGCGGCTATGCGGGCGCTCTCCTGGGGGTGCCTGGATGGAGGTAGGACGTCTCTCCTACACCTACTCCGGGCCCCCTGGGTTGGCGCTCTGTGGCTGTGGCCGATGGGCTGCTCCTGGTGCAGACGGCTCCTTGGATGATGTTTCCTCTTTCGGTCCATCTGTACCCAGCCTTACGTACTCAACTCTATGTCCATTTTTATTTAAAGGGCTACTAAACACCCCTTCCAGAGCTTACTCCACCCACTCCCAAAAAAACTGGAAACGGACCGGGGCTCGTCGACGTCCTGGAGCTCTGTTCAGCTGAAGCCTCGACACTTTCTAACATATCCAACCGAATCACGCCGTTACCTTTGTCCTGGGAAACGTCTGGAGGTTTTATTCATACTTTGTGACCCGTTCCTCGCGTTTTGAGTCCGTTTGGAGACACTTTTGAAGGGGAAAAAAACTGCGAGTCGAGTGCGGCTAACGGCTAAGCTAAAGAGCTAACGGCTAAGCTAAAGCTAAGCTAACACTAGCCGCTGTTCGCTTCGGAAGTGAGCGCTGTGTTGTGCTGCGGTGCTAGCGTTAGCTCTGAACAAACGCAAGAAAATGCCAAAACCGACCAAAATAGAGGCGAAGCAACAGGCAGATTCGGCGGCGGAGGAGGACTATGTAAGCCTCAGTCGAGTCACTGAACTCATGGAGCAGCAGAGGGCAATGTTCGGGGAATTAATTCAACAGCAGCAGGAAAACTTCAAAGGATTTATCAAACTCATCATGGAATCAACAAACACCCGCATGGATTCACAGTTAAAAGACATTCAAGAAATAAAAACAAGCCTGCAGTTCACGCAAGGTGAGGTGGACACTATAAAAGAAGAAAAAAGGAAACTCACTGAGCGCACGGACACAATACAAAACGATTTCTATAAAGTATGTGACAATCTGCATATAATCACGGATAAACTGGAATATTTGGAGGGGCAGAGCCGCAGGAAAAACCTGGTCTTTGAGGGAGTGTTGGAGTCGCCTGGGGAGACCTGGGCTGACGCAGAAGAAAAAATCAAACAATTGCTGAGGGAGAAACTACAACTACAACACCCGGTGGAAATGGAGAGGGCCCACCGCGTAGGGAAACCTGGCGGGAGAGACTGGCCGAGACCTATCATCGCCAAACTACTGCGTTGGAAGGATCGAGAAGCAATCCTGCAGCGCGCTAAACAACTCAAAGGAACTAAAATCTACATAAACGAGGACTACACGGACTCCATTAAAAGGAAACGAAAAGAACTGATGCCGGAGATGAGAGCTGCACGGGAACGAGGAGACATAGCTTTTTTGCGCTATGACAAACTCATTGTACGTCCGCGCACCAGTACACCAAATCAAGCTTAAACACCTGGAAAAACGTATGGATTTTGGTATGTAAAAACACATAATTTCACATGTCCTGTAATACATTTACTCACTCAATGATGTCCAATCATACTTCATATGCCACTGACGGCAGTGACCTAGGATTACAGCAAAGGATTTTGGACTGTGAGCTCTTGGAGTTAAAAACTTCAGAGTACACTGAACATAATGCACTGGACTTGGAAGATCAGTTGGACCCAGATAACCTGTTCTTAACATCTAACGCAAATAGTTGCAAATACTACACTGAGAATGAATTTAATATCTCTGTTAAAACAAAAGGGAAATTCTCAATTATCCATTTCAATAGTAGAAGCATGTACGCGAATTTTGATGCAATCAAAGAATACTTACAACAGTTTGAGAAACCATTTAGTGTCATTGCAATATCAGAAACATGGTTTAATGAGGATAAAGGCATCGTTTTTGAGTTAAACAGTTATACTTTAAACTATGTAAATAGAACCAATAAAGGGGGAGGAGGAGTTGCAATATATGTCCACAAGAAATTTAAATATAAAATATTAGAAAAAATGACAGCATCAATAAACAACTTGCTCGAATGCCTATCAATAGAAATTATCAATGCAAAAAAGAAAAACATAATAGTTAGTTGTTTATACAGGGCTTACATCATACTTCACATATAATTCAATTAAATAAATATATAAGTTGAATGGTTTAAATCTGTGAATTGATGGTGGAAGATAGAAGAGTCGTAAAAATAACGGAAGAGTTAAGGTAACAGAGTTATAGGACTACGCGTTGGGTTCATCCCTCTAAAAGCCGTAAGGTACGTGGCTAGGACCTCCCAGATCCGTGGACACACGGAACAAATACTACAGAGTTGGGGACTGTAGAACTTAAAGGGTCGAGGACCCACAAGAGTACTTAAAGGGTCGTGGACCCAGGGTCGTGGACCCAAATAAAGAGTACTTAAAGGGTCGTGGACCCAGGGTCGTGGACCCAAATAAAGTGTACTTAAAGGGTCGTGGACCCAGGGTCGTGGACCCAAATAAAGAGTATTTAAAGGGTCGTGGACCCAGGGTCGTGGACCCAAATAAAGTGTACTTAAAGGGTCGTGGACCCAGGGTCGTGGACCCAAATAAAGTGTACTTAAAGGGTCGTGGACCCAAATAAAGAGTATTTAAAGGGTCGTGGACCCAAATAAAGAGTATTTAAAGGGTCGCGGACCCAAATAAAGAGTATTTAAAGGGTCGCGGACCCAAATAAAGAGTATTTAAAGGGTCGCGGACCCAAATAAACAGTATACTTTCACGAGGAAAAGCACGTAAGTTTACAATGAATAAAGGACGAAACGAAGGTAAGAGAATGTGTGAATTAAAAACTTGTGAAGAATGGGTGAGGGATTTGGGAAATTCCTCACCATGGTGGAAATGGTAATAATAATGATAATGATAATAATAATGATGATGATAATTTAAACCCAAATTAAAATTATACTGAGGATGGTAATGACAACTGGGAAGTATCAAGATCTCGTTTTGCATTCTTTTGCTGTTGTTTCTTTATTTAATTGTTGTTCTTGTTGCTTGTTCTTGCCTTGCCCATGTTCCCTTGTTTGTGATGTGTTATATGTATATGTTATTGTTTTATTCTGGGATGGGCGCTTATAAGCCTTTGGCTTCGGCCCACTCCCTTTGAGCAGACAAACTGCTCAAATAAATAAATAAATAAATAAAAAAAAATCAGAGAAAGAGGCGTGGCGGGAGGCTTTGGGGGGACGCGGGGAGGGGGAGTGTGTGGGCGGTCTCTGCTCTGTTGACAGTCTCAGACCATGTGTGACCGGGACTGACTGACCCCCGTTATGCCGCATTTAAACGATGTGGCGCCACTTTCCCGGACACTGCAGCCTCTCGTACCGGCTAGCTTCTCCGGACATGTGGCGCCGCTGTCCCGGACTCTCGAGCCTGTCGTACCGGCTACATGCCGAGCACACGCGGCGGACATTTGGCGCTCGTATCTTCCCGTTCCCCCTCCTGGCTTTAGCGGACACTCAGTCACACACTGCCCCACTCTGAGCCTCCAAGGCAGGGGATGGCTAACCGCTGCCCCGGTGTCTGTGAGCTCTCCCTGGGGGAGACTACAGTAAAAAGCCCTCAGCCCCGTCTCATAAGCACGAACAGCCCTGATTATCTCTGTCTGCCCGATACAGCTTTATCGTGTCTGTAGTTTCAACGTGAAAACATCCAGCCATGTCACTAAAGAAGTGAATCTGGGTATTTTGGGGTTACATTTGTCTTTTTTAAGGAGGAGAAGTCGGGGATGTGAGTGCTGTGGTTCACACACGGAGCGGAGCGGAGTCCGTAGATCAAATCCCCGTCTCGGGTCTTCTCTCCTCATCCTCCCACTTCCTGGCCGCTCTGTGCGGCCGGTCCCTGGCCGCTCTGTGACCGGCATGTTGGGCTCACGTCACAAAACAGCTACTAAACTACCTGACTAAAGTTACTGCACTAGAAGCGCTGCGCTAAAGAACTAACTAAATACTATGCTAATAAATTGCTAACTTGAAAATCGATGTAAAACGCCTGCTCGCTATTCCAACTCGCTACGGGGGCGTGTGCGAGACTTGGCTTTTATACCCGAGCGGCAGAGCGACGGACGTCACACACACAAAGTGACGTCACACAGCTGCCAGAGCGAATGGGGAAGACAGACACAAAATTCAAATGTAGTGCAGCCGAAAATGTAGAGAGGGCGCTACACAGACGGTTTTAGGCTCAAAAGTGAGATTTTATCTCATTTGCACTAAAATGTCAAAACATTTACCAGGACATGTAGAGAGCACTATAACAAACATATTTATGCAGTTTATAAGCTCAAAGAAGTTGATCTGGTGCTTAGTTGTCCTTTAAGACTTTTTAACTGCTGGCTGTCTGTACGTATGTGTCTGTGTGTCTGTGTGTCTGTGTGTGCGGGTGGGGTGGTGGGGTTGTAGTTTTTATGTATATTTACTGGTGGGGACGATTTTAATGATTTTTAAGCACTGTAAAGCACTTTGTGTTACATTTTGTATGAAAAGCGCTTTATAAATAAAGTTTGATTTGATTTGATTTGAATGAGATGTTAAACGTAATGCAGACTAGAAAATGTTTTAGAAGTTCTTAGGCAATGTTTTTTCTAGTTTATTCAATTAGATTTAGCTAAAATATGGTTTGGCTAACACGTGTCATGTCATTAAACAATTTATTTTATGTTTAAAGCAAAGTAAATGGTCAAATTTGGAGACTAACGTGTCCGGCATAGTTACGTTAAAGTTTAAAACTTAATCCACACAGTTTGTTTAGCTCTGCAGACATTGATTCTAATCATTAACTTACTCAGTTTACAAAATTGAAGCTCTGAAGAAGCTTCTGACAAAATGGAACAATCAACAATGGAACAATCAACACGATTTACAATCTGTCATTCACATGCAAAAACGCTTTCTAATACCGCCACTGTTTCCAACGCCACATCCGCGACGCTCTGAAGCCCTATTAGCTAACTGTTGTAGCATTAGCCGTTTTGTTTACATATGACTTTATTCAGCGGAACACTCTGACGTCGTAAATCCTAATTTTCAAGTGGGACAAAACACATGTATTCTAAATACATGTATTCCGTTACTACCCAACACTGCACATGGGCCGCTACACACATAATCCCCACAGTCAGCACTGAGTTATGCAAATGAAAACATACATCCACTTTTTATATTTGTCGCTTGCTTTTCTTTTTCTGCCACACATGCCTTCTAAGTGTGTGTCCACACTTAGTTCTGCTGCTATCACTTTATCACTTACTTTATACACATCCACATCTGTAAATATAATCCCACTGTTGTTCTAAATCAATTGTCGTCGTCTTACCATATTTAACTTTTTCTTTTGTATCTTATTTATTTAATATTCCTTATGCATGCCCCCTAAAGTTTAATAGCTTATTTTTATCTAAATTCTGTGTTATATGTTTTATGTTGCACATCAAGAAAAATTCCTAGTTTGTGAACCTGTTCTCAAACAATGGCAATAAAACCTGTTCTGATTCTGTGTCACTTCTTTACTCACGCTCACGACATGACGCTTCCCTGCTGTCTCGCTGGATTGGACTGCATGAACTTTAACCGACTTTAGGGTCTAGACTGGCCCACTTTCCCCCAGTTTTTAGTTCAACTTGTAGGGCAGAGGTCAGAGGTCGTATGATCGGTCCCAGCTGAGGACACTTTCTCTTTCTTTTTCTACAGCACCGGCCGCTCCATTAATAAACGTCCCGACTCTCCCGATTACCCAGCACGCCATTGCCTCCAGTGTGAAATGGTATCTCCCTGTTGAATGAATGAATGAAAAGGCACGGAAGTTCTTTCTGATTTCAATCTCTTAGTCATTATTTGAGAGATTTTTACATGACAAAAAAAAATCATCTTTGTGTAACTTTTATTTACTGTACGTCTAAAGCCTTTAAGCCCCGGCACCTGCTGAGGCCCAGTGAAACAGTGCGGTGATCCGGTTTACCTGGCAGAGGGCAGCAGGTTCTGGATGGTGGTGATGAAGAGGAGCACGATGAAGGCGCACACCAGGTTGGACTTGAAGACCTCGTCCCTCATCTGGGAGTACTGCAGGGACAGGGGACAGAGCGGTCAGCGAGAGACAGAGCCACACTGTCCTACACTGCAACACGTTAAAATGACTTCAATTAATAACATGTCTCCATATTTATGACATTCCCTTTGTAGAAAATAAATTAAGAAACTTTAAAGAGGAAATAAGAACACAGAGTTCAAAAGACAAGCAATCTTTGACACCAGTTAAATAGTCTACGTCTAAAAAAAAAGGGATAACACAAACTTCAGATGGCTCACATGTCTCAGTTCAAGTCATTTAAACTGTCAATGTTTGCAATGTGCAGTCAAAGCGCACATGAACGCACCACGAGTAACACACAGGCACATGCAGCAGGGCGACACCACGTACACAGAGCAGCGCAAACGCCACATTCAGAGGACTTCTCTTTGACCCAGTGCTACTATAGACTTTAGCCCATCAGTCAGGAGCAGGTGACCCGCAGAGCCAAGTACAGCAGAGGAAAACCCACGCAGACACAGGGAGAACATGCATGGCGCACGCCCGTGAACCACACCCCATATCACATTACATTAGCGCCGCGATACCGGTCTGGGACGGCTGCCGTTTGAACAGTTTGTGAAGAGGACGGCCTTTTAGTGGAGCATTTGCTCAACAAGGACCACAACCTCCTGAGGTAAGCTCCCGGGCTCGCGTCCCCGTACTGTAGGAAGAGAAGAGAATTGATAAAGGGAGGGAGGGTGGGGCTGGAAACCTCAAACGAGAGGACGAGGTCAGTAAATGGGGGGGGGGGGTTTAAATAGGCCGGCAGCCGGAAGGGGCGTGGGTGAGTTGTGGTCCTGCTCTCGAACCTCAGATAACTACTTCTCTCCATTTCGCTCACAAGGACCACAACCTCAGATAGTATTCACGAATAATACGTTTATTAACAATTGTTACAAATGTAGATAAGCCGTTCTGGGGATTCAATGAGGTAAGCTCCCGGGCTCGCGTCCCCAAAGAAGTTCCAAGAGTGGAACGCGCTTCCTGCAGATCCCGCAGATTGTGACATGTATAGATTTTGAAGGCTGAGGAAGAACAACAACCCAAGATCTTGATGAAATGATCAGGCACGCCTCGGCTGGACGCTGATGTGGCAGCCCCGACACTGATAGGAGTGCCCAGGGAAAAATCCGGGCACGTGAGGGACTCTGCAATACGAACCTAGATAAAGGAATAAACCAGGATCTAGTAATGGCAACCATGTTTGGTGAAAAAGCGGATCCTGTGGGGATGCACCTCTCTACTTCCTATGCTGGACGTAGTTGATGAGGGGCTCGAAAGGACTAAGGTAAGAATTCAGCTTAAAAAGATAAATGGGAACATAAACGCCGCTCCTGTAGGTCTTGCTTTCCTTGAGGCCAAGCAACCCTCGGGAATTGCCTGGATATGCTCGCACGAGTGAAACTTGCCGAGCCGGGCCTGCTCGACGGAAACGGCACCTAACGGAACTTGGGTAACGGATAAGCATGGTTACCAGGGAACGAGGGATCACTGGGCGGAAGGCAAGGATAACGGAGACCTGAAGCTTTGACTTTGGAGCAGCAACCGCAACTTCCTGAGCGGACCAGGAAGCAAGACGATCTACTGGCTGTATGAAATAGCAGGCACGGGAAGGCAACGGAGGTAGGATGTTCCTGAGAGAAGCTGCAGCTGGGCCAAACCTGTATCCCTTGAGGTATGCGGTGCACGGTGCATGCTTCGGACAGCTGACGATCTATACAGTGATACTGAGGCCCCGTCTACACGTAGCAGGGCATCTCAGAAACCGAAGATATTTTCCTACGATCTGGCCTATCATCCACACAAAACCGGAGTTTTATGTCGATAAAAATGAAGGCAAATAACCGTCCCACATCCGACATGTTCCTCAAAGACGGTAACAGCGGGTTTGGTTCAGACAGGTGTTACGACGAAAACTGCATGACTGCCAAGAAATTGACCCCCTCTTACCGCGCACAGATGAAATAACTATTTTACACCAGACAGGAGGGTTTCTGATGCAGGAGACTTTAGGATGAAGTCGTCCTCCCGGTGGAAACGGTAAAAGGAATGTTACTGTCGTCGCTGCTGCCGTTGTGGGAGTCATTACGTGCCAGGTCAGTCTATTGTCATGCGATCACTGGTCAGTCTGTTCAAGAAAGTTGTTTGCACATTGTACTGTTAATCTGACGGAAGAAATGCGTTTGTTTGTCAAGGTATAGCCTTGTGGCCTCGCAATTGTTTGGCAGGTCTGTTAAGCTATAACGGTGCATTTGGGACCACAGTTTATACGGCTGCATAGAAATAATGAATGTACTTGACAACGCATATGCGCGGTTAAGTGTGGATGCCGGTGTTTAAAAACCGAGGCTGTGTGGACTCAATTTTTTTTTTAGGCGGAGGGCGGATTTATAAATCCCCTGCTACGTGTGGACTAGGCCTGAGACACCGGCCCGGAGAGAGATGAATGGAGAGTGGTTATTCACACGCTGTAGCTGCTGCCTGTGAAGCCTCGGGACGAGGTACGGCAATGAAAGACCTGAACCACCCCCAAAAACGACTGAGAAGGAATCGCTGGCATCCACAGTAGCGACTGATGGAGGGGACGTCTCAGAACCCTTGTCGAACCATGGTGCATCTCCCTGCCGGCGAACCAAGCAGGACGGGTCATTTCCACGCCTGCGAAGGTACCTGGAGGGGGCAACTCGGTGCTTGGAACGACTACGTAGAAGGCATGGCCGGGGACGACAAGGCCAAAGGCATCGCTAGCAATAGCGGAAGCAATGCTTAACACGAAGAGGCACGGCTGAAGATGATGAAGACCTGAGACAGCGCTGGAGATGACTAAGGTGAAGGCAGCGAAGGGAACGAAATGAGGGGCGACGGTGGCGCAGATGGTAGAGTGGGTCGTCTCATGATCGGAAGGTCAGGGGTTCGAATCCCACCTCCTGAAGGTGCATGCTGTCGTTGTGTCCTTGGGCAAAGGGGGCATGGTTGAGACAATGCGGCGTCAGGGACGACCGAGGCGAGACCGGCTACTGAGGTGAGGGCGGCGGCATACGGGACGACCGAGGCGAGGGCGGCGATGTCTGGGACGAGGGCAGTGACGTCCGGGACGAGGGCAGCGACGTCCGGGACAAGGGTGGCGATGTCCGGGACGAGGGCGGCGGCGTACGGGACGATCGAGGCGAGGGCAGCAACGTCCGGGACAAGAGCGGCGGCCAGAAACCCCAAACGAGAGGACGAGGTCAGTTGTGACCTGCTCTCGAACCTCAGATAACTACTTTATCTCCATTTTGCTGCACATTTCGCAGCGAATGCCTCAAAAAGCAAACTGCTATGACCGTTGGCTTATATGATAAAAAGGTCAAACACATTTGGGGCCTGATTTGCTGAGCCAGGTGCTAAATTGCAACTTGCTTATGCAGTTACAGGAACTGTTTCTATTATTAATGCTGCATATTTGATATGTAAGCAGATTTGGCTTTGGCCTTTTAGTGCTTATGACAGAAAGAAACCATTACTGTACCTGCTTTTTGCCTGAATACTTTTTGGATCAGCACCATTTGCACATTTTGAACTCATGCCACATTCTCTCAGATCTGGGACCCTAAATTAGGTGCAACATTTCCACAAATGGCTGTCTGCTACTTTCCAGCCGTCAGTCACTAACAATTCAGCACCGGTCTCCATAAATGACCCCTTTGTGTTTTGTAAATGTGTGGCACAATCGTATGTCCTTTTGGACGTCCTGAGTCGCCCCCGGGACGTGTTTTAAAATCATAGTTCCCTCACTTGCTTCTAAAGAATACAGTTTGTTCCCCTGATTCATGGATGGAGTTTTGATATTATAGAGGGCCATCGAAGTCCTTTAGATATTTTTGGAACTGCTGACAGATAAAAAGATTGGTCACCCTGGTATGGCGGCACAGCTCACATTTTTGTTCTGCGTGAAACCCAATTGTAGAAGCGGAGCAAGGGCCCAGCACTGGCCCCCATTGGAATTCAACAGAATGTCTGAAAACGTAAAACTCAGAGAGTGTGGATAGAGCAGCTACAGGGATTCATCTTCGTAGCATTTGCTTGGGAAGTAAAAAGAATCCAGGCGAAAACAACAATGACCACGTTAAGCTGTGGAGCTGAGCAATAGCCTACATGTCCCACAGAGTGATATCCCACGTACTGGCAAAGCCCAACTTTAAAAGTGTCAATAATCCTGCATATCGAGCCCGTCAGGCAGGGCATGGGTGACACAGTGGTTAGTTCTCTTCCTTCACAGCAAGAAGGTCCCCAAATACAACCCCCGGCCAGGTTGCCAGAAAAAAACCATCGAGTCTGGTCAGAGAGAGATCAACTACATTTCAGAGCAGAACATACGCAAGCAAACAGAAAGCGTTAAAAACCAATCAGAGAAGAGCGGGCTTGTGTTATTGTTGGGGTGTTATCAGCAGTTCTGCATTAATATTCAAACAGGATTATGAATCACAAAAGTCACCTACTGTCAATGACTTCCACATCCTAAGAGTGATGCTGCTCACGAACAACACATGCTCGGCAAATAAACAATTCTGATTACATGGGACTGTTTGAGTTTGGCATCGACAGGCCACCCTACTACAGGCTGGGGGGACGGCCTTTCTATGTATAGTTTGCATGTTCTCCCTGTGTCGGTGCAGGTCTCCTCCAGGGCCTCCAGTTCCCTCTACCTCTAAAAACATGTATAACAGGTACCCTCTGGGTATAGGACATGCCTGCAAAAGACATACTGAAGTCTCAGAGGCAGAAATACATTTGAATGAAGGCCGCAAAGTTGTAAGGTTGTTGACTGTTTTAAACTTCAGTTAGAACCTAGCGCCCCGTGCTGGCATTTTTTTGTTTTATAACTACATACATCTAAAGAGGTAGAGGTATTTTCTAGAAAAAGTTCTAAAAACACAAAGAAATACTGTGACCAATGTTTCCAAACAAAGTACAGTAAATTAAAAAGCAAGAATGAATCACTTGAAAGAAAACAAATAGGAACAGTTTCTCAGTCCAGGAAGCGAACAGCACACGAAGCTAACGGCCACGGGGGAGGGAGGGGGTGGAAGGGGTGGTGGGGGTGTAGTGGGTAGTGGAGCAGGGCCAAACCTTCACCCAAAAGGTAATAGGGAAACAGACTCTGGGATGAAAACAAAAGGAGCAGCAACAGCGGAGCATCACATTCACCAAACAAGGTGCATCCTTCAGTGAGGGCTCAGCTGAGAAACCACAGCCATGTCCGCCTTTAAAACGGAACATTGCCAGCTTCAAAGTTTGGAAGGGCAATGGCAACAGGGTCGAGTCACGGTTTTACAATTGTGTATAAATGAATGTTGTTGATTTTTTACGTGAGAGGAAGCGTGTGGAGTACATGGAGCCAGTGGGGCATTTGGAAATGTGACAGAGGTGACATCTTGGTTTTCCCTCAGTGAATGTAATGCATGAGAGCTCCCTACCGCCTTTAACAGTCGTACCCACTTCACCCTACATGTTCGGCTCAAATGGTTATCCTCATGCCAGGGTTGCTCTGGACTTTCGCCGCCCTAAAAGTAAAGCCAACAAAGTTTGACGATGATAATGCTAGTGGTCGGTCTTCACCAGTGGTTCGTACAATATTTGAAAGTCCAAGTACTGCCGAGCTGAAATCAAGATGAAATCAAGACTAAATCAAGTCCAATGGCTGGTGTTTTTTTTGTTTTATCAGATTTTTAGATGTCACATTGCAAGACGGGCTGTTTGTAAAATCGTAAGCCTGCTCTCGCCTCCACTGTGCGATGGTTCAAAGAGACAATCGTAGCTACGACTTAAGTTTTGTTGCAGCAGCTTCAGGCTTCAGACAGCCTGCGTTTAGCCGAGTGTGCTAGCGGTGTGCAGGGAAAGTCCTGTAAAAGGCAGAGTCTGACCCGTCCATGCCGGCTTGTGACTGTGGCGGCGGTGCGGTGTTGACAA
The DNA here is from genome assembly GCA_021464625.1 of Proterorhinus semilunaris. Lineage (NCBI taxonomy): Eukaryota > Metazoa > Chordata > Actinopteri > Gobiiformes > Gobiidae > Proterorhinus > Proterorhinus semilunaris. The sequence continues at coordinate 2,469,031 of CM038358.1, read as the reverse complement.
GACTCCTGACAGAGATCCTAGCTGTAGCCAGAGGATCCTCACTCTGCCACGGGCGTTCCAAGACTCGGTCTGACGTCGGTCGCAGCTCATCTTTGGTCGTACGACGGTTTATTTAAAAGCTTTGTATGATCTAAGACCTGCGATTTGAAGCCACAACCCTAAGATTTTCCCTACGAAGAGTGATCCTTTGTCGGAGATGGCTTAAATTGTGCATTGTGTACAGCCGGCTTGGTGACCTCTCGTCTGAACGGGATACGGCTTGAATATGTCCGCACTGATGTTTGTGGAAGTAAACACAGGTAGAAACACCACGCCGCGGATCAGGCAATGTTGAAGGTGTGGGAAGTTAATGGAGCCGATATATCAATAACCTCATGATTTTTAAGAAGGAAGATGGACAGTTTTTCGGACTATGGACTTTTGTGGAGCAGAGGCAGCAATGTCTCGCCGCTGTGGAGACCAGAACTCAAGATAACTTCATTCATAACTAGTGCACATGTTGTTCTCCATCTACTTCAGTGCAGAATGAATGGCATTTCTAGTGCATCCATGACGTGTGTTGGATAAATGCAACCTGCCGTTCAGACTGAAATCGCAAAAGATCAGATACGTATCCGATTTAGGACATATCCAAGTGGCCTGGGTCCCATTTGAAGATCAGATACAGGTTACATTGGGAGAAAAAAATCTGAATTGGGTCATTTCATCCTGTGGTCTGAATGAAGCCTGAAATAGATGGGTCTGAACCATGTGTAAACAGCACAAGTTCTCATTCAGGCAAGTTAATTTGATCTTTCAGATTAAAAAACTATGTACTTACAGTACGTTTTTGGATGGAGCGGCGTGGGCGTCATAAAGACAAAATGCCATGAGGATGCTCTCCAGATAGGGAGTGAAACATTGGCAACCATCCAAAAGAACACAAGTCACGTTGAGTATTTTTGCGTTTGTTTTAAGAAAACCAATTTATTTTGAATTTATTTTGAAAGCACATGAAACTACTAGGGGTGGGAACCTCTGGATTCCTCACGATTCGATTCGATATGTGATACACAGCTCACGATAACAATAATCTTATGATACGCCAATACTTTAATAATGGATATATTGCACAAAAATAACCTACGATACATCACGATTTTTTAAAGAAACATACTATATTACATATTATTCATAATTTACATTTGTTTTCATGAGCTTATTTCCCCTTTTTCTTAAATGAATAAGTGGATAAATTATCTTAATGAAAATGGGTCTATAGATCTGCCGGTGGGATCATTCCATTTATATTTAAATAAAACAACAAACCACAGTCCTGTTTCAAAAGAAAAAAAATCAATCGCATATTAACCATGAAAACTGTGACGATGGTCATTAATATGCATATGATGTCATAAAAAGTATTGATAGTGAAATAAAAAAGTATCGGCCCGCAAAATATTGCGATATATCGCAATATCGATATATTGTCACACCCCTAGAAACTACTTTTGAGTCAAATGTATAAAGTCTAACGCGGCATCACCTGAAGAAGCCCAAGTACCACAGATTGAGAACTACTGGTCTATGCAACCAACTATCGCTGGTAAATGTTTCAAACGCACATTCATGGGGCTCCACTGAGCTGGAAAAGGCTGAAATGTGGTAGATCTGAGTAAAGCTGTGCAGCACTACAGGTGAGTGGGTACCAGAGCGAAAGGCCTGAGTGTGGACTCACAGAGGCAGTCGTTCTTACCTTACAGACGATGTCCTTTTAAAGGACGGAATGATCTTAAGGCGAGACACTGCATGTAAAAAATTAGGCATTTTGAGTTGGGATGACCTAATCTCAAAAATGGATAGTCATGTTAAAAAGTATGGTTGTTATTTTGTTGACTTCTCAGATTCAAAGATTTGCTCAGATCTTTTGGATCTTCTTCAGTATTTGAATTAGTTATAAGTGGAAAAAAATATGTAAAAATTATAATTTTGCCTTGTTTTGTTGGGGTTCAAAACTCAATAAATCAGGCTAAGAAAATTGGATAGTGTAGAAATCTCTCTGAAAAGCACTTCAAAATGTTGATAAGTCCGAGACTGGTTGATTTGATGCCTGTAGGAGCTACTAAAATGAAGAATTGTTGCAGGAGTGTAACAAAAAACACATTTTGAGAAAACAGGCCCTAAAGTTTTCTATACCAATAAAACTAAGATGTCAGGACAGAAAACTTGCCACATCTTAACCTGCCATGTCTCGTCTTTTAAGAACATTTCCATTTATTTGTTTCCAATGTAACAATGTAAAACGTGCCTCTGTGCGTGAACCCTGACGGGGCGTGGGGGAATGGGGGGTGGGATGCTCTAAAGCCCACAGCTACCTTCTGTTCCAGGCTGGAGACTTTAAACATCAGTGACAATGGCTGGATATGCTCTCGTCTCAACTTATCGCCACTCCGCAAGTCGATGGCGCTTCCTACTCGCTCGTTAATTTCCTCGGGGCCGCACTGGACATGCAAAGCTTGAGCGAGATGGTTTGGAAGCAGATTAATGGAGTTTCTGGTTAGGGCAGCCAAGGTCTACGGGGGAGAAGCACATGCACAGAAACAAAGTCAGCCGCGGTGTGTTTCCCAGAAGGTCGACCGCCCAACATGTCACATGGAGGCGGATCCGGCACAGCTCTGGGCCACATGCGGCGCCACAGCCTTATCGGTGCATGCTCAAGCAGACCTAATCGTAGTTAGTAAAGTGACGGAACAGGGGAGGTGGAGATGGAGGGATGTACAGAGGGAAAGTCATGTGAATGGAGCGAAACAAAACAAATATCATTTTTTCTTTTTCGCTTCGTTTTCGATGGGCGCAGACTCGTAAGGCTTCAGTGTCAGAACATAAACCAATCCATCACCTGCCGTTTTCCTTTCTTTACTCATGCGGACACTCCTCGGTCTCCGCTGGATTGGACAGCACCGAGTGAAACTACAGTGGAGGGGTGTTCACTTAGACACCTTAAACCCCTCTGAGTTAGTTCAACGTCGAATGCTGTCTCCCTGCAAAACACATTTGTTTGCTGTGAAAATTCTTTCTGATTTTGTTACATCCATCATTATTTGATGGATTTACACGACAATTACGCTTGTGTTACTTAAGTTTTATCAGGAAGAGCAGCCCAGGCACCTGCTGCAGCCCAGTTAAAATCTTTGGGCCTGAAAATAGCACAACTCTGAGTCTGTTAATAATTAATTATTTTATTCTGACAGCCAAAAAGCACTGCAACCCACAGAGAAACGTCCCGACTCTCCTGATTACCCAGCACGCCTTTGGAGATGCACCAATCCAGCTCTTTCATTTCCAATACCGATACTGAAGGTCTGCCGATATCCGGTTAGCATTGCATGCTGCCGCTAGCATTGGCATGCCGCTCCTAATGGCAGCATTTTACGGGGCGATCAAAAGTACATTTGACAAGGTTGAAACTACTCAGCGATTTGATTCTCCAGGTCCAGAGCTTCAAAATGACATACAGCATGCCCCTATTGTCTTCGTGAAAGTTCTGTTTTTAAAACGGTGAAAGTAACGGATATTTAGAGCCATGTTACCTCTTTGATACCTTCACTTTAGAGGTTCCACAATGTGCTACACTCAGACAACTAGGGTTACAGCAGGAGACAAAGGTTTGCTGATGCAAAGCTGTAACAAAGACTGTGCAGATGAGCTGGTGATGTCCTGCTGCCACACGTTACTTTTCAATATTAAAAGTTAGCAAGAGCATGCTAAGGAGGCTACGGTCTATCCAGACCCATACCTCCCGCCACTTGAACAGTTTTTCCCCTCCGCCATCAGACTCATGAACAATAACAAGTCTCTGTAGCTCAGTTACAGACTCATGGATGTTTCTGCTCTGTTGCTCTGTGCGGTGTGTCCACACTTAGACCCGCTGCTGTCACTCATCACTTTATAACACTTTATATCACTTTATACGCCTACACATCTGTAAATACAATCCCGCTGTTGTTCAATGTCAAATTGTTGTTGTCTTACCAGATGTCACTTTTATTTTATGTTATTTATTTAATATTTTTATGCATGCCCTTATAGCCTTATAGTTTAAAGTTATTTTGCTTATTTTTATCTTAACTCTGTGTAATATGTTCTATGTCGCACGTTCCTAGTTTGTGAACCTGTTCTCAAACCATGGCAATAAAACATATTCGGATTCTGATTCTGATTCTAAAGCTAGCGGGAGCATGCTAATGCTAACTAATCAAGGCTGGGACATAGGGTGACCAGATAAGTTACCCTGAAAATAGGCCACATTCACAATTACGCACATTATGCACAAGTGCAAATCTAACTAGGAAATTATTTATAAACAACCGCATTGTCCTATTTATCTTTGGCCTGTCCACACGCCAATAAGCTCATCAATAGATATATAATGGAACTTCTGATGGAAAGTCGCCCTAGAAAACCTTTGGAGTCGAGTTCATCTGTAGAATCAGTGCAGCCTCGTGCGGCTCAGTGCGTTGTGCACAGCTCTATCTTTCACCTGCGCCACAGAGCATCTCTCTCCCTTTGCCTCCCCCCTCAGCTCATCACTTTTCCTCATAACCTTTCACGCTTTCACAGGACTGGGTTGCATCTGTCCCGCTGTTAAGTGAACAGTAGAGAGAAAGGGAGAGGAGAGAATGTGCCGCTGTCCCGCCGAAGCGCTGCGATCAAAGGGCTGTGCGCCATGCTTTAAAAAACGAGCGGCATTTTTCTAAGCGCGCTCCCCCCGGTCCCGAGCAGGAAAAAGGTTGGGGACCCCTACTGTAGAACATTCTTCAGAGCACAGTTTTTGTTGTAAAGTTCGTCCAGATCAAGCCCCTCTTCCATATTAAGAGCGCACACAGCACTTTCGACATTCTAAAAATATTTTTTGGGACCATTTTTTCTTCAGAGGCGCATTGTGGAAGAGGGAGACAAGACTCTACCAATAACTGTAGTCGAACTGTAACCGTAGAATCATCACCATGCCACAACTATACCAGTGCCCCAAGGGCAATCTTAAGTCATTTCAGCGTGTTGGGCTGGTTCATGCCAGGTTTTAGTGTCACCTGGGGTATAAATGAATGGCAGTCAACTTTTTCCTAGTTTCATTCTTTTAGAAAACATGTCTACAGGAAACAGATACTTTGTCTGCAGTCTTCTGACACTGAGGGTCACAGTGAGGAAACCAATGTAGAGCAAAACAACTTGTACCCTGATCAGCCAGATTCTGAGGTAGAACCTGCTCCTGAAATAGTTTTTAGATAAACTACTGGAGGAATAATCTGTTCTGAAATGCAGAGAGAAACAACTTTTTACATGTGTCTGTTCAAGAGATTACTGATGCCTAATTTCTACTTTTTCCCCCCAAAGAAACATGTTTGTTGTTATAATAACTGCTCTTTTGTTCTAACCAACTTGTTTTATTACACAACCAGAAATGTTGGGTATTAATGTTTTACAATAAACATTGTACATAAGGTTATTACAAGTTTCATTAATCAGGCGCTAATAGATAAGATCTCATTAATGATTTAGCGTAAACTATACTTTATAAAGAGTAAGGTTTCCTTGATCACTTAGAGTAAGGTTTACTAATCACAATTTACAGTGAGTTACACTTTGCATTTTACCAATAGGAAGCTCAAACACCGCCCTTCAGAGACAAAGACCATCGGCAACACTCAGCACCACTCTCCGTACTCTCATCGTGCCCCCACCTGGGGCCCGAACCCAATGAAGGACAGGAGTGACCTCCACAGTTCAAACTGAGGTCTGTTCATTAAAAGGCACCGCTGAGATTTAACCACGATTCAATTACAGTTTTTGCCCGTTACTTGAGCACATTTTGCAAAACTTCGCTCATTTTGCCAGAATTCTACACACAAGTAAACATGACACAACATCCGGGACAGATGCCCTAGCCCCCTCAGCTGCTCCTTTCAACGTGAAGGAGCAGCGGCTCTACTCCGAGCTCCTCCCGGGTAACTGAGCTCCTCACCCGATCTCGAAGGAATCTGCGAAGGAAACTCATTTCAGCCGCTTGTATCCGCTTGTAATTTTTATATTTCTTAAAAAAAATATTGTTTCGAAGAAACAAATAAATAAGTTACATTTTTATATTTAAAATCTTTTTTTTTTCACCCCCCCAAAATGTTCTTGTCTGATTTCACTTCCAGGGCTCCGTAGCCTCTCGCTCTCCTCCATCCATGTTTGCAAAGTTGTTGAAATGGCTAAACTGAGGCTTTTTGTAGCTGTTTGGTCAGTTTTGAAAGTCAGTGCCTTCAGGTGTGTGTTTGAGTGGTTGCAATTCCCCGATGTGTTTTGTGTTTTGGATACATGTGTTTTCCAAATCGCACACTGAGATTTCATTTTTGAAGTGTCTTATGTATGAAATAGAGTGTAGTATGCAGGACCAAGTGTGTTCCATAAAGAATTAAGTGTGTTGCAGAATTGCAACTAAAGTGCAAAGCAGCGCTTTTGTTTAAGGTATGGGTACATGTGTTTAAGGTATGGGTACATGTGTTTAAGGTATGGGTACATGTGTTTAAGGTATGGGTACATGTGTTTAAGGTATGGGTACATGTGTTTGAGGTATGGGTACATGTGTTTAAGGTATGGGTACATGTGTTTAAGGTATGGGTACATGTGTTTAAGGTATGGGTACATGTGTTTGAGGTATGGGTACATGTGTTTAAGGTATGGGTACATGTGTTTAAGGTATGGGTACATGTGTTTAAGGTATGGTAACAAAAGCTTCAAGTTGTGTTACTTTAGTCTAAGCGTGGCTCTATAGTGTTCAAGCAACGGGCAAAAACTGTGATGGGCAAAACGTTCCTATAGCTTTGGGGAGAAAGTCTGAATCATGGAGGCCTTTTTAAAATGCATGAGCTTTTACGGGCATTTATAGAATGTCCAAAGGAGATTGTGGATTTTCAACCAATCAGACTAGGAATTGATAACTATAAATCCTGCCAAAAGATATTTGCAATTGTGTCGGTGCTTCGTTGTGCAGATGTTGTCCATTGAGCGAGAGAAATGCACTTTAAACGACTTTTGAAGCTACAGTTTCCCATGTAAATCTACGGTATGGAGAAAAGAGTCACTCGATGATTGTAACAGATTATTGTGGAGCTCAGGGGTCTCCAACCAGTGCACAACTTTTATGCAACAAAAACATTGGAGAGCTACTTACGTTTCAAACAAACTTGCGTTCGCCCTGGAGAGGTAGCAGCCAAGATGAGTTTTGTCCCCAAACTTTACAAGAACTAGGCCGAGATCAAGATAAAGTCAGGTTAAACCAGGTTAAAAATAGCCTGGCATGAGCCAGACTGATCACCCATGTTAAGAGATACTCCGGGAAAACCAAGCAGAGCCAATCATAGCACGGGAGCCGGGAGTTAACGGTACGTCATCTTCCGCGCTAGGATTTCCCATAAAACTCACCAGTGGCTCCTCCCATTCCCAAAACAGTAAAGATGGCGGCCGCGACGCAGTGATCTTTTACCGGTGCCCTTTCTTCTGTTTTAAATGAGCTGGACTTGTCCTTAAAGCCACAGCAAGACGCTGCTCTGAGGCAGGGCCAGCCCTAGGCATAGGTGACCAAGGCAGCCGCCTAGGGCGCCATCTGTTGGAGGGGGCGCCAAATAGCTTTAATTTTTGAACCCTATCTACAACATTGCCTATTATCAACAAGGGAGGGGGGGTTGGCGCAAAAGTTTAATCTCGCCTAGGGTGCCAAATTGGCTACTGCTCTGAGGGCTTTCCGGAACATTTACTCGAGTACATGCCATGAGTGTTTGTGGACTACAAACAATCACAGTGTCGTATGTAAACGTAAGGGCGTAGGTCGTTTTGTGTTTGATTGGTTCGTTCTTGTTCAAGCTGCGATCGTTAGCCCCGCCTCGAGCCTCCATTTGGAACTCGTTTCCTATTACCGCAATTCCAGACTGTCTTTATATGTATTTATAAATACATAAATAAAGTCAGTCTGGCTTTATGCCAGGCTAGGTTTAAAAAGGCTCTTAATTCTGTTTAAAGTCATCTCCGATTAAAACTAATAAACTAAGACTATTTCTTTGTTTGCAGGTGAAAACGTATGAGCTGAAACCAGGAAATTGAAAAGCTGCGTAAAGTATTGCCTTAAAAAAATAATGCCTGATGATAGGCACAAATCAGCAAGGTGACATTGAAGCATCCTTCGATTTTTTCCGCCGGACCCCCCCCCCCCTAAACGCTGCGCTGATAAGCTTGACCGGCTCGTCGCGTGGACCTGACCACACCACCTCCGCTGAATAAGAATGAGCCGCATTAAGCGAGGCCCCGATGACAGCGGCGTGCTCGTTCTGCCGGGGACAATTGCTGACATTTCCACCAATCACAATCAGAATACCAGGGGTCAGGGGTCAACAGCGGCCCCTTCACATCAGCGCGCTCGCCAATCCAGGCTGGAAATAGATCCAGTCTATTCACGGCATGCCTGTTTTTGATGTTAGGAAGATTAGGCCTCATTAATTATTCTTTCAAAGGGTGTTATAAAAACATACCTGTGTTTTTAACCCATTAAATAAAAAGGAGTAGCGGCTTTCGATCCTATCGTATGCGGAGAGTTAGAAAGTCGGCAAGCCTGCCTTTTTCCTATAGCCGTTAGCATTAGCATTAGCCATCAAACATTGTAAATTATTACCGATCCAGGTGTTGTCAACCCATCGACCACATAGGTGAGGTCAAAGCCTAAATTATTAACATACACCAACATACTACAGGCCACATGACCACTACACAACATACTACAGGCCACATGACCACTACACAACATACTACAGGCCACATGACCACTACACAACATACTACAGGCCACATGACCACTACACAACATACTACAGGCCACATGACCACTACACAACATACTACAGGCCACATGACCACTACACAACATACTACAGGCCACATGACCACTACACAACATACTACAGGCCACATGACCACTACACAACATACTACAGGCCACATGACCACTACACAACATACTACAGGCCACATGACCACTACACAACATACTACAGGCCACATGACCACTAACCAACATACTACAGGCCACATGACCACTAACCAACATACTAAAGGCCACATGACCACTACACAACATACTACAGGCCACATGACCACTACACAACATACTACAAACCACATGACCACTACACAACATACTACAGGCCACATGACCACTAACCAACATACTACAGGCCACATGACCACTAACCAACATACTAAAGGCCACATGACCACTAACCAACATACTACAGGCCACATGACCACTAACTAACATACTACAGGTCACATGACGACTAACCAACATACTACAAACCACATGACCACTAACCAACATACTACAAATCACATGACGACTAACCAACATACTACAGGCCACATGACCACTAACCAACATACTACAGGCCACATGACCACTAACCAACATACTACAAATCACATGACGACTACACAACATACTACAGGCCACATGACCACTAACCAACATACTACAGGCCACATGACCACTACACAACATACTACAGGCCACATGACCACTACACAACATACTACAGGCCACATGACCACTACACAACATACTACAGGCCACATGACCACTACACAACATACTACAGGCCACATGACCACTACACAACATACTACAGGCCACATGACCACTACACAACATACTACAGGCCACATGACCACTACACAACATACTACAGGCCACATGACCACTACACAACATACTACAGGCCACATGACCACTAACCAACATACTAAAGGCCACATGACCACTAACCAACATACTACAGGCCACATGACCACTAACTAACATACTACAGGTCACATGACGACTAACCAACATACTACAAACCACATGACCACTAACCAACATACTACAAATCACATGACGACTAACCAACATACTACAGGCCACATGACCACTAACCAACATACTACAGGCCACATGACCACTAACCAACATACTACAAATCACATGACGACTAACCAACATACTACAGGCCACATGACCACTAACCAACATACTACAGGCCACATGACCACTAACCAACATACTACAAATCACATGACGACTACACAACATACTACAGGCCACATGACCACTAACCAACATACTACAGGCCACATGACCACTACACAACATACTACAGGCCACATGACCACTACACAACATACTACAGGCCACATGACCACTACACAACATACTACAGGCCACATGACCACTACACAACATACTACAGGCCACATGACCACTACACAACATACTACAGGCCACATGACCACTAACCAACATACTAAAGGCCACATGACCACTAACCAACATACTACAGGCCACATGACCACTAACTAACATACTACAGGTCACATGACGACTAACCAACATACTACAAACCACATGACCACTAACCAACATACTACAAATCACATGACGACTAACCAACATACTACAGGCCACATGACCACTAACCAACATACTACAGGCCACATGACCACTAACCAACATACTACAAATCACATGACGACTACACAACATACTACAGGCCACATGACCACTAACCAACATACTACAGGCCACATGACCACTACACAACATACTACAGGCCACATGACCACTACACAACATACTACAGGCCACATGACCACTACACAACATACTACAGGCCACATGACCACTACACAACATACTACAGGCCACATGACCACTACACAACATACTACAGGCCACATGACCACTACACAACATACTACAGGCCACATGACCACTACACAACATACTACAGGCCACATGACCACTACACAACATACTACAGGCCACATGACCACTACACAACATACTACAGGCCACATGACCACTACACAACATACTACAGGCCACATGACCACTACACAACATACTACAGGCCACATGACCACTACACAACATACTACAGGCCACATGACCACTACACAACATACTACAGGCCACATGACCACTAACCAACATACTACAGGCCACATGACCACTAACCAACATACTAAAGGCCACATGACCACTACACAACATACTACAGGCCACATGACCACTACACAACATACTACAAACCACATGACCACTACACAACATACTACAGGCCACATGACCACTAACCAACATACTACAGGCCACATGACCACTAACCAACATACTAAAGGCCACATGACCACTAACCAACATACTACAGGCCACATGACCACTAACTAACATACTACAGGCCACATGACGACTAACCAACATACTACAAACCACATGACCACTAACCAACATACTACAAATCACATGACGACTAACCAACATACTTCAGGCCACATGACCACTAACCAACATACTACAAATCACATGACGACTACACAACATACTACAGGCCACATGACCACTACACAACATACTACGGGCCACATGACCACTACACAACATACTACAGGCCACATGACCACTAACCAACATACTACAGGCCACATGACCACTAACCAACATACTAAAGGCCACATGACCACTACACAACATACTACAAACTACTTGACCACTAACTAACATACTACAGGTCACATGACGACTAACCAACATACTACAAACCACATGACCACTAACCAACATACTACAAATCACATGACGACTAACCAACATACTTCAGGCCACATGACCACTAACCAACATACTACAAATCACATGACGACTACACAACATACTACAGGCCACATGACCACTACACAACATACTACGGGCCACATGACCACTACACAACATACTACGGGCCACATGACCACTAACCAACATACTACGGGCCACATGACCACTACACAACATACTACGGGCCACATGACCACTAACCAACATACTACGGGCCACATGACCACTACAGGCCACATGACCACTAACTAACATACTACAGGCCACATGACCACTATACTATAGTATGTAGGGGCGATGGTGGCGCAGATGGTAGAGCGGGTTGTCTCATGATCGGAAGGTCGGGGGTTCGAATCCCGCCTCCTGAAGGTGCATGCTGTCGTTGTGTCCTTGGGCAAGACACTTCACCCACCTTGCCTCCAGTGTCTGCGTACACTGGTGTATGAATGGGTGAAAGGTTCCTTGCTGTAAAGCACCTAATGTAGGTGGAAAAGCGCTATATAAGTTGAGACCATTTACAGGCCACATGACGCCTAACCAACATACTACAAACCACATGACCACTAACCAACATACTACACATGACGACTAACCAACATACTACAAACCACATCATGACCACTAACCAACATACTACAAACCACATGACCACTAACCAACATACTACAGGCCACATGACCACTAACCAACATACTACACATGACGACTAACCAACATACTACAAACCACATCATGACCACTAACCAACATACTACAAACCACATGACCACTAACCAACATACTACAGGCCACATGACCACTAACCAACATACTACACATGACGACTAACCAACATACTACAAACCACATCATGACCACTAACCAACATACTACAAACCACATGACCACTAACCAACATACTACAGGCCACATGACCACTAACCAACATACTACACATGACGACTAACCAACATACTACAAACCACATCATGACCACTAACCAACATACTACACATGACGACTAACCAACATACTACAAACCACATCATGACCAACATACTAGTTAGTTTATTTATTTGAGCAGTTTGTCTGCTCAAAAGGAGTGGGCCAAAGCCAAAGGCTTATGAGCGCTCACCCCAGAAGAATAACATATACATATTTACACATCATAAACAAGGGAACATGGGTAAGGTAAGAACAATAATAAAAAAAACAACAACAACAACAACAAAATAAAGAAACAACAGCAAAAGAATGTACAACACTCACAATGTTCGTTGGTATATTAGGAATATGGACTCTTTATAAACCTTTTTAAAAAGTGCCACATTTTTACAAAGTTTGATACTTTCATCTAGTTTTTGCCAAATTTCAACACCACGTCTCGTGGGACACATACTTTTCAAGGTTGTTCTGAAGTACTGTTTATCAAAACGAGATCTTGATACTTCCCAGTTGTCATTACCATCCTCAGTATAATTTTAATTTGGGTTTATATTATCATCATCATTATCATCATTATCATTATTATATATTTATTTAATTGAGTTATATGTGAAGTATGATGTAAGCCCTGCATAGTGTGGTGCATTAAAAAGCCAGAGAGTGGGCCAGTTGAAGAGGGCAGTAACTCCCCATCAACAAACCCCCACACAGCTGCCCTAACAGCTGATTTTGTAAATGATGTTCCTATGCTGAGTGGTGCATTAAAAGACAAGGTTTAGAGCCTGTTGGGAGGAATCCTCTCAACAGATCCATAACCTGCCAACCCTAATTCTCCATTTGTAATTTGAGCAATAGAATGACAACCGTTCCAAGTAGCAACACTCTTTGATTATAGAGGAAACAACCACAATATACTTCATTCTTAATTAGATCTGACCTTTACAGCACTTTGTAACACCCATTAGCAATCAAGTCAAGTGCCCATTTCCTCCTTCTGGTACTTTGACCATACCATTTTTTTATATCTAGATTTGAAATGATGAATATTTGTACATTGTTTTAATTCTGCCCCCAGTTTGTTCCAGAGTTTAACTCCACATACAGACACACACATACTTTTCCTAGTGGAAGACACTGCTTGAACCTTAAAGTTATCACACCCCCTCAGGTTATATCCCCCTTCTCTGCGTGCAAAAAACATTTGTATCCTTGCAGGTAGCACATTTTTGTTGGCTTTAAACAGAAGTTGAGCAGTAGAGAAATCAACTAAGTCATTCATTTTTAACAGTTTAGACTTCAGAAATAATATATTAGTGTGATCACAATATCCTACTTTGTGTATAATTCTTACAGCCCGTTTTTTGGAGCATAACAAGGGGGTGTAATGAGCTTTTATAGTTATTTCTCCAAACTTCTACACAGTAATTTAGATATGGCAAAACTAATGAACTATATAATAGAAATAATGCATTGTAATTTAAGAAAAACTTTGCTTTATTAATGATTGAGATACTTTTGGAGACTTTACCTTTTATGTGTCTTATGTGTGGTTTCCAGCTTAATTTACTGTCAATGGTGACTCCTAAGAATTTAATTTCTGATACTGTATCTAAAACTACACCGTCTATGATTACTGAGTCTGGTTTTCCATTATAAATACCGAAAAACTTTACTTTTGTTTTATTTAGGTTGAGGGACAATTTGTTATTGTCCATCCATGTTTTTAATTTCCCTAATTCACAGTTTATGTTAGTTACTAAAGTACTATAATTGTCATTTGAATAGAAAATGTTTGTATCATCTGCGATAATCACTAATTTTAATAATTTAGACACATTAAAAATGTCATTAATATATAAGTTGAACAATTTTGGTCCTAAAACCAATCTCTGTGGGACCCCACAACCAATGTCCAAATACCCTGATGTAAACTCCCCCATCTTCACATACTGTTGTCTCCCATTTAAATAGCTTTGCATCCAGCTCAAAGCCACTCCCCTTATGCCATATCTGTCTAGTTTTTTTAATAATATAGAATGATTAAGTGTATCAAATGCTTTTTTCAAGTCAATGAATATTCCAGCTGCATGTTTCTTTCCCTCTAAACTATTAGTAATCTCTTCTATTGCATCAATGATGATGGCCATTGAAGTTGACCTTGCTGCTCGAAACCCGTACTGCCCTTCATTAATTAGTTTATGCTCATCTATGAAATTATCCATTCTACTGTTGTAAAGTTTCTCTAAGATTTTGGAAAACTGGGGGAGCAGAGAGACAGGTCTATAGTTAGTGAAGATGTGTTTGTTCCCATTTTTATGTATAGGTATAACTTTTGCAATTTTCATTTTATTTGGAAATGTTCCTGTTTGAAACGATAAGTTGCATATGTAAGTTAATGGTTTCACGATACTGTATATAATTTGTTTAACCAGTGTCATATCTATATCAAAACAATCTGTAGACGATTTGTTCTTACACCCGTTAACGACATCTATTATTTCTGTTTCAGGTACTCCAGACAAAACATCGTTTTTGAATTAATGTCTATCAATGACTCCATTTCGTTCTTACTACACACCGGAATCTCTGCTGCCAGATCCGGTCCAACATTTACAAAAAAACTATTAAAGTCTTCCACAATATCATTCATATTATGTTTGTCATTGATCCCATCAGTGAAATAGTTTGGATATGAATTATTTTTTGCATTACCTTTGATTATAGTGTTTAGTATTCCCCATACCCCTTTCATGTTGTTCTTGCTTTTATACAACAGATCGGCATAATATAGTTTCTTAGCCTTCCTTAATATATTGGTCAGTTTATTTTTATATATTTTATCTACTTTCAGAATCCTCGGTTCTTATTCTAATGAATTGTCTATAGAGTGTTTTTCTTCTTACGAGCATTTTGTAAACCCTTGGTTAGCCACGGACATTTTGTCATTTTGTTGTTTTTACTGTATTTCCGAATTGGACAGTTTTTATTGTACACTACACTGAAAATTTCCATGAAAGTATCGTACGCACTATCTACATCATTCTTGTTATATACCTCGTTCCAATCTTGTTTTGTTAAAGGTCCTATATCATGCAAAATCGACTTTTTGGAGCTTTTAACCATGTTGTTATGCTATTTCCTTATCAAAAACACCCCCAGAGTGGTTTTTGGATTCATTCACGCAGTTCTCAGTAATCCTCCTGAATCCTGCGCTCTGAGCAGCTGCTCCGCCCTCTCCTGGTAAACGACTGACATGTTCAGTTGTGTCGTCACAGCGGAACGGAAGTGCTCGACGTCTGTAATCTAATGCCTTACGGCATGATTTTTATTTGTAAAACAGTTTTTTTCATTATTTCTGTCGTAAGAAAAAAAAAAGAAAAAAAAAAAAAAAAAAAAGGAAGTGCCTGACGCTGCGCTGCCCCTGTACCGAAAACAAACGCTCCCCCCGAGCGTCCGAACGGTCTGAACAGATGTCATGTCATGTTGCACCGAAAGTTGTGAAGAGGGAGCTTTTTCTAACCTACTCTGGAGTCTGGACACCTGTTCTTTTTTTCTTACCTCACGATAATGTCACGGAGAAAAGCGCGTTTGGCTGCGAGGACTGGACTTTATTCAACCTTCCCAAAGAAGAGGCCATAGAAGTTGGACTTTCCCTCCGGGATTCAGCAACTATCAGCCACAATAGTGTTTGTCTGAGCCTGTCGCTGATGGATGCTTGATGAACCTCGGCCAGAATCAAAATGGATTAACTTTTATAACCAGCGCAAGTCCCATACTGGAAACATCAGAGTGGTGAGTCGATCAAAATGCATGTTAGCGTGTGTGTTAGCGTGTGTGTGTTAGCCATTTAGCCATGAAGCTGTGTTGCACATGTTAACTCCTTATAACAGCATCATGAAATAACTTCACTTTTTGCTGTGATATATATATTTCTACTACTGCTAAAGTTGTATGAGCGGCGAGAGGGGGCGGAGTTAACTGAATCCAAGCGTTTTGTCTTCCGGGTTGGAAAAATACCTCCAGAAAATACTAATATTTATCACAAAAATTAGTGCTCCGTAGTGGTAGAGGTACAATATATCATATAAAGGCCTATACTTTACTTTGGAATGGCTTAAAATAGCATGATACAGGTCCTTTAAGTCACTATAGAGTGAGTAAATTGTATCCTCAGTTCTTATGCGTTTATAAAAATATTTTTGAGGTGATTTTGGATCTAACTCATTATCATCATAGACCGTGAATACGGGCAGATGATCCGTTATCCGTTATCACAAACCATTAGACCGCTGACATTTGTGAACTGCATATTATTAGTGAAAATGTTGTCAATGAGGGTAGCACTGTGCGTTGTTATTCTGCTAGGTCTTGTGATAGTCGGGTATAAACTCATACTGTACATTCTATTCATATACTCCTCAGTTGTCTTATGGTTATTTGGATTAATCAAATCGATGTTATAATCCCCACAGATAAATAATACCTTGTTACTCAATTCTGAGAACGTTTTTTCTGCCCAATTTGTAAATGTTTCCACACATGAGCCCGGTGACCTGTATAAACAACTAACTATTATGTTTTTCTTTTTTTCATTGATAATTTCTATTGATAGGCATTCGAGCAAGTTGTTTATTGATGATGTCATGTTTTCCAATATTTTGAATTTACATTTCTTGTGGACATATATAGCAACTCCTCCTCCCCCTTTATTGGTTCTGTTTACATAGTTTAAAGTATAATTGTTTAACTCAAAAACGATGCCTTTATCCTCATTAAACCATGTTTCTGATATTGCAATGACACTAAATGGTTTCTCAAACCGTTGTAAGTATTCTTTGATTGCGTCAAAATTCGAGTACATGCTTCTACTATTGAAATGGATAATTGAGAATTTCCCTTCTGTTTTAACAGAGATGTTAAATTCATTCTCAGTGTAGTATTTGCAATTAATTGCGTTAGATGTGAAGAACAGGTTATCTGGGTCTAACTGATCTTCCAAGTCCAGTGCGTTATGTTCAGTGTACTCTGAAGTTTTCAACTCCAAGAGCTCCCAGTCCAAAATCCTTTGCTGTAATAATCCTAGGTCACTGCCGTCAGCAGCATATGAAGTATGGTTGGACATCATTGAATGAGTAAATGTATTACAGGACATGTGAAATTATGTGTTTTTACATACCAAAATCCATACGTTTTCCGTTTTCCCCGGTGTTTAAGCTTGAATTGGTGTACTGGTGCGCGGACGTACAATGAGTTTGTCATCTCGCAAGAAGGCTATGTCCCCTCGTTCTAGCTGTGAAGCAAGAGCACTAACCGCTGTGCTACCGTGCCGCCATGACAACTACACAACATAATACAAGCCACATGACAACTACACAACATACTACAAGCCACATGACCACTACACAACATACTACAAACCACATGACCACTAACCAACATACTACAAATCACATGACGACTAACCAACATACTACAACCCACATGACCACTACACAACATACTACAGGCCACGTGACCACTAAACAACATACTACAGGCCACATATGTCCCACGTGAGACCTGCAGACTGTGTCATGTGATGGAACATGAGGCTCAGTCCATCAGTACACAAATAAACTTAACAGATACTGGACACATCGTAGGAATCATATCTGCAGCGTCAGGGACATGGATAAACGCATGCAGGGGAAGTGCACCTCGTGACTGCTGTCTCACATCAGATCTGACCAGCCCAAAAGTACAACAGCCTCCAGCTCTCTCGATCTCCCTGTGGCCAGTCCAGCCCTGGGTGTATGTGAGCGGCCTCAGTGGACAGAGGCTGAGTTTCCTGATTGGCTGTTGCCACAGTAGCGTCACTCAAATCGCAATATCAAATGTGTTTCTTAGCTCTGATTTAGGGGGATTTTTGTTGTAACACAGTCACCCTGACACCACACACATGAGGAGCACCATGACAAATAATCGCTTGCAAGAAACTCTCATCAGCCCAACTCTGAACTCTGGGAGAGGCAAATTGGGCTCTGCCATACTTTTCCCTGTCCATTCCACGCAGGGAAGTTAGTCTGGTCACGGAGCAATTGGAGCAGTTTGAAGGGGCGGGCCTAACGCGCACAGATTGTCAGTGAAATTAACCAATTAGCAATTAGCGGACGTGACGACAGCTGTAGTCCATCCATCCATCCATCCATCCATCCAACGTAACCTTGTCAATTCTCTGTGACGATCGTGATTGGTTTGGCTAGCCGCCAATCAGCAACTTGTTTACCGAGTATGTCCAGACCCACCTTCTTTCGCGCAGAAAAGAAGTGCGTGTGGTTTATCAGGCTATGATGTTACAGCCTTCTTCTCCTTGGCTCTGAGCTAATGGAGCTGTTGAAATGGAGAAATGTGATGCCCTTAAAGTGTTACTGTTGGAAAGAAGAAACTAGATCCCTTGGACACACAAAACTTTATCAAAAAGTCCTTCCGTAACACGTCGTATACTTCTCAGCTGCCTACTGGCTTAAAGTCACTTTGATGGAAATGATTTCAGTGTAAATGACCAGTTCCTAATAGCATTAATCAGGGGCCACCCGCCACTTTGGTTACACTTAGCGCTCCACTGCACAGCTGAAACAGGCATAATGCAGAACGAATCACGTTTTGTCATCACCAAAATGTATTAATAATGAGTTTCAAATTGCTAACTTGATGCTATGTTTAATATTTGAAGATTTCATCATTAATTTATTGCTAAATACTATCACTTCCTCTAAGCAATCCACTCTTAAGCTCACACTCCACTGGCCGGAGAATGCCAGGCAGGCAGATTGCCGTTTCTCGGCTTTAGCAAACTACACAACGTATGAACAGCCATGGGAACAGAAAGACCAAGGTATCAGGAGTGAGGGTTTAGTAATAAAAGCCAACAACGTAAAAACATGTAATGTAAAATAATGCTAGAATGCTTTGGAAGTTTAAACTTATATCAAAGCCAGTTGCATTTGCTCAAAAAATGCGCCACGTTTGTGCAGTTTGTCTTGTGCATCAGTCAATCTGAAACAAACCAAGAGCCAAAGGTAGAGCATACACTAGTGGCTATGCTACACTAGTCACTGGCTACATTTTACACTGAGTTATATATTTGTCAAAGTCAGGTTTAATCCGGCTGCTGAAAGAAAACCAAAAAAGGAGTGCCTCGATGCTGTCTTTATTCAAGTATATCCAGGCCCTCAGATCTCGACGTACACCTGTTTGCTTTGCCTAAAGAGGTGATCCAGCGAGATCACAACAAAACCAAAACTTTGTCGTACCTTCAAACTTCTTCAGTCATAATTCCATGCCCTTTGAGATTTTCTTAGTCTGTGGTTTAAGCCCGTAATAGTCCTGTGGTAGTACTCGAACAGACAAATACTTAATTACGTGGTGCAAAAATATTCAGAACCACTGATTTAGGTAAGACATTAAACGTTGTCAATTTCCTCCTATAGTATTATCATTGATCGTCTACCTAGGAACTCTACTGGGTCTAAGCTAACTCTAACAGGAGGTTCTGGCACTCACATCCCCCTTTGCCACGGCTCTGGGCACACAAGCTTTACTGAGTGATACGAATGTAACGATAAGACTGCTGCAGCAGCACAGCACAAGATGACGGAGGACGTGTTTGCGATGGGTTCAGGGCAGAATGGAGTGTGTTTTGGGAGCGGGTCAGCATATAAGGGATGGGGGTGTCTCGGGTTGAAGTGGGCCTTACGTTCTGCTTGCCCATGATGTTATCAAAGGGCAGCTCGGGGCTCCAGGACGCCTCGTTGAAGGTGGTGGTGCTGGCTCGTCGGTCCACGGAGCTGCCCGCCTCCTTCATGATGTCCTCCGGGGGGCTGAGGCTGCTCTCCTCGGGCTGCTTGATCAGGTAGGTCTCGATGTTATGCCGCCGCAGGAAGTCGTTGCGGTCTTTGCCGTGGCCCTCCTCCACTTCGTAGTCCCCGTTCAGACAGTCCAGAGCCGCCTTGGAGATGTGGATCCTCCTGCAGACAAAAGTCAGAGAGATGGTTTTAAGATATATACTGTATTGATATATTTTTTAAATTGAGCACAAACTCTCTTCGTGTCAATAGAATGTCAGCAGTCAAATGGCTGGTTCTGGACCGAGCTTTAGGCCTAATACTGTTTCCACAGCGGAGTTCTCAGAGCTCACCTAGGTGATTTCGATGGCTGTTATCTGGGATCTTATCTTGACCCAAAGGTGATAGCCATAGAGTAAGAGGAGGAACCTACGGTACATTCACCGTAAATTAAGATTTTCACAACAGTCTGACACAACAGCCGCATCACTGCAGACGTCAAACCGATCTTCCTGTTTGTCTCACACTCCACTCCAACTGCCTCAGGACACACTGAGGCTCCTAGTCTGAAGCCCACATTACAACATCATCTGCAATAAGCAGATACATGAGATCTACAGAGAATATGCTGCTCTGAGAAATTCTACCCATCCAAGTCTATCCAAGTTATGCACAGAACCAACAAGCACTGGAAGCAGATCTGACTTACTGTGTCATTTGTGTATTGTGTCATTCTTACCTCCGAGTGTTTGTTTAACACTCATATCATCATCCTACTTTTTTCTTGTCACTGTTTTTTTCTTTTTTCCCAATTCTAAATATACAAGCTGGCTCCAAAAACCCAGCCAAACTGCTTGCATGACTGACCTTCAGTTAGCCTGCACTGAGCGGTACAGGGGAAGCCACCCTGACTCAGTCCATCGCTAATCTACAGTCTATGGTCCAGCTCCTCTAAAGGCTGTGGAAACCAGACTATTTCTAGTTTCTGGTACCACTCCAACGCCCGCACAAACATTAGGATCAGAGGAATAGTGTCAAAACCAGACTTAGAGACACTCATCCATGTATTTGTCTCCAGCAGGTTAGACTACTGTAACGGCTGCTCACTGGCCTTTCTAAACGAGCTGTTAGAGCTGCAGAACATCCAGAATTCTGCTGCTCGAGTCCTGACAAGAACCAGGAAATACCACCATATTAGTCCAGTGCTCCGGTCCCTGCACTGGCTTCCTGTCACTCAGAGAATAGAATTTAAAACAGCTCTGCTTGTGTACAAGTCTTTTCATGGTTTAGCACCAGAGTACATCTCTGACATGTTAGAGCCGTATGAACCATCTCGGGCCCTGAGAGCTTCAGGGAGGGGTCTCCTGGTGGTTCCCAGAGTCAATAATAAACACGCTGAGGCTGCGTTTCAGTTTCATGCAGCTAAAATCTGGAACAGTCTTCATGAAGATGTGAGACAGGCCTCAACTCTGACAATCCAGGCTGCTATTTTTACCCGTGCATATGAAAACTGCCTTGCCTTTTACTGTAATTGATACATTTTTATGTTGTTTTAATGATTGATTTGATCTGTTTTCTTGTCATTTTATGCAACTGTAAAGCACTTTGAATTGCCTTGTGTATGAATTGTGCTCTACAAATAAACTTGCCTTGCATGACACTGACTTCTTACTTACTTTTTCATTGAACATGAATTGCTAAAATAAAATTGAAATGTTACAAGCAACAGTTATATTTCACAGAGGGGTCTTGGATTGTTTCATTTGGGGGTCGGCTTAAAAATGGCTCGAAACTTGAGGCCCATTCATGCTATACAGTATGTTCAAAATGCATACGTATAAGCATGGAGGTTTCTGTCCGTCTCCTACATGAATCTGTCCGGGCGCTTCATCAGGCCCTTTGTTTACCCAGGCCGTGTGGGAGTCAGGCACTACATGAGCTACCCACTGAGGACACTACAGCACATTGGCTCATCAGGATGAAAAAGAAGAAGCGGCTAAACTTCTCAAAAGTGATACAATTTGCCAACTAAACATCTCTGATTTACCTAATTTTCCTCATCGCGTTTGACGCCATATTGTTTACATTTCTTCTCCTTTTTTTTTGTGTGCATTTTCTGATGCACTTCCAACGCCCACTGGTGGTAAGTTCCAATAACACAGGCTCAACATTATAAATGCAAAAAAGCATGCAGTGACAGCAACTACCCTTGGAACGCACTGGTCTATTTATGAGCCTTTAGGCATCAGCAACAAAGTTACATTGTTCTATTTCCTATTCTTTTATATCCTCTACACAGCAAATCTGCCGGTGTTAATTTTCCGGTGTAAGTTGTATTTTGCACTATCTAGAGTTAATATTACACTTAATTGTTTAAAAGTTACACTTGTAGTGTGAGTGTTGGTGTGGATTTTTATTGTTAGACGGGTCTTGCACTGTGAGCGTTAAACTTGACCACACCCTTCATTTCCGTGGAGGAGGAGACTCAAGCCTCGTGAAGGCGCAAACTCTTTTCTGCGGTCGCCATCTTTCTTGTCGCTACGGTAAGATTTCATTGCTCATATTCAATGTTTTTGGCAAATTTAGACACAGATACCGACCCAAAGTCTTAAAGTTAACATTTATACACAGAAACATAATGGATAATTAGATTTTTTTTTTTTTTTGTCGAAGTGACTGGTCCCGAACAAGAACAGCATTTCATGTAATAGTCTGTCTACTAACATCAAACAAATGTGCTATCACTTTTAAAAACCTTTTTCTTTGAAAAAGACATTATTATTAGTTATCTTTTTCAGTTACAGCCGTGTTGTCAACAGGCAAGGGTGGCGCTGCAACAGAGCAAGGTCGGCATACTTATTGGTCAGGATAACGGTAAGTTTCGTAATGCCTGTGTAAATGCTGGAGTTACAGTGTAACTTGTACGGTTTTTGTTTAAATTTTACTTTTGTACACGTTCCCTCCGCGATGCATTTAACTCTGTTGTTATAGCAATCTTGACGACATGAAATTGAACAAATGAGTCACTAAGACTCATTTGTTCGAGCCAAGGTTTAGGCGCTTTTTATAATATTTGGCGACCCGTGTGTTTTATTTTGAGGCTGTTCGTGTATGCGAGGTTAGGAGTTGAAGTACACTGTTAGCTTGAGCGAGGCTTCGATGCTAGGTAGGCCGCTAGCTTAGCGTGGGCGCGGCTGTAGCCGCTAGCATGGGCTGGAGACGGTGAGGCACCGGGGGAGGACATCGCGCTGTTCGGTGCGGAGTTTTTTATCTCCCGGAATAGAAGATGGAGAACGCACTGAGTGCACGGGTAAGGAAACTCAGGGTTGCGCAATTTTGTTGTATTCCCCAAATGCTACCGCTTAAAAGTTACCGGTATTGTAAGGCACGCGTGTGCGTTTCAGAACCCAACTTTGCTAATCTGCTACAGCTATGTACGCGTGTCTTCGTCTGAAACAAGGTCGCGCATAATGGCCATCATTCTTTAGCTTGTGATTGTGCAACCATGAGACCTCAGCAGTGAGGTCTCAAATACCTGTAATGAGGGGGATCGCCCTGCCGTCACGTCCGAGGCACTGATGGGCAACGCAAATGTATTAAATAGATATTAATAGTTTTATAGTGGGTCAAAACATCGTTCACAAACAGAGCATTGCATCTGTGAAATGATCAGTGCTGTAAAAGATCTATGATTTTAAATTAACAGCTCTTCAAGCTCGGAAAAATCAGCTATTTGCCCACCAGTCACCATAACATCCGGTGAAAATTGCGGAAATAAACAATAACAGCGATCCTCCCTATGCTGATTCCTAAACTGCCAATCTGATATGACTGGAGAGGACAATTTTAAAAATTAGTACTGAATGACTGTCAGAGTTGGAGAGTTTTAGCATTGATGTATCAGGAGGACAGACAAATTATAAAATATAACAATGCATTTGGTATATTCTTGGGAAATAGTTTGGTAATTATAGTAAGTGTGTTGGTGTTGTCAGGCGCAAAGATAATGACGTTTTGTTTTTGTTTTTGATGACGAGGTATTTATTATTTTTTTTTTTAATCTACCACATATAAACACACCTTGATTGTATGATGATTTTAGTTTTTATTGTAGGCTGTGATATGCTGGTTCCTGTAGAATACCAGACAGTGAGCAAGTGGGTCAAGGTGCCAAAGACAGAAGATGTCTACAGCTACTCAGGCTTTATACAAGAAGGTAATGTGATTGATTGTAGTTAAAAAATCTATTAATTTTAGCATTCTTAAATTGACCATTGTATCTGTTGCTAATTTCACATGGTAAGCACAAAACACAAATCTGTAATAACTTAACTTATGTCTGATTGTTTTGTGTTTCCTGTCATTCATTATTTCTTCGTTTGCTAGTACGAGAAAAATTCAATCTGCCGGAGTCCACAACCTTAATCTTAAAGGACTCTGCAGGAGTGGAAGTGGACCCTGACGTATTTGATGAACTTCTGAAGTCTGTACAGGTGTCTTTAAAAGCCTTCACTAAAGAGTCCAACGGTAAGCGATGCACATAATTTTCTACTGTACTGTCACCATAATTCTTTAGTCTGGCTGCACATCTGTTTTGTTTTCTTAGATAACCAAACTGAGGATTTGTCTTCAGATGCTTCAGTCTCGGAAGCTTCATTCTCTGAGTGGTCTCCATCACGCGCCTCTATTGCATCATCAGGTTCGGGCTCAGGCTCAGACTCGACAATAATACTGGAATCAACTAAAGCTCGGAAAAGACAACTGCTTGATGGTCCGCCTGACAGCACTGTAGCCAGAGATGTAAGTGTTTTTTACTAAATTAGAAATATTATACTGTATGTGTAACATGGATATTTTGGATTGTTGTTTCAGATTGTCCAGGCAGCCCTACACTCAAAACCAGGTGGTGAGAAAATATTCAAAGAATATGACCAGAAAAAAAGCCTTTCTGATGGCACAAGAAAAATAATGGTGAACATACTTGTGGCAGACATGGTAGAGACTCATGGGTAAGCAAAAATGCACTTCCAAAACTTGTTTGTTTGTTCATTTAAGGTAGCCATTTACAGTACTTTAATTTGAAATAGTTTTGAGTCAAGCTCAGTACATTTTTACAGGTAAACACTTTTTTTGTTAAATTTGTTTTTTAACTGGGATTCATAATGTCTTTTTAGGAGGATCCCCCCAGTGAAGGCCCGCATATTGTATGCTCTTGGTATAATAACGTTGTTTCCAAACTTAAAGGATCCGGATTCAAAGAATGGATATGTAAGTATAAATGGAATTAATTTGATTTTTTTTTTTATTCCCCTCTCAAATATTTTTTGGCATTTAATTTGATAATATGTACTAATAAGGGGTTTCAGATGGCATGTATATTGCATTCTACAGGTCTGTTTTATTGAGAAGTCAAATTAGCATCTTACTTTTGTATTTTAGGCCTATAGAATGCAGTGATGTAAACTGAAAGCCAGCTATCTGTTTAGAGCATTCTGTTTTAAGTTTGAAGGCTCTTATTAGTCCAGGAAGTATTCATCGTTGTGAAGCTTAAAATGTCGACTGGACTGGGTTTGGTTGAGTTGAGCACGTTTCACAGAATGTGACTACTTTCAGACTATGACAGTAACATTCTGACTACAAGAGCTAAGAAAAAGCCATACCCAGACGATTTAACCTTCACAACGATTTAGTTTTTAAGGTTACACACGCATAATCCTGTTAAATCATGTAATTTATGACAACATCTGGACTCATCAGAGTTTTTGTTCTTTGTCATTGTTTTTCTTTTTTTTAATAGGAACACTTCTATGACCACCAAAGTGGTCTCGGCTACCTGGCGTATAGGCTGAAAACTGTCCAGCGCAACTCCCCTGATGACGCCAAGAAATCAAAGTCTTCTTTTCAAGAGGGCCCAAAGACTCCTCGTCCAATAAGTACAACTGTGAGGCAGCTGTCTGGTGATGAATGTAAAGAGGCCATGTCTATGATGAGGCATTCTGCTGACAAGAAGATTGTCAAAGAAAAAATGATGGCAACATTTCAGCATAGACAAAAGGTGGTTCAAGATCCAGCCACAGCTTCCAATGTTCTGGACATGTTCCCAAGATTCTTGGACACCCCTGGCTTGGTAAAGCAAAGACTGCATTGTTGCATGCATTAATGATGCAATATGATACAATAACATTTGAATATTTTCAGATTGATCAAGACTTTACACTGCTCTTTGGGGAGGAACTGTCCGGGAAATTCCTTGCCAGGTGGCCAACATTCTTCAAACCAAGAATAATTTCAGATTGCAAAAATCTAGCTCAAAGTGCTCACCTCACTGACCTACTCTTGTCTGCACAGAAGATTGATGGTGGTGGTAAGAATTAATTGGACATATTTTAATGAGTATCATTTATATTTAAAAAAAAAAGTAATGCTTTTTTGTTAATTCTTCCTAGTTTGGGACTCTGAGGTGGCTGGTCTCCTTTTGCTTCTTCATCTGCTGCCTCCAACATCGAAGGGTCGTAAAACATCGAAACAGAGTTCCTCCGATGCAGTTAATCGACTGGTGAAGTTTCTAAAGGTACACAATATAAATTCTGATGATAAAACGTTACAATTTCAATTATTTGTAAAATCAAGATTTGAATAAAGCAACTCCTCAAATCTGGAGTTGGAGCATGTACCAAAAAAAACTACATTCCATAACTTTGCAATATACATTTTGTCTTATTTTGTGTGTTGTCTGCTTTGGGTTTTTTTTTGTGACGCAGGTGGGGCAAAGCATGGAAACCTTCATCAAAGACACTGGTTCTGTTCAGCCCTTTCTTCTGTGCGTCGGAGAAAAAAAGAACAGCCTGCAAAATTTCTACATCATCCTGGATCAAAAAGTCATCCCTTGCTCAGTGCAGACCGGAGTCGCCGCCTTTGATGAGCTCTTCAAGGCCCACTTCGCTTTTGCTGTGTCCTACGATGAGGCGCTGCTCAACTTCTACACATTCATTCAGACCACAGTGTACGGTATTGACATTGGCAGCATGAAGGAGAGCCCTCGAGTCAAGGAAATCCGAGCAAGACTTCTCAATACTGAACTTTAAGGTACACATCTTTGCCTGGAAACATGCCGGGATACAGGTGTTTCATCTGCAGGGTACACCACTCGAGTTGTTCATTGTTATTTAGACATCTGAAGTTTCAGCATGGTCTGTATCCTGGGAGTTCATTGCGTTTGAAATGTGGAGAACAAGGATGTTCATTTGTGTTTTGCACTTATTCTGGTTATCAACGGCACATAAATCGAGCTCACCAAGACATTGTTGATTCAGGTGGGGACAGATTTGAACCTGTAGCTATAGTTGGACCCTCTACATCAGAGCCGGTCAATGTGGCTCCTCCTATGACTGCCACGGCTCCCATTCCAATTGAAAAAAGACAAATACTGGACATGTGCAGCTCTATTATTGCTCAGGTTCAAGCCTCGGGAGTCCCAGAGAGTACTGTCCAATCTTTAGTTGGTTCAATGGAGGAACTGGTCAGTGACATCCACACACATACAAAAGAAACTGTTGTTGAATGTTTATCATCTGGTGCATCTAGTGAAACATTGGGAAAGGTCCAGGAATGTTTTGACCAACTGCAGAATCCATTTTCATGTCTTAACACAGAATCTAAAAGAATGCGATATTTTGAGAAAAAATGGAAAATAGTTGAACCTGTAGAGCATATTCTTGGTGTCCGCTTTGACCTTCGTAGAGACAAGACAACAGGAGCATACAGGCAGGTTCCTGTCAATAATAAATTCATGTATGTACCCATTATGGGCTCACTTTCATCCATGTTTAAGAACAGTGAACTCTGCAGCAGTTTTATGAAAGCAAAACTCCATCAAGAGGGAGTGTACAAAGATGTCAATGACGGCTCTTATTTCAGAAATCACACTTTATTTTCACAGCAAGAATATGCTCTTCAGATCCAGCTCTACTATGACGATTTCGAAACTGCCAATCCCCTGGGCTCAAAAAAGGGTATACACAAACTTGGCTGCATTTATTTTACATTGAGAAATTTGCCACCACAGCTAAATTCGGTGTTGATGAACATTCATCTCGTTGCTCTCTTTCACTCAGAGGACTTAAAAAAGTATGGCTTTGATCCAATTCTGAAGCCCCTTATTGATGATCTAAAGATTTTGGAGACTGAAGGGGTGCTGCTTCCATTTAATGATTCCCCAGTTAAAGGTTCAATATTTCAGGTGACGGGTGATAACTTAGCTTTACATGGCCTGTTTGGCTTTGTTGAGTCCTTTAGTGCTAATTATTCTTGTCGCTTTTGTTTAACTGATAAGACCGAGTTGCAGACAGTTTTTAGTGAAGATCATCCCGGTTTAACTTTACGTTCAAAAGACCTCCATTCACAACACTGCAGTGCCATTCAACAAAATCCTGCACTGGTGCATTCATATGGTGTCAAAAGAACCTGCCCACTCAATTCCCTTCAACTGTACAATACTACAAACAATTTTGCAGTTGATATAATGCACGATCTATTGGAAGGGGTGGTGCAGTATGAGTTGAAGCTTGTGTTTCAGTACTTGATAAAGAACTTCATATCCTCAAATTCATTGTTGGAGAGGGTTATGAGCTTTAACTATGGATACACTCAGCGAAAAAACAAACCAAGTGTGTTAAAATTGGATGATAATAGCAAAGATCTTGGCCTCAATGCCATTCAGTCTTGGTGCCTTTTACGAAACACCCCATTAATGTTTGGAGATTTGATTAGTCGAAGCGATGACTGCTGGAACTTGCTGCTACTTCTCATACAAATTGTGAATATTGTATTTGCACCGTGTGTAACCGATGGTATGACTTGCTATTTAAAGAATCTGATTATGGATCATCACAGACTCTTTAAAGATCTCTTTCCAGAGCGAAATCTGATTCCAAAGCACCACCTAATGATCCATTATCCTCGTTGCATCAGACAAATTGGGCCACTCATTCACATGTGGTGTATGAGGTTTGAAGGAAAACACAACTTTTTTAAAAAGTCTGTAAAGAACTTTAAAAACATCACCAAAACACTAGCAAAGAAACATCAGAACCAGTTGGCTTTTCACTTTGAGAACTTTTATTTCAAACGATTTGAATTCGGCTCTATAAATGAAATCTCGGTTTGTGATTTGGAGGGCAGTGAAGCTCTAGGTGAAACTTTCTATGAGTCAGGTCTCGTTTCCACGACCTCTTGGGTCAAAAACTATGGCACGGAGTATCAGGTTGGGATGTACGTATGCACTGGGGTCCACAATGAGATGCCGTTATTCAACAGGATTGTCAGTATAATTATTTCGAATGACAGTGCATATCTTCTCACATGTAAAGTCTCAACATTGTATTTGGATGACCATGTAAATGCGTTTGCAATCGAGGAAAACTGTTATTGTTTCGCATTAGTGTGTATTGATGATCTTATTTACTACAGACCATATGACCGCCAGTTTGCATATGACTCTGAGCTAATGTACATTGTGCCTTACAGTGTTGTTGTGCAAAGTTAAACATTTGGAGGGGGGGTACTTTCAGAGCTCCAAAAAGTTTAAAAAAATAAAAGTTTTTGAAGTTTATTACATTGTATGTAGTTTTATTTTTTTAGGTTACATGGTTGGAGTGGAAGGAGGGGTAAATTGGGTGCAAAGCATTACACCAGCAAGTGTAAAATATTCTGCATTTGAATGTTAAATGGTAGTGTTAATTATTGTAACAATGACACCAGTGTAGAATCTTGCAACTCTGACTGGTGCTAAAATTATGACACCTTACACCAGTGTTAAGTTTTATCAACACTACAGAGTGTTTGCCAGTGTTAATTTCTAACACCAGATAGTGTAACCATATTTAACACTTTGGAAAGTGTTAAATTAACACTGAAAAAAGTGGACGCATATAGACACTTTTTAAGTGTTAAAATTAACACTCTCGGTGTTGATTTAACACCGGCATTTTTGCTGTGTACAGCTACAGTTTAACCATAGGCTCTGCCGTCACCGGTTTGGCCTGGTTTAGTCTGGGCTCTGCTCCAGGCCACACTGTGCTGGACCCCAGGGGGTGCTGAGGGTTTAAGGGCCTTGTCTATGGGGTCAAAGGTGGTGGTAAGGTCAGCAAAGGGTCAATGAGCAGGTGGAAATAGTGGGACATGGCAGAAGATAATCCCATCACAGCCTCCCACACTCCAGAGATGATTCATGATTCATCTGCTGACAGTTCATCCTGACTACAGAGGAAACATAACATACTTAGAAGCAAAGATTTCTAACTGGGACAGCCGTGATTGTGTGACCGACTAATGACAACAGTTTTAGAGTTTTCATAAAATACTTAGTGACACATCTGTCAGAAGCCAATCCGCAGCATCAGGCAGATTTTAGTCGAAGCTGAGCTGGAGAGAGCCCGAGTGGAGGCATATCATATGACCACTGCCCCTGAGTGCAGTATACAGAGTGATGTAAACTACAGGCTCAGTGCATCTGATCAATAACATTTACCACCAGGAACACAAGAAACAAACAAATCCATAAAGGATTTGTTGTTCTCAGACCTTTCACACCATAAAACCACCAGCCCCAGACCCAGATCAAATCAGGAATAAAGGCCAACACAGTTATGTCTAAACTGGCTGTAAACCATGTCTAAACCAATAAAACACACCAAAGCATCTCCAATTGATTTGAATACAATCTAAAATTGCAGACGTTGTACCTGAAGAAGCCCAAGTGCCACCCGTGATACACCTTTGACACCCACCGCTCTACACTTCTCTCTGAGGTCCTACTGTAGTGGTCACCGAACAACTTCAAAAACATCAAAAACAGCAGAGTAAATATCAGGTCACAGCCAGGAGGAGAAGTGCACGTTCCTGTGGCCATGTGTTTGCACATAAACAATTGTACACTTAGACGACCTGGTAAACACCTTCACTTTAGTGATACGTATTGTAGTGGCCAAAATGTATCACCTGGCCTCTAGGTGTCGCTGCTGTGTTAAGGGTGTGGCCTCTGCCTATTTAAGAGAGGTGATCGGGGTGTGATGTGTTGCACCTGTGAGGAGAAACTGTCTTTGTGCCGTCGTTACATGGCAAAATAAAGGACATTTTTAGTTTAGTTTATTTGAGCAGTTATTCTGCTTAAAAGGAGTGGGCCGAAGCAAAAGGCTTATAAGCTCCACCCCCAATATAAAAACAATAACATTTCCATTTAACAATCAAAGCACAAAACACAACAACAGCTGTTTCATTTCTTGTACAATGTCTACAGAGCAAGTAACAAATGATGATCATTAATATATTTCTTACAAGTTGTTACCAATGCCAAACATTGGTACATCACTAAAATCACTAGTGTAACATTATCGGAAGTCACTATTTTAATGTTATAAAGGCACGTTACTATGCAGCAGTATATATTATACTTCGTGATCTTGCTACTTCCTAGTTGTCATTACCATCCTCAGTATAATATAAATTTGTGTACAATTGCCTCTTTTTTTTTTTCATGTATAATGTATTATGAAGCCCTACATAGTGTAATGCATTAAAACGCATTAATACTTATACTGGTTATACTTATACTCCGAGATCTTACTACTTCCCAGCTGTCATTACCATCCTCAATATAATTTTGATTTTGAGTTTAATTAATTATTATTATTATTTATGTATTTATTTGATTTATGTGTGTAGTGTGTTAAAAAGCCAGAGTGTAGAGCGGGCCAGTTGAAGAGGGCAATAAACTCCCCACCAACAAACCCCCACACCGCTGCCCTAACAGCTGATTTTTGAACTGGATGTTGCGATTCTGCCACTTTGTAATGAAGCAAAATTGCCGGGCAGAAACCAAGTCTACTTTAATGGGACCACAAGATACAGGAAAGTCCAACAGTAAGGAGAAATCGACCAACAAGGACATGACATCATATTTGTCGCTGCACGAATTGGCTCATGCTGAAGTATAAGGTATTGCCACTCTCCACTGGAAGGCCTGTCCCAAAGAGTAGTGACATTTACAAACTAGATCCTCTTTTGGATGAAGGACTGCTGAGAGTTGGCGGACGGTTAAGTAAGGCAAATATGCCGGAGGAGTCAAAGCATCCCATCATTTTGTCTAAAGATCTGCCCATTTCAGCACTGATACTGCAGCATATTCACAAAGACGTGGGCCACGGCGGCAGAAACCACACGCAATAAACTCGTCATTAAGAAAGATGATAAATTAAATTAAATTAAATTAAATTAAATGTACCTTTTATTTTGCCTGCTGCTTTCTACCACAAGAGGGGGGGGGGGCATCATTACCTGTAGGAGGGTTAAATAGGCCTTTGTACGTCATACGTCTTTGACCGTTGTGAAGGAAGGTTTGTTTGTATTTTAAAGGACTTTTAACATTGAATTCACTGCATTTTATCGATTACATGAATTGTCAAATAAAGCTTCAAGTACATTTTCGCATGTCAAACCATTCACATGGTTAGAAATTATATTTCTCTCATCCTTGATTGTGGAGCGGGGAGTGGGGGAAGAGGGGTGGGAGGGAGGGCAGGGAGTTCAAGTTCCCGATGGCCTTGTGTATGAAACAGTTTTTCAGTCGACTCGACCTGGCCCGTAGATTCCGCAGTCTCCTCCCAGAAGGCATTACCTTGAAGAGACTGTGTGATGGGTGCGTAGGGTCCCTGGTGATTCTGACGACTTTGCGGGTGAGACGGGTGGAGTACATGTCCTTAATGGAGGGGAGAGGAGCTCCACAGATCTTCTCCGCTGCTCTCACGATGCGCTGGAGGCTCCTTCGGCAGGAGGCAGTGCTGGCGCCGTGCCACACAGTGATGGAGCTGGTCCGGATGCTCTCTATAGTCCCTCTGTAGAAGAACCTCACAGTGATGGAGCTGGTCAGGATGCTCTCTATAGTCCCTCTGTAGAAGAGCCATACAGTGATGGACCTGGTCTGGATGCTCTCTATAGTCCCTCTGTAGAAGAACCTCACAGTGATGGAGCTGGTCAGGATGCTCTCTATAGTCCCTCTGTAGAAGAGCCATACAGTGATGGAGCTGGTCAGGATGCTCTCTATAGTCCCTCTGTAGAAGAACCACACAGTGATGGAGCTGGTCAGGATGCTCTCTATAGTCCCTCTGTAGAAGAGCCACACAGTGATGGAGCTGGTCAGGATTCTCTCTATAGTCCCTCTGTAGAAGAACCACACAGTGATGGAGCTGGTCAGGATGCTCTCTATAGTCCCTCTGTAGAAGAACCACACAGTGATGGAGCTGGTCAGGATTCTCTCTATAGTCCCTCTGTAGAAGAACCACACAGTGATGGAGCTGGTCAGGATGCTCTCTATAGTCCCTCTGTAGAAGAACCACACAGTGATGGAGCTGGTCAGGATGCTCTCTATAGTCCCTCTGTAGAAGAACCACACAGTGATGGAGCTGGTCAGGATGCTCTCTATAGTCCCTCTGTAGAAGAACCACACAGTGATGGAGCTGGTCAGGATGCTCTCTATAGTCCCTATGTAGAAGTTGCACATAACAGAGGCTGGGACTCTAGCTCTTCTTAACTTGCGGAGAAAGTAGAGACGCTGATTACTTTTCTTGACCAGAGATGTAGTGTGCATGGTCCAGGAAAGGTTCTCTGTGATGTGCACACCCAGGAACTTGTGCTTTGAAGTGCTGGTCACCTTCTCCACTGCAGCACCATTGATTGTTAGAGGAGCATGCTGGACCCGTGCTCTTTGAAAGTCCACAACAATCTCTTTTGTCTTCTCCACATTTAGAGAGAGGTTGTTCTGTGTGCACCACATGGCCAGACTGCTCACCTCACTCCTGTAGTTTGACTCGTCTCTGTTGTTGATGAGACCCACCACTGTTGTGTCGTCTGCAAACTTGATGAAGAGGTTTGACCAAATATGGCTGGAAGACCCGTTTTGTAATGTATTGACATATATATATATATATATATATATATATATATATATATATATATATATTTATATATATACAAAGAAACCAACTGGATTCTCCCCCGCGGTTGCACCGTGCTGTGGGGATGACAAGCCGTTGTGCGGCCGCGGGGGAGAATCCAGTTGGTGATCATTGATCTGTGTGTTAGAACTTATTTTTAACCCAAAGACGCGTCTTTCCCCCCCTCTCTCTCTCTCTCTCTCAGCGCCTTTTCTTCTTCCTGTGTCCGCTCCAGAGACACTGCAGGCTGCTAACTTTCTGTTAAGGCATTTAACCTTATATCAAATATTATTTGTGAATGAACGGAGAGACTTTATGCACAATGCCTGTGCGCAAAGTCTGCCCTGATTGTTGGCACATGTTTCTTTTACTCCTGTTCCTCCTCATTCTCTTTGACTATCGTTCAGTCACAGAGGCTCCTAACTAATAATAATAATAACTAATTACTTTTTTAAAGTAACGTTCCCAACACTGGTCAAAGCACAGACTATAGCGTATCATTTTGCACTTTGATCTGGCCACATCAGACTTAGCACATTTAAAGGGAAGTACTGTCCCGAGTCCTGTGTGAAAACTTAATGGCCGCTTTGTCTCCTACTCCGGAGCCTGTTCCTTAAAAGGGCTCAGGAAGCCCTGAGCTCGCGGGACGGGCGGAGCCTCCACAGAGCTCCAGAGCTTGATTGACAGGCTCTGCAGTCAATCAATGCACGGAAAATGCTTCCACTTTCTTAGGCTGATATACAAAAACCAGCGTGCTTAAACATATTTCACCTACCCCAGGGTTGCCACATGGGTCATAGCAATTTTTAGAAAAAGAAAAACTCTTTGGAGCCAGGCTTTTAAGCTGTTTTGGGGAGGTCGGAAGTCTCATTAGACTCAATGCTTCCAAGTGTCTCTTGGAGTCGCCCCTGGCCACAAAATATGAAAATAAAGAAAAGCCGATACATATAAAGACTTTCCAAACCTTTGACGGGTGCTGTATAAAGAAATTGTATGTCTGTGTATATACAGTACATGTCAAAAGTTGTTTTATATTTTGGCTGCTCTTTCAACACTATTTCCATTCTGTGATTCTCATTGAAGACGTTAAACTATGAATGAACACATGGGATTATGGAGGAAACAAAAAAGGGTGAAAGTGTTATGTTCTATATTCCATTTATTCTTGGCATTTTCTCAATGAGCTTCATAAGGTCCTTGTCCCTGAAATGGTTTAAAAGTCTGAAGTGAAAACCATTTCTGTGACGACATCATGAAGCTCATGGAGAAAATGTCCGAAGAGCAAAGCCGTAATCAAACTGATAAATGAACGCCTTCAGTGAAAATCTACAATGGAAATGGTGTTGAAAGAAAAGCAAAGCGTTTCCAAACTCTCGACACGTACTGTACATCCCGCTGACTCACCCGGGGATGCCTCCAGACTCCAGCTTGTTGGCGATGTCCACGTCCCAGGACCACACGTCGAACTGCCACTTGCGGAGGCCCAGGACGCCGCAGAGCACGGAGCCGGAGTGGATCCCGATGCGCATGTCAATGTCG
This sequence comes from Proterorhinus semilunaris, assembly GCA_021464625.1. NCBI lineage: Eukaryota > Metazoa > Chordata > Actinopteri > Gobiiformes > Gobiidae > Proterorhinus > Proterorhinus semilunaris. The sequence continues at coordinate 2,433,056 of CM038358.1, read as the reverse complement.
TGCTTGGTCCGCGAGCGCACGTACCTGCGACACCAGGGGAACACCGGTCAGAAGATAAACTCTCACTATCTATCAGTCTGATGAGTGGCCGAAGGGGCAACGACGGCAAAATGTGCCTGCTTTGGTGAAAAACAAAAGAAAACAAGTAAAACAAACATTCAATAGTTTTTTTTAAATCAGGTATTCCTGCTTTGTATGACCACATTCAACTCAGCCCTACACGTTTTCTTTCTATCTTTCTATCCATTTTTGTGTGGCCTTATATACACCACGGCTAAGGTGTTAGAAGTTCAGAAAGGCCAAATAATCCGGAAAAAAACATTTTTGAAGAGCATTCTCATATATGAGACTTTTAAAATGTTCAGTAAAACGTGCTGAGTTACTCACCTTTTAAAGAATGATTTTGATTTCATTTGTTATTCCGTTTTTGCGATTGCACTTTTGATAAGGCTCAACTACATGTTAATTTAGTTTAGTTCTTAAAACATAGCTTTATATGTTTTAAGTTTAAGGGGCACATTCAGAATAAACTCAAGACCAGTTCATTTTTGTAGGTTTAAAGCTTTGTCTTGTCCCTGTTTGTTCTGCACAAACAAATTACTCATTAATGATTAATTCATGATTAATTCATGATTAATGGGTTCATTGCCTTGATGAAGCCTGATGAACTCACGTTAAAGTATTATATATATATATTTGTGTGTAATTGACCTATTTGTGCCCCGATAGTTGCATGAGTGGTCAGCATGGCACTTTTACTTTCCATCAAGGCGGCCTCTGCAACTCTCCAGGATCAATTAATTTGTAGGTTTTCTGGTGAGGGTTCGTCAGAAACTTTAAATTAAAACCAATTGATCCTGCAACATCAAAAAGGCAACTGTGTAAAAAGTTCCATAATGCGCCTTTAATTCATGTACCCTTATTTTAAAGTGTTACCAAAAAAGTACATTTCAAACACTGAACAAAATCTGGACTAAACAAGGCCCTCTCAGCATGAGTACAAGCCCGACCCTTACAGCTCAGGTCACAGGGATGGTGTGAGATGGTGGTGGGGGGCAGGAATGAAACAGTCCATGAAGTTTGGAAAGTAAAGTTCATTTGGCATAGTCTCCTTTAACCTTGTGCCACCCTCCAGAGAGCAGCCGAAAGCGCAGGAAGCTCTGTTTGGTCCCAGTGCGCACTGCGGCACTGCCCCCCCTCTCTCCCCCCGCGCCCGCTCATTTCACGCCTCGTAACCCCCGTGTGATGAAGGCCAGGTGAAAGGCATCGTGGGAGCCTGCGACAGGTGCTGGAGGAGTGGAGCGTGGAGGGAACGGAGCCGTGGGCAGATGATCGGCTTCAAACGGAGGAACGTCTCTGCCCCCACTGCTCAGAGGACACGGGGCCTCACACTGGTCCATTATCCGCCTGACTCCTGGTTCACTGCATGTTTAAGTCATTTTGTTAACGACTTGTTGCTTTGGGTTGACGCTGCCGTGAGTTTGCGTCGTCTAAAAGAGGCTGAGAGGACGTCAGGATCGAGTGCAGTGTAGTTTACGCGGCAGCTGCCTCTGGATGTCCGTGAGCGCTGTGGTCTGAAACGCTACGTCTAATTCACGCTCCGTGTGCCGGTGCTTTGAGACAGTGATTACGTTTACATGTTACGTCTTCAATGAAGGTACTTGATTCATCTTCTGTACTCAGTAGTTGAAGTCTTCGAACGTTTCGCCTCTCATCCAAAAGGCTTCGTCAGCGACAAAGGTCACACTCTGGACGCAGCTGAATATATAGACCAACGGGAGAGTAATCACAGCTACTCTCACCTGTGGGTAAACACCTTTGAAGTAGAGCGTCTCTACTCACGTCAGTATTGGTCAGTCCTGTCCTATTCATAGATGATCACTTCCCAGTATCTGTCCTATTCATGGCTGATCACTGCTAAGTACCTGCCTATTGTTATTTTGTTGGCTGAGGTGCTGTCTCCTTGGACTGGCCAAGCCCTCTCCCGAAGGAGATTGGAGTACAGGGACGGGAGATTAAATCTGAGACCACCATTCCGGGTCATGGAGGGATTTTCTTTCTTGACAAAAATAGCTTCTTTAACTCCTCTTTCAAACCAACGTTCTTCTTTAGCTAAAATGTTGACCTCCCCGTCCTCAAAGGAGTGGTTGGAGGCTTTGAGGTGGAGGTGCACCGCCGACTGAGGGCCACTCCTGCTTTCTCTTCGGTGTTGATAAAGTCTCTTCTGTAAAATTTGTTTAGTTTCTCCAATATAATGTTGTTTGCATTCTTCTTCTTTGCATTGAATTGAATAAACCACATTGGTTTGTTTGTGGCTCGGAGTTTTGTCTTTGGGATGAACTAATCTTTGTCTCAGTGTGTTCACCGGTTTGTGGTTCACTGGAATCCTGTGCTGCCTAAAGATTCTCTGAAGTTCCTCTGAGACCCCGGCTACATACGGCACTACAACTCCCTTTCTTCTGGGCTCTGGAGTCTGTCTTGTTCTTTGGGTCTTCTTGCCCTTTGTGCTTTAGTGTAAGACCAGTTAGGATAGCCACAGTCTGAGAGGGCTCTCTGGACATGTTGCTCCTCTTTAGTCTTTCCTTCTGCACTGGTAGCACCTCTTAAGCTCCATGTCTGAGCGTCATGTTTACATGTCACGGTCATTATTCGGGTTTCTAAAACATTTGGAATAACAAATGCGTGTCCATAGAAAGACTTCTATGGACAGTACAACAGCAAGAACCGTGACGTCGCCCGGTATGGCGCAGCCGGGGCCCCACCCTGGAGCCAGGCCTGGGGTTGGGGCTCGATTGCGAGCGTCTGGTGGTCGGGCCTCTGCCCACGGGGCTTGGCCGGGCACAGCCCGAAAGGACGACGTGGGCCCGCCCTCCTGTGGACCCACCACCCGCAGAGGGATCCGTAGGGGTCGGGTGGACTGGGTGGCAGTCGAAGGCAGGTGCCTCGACGACCTGGTCCGCGTGCGCAGCTTCTAGCGTTTGGGACATGGAACGTCACCTCGCTGGGGGGAAGGAGCCTGAGCTTGTGCGGGAGGTTGAGAGGTACCGGCTAGATATAGTTGGGCTCACCTTTGGGTGGGGGACAGGTCTCTCACCGTTGTCTCGGCCTACAGGCCCAACATCGGTGCAGAGTACCCGGCCTTCTTGGAGTCCCTGGGAGGGGTACTAGATGGTGCTCCAGCTGGGGACTCCATTGTTCTACTGGGGGACTTCAACGCCCACGTGGGTAACGACAGTGAGACCTGGGTGGGGGTGATGGGGAAGAACGACCTCCCCGATCGGAACCCGAGTGGTGTTCTGTTATTGGACTTCTGTGCTAGTTACGGTTTGTCCATAACGAACACCATGTTCGAGCACAAGGATGTCCATAAGTGCACGTGGCACCAGGACACCCTAGGCAGGAGGTCGATGATCGACTTTGTAGTTGTGTCATCTGATCTCTGGCCGCATGTCTCGGACACTCGGGTGAAGAGAGGGTCTGAGCTGTCATCCGATCACCACCTGGTGGTGAGCTGGATCCGCTGGGAGGGGAAGAAGCCGGTCAGACCTGGCAGGCCCAAACGTCTGTTGGGAACGTCTGGTGGATCCCTCTGTCAGTAGGGTCTTTAACTCCCACCTCCAGAAGAGCTTCACCCAGATTCCGAGGGAGGTTGGGGACATGGAGTCCGAGTGGACCATGTTCTCCTCCTCCATTGTCGATGCGGCTGCTCGTAGTTGTGGCCGTAAGGTCTCTGGTGCCTGTCGCGGCGGCAACCCACGAACCCGGTCACCACCGGGTTCGCGCCCAGAAGTAAGGGATGCCGTCAAGCTGAAGAAGGAGTCCTATCTGGCCTTGTTGGCTTGTGGGACTCCGGAGGCAGCTGAGAGGTACCGGCAGGCCAAGCGTGCTGCAGCTCGTGCAGTCGCAGAGGCAAAAACTCGGGTCTGGGAGGAGTTCGGAGAAGCCATGGAGGAGGACTATCGGTCGGCCTCGAAGAGATTCTGGCAAACCATCCGGCGCCTCAGGAGGGGGAAGCAGTGCTTCACCAACACTGTTTACATTGTGGGTGGGGAGCTGCTGACCTCGACTGGGGATGTGATCGGGCGGTGGAAGGAGTACTTCGAGGATCTCCTCAATCCCACTGTCACGTCTTCCGATGAGGAAGCAGAGGCTGGGGACTCGGAGGGGGGCTCGTCCATCACCCAGGCTGAAGTCACCGAGGTGGTTAGAAAGCTCCTCGGTGGCAAGGCCCCAGGGGTGGATGAGATTCGTCCCGAGTACCTCAAGTCTCTGGATGTTGTAGGGCTGTCTTGGTTGACACGTCTCTGCAACATCGCGTGGCGGTCGGGGACAGTGCCTCTGGATTGGCAGACCGGGGTGGTGGTCCACCCTCTTCAAGAAGGGGGATCGGAGGGTGTGCTCCAATTACAGAGGGATCACACTTCTCAGCCTCCCTGGTAAGGTCTATTCCAGGGTGCTGGAGAGGAGGATCCGGCCAATAGTCGAACCTCGGATTCAGGAGGAACAATGCGGTTTTCGTCCTGGTTTCGGAACACTGCTCTATACCCTTCATCGGGTGCTTGAGGGTTTGTGGGAGTTCGCCCAACCAGTCCACATGTGCTTTGTGGATCTGGAGAAAGCGTTTGACCATGTCTCTCGTGGTGCCCTGTGGGGGGTGCTCCGGGAGTATGGGTCCGGGGCCCTCTACTAAGGGTTGTCCGTTCCCTGTATGACCGTAGCAAGAGCTTGGTTTGCATTGCTGGCAGTAAGTCAGAACTGTTCCCGGTGCGTGTTGGACTCCACCAGGGCTGCCCTTTGTCACCGGTTCTGTTCATTACTTTTATGGACAGAATTTCTACGCGCAGCCAGGGGCCGGAGGGTGTCCGGTTTGGGAACCTCAGAATCTCATCTCTGCTGTTTGCAGACGATGTTGTTCTGTTGGCTTCATCAAATCAGGACCTCCAGCGCGCACTGGGGCGGTTTGCAGCCGAGTGTGAAGTGGCCGGGATGAGGATCAGCACCTCCAAATCTGAGGCCATGGTTCTCCACCGGAAAAAGGTGGTTTCCCTGCTTCAGGTCGGTGGGGTGTCCTTGCCCCAAGTGGAGGAGTTCAAGTATCTCGGGGTCCTGTTCACGAGTGAGGGACGGATGGAGCGTGAGATCGATAGACGGATCGGTGCGGCGTCAGCAGTGATGCGGTCGCTGTATCGGACTGTTGTGGTGAAGAGGGAGCTGAGTCTGAGGCAAAGCTCTCGATTTACTGATCGATCTACGTTCCCACCCTCACCTATGGTCATGAGATCTGGGTAATGACCGAAAGGACAGGATCGCGAATACAAGCGGCCGAAATGAGTTTCCTTCGCAGGGTGGCTGGGCGCACCCTTCGAGATCGGGTGAGGAGCTCAGTTACCCGGGAGGAGCTCGGAGTAGAGTTGCTGCTCCTTCACGTCGAAAGGAGCCAGCTGAGGTGGCTAGGGCATCTGTTCCGGATGCCTCCTGGTCGCCTCCCTCGGGAGGTGCTCCAGGCATGTCCTATTGGGAGGAGGCATCGTGGAAGGCCCAGGACACGCTGCTGGGACTATGTCTCCGAGCTGGTCTGGTGTCGCCTCGGGGTCCCCCCAGAACAGCTGGAGGAGGTGTGCATGGATCGGGAAGTCTGGGCATCTCTGCTGAGACTGCTGCCCCCGCGACCCGGCCCCGGATAAAGCGGAAGAAAATGGATGGATGGATGGATGAGCAGACAGAGTTACTCCTGTATAATTTACATGGTCATTGTAATCAATAGATTCTTTCACAGTAGCTAAAAATAGATTGCCGCAAAGCATCATGGGGTGTGAATGGGTGAATATGCAGGGCCGCCGGGCTCGCCTGGGCTGAAGCCCAATGGCCTACAGTAGTCAAGGGCCTTTCAGAAATCAATTAAAAACAAAAACTAAATCCAATTTGTTAATCCAATTTATGGCATGAGTTAACCAACCCACAGGCGCACATCTGTGCAGTTGTCATGGCGTGCCAAGAGAGGGCCTCTGCGGCTGCCTATCAGAAGTCATAATAGTTAGGCCCGAGCCAGGACTTTGTTCTGGTAAGAGAGTATTGTTCTCCCCCGGTTTCTTGTTATTATTATTATCCTGTTTTTCAGTGCCTTCCCGTGCAAAAGTACACGCAGAAATTGGCACAGTGATCAGAGTCAGCGAAAATTGCGTGTCAGTGGGCGACATGCACACGCCCAAAACAAAATGGCTCCACAGCGCCCCCTCAAAGTTGATCCCCATTCTTTTGGGGACATGCACTTTTGGCTTAAGCCAATCCCCTTTGGCACAGTGATAGAGCACATGGAGACAGCCACAAAACATAATTATAGCTCCGCCCTCTGACCAACAGGCCATCTTGGATTGAAATCCTTTTTCTCACCAGATGTTTAAATGTACTACTCCTTGGTTTTTCTGCAGAATAAGCTAAAGTAACTATAACAAGCGAATACGCTGTTTTCACATAGCGCCCCCACAAAAAACTTGCTTTTTTCCCGTACCTTGGACAACCCCTCGCAGGCATGCGCTCTATCCAATCTGGATCATATTTGGTTGACATAAGGCAACTCACGGTCTGAACAGATAGAGCTCAATAACTGCACAGTGCTCAACTATATAGCGCCTCCTATCTATACCTTGAACTTGCCTTGCCTTGAATATTGCAGTTTGGATGACAATATTAAAGTATGGGTATCGTTGAGGTATCAGTATCCTACACCCTGAATCCTTTGAGTCACCTGATGGTCTTGATCATGCTGAGGCCCATCTCCACGCAGCAGTGGGCGTGGTCAGGGCGGGGCTCCGGCAGTCCAGACACGCAGTAGTAACAGTCGCCCAGGATCTTGATGCGCAGACAGTGGTTCTCCTGCGCAGACGACACACACGATGAATACAACTAAGAGAAAAGTGATGACCTCTTGTACATGTTGTTATTGAGAAACACTAAGGCTGGAGGGTTGTTAACACCGTCCAGATCCTCATGCAGTCATTTCATTTTGTTTCCCCTTTTCTATCAAACCAGACAAAGTGGTTCATCTCAGTAAAAAGTCCCTGAATGCAAGTGATATGAAAACTACATTTCTACAACTTCTATTACACATGAAGAGAAGGGAGATATGATTTAAACTGTAAATAATCAACGCTGAGGATGGAGTGAGATTCTGCATATGTGCAGCGCCTTAACCACTCGACTGTACTGCCTCCACAGACAATGTATCTATTTATTTACTAACCTGTATTTCATTTTTAATAAAAAATAAAAAAAATACTTTCATAAAATCTTTTAATCTTTGTCTTTGTGACATTAGTTTGGCCACTGCACTTTCCCTGTGAGCTTATGCACACGTGTGAAAGATCAGGAGGAAATGGATGACATGAATATCAGGTTATGCTGTTTATGTTACTGGCCTGTCAAGATGAAAATCCTTCACAAATGGAATCAGCTCAACCAATAATGAAACAACACATCAATCTCTAAAGTTTGATTTTGTTTCTTTCTTTGACTTGAGGTCTCTTGTAACTTGTCGCAGCTCATATGTGGCTCAGATGGTGAAGCGGATCATCTTATGTCTGAAAGGTTACTGGTTCTAGCGGCTGTGTCCTTGGGCAAGGCGCTTCACCACCTCACCTGTGTATGACTGTGGTGAATGAGTGGTCGGAGGGGCAGCCTGGATTTTGTCGCTCTACCCCAGGGCATCTGTGGCTACAATCGTAGCCTGTAGCAGGAAGGGAAGATTCTGTCGGGACGATTAGCTTTATCATATACATGATCCAATTATGACTTTGTTTTAGTCAATGAGGGAAGAAGTCCTCAGATACAGGAGCAAACTCTTTACTAGCGTCTCCTGCATGATTCTGTCCATCAGATGCTTTGTTTATCCAGAGTCATAGGGGGCGCTACTGCACTCAGCTCAACAGGTGAAGCAGAACAAACGGCTACAATTCCAAAAAGTGATTTGAACCATCACCGCTTCACCTCAGTTTTCTTTTCTTCTTCAGTTAGATGGGGAGTAAAAAACATCGCGGGTGGCGCCATATTGTTCACATTTCTTCTCGTTTTATGGATTTTCTGAAGCATTTCCAGCGCCCTCCGGTGGTAACTTTTGATAGCACAGGCTGGACATCAGTAACGTGTGGAAGCATAAATGCAGTGACAGTAACTACATTTGGAACGCACGGATCTATTTACATACCAAACGGGAGCATACATGAGTCACAGTCATACATAGGCAAGGTGGGGGGTGGGGGGCGCCTTGCCCAAGGACACAGCAATGGTGTGTGTGCAGGGATTCAAACCAGCAACACATTATCATAAGACGATCCACTTTACCATCTGAGGAAAATGCAAATGAGCTGCAACAAGTTACAAGTGACCTCAAGTCAAAGAAAAATCCCATTAGAAATAAATAAACAAGTGATTCAGATTGATGTATTATTACATTATTGGCTGAATGTATTAAAATTGTGAACGATTTTCATCTTGTCAATAATGTAATAAATATGACATAATCGGCCGGTAAATCACTATTACATTATTGGCCGGTTATTACGTTATAATAATAATAGTTAGTTTGGCTTTTTGTAGATGAAAAGCTAAATTACTAAATGCATACAGTAAGCTTCATAACAATCGGCTAAAAGACATAAAACATTGATTATCACTGCTCTCTGTCGTGTTGAAAGGTCAAAGGTTATCTCAGGTTGAGAACTTGGGTATCAAAATGATTTCCCAGTGGAAAATACGGGATGATGAGGCGTTCAAGTGCAATTTTCCACTCGACAAGTGGTAATTACCATAATTACGAGAGCACATGAAGGCAGCATTATTTATGACAAAGCACACACTGGGCTGAATCGAGATGTGGTGCCACTGTGACAGACGGGGGCGCTGTGAACCGTGTCATCGCCGTCTCTAACTCCCGAACAACACGTGAAGTGACTCTGTGGGCGCCACACGCTCGGACTCACGTGTGCCAGGCGGTCGAAGCGGGCGAACAGTTCGTTGAGCATGCGGACCAGCTCCTGGGCCGACAGGGTGGTGGACAGGTTGGTGAAGCCTTTGACGTCTGCGAAAAGAATGCTGTATAAAATACGGACACGTCACTTTGGGAGTCACAACAGAGGAGCCAATAGACAGTGAGTAACAGGCGCCGGGCTTTAAAGGAGGCACATGCTGCGACCCGGCCCCACGCTGCAGGCCAACAGGGAACACAGTCCGCCTTAAACCTATGGGCTTGATTTAGAGAGGGTTCTGTTATTTCAGAAGAATTCAAATGTTGTCTTGTTTTTGGCAGGTAAAAAGGTGTAAACGATGTATATATATATAAATATATATTTAAAAAAACTATATCCATAGATTAAAGGGAAGATGTTTTGCCTCTACTAGTGCCTCTCTTTAAAATAAAGTTTCCATGTTGAAAACATCAGTCCTGCTTAAATCCAGAGTATAGTGCAAAATACTTTCATGTAATCCACAAAGAGAGCAGGGGTGTCCAGCTCATGTGGAGCGGGGGCCAAAAGTGCAACAGACTTTTTTTTAAAGTAAATTATGATTTAGCAACTTTTTATTATACACTATAATAAACGGACTCCCTCTCCCTGGGCACAGCAGCGTTTTACCTTTTCTTGTGACCTGCATTCACACATTGTTTTGCAGGATGTTTCCCTGACCTCCAAAAACATGCTGCTCAGATTGGCCCACGATGGGGGGGGGGGGGGGGGGTATTTTTTTTATACTTTAAAATAGACTGTACATGACATATCTGTACACTTTTTAAAGGGAGACACTACAGGCAAAACTCTTTTTTTTAAGGATTTGGGCCAATTTGGTCAAACAAATACCTAATTATTGCACTGACTCAATGTTTCTCCATAGGTTTGTATGGAAAATTGTCATTTTCTCAAAATGCATTTTTCTCAAATCGTGGCGACAGGTTTTCTTCATAGGGATTTTTTCTACTACCTAACTACTACCCTGATTTATTGAGTGTTGAATTTCAAAAAACAAGGCGAAATTTCAGTTTTGAAAAATGTTTCCACCAAAAAACATTAAAACTAATCCAAAATCCTCTCTAAAAAGTATTTGTAACAAATATGTCCATATAAAACCATAAATCTAAACCAGGCTCCAACCATTACCAAAAATGACCAAAGTTTCAAATCGATATCTCTAAATAAATTCCCTAAGCCTCAAGCCTCAGGGGTTTTCACTTGGCCGACTAGCCATTTTGCTTCTGATTTTAGAAATGACAAACTCAGACACACAATTAGTGTTTCTGTAATTCATCTCATGTTGGCTAATATTGAATGATTAATGTAGTAGTAATTGTGTTTTGAATCAGTGGTATTTCCTCTGTCTGCTGTTGTTAAAGTTATGTCTTTTTGAATTTGTTTTGTCAGTAGGTGTCAGTAGTGAACCCTGCTCTACCCCCTCACTCCCCCCTCACCCACGCCCCTCACTCCCCCCCCCTCACCCACGCCCCTCACTCCCCTCCACCATAGACCACACGCTGCTCTGATTGCATTCAATGAAATACGTAAATCTCATTAATCATTAATTTATCAGCATAAATAAGATATGTAGAAAAGTAAGACTTTGTATTATTTGCTAAACTGCAACTTTCATTTAAGTCTCTTTTGTTGGCATTTACAACATAATACTTCCATTTAGAATTAAGTTTACAATGCAGAACTTCGAACGCCTCATCTATGAAAAAAAATCCCCTCCCAGGGCCTTCTGTAATCGTGATGGATTATTAAACAAACATTTGATTTCAGCTGCATCACAGCAGGTCGGTCAGATGTTTATTTGTTTACAATCTTTTGTAAACTTCTATCATAATGAAACTCTGACTGTGTTAGCCGCTAACTGTTGCGGCTTCTGCTGCTTCAAACATGTGCTCCACGTGTTTGTGTTTACATGGTGGGGGGCAGGTGAGGGGTGTGTCCTGTGAGGTGAAGTCTCCTTCTGTGGTACAAAGTAGAGACCTGCACGGGACGGGAAATCCCGCCGGACTTGAAGGACCCGACACAAATCTCGTAGGAGCAGGCGGGATTCAAACTGGCCGGGGCGGTCAGACCAAAACACGTTGGGTCCCGACATGTCCCGTATAGAGGAGACAATGGTGGGCCGATATGGTCATGCTCGGCATTTTCTTGCGCCGCTTTTTACGCCTCACGCCGACCGGCGTAAGATATATGTTAATAGAAATGCTAATGATCTCCACCCTGAAGTTTGGACAGCCAGTAAAATGGATGGTTTTGCAGCCAATGGGAACAAGCCAAACGATGTCTCTGGGCTGAAACCAGGAGGATACTTCTGTCTCAGATAAGTTGTTTTCTACTGACAAATACAAAGCGGTGTGCTCTTCCACTGTTACTGTAACTAGATGTTAACTTACAGTGGAAGAGCACACCATCCATTTTACTGGGTGTCCAAACTTCAGGGTGGAGATCATTAGCCGGTCGGCGTGCGGCGTAAAAAGTGGCGTTTTATTTTGAAAATACGGCGTCAAAAGCGCCGCAAGAAAGTGGCGAGCATGACCATATCGGCCGACCATATGTAAGACACGTGTGGACACGAGCGCAGCCTTTTACGCATCACCGCCAGTGAACACCGGGATGACGCAGACTCCATCCCCAGACTCCATCCCCAGACTCCATCCTCAGCCTCCATCCCCAGACTCCATCCTCAGACTCCATCCCCAGACTCCATCCTCAGCCTCCATCCCCAGACTCCATCCTCAGCCTCCATCCCCAGACTCCATCCCCAGACTCCATCCTCAGCCTCCATCCCCAGACTCCATCCTCAGACTCCATCCCCAGACTCCATCCTCAGACTCCATCCCCAGACTCCATCCTCAGACTCCATCCCCAGACTCCATCCTCAGACTCCATCCCCAGACTCCATCCTCAGCCTCCATCCCCAGACTCCATCCTCAGCCTCCATCCCCAGACTCCATCCTCAGCCTCCATCCCCAGACTCCATCCTCAGCCTCCATCCCCAGACTCCATCCTCAGCCTCCATCCCCACCCCACAGCACCTTCACTGGCTGCTTTTGCTCCACACTGACCAACCAGACTTCCAGCTGAGCTACACTCAAACCCGCTGTTATCTCCTGGCACAGGTGAATTTAATACTTGTCCAAACCTCCCTCTGTCCGTGCACTTTGGATAAACCATTAAAGCCGACGCACACAGAGATGCTTTGAAACGCAGTTTCATCACATTCTATAGAGGTGATGCTCTGTCGAGGAAAACACAGGATTTTACTCGTCTGCAGCAACACAGACTCTATGGACTGTGACAAACAGTCTGCTCTGAACTTTGTTACGAAAGCAGCAGCGGAAAAAGACAAACCATCGTCAGAACTCCACTCTGGGAAGTAGGGCTGGGAGATATGGCCCAAAAATAAAATCTCGATTTTTCGACTCGATGATTACGATTTTATTTGATTTGATTGGAAATAAACTTAAAAAGGTCTCCTGATCTTTCATACAGTGCCTTGCGAAAGTATTCGGCCGCCTTGAACTTTTCGACCTTTTGCCACATTTCAGGCTTCAAACATTTTTTTTGTGAAGAACCAACAACAAGTGGGACACAATCATGAAGTGAAACGAAATTTATTGGATATTTCAAAAACAAATAAACAACTGAAAAATTGGGCGTGCAAAATTATTCAGCCCCTTTACTTTCAGTGCAGCAAACTCTCTCCAGAAGTTCAGTGAGGATCTCTGAATGATCCAATGTTGACCTAAATGACTAATGATGATAAATAGAATCCACCTGTGTGTAAACAAGTCTCCGTATAAATGCACCTGCTCTGTGATAGTCTCAGAGGTCAGTTTAAAGCGCAGAGAGCATCATGAAGAACAAGGAACACACCAGGCAGGTCCGAGATACTGTTGTGGAGAAGTTTAAAGCCGGATTTGGATACAAAAAGATTTCCCAAGCTTTAAACATCCCAAGGAGCACTGTGCAAGCGATAATATTGAAATGGAAGGAGTATCAGACCACTGCAAATCTACAAAGACCCGGCCGTCCCTCTAAACCTTCAGCTCATACAAGGAGAAACCTGATCAGAGATGCTGCCAAGAGGCCCATGATCACTCTGGATGAACTGCAGAAATGTACAGCTGAGGTGGGAGACTCTGTCCATAGGACAACAATCAGTCGTATACTGCACAACTCTGGCCTTTATGGAAGAGTGGCAAGAAGAAAGCCATTTCTTAAAGATATCCATAAAAAGTGTTGTTTAAAGTTTGCCACAAGCCACCTGGGAGACACACCAAACATGTGGAAGAAGGTGCTCTGGTCAGATGAAACCAAAATCAAACTTTTTGGCAACAATGCAAAACGTTATGTTTGGCGTAAAAGCAACACAGCTCATCACCCTGAACACACCATCCCCACTGTCAAACATGGTGGTGGCAGCATCATGGTTTGGGCTTTTCTTCAGCAGGGACAGGGAAGATGGTTCAAATTGATGGGAAGATGGATGGAGCCAAATACAGGACCATTCTGGAAGAAAACCTGATGGAGTCTGCAAAAGACCTGAGACTGGGACGGAGATTTGTCTTCCAACAAGACAATGATCCAAAACATAAAACATCTACAATAGAGTGGTTCACAAATAAACATATCCAGGTGTTAGAATGGCCAAGTCAAAGTCCAGACCTGAATCCAATCGAGAATCTGTGGAAAGATCTGAAAACTGCTGTTCACAAACGCTGTCCATCCAACTTCACTGAGCTCCAGCTGTTTTGCAAATATTTCAGTCTCTCAATGTGCAAAACTGATAGAGACAAACCCCAAGGACTTACAGCAGTAATCGCAGCAAAAGGTGGCGCTACAAAGTATTCACTTAAGGGGCTGAATAATTTTGCACGCCCAATTTTTCAGTTGTTTATTTGTTAAAAATGTTTGAAATATCCAATAAATTTCGTTTCACTTCATGATTGTGTCCCACTTGTTGTTGGTTCTTCACAAAAAATTATAGTTTTATATCTTTATGTTTGAAGCCTGAAATGTGGCAAAAGGTCGAAAAGTTCAAGGGGGCCGAATACTTTCGCAAGGCACTGTGTGTAGAACACTGCACAGAGTCCTGCTCAGTCATATTTAGATTCATAATATAGCCACAATTAGGCCCATTCAAAAATGGTATTTCTGTTTTAAATATTCTTTGTCTGCTCTCAAAAGTAAACCTTCTTAATAAGCCTTTAGTTTTATCATCCTCGAGCTCAGCTGTGATTGACAGCCGTCTCCATGGAGACTCAAGGGGAAAGGGGCGGAGTTAAATGCTGCAGCGGCTCAGCGAGAGAGAAGGGGAAAGCCTTTGAAGTGCTGTTACGCAGCGCTGCATCCTGGTGCGCGCTCGGCACTGGCCTTTAAATAACCCAGGACCTGTCGGGACCCTTGAGACTCCTCCAGGCGGCCCAGGGAGGACACTCCCGCGGGAGACTCGAGTGCGGCCAGGGGGGCGTCGGGAGCGGGCGGGAACGGGCTTGAAATCCATTCCCGTGCAGGTCTGTGGTACAAAGTTAGCTCATTGTTTGTGCACATCTAACGCTACGTCAGCCGCATCAGCGCTAGCGTGCAGTGCCTCATGGGAAATGCAGTTCTAACATGTTTAATGCACTTAATCGGTGGGCAGCTTATAATATCCAGAAGAAATCGTCTCTCGGGCCAAAAACCATGCACCGAGCCACCTGTTTTAGAGCATGAGAGGGCCTCACAGATCACAGGACTGCAGGCTTACTTGTTTGTATTTGTGATACTTTCCTGTCTTGTTCTGAATTATTTGTTGATTTACGAGTCACAAGCAGATTCTGAGCTTTTAACCTGGCTCTGTCCACGATCCATATTTAAATGGAAAAGTTGTCTCTGTATAAATGTCTGAGTCTCACACGTGTCTCCTTTAACCTGCCCCGCCTGTGTCTGCCTGAGGGGGGCGCTCACCTCACGTTCTCATAGCGGTGGATGTAGATGCGGTGGAACTGATGCTGCAGATTTTCGTCCTCCACGTTGGTCATGTCGTTGATCATCTCCAAAACCACAAAGCGCGGCAGCACCGAGAGCACCAGGCGCTCCTGCCAAAGAGAAAAACAGGTGAGGCTTTCATTTTCTATTGTGGAGGTTGTGAAAGAGGATCATCCAACCAGAGAAGCAGAATGCGCACCACAAAGGAACTAACAAGAAAGGAGCGCAGCTGAACCCACGGTTCGCTGTCCGTGGTCCCGAACCGGGGGAGGGGGAAAGCCAGAGAAACATGGGCCTTATTTGACTTCACACAGGGTTTATACAGGCAGAAGCAAGTCACATGTAATGCTTTTGAATGCTTGAAGACACTATATTTGAATGCCACAAACATAGAAACAAATCAGCGTACATTTGTTTTCTTTGATTTGCAAACATTTCGTCAAACAGAGAAATGTAAAACATGTGGTCAATTTCAGCCAAAACATCAACTTATAAATATGTGTTAGACCTTGATCTTGGTATTTTCAACGAACTTACACAGTAAAACCTGTTGAACAATGTCATCATTTTCCAATAAATGTAAATTTAATGCCCGTTTGACTCCAATTTAATGCTTTATAAAGACATGTACACTGTTAGAAATAAAGTGTCAAAATTGTACCTTTTAGGGTCCAACGGCTCGTCACTGCGGTGGTACCCTCAACGGTACATCAATTGTCAATTTGAAGTGGGTACAATTTAGTACCCATATAGTTAAAACCTAAAGGGCCTGATCAGGGGGCAGTTTCGGTCTCTATTGGTCCCAATAGGGACTTTGGTTCCTATTGAGCTTTGGTCCCAAGCTTTGAGACTAAAAAATACAACCCAGTGTATTTTATTTTTTAGTCTTAGAGCTTGGATCTTGGCGTTTGGTCACATTTGAGCCCAGCCCACTCTGAGTCACTGTGATTTGATTAACTTCAGAGTTACACTGTAGGTCAGACACCGTGAGTGACAGTAACATGACACTAAAGAGTGAGCTCTTTATTTTCTGTAAAAAAGGCTGGGGCCTCATTGCTCTTCATTCACACACTGAGAAGTGAAGAAGGAAGTCATGGAGATTCTGTTTTAGAACATTACACTTCTGCTGGATGCAACAAGGACACGCTACGGCGATTAGACATACACAACACTCCAAGGCCGAAAGCCTCAGACAAAACACAATACATGACCTGCCCTGACCTACCCCCCTCGCTCTGTCCGCCTCTCACTATCACTGTATCTTCCCCCACCCTTCCTCCCTTACGTATCAATGAAAAAGCTCCAGCGGGTTGTCCGCCCGTAATGTGTATTATCATAATCTTGTGTATAATTGTCTTATGTATGTGCTTTGCTTATTGTGATTTCTATTTTCAGCAACAAAAGGGGCGCCTTGTACGGCTGCCCTGGGGCGTTTAGCGCATGTGCGCAAACGCACCGAGTAAAATTCCTAGTTTTGAACCTGTTCATAACAATGGCAATAAAACCTATTCTGATTCTGATTCTGATTCTAAAAGATTGAAATTCAAGTATTCCTCAGTAATGAATGTGAAAATCCTGAATTTATGTGATTAAAATGTTACTTATTACTTTCTCTCATTCTACAAAAACAAACCCCTGTCATTTCTATCTGCTGCAGAGTCATGTTTGTCCCAGTTCCTCTGAGTCGTGGTGAAAAGGGTACAATGGGTGTACCGTTGAGGGTACCACCCCAGTGACGAGCCGTTGGACCCTTAAAGGTACAGTTTTGACACTTTATTTCTAACAGTGTAAGACCTTGATTTTGGCACAGTTCATTCAATGACTTTTCAATCTGCTTTTAATGCCCTGGCACAACATTTGTATTTTTGTTTTCTTATGGCCGATGGCCTTTCATGATTTTACTGACACATAACAAATAGCAAAAAAGAATAAACTCAAAGAAACATGCAGCAAATGTTACTTTTTGAGCCTTAACCACGTTCCCTCATCAAAACGACACTAGGGTAGTATTTTCTGTCTTTTCTTCTTCAATATAGTTTAATTTACTTTAGCAGGCGACACAGAGCATTGTAAAAGCGTAAACCTAGTGTAGTTCCTGTAGAACCTTGTGATCTTTCATATCCGATAGAGACATGTTGGTAATATTTGCAGAGACTTTGGCCCCGAACTCTGAGCCAGCTGGCCCTGAACTTGAGACTTGGAACGGCGAGCTGGCGGCTTTTCGCTTTCATTAGAGGGGAAGATGTCCTCGCTCATAATCCTCCACTCGTCACATGACAGCAGCTCAAACGCAGCACAGAACCCCCTCCCTCCCCCAGCAGGAACGAGTCTCAGCTCTGGGAGGAACCGTGGAAAGCACACGCAGTCCCGGAGGACAAGTCTCGTGTCAAGCCTTTTCTATCCTGCAGCTTTCTGAAAGAGTTCCATTCGCACCGGGGGTTAAGACTCCAGACGATGGCCCAGAGCGATCAAGTCACTATTGTAATAGTTGGAGCAAGGCAAGGCAAGGCAAGGCAAGTTTATTTGTAGAGCACAATTCAAAGTGCTTCACAGTAGCTTAAAATAGAGTAATGAGTTTGTTTGTTCTTTCATTTTCATACGAGATCATATTTGAAGCTATAAAACATTCTTTTGGGCGCCTCAGCTTTGACATTTGAGGTTTTAACATTTGAAATAACGTTTAAGCTGATGAAAATAGTAAAAATGCGGAAGACCGTTTTTTTATTCTCTTTATGATGCAACTAAATCCAGCAAATACAGACGGAATTTCTGAGGCGGCGGCGTAAAGAAACAACCCAAGTGAACACGATGTTCTGTGAGTGAACTGCTTAAAAGCGCCATTTTGCACAATCCCCTTCAACTTAAAGTCCCAGTGTTGCTAAACTAAACTAACGTACAACTCAAACTTGAACAAACCAAGCCAAAGCAGTACCAAACATGCTCCTACTGCCAACCGCATTCATCAAAAGCACAGCATCGACATCTCCATGGAGACGAGAGGGTGGTGTTACGAGCTGGGTCCGAGCAGAGGCGAGTCCTTTTCCCCGGGGAAACATCAGCAGCAAAACGAACACATTGTTTACTAAACGAGGAGGCAGAGTGCTCGCTGGATCACCATAGTAGCAGGGTACATGTTACAAAGTAGCTCACAAACTAGGTACTCTGCAGACTCGTGGGGCCAAGTGTACTTTGAAGAGCATGAGAAGGAGCTGAGGCACTTGACTTATGTTTCGGGTCTACGGAGTCTTCATCAGGGACATCACAGGTATGAGTCTGAATGAACACTGCTTCACTCCTGGGGGAAAGGCTAATACGACACTCTCGCTATAGCAGGGCACTGTATCAGCTGATCAGAGCACTTCCCTCTCTTAAAGCACAGCTCACTCACACCAACAGCGGCACAGTCACTCTACCGGAAACACACTCAGCTCAGCTCTCACGAGCACAGAGGGACTGGCGGACAGACACCTGCACGTGATTGGCTCACACACTTCAGCTGCATGTCACACCCCGCCTCCCCGCGCTCCTGCTCGAGGGGGGGGGGGGCTCTCCAAGGCACGCTGAGAGAAGGAGTGTTTTATATCACTCGGTCTGAGTGCCATGCTCTGGTTTTATGGAATCAACTTCCTGCTCGTGTTAAAGAAGTAGAGTCTACACGGTTAAAACTTGTTCTTCTTGGAAATAGCTTCAGGTCAGGTCTGCTAGGTAACGGCCTGAAGAAAAGCTGCCTTAAGAGGAACTCTGCTGGGGAAGTACGGTCCACTGAGCCCTGTCCTCAGACACTTTGTCCTCAGACACTTTGTCCTTAAACTATGTTTGTTGCTGCAAAGGCCATATAGCTTGCCTTCCAGCGCGGAGAAAAACCCTGACGTGTTTGTGTTCAGCTGTTGTGTGCACTAAGAGCAGAGCGGAGGAAAAGTAGAAAAATAGGAATTGCACAGATCTCTGCTCCTTAAACAAACTGAGGACGAGTACCAGTAAGGGGGGGGGGGGGGGCAACTACATTCCCACAGCGGTACATACGCAAACAAACAGGCAGCAGAGTAAACAAGCGGTTCTGCGTTCATGTTTGCGCAGGATTATGAATCATGAAACTCACCTCCTGTCAATGTGTTTTTGCTCATTTACTGCCAACTGGAAAAAAGCTCTCTCTCTCTGTCTCTCTCTGTCTCTCTCTGTCTCTCTCTCTGTCTCTCTCTCTCTCTCTGTCTCTCTCTGTCTCTCTCTCTGTCTCTCTCTGTCCCTCTCTGTCTCTCTCTGTCTCTCTCTCTGTCTCTCTCTCTCCCTCTCTCTCTCCCTCTCTGTCTCTCTCTCTCTGTCTCTCTCTCTCTGTGTCTCTCTCTCTCTCCCTCTCTGTCTCTCTCTCTCTGTCTCTCTCTCTGTCTCTCTCTGTCTCTCTCTCTGTCTCTCTCTGTCTCTCTCTCTGTCTCTCTCTCTGTCTCTCTCTGTCTCTCTCTCCCTCTCTCTCTCCCTCTCTGTCTCTCTCTCTCTGTCTCTCTCTCTCTCTCCCTCTCTGTCTCTCTCTCTCTGTCTCTCTCTCTCTGTGTCTCTCTCTCTCTCCCTCTCTGTCTCTCTCTCTCTGTCTCTCTCTGTCTCTCTCTCTCTCCCTCTCTGTCTCTCTCTCTCCCTCTCTGTCTCTCTCTCTCCCATGTGCCATTCATAAATCGTTATTGAGCAACTTCCACGTTCTATGAGTGATGCTGCTTGTGAACAAATCTGATGGCACGAGCATGTTTTAGTTTTCTACTGCTGCGAACGATGGCCTGGGTCCCAGACTGATACCCCACGGTATAAAACATACAGAGGGGTATCATTCTGGTCTTACCAAACTGCCTTGCATTTGTAGTTGGATTCTTGCATTTGATGAACAGTTCAACCGCTCCAGGTAAATGGCATAAGACCAACGTGTAAAATCACCAGAATGAGTAAACAGTGTCTGTTTAAACTTATACCACCCACACATTTAATTTTTTCTCATATTCATATTTAACAAAGGGAACCTCAGCCAGGAATTACCCAAATACAGACAGTTTATTAGATGCCCCACCAGAGAGGAGAAAACTCTGGATCACTGTTACACTACAATACGCAACGCATACGACGCTGTCCCCCGCGCTGCACTCGGACTCTCAGATCACGTGATGGTCACTTAATCCCCTCATACAGACAAAGACTGAAACTCGCTAAACCTGTAGTGAGCACATCAAAGAGGTTCACTCCTGAAGCTGTGGAGGAGCTGCGCTCATGTATGGAGACTACAGACTGGGAGGCATTTGGGGCTGCTTCCATCAACCTGGATGAATACACGGACATCGTGACCTCATAAATCCAGTTCAATGATGAGCGCATCATACCAACGAGCACCAGGATCTGTTATGAGAATGATAAGCCCTGGTTCACACCCAAACTCCAGCAGCTTCGCAAGGAGAAAGAGGCGGCACACAGAAACGGGGACAAAGACCGATACAGACAGGCAAAATACCACTTTAGAAGGGAAGTGGGAAATGCCAAATCTGTATATTCAGCCCGTCTCCAACAGCAATTCTCCTCAAACGAATGACCTGTCTCTCGCCCAGGGTCTGAATACACACTACTGCCGCCATGAACGCCCCTCAGCTCCTCACACTCCAGAGACTCCAGAGAACCCAGCCAGGCGCCACCCCAGCACTTCATCAAAAGCCTCCACAGACCCTCCCTCCCCCCTTAATGACTACAGGCCGGTGGCGCTGACGTCTGTGGTCATGAAGTCTTTTGAGCGCTTGGTCCTGCCCCACCTCAAGGACATCACCGTCCCCCTCCTGGACCTGCAGCAGTCCGCCTACAGGAGAGAGGTGGAACGGCCGGCGTCCTGGTTCAGCCACAACAACCTGGAGCTGAATGCCCAGAAGACAGTGGAGATGATCGTGGACTTCAGGTAAGACACAGCCCCACCATCCCCCTCGCCCTGACAGACTCTCTCACCCCCATCTCCATCGTGGACTCCTTCCGTTTCCTGGGCACCACCATCACCCCCAGGACCTCAGATGGGAGCCAACCATCAGCTCCCTCATCAAGAAGGCCCAGCAGAGGATGTTCTTCCTGCAGCAGCTGAGGAAACTTAAGCTGCCAACCAAGATGCTGGTGCAGTTCTACACGGCCATCATCGAGTCCATCCTCACCTCCTCCATCACCGTGTGGTTCCCCGGCGCTACAGAACGGGACAAGCACCGACTGCAGCGCATTGTGCTGTTGCTGAGAAGGTGATTGGCTGTGAGGCTACGGTCTATCCAGACCCATACCTCCCGCCACTTGAACAGTTTTTTCCCCTCCGCCATCAGACTCATGAACAATAACAAGTCTCTGTAGCTCAGTCACAGACTCATGGATGT
Source organism: Proterorhinus semilunaris (assembly GCA_021464625.1). Lineage (NCBI taxonomy): Eukaryota > Metazoa > Chordata > Actinopteri > Gobiiformes > Gobiidae > Proterorhinus > Proterorhinus semilunaris. Next base: position 2,411,704 of record CM038358.1, on the reverse strand, counting down.
TTCTGCACTTGCAGTGTGCGGTGTGTCCACACTTAGACCCGCTGATATCACTCATCACTTTATAACACTTAATACCACTTTATAGGCCTACACATCTGTAAATACAATCCCGCTGTTGTTCAATGTCAAATTGTTGTTGTCTTATCATATGTCACTTTTATTTTATCTTATTTATTAAATATTTTTTATGCATGCCCCTAAAGCCTTATAGTTAAAAGTTGTTTAGCTTAGTTTTATCTTAACTCTGGGTTATATGTTTTTTATGTCCCACCTGTTCTCAAACCATGGCAATAAAACCTATTCTGATTCTGTTGCAGCTCCATCCTCTTTTGCGCTTCAGCTGTTGGACAAATGGCCTCAAGCTTTTTTGCAAAGTATCTTGATAAACTTGTGAATTCAGTTTTCTATTGATGATAGCACGTTGTCCAGGCCCCAAGGAGCACAGCCACACCATGATGTTCCTGCACCATACTACAGGGTTTTGATGTTGGTTTGCTGTCCCAATTTTTCTCCACACATGACATGTGTTCCGCCCAAACTATTAAACTTTGGTTTCATCAGTGCTTTGGAGCATCCAAGAGCTTTTTCGCAAACTTCAAACATGCAGAAATTTGTTTTTTTTAGACAGCAGTGGCTTCCTCCGTGGCGTTCTCCCATGAACTCCATTCTTTTCAATGCTTTAGGTATTTGATTTGAATACTTTATTTCGAGCCAAAGAAGAGAAAAACAGAAATATATATATATATATACATAATAAAAGAGAAAACAAATAAAAAATAAAATGACATTAATTTACATTACAGCTCGAAAAGGAGTGGGAAGAAGACAAGCTTATTGACTCCCACCCCTGTTCATAAACCCAAATAAAATAAATGATTCATTACCGTGTTGGCACTGCCGTTATACATCATCACCATTATGACCCATATAGCATTACTCTGTATCACAGTATTTGAATGATACATAAAATAATCCACTTTTATTCATTAGAGGTACAGTATTCGCAGACTGATTAATTGCTCATGATAACAAGAATAGTCTTAATGAGATGTGTTAATAGGGATTCAGGGCTTTTCCTTCTTTTCTGTGTCTGGACCTGCTGCCAGAGGGGAGCAGCCCCCGAGCAACCGGACCATCATTTATTAAGTGTCCTATACTATGCATTAAAAGAGACACATTTTAGGAGTCTGCTGCCAGAAGAGGGTTTCCTCGAGCTGCAGGCCCCCACATGTCTGCCCTGTACTACGGGTTATGTTGAATGCGGAGTACATAGATATGTGTATGTTTTACTTCTAAGATTTTAATTCTTTTATATTACCATCAGCATCAATAGCAATACCGCTGTCTGAATCGATTGAGTTTGATTCTAAGAATAATCCACAGATTATTAGGTATTAATCCTAGACTGTTACATTTGAAGTTTAAAGTTAAAATAGTGATGATAACAACACAACAGCAATAGCAATAACAGTGGTAGTAACAACCACAATATACTTCATTATTAATTACATCTGACCTTTAAAGTACACAGCACTTTGTAACACCCATTAGCAATCAAGTCAAGTGCCCATTTCCTCCTTCTGGTACTTTGACCATACCATTTTTTTATATCTAGATTTGAAATGATGAATATTTGTACATTGTTTTAATTCTGCCCCCAATTTGTTCCAGAGTTTAACTCCACATACAGACACACACATACTTTTCCTAGTGGAAGACACTGCTTGAACCTTAAAGTTATCACACCCCCTCAGGTTATATCCCCCTTCTCTGCGTGCAAAAAACATTTGTATCCTTGCAGGTAGCACATTTTTGTTGGCTTTAAACAGAAGTTGGGCAGTAGAGAAATCAACATCGTGCATTTTTAACAGTTTAGACTTCAGAAATAATATATTAGTGTGATCACAATATCCTACTTTGTGTATAATTCTTACAGCCGTTTTTGGAGCATAACAAGGGGGTGTAATGAGCTTTTATAGTTATTGCTCCAAATTTCTACACAGTAGTTTAGATATGGCAAAACTAATGAACCATATAACAAAAATAATGCATTGTCATTTAAGAAAAACTTTGCTTTGTTAATGATTGAGATACTTTTGGAGACTTTACCTTTTATGTGTCTTATGTGTGGTTTCCAGCTTAATTTACAGTAAATGGTGACTCCTAAGAATTTAATTTCTGATACTGTATCTAAAACCACACCGTCTATATTTACTGAGTCTGGTTTTCTATTATAATTACAAAAGAACATTACTTTTGTTTTATTTAGGTTGAGGGACAATTTGTTATTGTCCATCCATGTTTTTAATTTCCTTAATTCACAGTTTATGTTAGTTACTAAAGTACTATAATTGTCATTGGAATAGAAGACGTTTGTATCATCTGCGAAAATCACTAATTTGAATAATTTAGACACATTAAAAATGTCATTAATATATAAATTGAACAACTTTGGGCCTAAGACAGATCCCTGTGGGACCCCACAACCAATGTCCAAATAACCTGATGTAAACTCCCCCATCTTCACATACTGTTGTCTCCCATTTAAATAGCTTTGCATCCAGCTCAAAGCCACTCCCCTTATGCCATATCTGTCTAGTTTTTTTAATAATATAGAATGATTAAGTGTATCAAATGCTTTTTTCAAGTCAATGAATATTCCAGCTGCATGTTTCTTTCCCTCTAAACTATTAGTAATCTCTTCTATTGCATCAATGATGATGGCCATTGAAGTTGACCTTGCTGCTCGAAACCCGTACTGCCCTTCATTAATTAGTTTATGCTTATCTATGAAATTATCCATTCTACTGTTGTAAAGTTTCTCTAAGATTTTGGAAAACTGGGGGAGCAGAGAGACAGGTCTATAGTTAGTGAAGATGTGTTTGTTCCCATTTTTATGTATAGGTATAACTTTTGCAATTTTCATTTTATTTGGAAATGTTCCTGTTTGAAACGATAAGTTGCATATGTAAGTTAATGGTTTCACGATACTGTATATAATTTGTTTAACCAGTGTCATATCTATATCAAAACAATCTGAAGACGATTTGTTCTTACACCCGTTAACGACATCTATTATTTCTGTTTCAGTTACTCCAGACAAAAACATCGTTTTTGAATTAATGTCTATCAATGACTCCATTTCGTTGTTACTACACACCGGAATCTCTGCTGCCAGATCCGGTCCAACATTTACAAAAAAACTATTAAAGTCTTCCACAATATCATTCATATTATGTTTGTCATTGATCCCATCAGTGAAATAGTTTGGATATGAATTATTTTTTGCATTACCTTTGATTATAGTGTTTAGTATTCCCCATACCCCTTTCATGTTGTTCTTGCTTTTATACAACAGATCGGCATAATATAGTTTCTTAGCCTTCCTTAATATATTGGTCAGTTTATTTTTATATATTTTATATCTACTTTTAGAATCCTCGGTTCTTATTCTAATGAATTGTCTATAGAGTGTTTTTCTTTTTACAAGCATTATGTAAACCCTTGGTTAGCCACGGACATTTTATTGTTTTTCTATTTTTACTGTATTGCTGAATTGGACAGTTTTTATTGTACACTACACTACACAACTAATCTTGTTTTGTTAAGTCACTATACAGTGAGTAAATTGTATCCTCAGTTCTTATGCGTTTATAAAAATATTTTTGAGGTGATTTTGGATCTAACTCATTATCATCATAGACCGTGAATACGGGCAGATGATCCGTTATCCGTTATCACAAACCATTAGACCGCTGACATTTGTGAACTGCATATTATTAGTGAAAATGTTGTCAATGAGGGTAGCACTGTGCGTTGTTATTCTGCTAGGTCTTGTGATAGTCGGGTATAAACTCATACTGTACATTCTATTCATATACTCCTCAGTTGTCTTATGGTTATTTGGATTAATCAAATCGATGTTATAATCCCCACAGATAAATAATACCTTGTTACTCAATTCTGAGAACGTTTTTTCTGCCCAATTTGTAAATGTTTCCACACATGAGCCCGGTGACCTGTATAAACAACTAACTATTATGTTTTTCTTTTTTTCATTGATAATTTCTATTGATAGGCATTCGAGCAAGTTGTTTATTGATGATGTCATGTTTTCCAATATTTTGAATTTACATTTCTTGTGGACATATATAGCAACTCCTCCTCCCCCTTTTATTGGTTCTGTTTACATAGTTTAAAGTATAATTGTTTAACTCAAAAACGATGCCTTTATCCTCATTAAACCATGTTTCTGATATTGCAATGACACTAAATGGTTTCTCAAACCGTTGTAAGTATTCTTTGATTGCGTCAAAATTCGAGTACATGCTTCTACTATTGAAATGGATAATTGAGAATTTCCCTTCTGTTTTAACAGAGATATTAAATTCATTCTCAGTGTAGTATTTGCAATTAATTGCGTTAGATGTGAAGAACAGGTTATCTGGGTCTAACTGATCTTCCAAGTCCAGTGCGTTATGTTCAGTGTACTCTGAAGTTTTCAACTCCAAGAGCTCCCAGTCCAAAATCCTTTGCTGTAATAATCCTAGGTCACTGCCGTCAGCAGCATATGAAGTATGGTTGGACATCATTGAATGAGTAAATGTATTACAGGACATGTGAAATTATGTGTTTTTACATACCAAAATCCATACGTTTTCCGTTTTCCCCGGTGTTTAAGCTTGAATTGGTGTACTGGTGCGCGGACGTACACTGAGTTTGTCATCTCGCAAGAAGGCTATGTCCCCTCGTTCTCGTGCAGCTCTCATCTCCAGCATCAGCTCTTTTCGTTTCCTTTTAATGGAGTCCGTGTAGTCCTCGTTTATGTAGATTTTCGTTCCTTTGAGTTGTTTGGCGCGCTGCAGGATTGCTTCTAGATCCTTCCAACGCAGTAGTTTGGCGATGATGAGTCTCGGCCAGTCTCTCCCGCCAGCTTTCCCTACGCGGTGGGCCCTCTCCATTTCCACTGGGTTCTGTAGTTGTAGTTTCTCCCTCAGCAATTTTTTGATTTTTTCTTCTGCGTCAGCCCAGGTCTCCCCAGGCGACTCCAACACTCCCTCAAAGACCAGGTTTTTCCTGCGGCTCTGCCCCTCCAGATACTCCAGTTTATCCGTGATGACGTGCAGATTGTCACATAGTTTATAGAAATCGTTTTGCATTGTGCGCTCAGTGAGTTTCCTTTTTTCTTCTTTTATAGTGTCCACCTCGCCTTGCGTGAACTGCAGGCTTGTCTTTAGCTCTTGAATGTCTTTTAACTGTGAATCCATGCGGGTGTTTGTTGATTCCATGATGAGTTTTATAAATCCTTTGAAGTTTTCCTGCTGTTGTTGAATTATTTCCCTGAACATGGCCCTCTGCTGCTCCATGAGCTCCGTGACTCGACTGAGGCTTACGTAGTCCTCTTCCGCCGCCGAATCTGCCTGTTGCTTCGCCTCTATTTTTGTCGGTTTTGGCATTTTGCTCCCTCTCAGCAGGCCTGAATTTTCTTATATTTTGATATTCTTGAAAACCTTTTCCGCGTTGGTCTAGCTGTGTCCGTCCCTGAAATCGGTCCGACCGGAAACATCAACATCCAATCACTTATTGTATTGTAGATGTGTCAACAGAGATGTTGGCATGTGCCAGTGATTTCTGTAAGTCTGTAGCTGAAACTCTTACATTCTTTTTTACCTCATTGAGTATTCTGACCCTTGGAATCATCTTTACAGGACGGCCACTCCTTGGAAGGGAAGTAACAGAACCAAACTGGATTTATGAACATCAAGACTTTTAGAGATGGTTCTGTCACCTTTTCCAGTTTTATACAATTCAATAATTCTTCATCGTCTTCAAACGGCTCTTTTGAGTGAGGCATGGTGCACATCAGACAATGCTTCTCAACAAGAGACACTTCTTAACCAGTGTGTGTTTTTCAGGGGCAGCTTTAAGCCACACCTCAGTGATTGGACTTCAGGTTGGTTCACACCTGACTCCAAATGTCTAATTAGCTTTTGGAGCATCCTTAGCCAGGAGGTTCACTTACTTATTCCACGCTGTCCTGTGAATGTTTACATGTTATGGCCAATACAAATATGATGTCATTGTTTAGGTGGTATTAGTTTAAGCAGACACTGTGCCTGTACGTGAGCCTCTGCTCACACCCTTCATGGACATCAGGGTAAAGGTGGTAACTACAGAAGCCCACATCAGAAAGGCAACACAAATCACAGACGGCTTGTTTATAGGTTCACTGCAGGGTCTCCTCTGAACATCACACACTGAAGTATAAACCAGTCTTCAGTCAAGTCCTTCTCCTCTGTTAACACGTCCTCTTTAATCCTTTTGATTTAATCTCAGCCTTTTTTAAATGGAATGATAGAAAGTTTATTACAGTATCATAACCTGACCAAAGAAAAATCATCTATTTCACATCAAATCTGTTTAAGGAGGATACGCGGTGATAGATGACAGTTAGAGGCTGTAACCGTCCTGTTTAGATGTAACACTGAGTATGAGCCTGGCTGTGAGTGGAAGTGTGCTCACTGGGCCCGCAGACAGAACCTACTGCAGACTCACCGCAGACTGACCCCACAGAGACCTCACACTCACCGCAGACTGACCTCACAGAAACCTCACACTCACCGCAGACTGACCCCACAGAAACCTCACACTCACCGCAGACTGACCCCACAGAAACCTCACACTCACCGCAGACTGACCTCACAGAGACCTCACACTCACCGCAGACTGACCTCACAGAAACCTCACACTCACCGCAGACTGACCCCACAGAGACCTCACACTCACCGCAGACTGACCTCACAGAAACCTCACACTCACCGCAGACTGACCCCACAGAAACCTCACACTCACCGCAGACTGACCCCACAGAAACCTCACACTCACCGCAGACTGACCCCACAGAGACCTCACACTCACCGCAGACTGACCTCACAGAAACCTCACACTCACCGCAGACTGACCCCACAGAAACCTCACACTCACCGCAGACTGACCCCACAGAAACCTCACACTCACCGCAGACTGACCCCACAGAAACCTCACACTCACCGCAGACTGACCCCACAGAGACCTCACACTCACCGCAGACTGACCCCACAGAGACCTTACACTCACCGCAGACTGACCCCACAGAAACCTCGCACTCACCGCAGACTGACCCCACAGAAACCTCACACTCACCGCAGACTGACCCCACAGAAACCTCACACTCACCGCAGACTGACCCCACAGAAACCTCACACTCACCGCAGACTGACCCCACAGAAACCTCACACTCACCGCAGACTGACCCCACAGAAACCTCGCACTCACCGCAGACGGACCCCACAGAAACCTTGCACTCACCGCAGACTGACCCCACAGAAACCTCACACTCACCGCAGACTGACCTCACAGAAACCTCACACTCACCGCAGACTGACCCCACAGAAACCTCACACTCACCGCAGACTGACCCCACAGAGACCTCACACTCACCGCAGACTGACCCCACAGAGACCTTACACTCACCGCAGACTGACCCCACAGAAACCTCGCACTCACCGCAGACTGACCCCACAGAAACCTCACACTCACCGCAGACTGACCCCACAGAAACCTCACACTCACTGCAGACTGACCCCACAGAAACCTCACACTCACCGCAGACTGACCCCACAGAAACCTCACACTCACCGCAGACTGACCCCACAGAAACCTCGCACTCACCGCAGACGGACCCCACAGAAACCTTGCACTCACCGCAGACTGACCCCACAGAAACCTCACACTCACCGCAGACTGACCTCACAGAAACCTCACACTCACCGCAGACTGACCCCACAGAAACCTCACACTCACCGCAGACTGACCCCACAGAAACCTCACACTCACCGCAGACTGACCCCACAGAAACCTCACACTCACCGCAGACTGACCCCACAGAGACCTCACACTCACCGCAGACTGACCCCACAGAGACCTTACACTCACCGCAGACTGACCCCACAGAGACCTTACACTCACCGCAGACTGACCCCACAGAAACCTCACACTCACCGCAGACTGACCCCACAGAAACCTCACACTCACCGCAGACTGACCCCACAGAGACCTCACACTCACCGCAGACTGACCTCACAGAAACCTCACACTCACCGCAGACTGACCCCACAGAAACCTCACACTCACCGCAGACTGACCCCACAGAAACCTCACACTCACCGCAGACTGACCCCACAGAAACCTCACACTCACCGCAGACTGACCCCACAGAGACCTCACACTCACCGCAGACTGACCCCACAGAGACCTTACACTCACCGCAGACTGACCCCACAGAAACCTCGCACTCACCGCAGACTGACCCCACAGAAACCTCACACTCACCGCAGACTGACCCCACAGAAACCTCACACTCACCGCAGACTGACCCCACAGAAACCTCGCACTCACCGCAGACGGACCCCACAGAAACCTTGCACTCACCGCAGACTGACCCCACAGAAACCTCACACTCACCGCAGACTGACCTCACAGAAACCTCACACTCACCGCAGACTGACCCCACAGAAACCTCACACTCACCGCAGACTGACCCCACAGAGACCTCACACTCACCGCAGACTGACCCCACAGAGACCTTACACTCACCGCAGACTGACCCCACAGAAACCTCGCACTCACCGCAGACTGACCCCACAGAAACCTCACACTCACCGCAGACTGACCCCACAGAAACCTCACACTCACCGCAGACTGACCCCACAGAAACCTCACACTCACCGCAGACTGACCCCACAGAAACCTCACACTCACCGCAGACTGACCCCACAGAAACCTCGCACTCACCGCAGACGGACCCCACAGAAACCTTGCACTCACCGCAGACTGACCCCACAGAAACCTCACACTCACCGCAGACTGACCTCACAGAAACCTCACACTCACCGCAGACTGACCCCACAGAAACCTCACACTCACCGCAGACTGACCCCACAGAAACCTCACACTCACCGCAGACTGACCCCACAGAAACCTCACACTCACCGCAGACTGACCCCACAGAAACCTCACACTCACCGCAGACTGACCCCACAGAAACCTCACACTCACCGCAGACTGACCCCACAGAAACCTCACACTCACCGCAGACTGACCCCACAGAAACCTCACACTCACCGCAGACTGACCCCACAGAAACCTCGCACTCACCGCAGACTGACCCCACAGAGACCTTACACTCACCGCAGACTGACCCCACAGAAACCTCGCACTCACCGCAGACTGACCCCACAGAAACCTCACACTCACCGCAGACTGACCTCACAGAAACCTCACACTCACCGCAGACTGACCCCACAGAAACCTCACACTCACCGCAGACTGACCCCACAGAGACCTCACACTCACCGCAGACTGACCCCACAGAGACCTTACACTCACCGCAGACTGACCCCACAGAAACCTCGCACTCACCGCAGACTGACCCCACAGAAACCTCACACTCACCGCAGACTGACCCCACAGAAACCTCACACTCACCGCAGACTGACCCCACAGAGACCTCACACTCACCGCAGACTGACCCCACAGAAACCTCACACTCACCGCAGACTGACCCCACAGAAACCTCGCACTCACCGCAGACGGACCCCACAGAAACCTCACACTCACCGCAGACTGACCCCACAGAAACCTCACACTCACCGCAGACTGACCCCACAGAAACCTCACACTCACCGCAGACTGACTCCACAGAAACCTCACACTCACCGCAGACTGACCTCACAGAAACCTCACACTCACCGCAGACGGACCCCACAGAAACCTTGGACTCACCGCAGACTGACCCCACAGAAACCTCGCACTCACCGCAGACGGACCCCACAGAAACCTTGCACTCACCGCAGACTGACCTCACAGAAACCTTACACTCACTGCAGACTGACCTCACAGAAACCTCACACTCACCGCAGACTGACCCCACAGAAACCTCACACTCACCGCAGACTGACCTCACAGAAACCTCACACTCACCGCAGACTGACCCCACAGAGACCTCACACTCACCGCAGACTGACCCCACAGAAACCTCACACTCACCGCAGACTGACCCCACAGAAACCTCACACTCACCGCAGACTGACCCCACAGAAACCTCACACTCACCGCAGACTGACCCCACAGAAACCTCGCACTCACCGCAGACGGACCCCACAGAAACCTCACACTCACCGCAGACTGACCCCACAGAAACCTCACACTCACCGCAGACTGACTCCACAGAAACCTCACACTCACCGCAGACTGACCTCACAGAAACCTCACACTCACCGCAGACGGACCCCACAGAAACCTTGGACTCACCGCAGACTGACCCCACAGAAACCTCGCACTCACCGCAGACGGACCCCACAGAAACCTTGCACTCACCGCAGACTGACCTCACAGAAACCTTACACTCACTGCAGACTGACCTCACAGAAACCTCACACTCACCGCAGACTGACCCCACAGAAACCTCACACTCACCGCAGACTGACCTCACAGAAACCTCACACTCACCGCAGACTGACCCCACAGAGACCTCACACTCACCGCAGACTGACCCCACAGAAACCTCACACTCACCGCAGACTGACCCCACAGAAACCTCACACTCACCGCAGACTGACCCCACAGAAACCTCACACTCACCGCAGACTGACCCCACAGAGACCTCACACTCACCGCAGACTGACCCCACAGAGACCTTACACTCACCGCAGACTGACCCCACAGAAACCTCGCACTCACTGCAGACTGACCCCACAGAAACCTCACACTCACCGCAGACTGACCCCACAGAAACCTCACACTCACCGCAGACTGACCCCACAGAAACCTCACACTCACCGCAGACTGACCCCACAGAAACCTCGCACTCACCGCAGACGGACCCCACAGAAACCTTGCACTCACCGCAGACTGACCCCACAGAAACCTCACACTCACCGCAGACTGACCTCACAGAAACCTCACACTCACCGCAGACTGACCCCACAGAAACCTCGCACTCACCGCAGACTGACTCCACAGAAACCTCACACTCACCGCAGACTGACTCCACAGAGACCTTACACTCACCGCAGACTGACCCCACAGAGACCTCACACTCACCGCAGACTGACTCCACAGAGACCTCACACTCACCGCAGACTGACTCCACAGAAACCTCACACTCACCGCAGACTGACCTCACAGAAACCTCACACTCACCGCAGACGGACCCCACAGAAACCTTGGACTCACCGCAGACTGACCCCACAGAAACCTCGCACTCACCGCAGACGGACCCCACAGAAACCTTGCACTCACCGCAGACTGACCTCACAGAAACCTTACACTCACTGCAGACTGACCTCACAGAAACCTCACACTCACCGCAGACTGACCCCACAGAAACCTCACACTCACCGCAGACTGACCTCACAGAGACCTCACACTCACCGCAGACTGACCCCACAGAGACCTCACACTCACCGCAGACTGACCTCACAGAAACCTCACACTCACCGCAGACTGACCCCACAGAGACCTCACACTCACCGCAGACTGACCCCACAGAGACCTCACACTCACCGCAGACTGACCCCACAGAGACCTTACACTCACCGCAGACTGACTCCACAGAGACCTTACACTCACCGCAGACTGACCCCACAGAGACCTCACACTCACCGCATACTGACTCCACAGAGACCTTACACTCACCGCAGACTGACCTCCACAGAAACCTCACACTCACCGCAGACTGACCCCACAGAGACCTCACACTCACCGCAGACTGACCCCACAGAGACCTCACACTCACCGCAGACTGACCCCACAGAGACCTTACACTCACCGCAGACTGACTCCACAGAGACCTCACACTCACCGCAGACTGACCCCACAGAGACCTCACACTCACCGCAGACTGACCCCACAGACCCCTTACACTCACCGCAGACTGACCCCACAGAAACCTCACACTCACCGCAGACTGACCCCACAGAGACCTTACACTCACCGCAGACTGACCCCACAGAGACCTTACACTCACCGCAGACTGACCCCACAGAAACCTCACACTCACCGCAGACTGACCCCACAGAGACCTTACACTCACCGCAGACTGACCCCACAGAGACCTTACACTCACCGCAGACCGACCCCACAGAAACCTCACACTCACCACAGACTGACCCCACAGAAACCTCACACTCACCGCAGACTGACCCCACAGAAACCTCACACTCACCACAGACTGACCCCACAGAAACCTCACACTCACCGCAGACTGACTCCACAGAGACCTTACACTCACCGCAGACTGACCCCACAGAAACCTCACACTCACCGCAGACCGACCCCACAGAAACCTAACACTCACCACAGACTGACCCCACAGAAACCTCACACTCACCACAGACTGACCCCACAGAAACCTCACACTCACCACAGACTGACTCCACAGAGACCTTACACTCACCGCAGACTGACTCCACAGAGACCTTACACTCACCGCAGACTGACCCCACAGAAACCTCACACTCACCACAGACTGACCCCACAGAAACCTCACACTCACCGCAGACTGATTCCACAGAGACCTTACACTCACCACAGACTGACCCCACAGAAACCTCACACTCACCATAGACTGACTCCACAGAGACGCAGATAATGAGCCGCTTCAGCACAAATGCAGCTGTTTTCTTAGTAGCTTACACTCACAGAAATGATTCATGCCAGAGTTAATTTTTATGCATTTACATCTATTTGATTTTATTTAAAAACTCATATTCTTAAAATGTATGCATTCAAAATAATTTTAATATGCATAATTTTATCAATTCTGAAATGTATTAAATGTAATTGGTTAATACATACTGACATTATTTAAATAATCAAAGTTATAAAACAAACAAGAATATTTTATTTAATATTTATGAGATTGATTTTCGTAGAAGTTATGTGAAGTGAATTGGAGAAACCGGAAACGGCGCCTTTCACTTCCGCTGAATGCTCGCGCTCAGGCACTTCAGGCACTTGTGGGTTGCCCTTGCAGTCGTCCATGTGAAGGTAAGTAATCCGAGATATCCTGTGTGTAGTTACTCCTAATCGTGCAGTTTATCTCACATCAATATTATATAATGTATTTATTTGTATCTGCGTAGTTCGTGATTCTTGTAAGCAGCTTAATCTTGGTCACGTCGCGTGTATCGTCGCGCGCTAGCATCGTAGCTAACAAGTTGGCTACCATTTTCTGTAATGGTTGTCATTTGTATGAACACATGTTTCACATAGTATACTGAGCTATGTAACTGCAATTAATTAATGTAAAGAACTGAAGAAGAATTGAGTCAAGAATCTGGACTCTAATATGATGGTTAGCTAGGTGACTACCCTATAGAGTACTTTATTTAAATACTGGCTTGAATTTCAGAAATGAATGTTGGATCCCGATTTTCTTCTCACTTCTATATATATATATTTTTTTTTTTCTAGATACCTAACTCTTGGGGTATTTGTCTCATTCGTGTGCTCACCTCCACGTGTCAACATAGAGTTTGTAAGTATAAGTGAAAAGTTGTACACATCAAAATGTAGCACAGTTTAATTGTAGTTCATATTAATTTACAGTTCATGTGTAGTTAAAATTGTTTGCAATATAAATTGGAAACATTTAGAGTAAGTATAGTTAAAAGCACAAATGATTTTATGATTCAAAAAACTTGAAAAGGAGCTGGCTTTTTGAATGTATTTTTTATAACATGAAAGCTGTTAAACCTTAACAACAAACTCAGCTCAAAGGCAGCTGATTTTACAAATAACCTAATTGATATGTTGTCCTTTGTCTTCATTCACAGGTGCTGTGTGAATGTGGCCTTGCAAATTGCGTGACAGTTCGTTATCTACCAGGTATGAGTTATTAAAACATTTTAGGTTGAGACATTTCCACCATAGCTTGACAGGTCGATATACCTGTGTATATCTAGACTTTCCTTGCACATTCATAAGCTGGAAGCAACTTTTGACACACACATATCGAACACACCACAAGTTTGACACAGCAGGTGCTCAGTCCACTACGTTCTCATGTCAGACATGTGGGTGTGAAGAACTTTCAACAGAGAAGGAATACTTTAGTCATATTAATCAACACCATAGGCAGTAAGAAAATGTAACTTGTATGTTTGAGGGATGTACTTATCAGTCAAACATATATGGTACTTTTAATTCACATAAAAATCGTAAACATAATCCCCACAGTCTAAAGGATTTTAAAGCAGGTGTGGTTAAAGTTGGTGTTCAGTCAGTGTCTAGTCCAGTAGATGAGGAGCCCACATTTACTGGGGACATAGACGATAGTCTGTCAGACGCAGATAGTGATATTGATAATTCAAAGGACCTTCCTGAAGTTGTAGAAAAAAACTGCCTCTGTTCTATTGAAGTTGGAAAACATTTCTCATGTTCCATCTATTGCTGTAGATGAATTAGTTGATGAGCTACACTACTTGCTGAGTACTGTGTCTGTGTCAACTTGTAACAGTATTTCAGATTTTTTCAAAAGAAAAAACAGAGGTTAGGGATGGGCTGCTTAGATTTTGGTGATTAAGGTTAGGGTCACACAGCCCATCATTCTGTTCTTTATATTCCAGGACATTGAATCCAGAGAGGCTGAGGCAGACATTGGCGAGAAGATGGGCATCTACACAGTCCAAGCAGAAGTTCATGTTCCTGATGTTCCAGGTGATGGACGCTTTGCTGATGTCTGTGTCGTGCTGGAAGGTGTGAAAGTTCTCCATAATCTACAGAGTGTCAGCCATGCTTGTGTGATGCTTTATGGACTAATCTACGCACTCAACTTGAGCTATCCAAAAAGCCTGAAGAGAACATTTGAGGTATACCAGAAAATCCTGATGGACCTTGACTCAAGCAAGCTTTCACCAAAAGTGCAGGCACTGAAACTCAAATTGCTCCAGTGATTTGACAGGCAATAATGAACTTACATAGCCCATACCCGAGTTTCCCTTTATTTATGTTTAAATCTTGTGTTTAAATTATCCCTTAGTTCTTGAAGGGTGCTTCAGGGAAATGCCTGTTTTTTGTTTAGTTTTTTTGGTGTCCAAGCATTTAACAAAGGAGGTATGTATTGTGATGTATGAGCATGGCTGCGTAGGTGTGTTCACAGATGGGTAGTTTCTACAGTGCTAGCAGGCATTGTTGTAGTTGCTAAGCTCAAACCATATTTATCTTGAATTGTTACCAGATTCAATGGGAGCTAGTTATGTGTTAAAGACATTTGTTCCAAAAAGGTGCTTCAATTTTTCTAATATTGAAGGGAAACTATGGCCAAAATGTCTTCAAAACAAGACCCTAGTTTTGGCAATATTTTCTCTTTAACATTACCCTATGGCGTCAAATTGGGGTCTGAGTAAATGTAAATGTAAAATTGATATTGTAAATGTAGGTGGTAAGTATTGTAAACATACAGAGAACTGTAAATGCACATACAAAAAAATTATTGTAAATGTAAAACTTGCATTTACACTTCTCCTCTTCTTTCTTCACTTAAGCTACGGTTATGTTTTCATCCCAAAAAATCTTTAATAGATGGGACATCTCGATTGGCAAGCTCTGACGTAGGGTTGGGCCATATCGTATCGCATATCGTTATCGTGATATAATGTTTTGATATCGTTGTAATGTTTTATATCGTTGTGGACACAATATAATTTATTTTACGCTCTGCTCCATCAGAGCAGCATAAACGGTGACTGTAGAACACGGGGACACGTGCTGAAAAAGTAAAATGAAATGAAGGATGTAAACTGCTTGAGTAGATCATATTTGGAAGACAATTACGCCGTAAAAAAAAAAAAGAATAAAATATCACTGAATGAATCTTCCCAATAGGCGTAAGGCTGGGATTTTGAAGTATTTCGTCCATTGTCAATTATATCGTCAAATATATCGTTATCGTGATATTTATTTTTTCATATCATGATATAGATTTTAGGCCATATCGCCCAGCCCTACTCTGACGGCCATCTTGTGAGCGGCCATTCTCCTGTAGAACTATACTAGGAAACTGTCTAGTCTTAATTTTATTTTCCTTGACATTGATTATTTGACTTTAAGGTACATATTCCTGATCGAACCTTTATGTTCAACATTAAGAAAATATCTAGAAAATAAATATTTTGCAGTTTGACATGCAAAAATAGTGTATAAAACGGAGCCCAGTGCAGTGTTTTTGGAGGTTAATGTTTTCAAAATTCAGGAAAAGGATGTCCTGATAAAGACCGATGCCCTTCCCTGTGTTGTTAGGACTCCAACATTATACAATCTTTTACTTTTATTCATTGACATTTCTGCATCTTGCATTACTTGCAATAATAATTCAGCTAATCAGCCATTCACAAGATGGCCGCCACATTTGCCACGTTAAAGTTAGCATGTCCATCTAGGGCTTTGGGAATGCCAAACACACAAAAAAAAGTATGATAACCGTAGCTTGTGAATTTTAAACCTAACTTCTGAATTGAAGAATGAAAAGGGGAAATGTAATTTTTAGGTTTCCAATATTTTTGTAAGTTACATTTACTGTTTTTATGTTTACAATACTTACAAACTACATTTACAATAACTTAAGTTTATGTTCATGCAGACCCTAATTTGCATGCCATAAAACCATCAGAAACAAAACTGCAAAGACCACAAGTGGAGTATGTATTGGCTGGATAGAAAGTTTTACAGAATTTTTGCACTGGCAGTTTTGCTCTGTTGAGCCGAATTTTGACATTTTTGACATTTATTGGACTAGTTTGTGTTTTTGCTTCATGTCATTATTTATATACCTTTTTTTTTAATATAATTTTAATTTCCTAGACAAATGTTTTACATATATTTTTACAGTTTAGTCACTCCAATGTGGAACCAGCAAGGACTATAAAGGTTAACAGTGGTTAGCCCAGTTCTGGGTGGAGGAAAAAAGTAGGATGGAAAGGCATGAGATGGACTAGAAAGATGGAGTTTTTTGTACGCACATTAACATTGAAGAAAAACTGTTTTAAGTGGACCATAATGATATGTTCTGTCCTATAACAGCTTCATGTCTTGGTCTATTGAGAGGCTTTAATGTTAATAAATGGAATTAACTAGGTCTGATCTGATTGTTCTTATGCATCATTAAGATCGTACTGAATGAACCAAAAATTACATAAATGTGATGCATTTTGATTAATTTGGTTTATTACATAAGCATAAACAACATGTAATTCAAACAATATACTTTATGTATTTTAAATAATTACACTGCTTATAATTAATTTAGAGTAATTATATTTTATTAATACAAAACACATAAACCTGAAGATTATGCATTTCAAATGAATAAGCATTAGTACACTAATGAATATAAATCATTTAAGGTTTATTTGGTAGGTTTGTATTAAAATTATCTAAAAAAAGTGAATGGGAATTTGTCATGTAATAAAATTACATAAATCTTAAAAGTTAGGGTTAAATATTTCTGTGAGTGTAGCTACTAAACGTTTGTAATTATTAGAGATGGCTGCTCTGCAGCAGGACTGAGCCAGGACTAAACCAAGACTTGAACTAAACCGGTTGTAAACCCAGGACTAAACCAGGACTGAATAAGAAACTAGAGTTCTCAGACAAACAGACACAACACGGCAGTGACTACAAGAAAGACACATGTTACCTTCAGAGATAGACCCACGGGGGCTGAGCTTACACGTGACTGTTGTTTACTAAACTCCAGCTGCAGCGGAGGAGAAAATCAAAGATAGTTTGTGGAAAAATGAGCACTCACTCTGTATTACACATTTTTGGTTCAGTTTTGTGAAATGATTAGTGACAGAGTGAGCGCTCTCACTGTGTAAAGATCTTTGACGTGTGAAGTTGGTTTGGTTTTGTCATCGAACACGCAACTTGTGTCATGAAGTGGATCTGTCTCTGCAGCTCAGGAGGTAATAATGTCCTTTCTCTCTTTTTATCGTTGCTTAAGTGGAAATTCTGCTCAAAACATGAAGTTGCAGAAAGCAACACATTCCACAGCAGTGTGGAATGTGTTGCTTTCTGTTGTGCTGTTTTAGGACGTCCTGAACGATACTTTTTTTTAATACAGACTTCACAGACCTCACACTGACCTCACACTGACCTCAAACTGAACTCAAACTGAACTCAAACTGAACTCAATGTTGATAAGATTGTTCATGATATTGTATGTCCATTTAACGGGAAAACAGTGTATTATTTACATATGATCATATTTAATCTTTTTTTTTTTTACGTTTTTAGTTTGAATGTCTATAAATAATGACGTTTGGCTCACTCTGTATTTCACATTTTGTCATCGATTTGTTTGCCATATTGAAGTGGCTGTCACATTAGAAGAGACCTGATCACCGACTGAGCCATGGACACTTGGAGAGCCAGTGAACGTGGCGGTCGATAGAAGTTCTCTGTGTGTGCACATCGAAGAGTGTGGTCAGCGCCTGATTGTCCACATTAGACATAAGAGCCACATTTGTGCAGCTCGATAAAGTCCCTGCGTCTCCATATCAGTCTCCATAGAACACAAACTCCACACAAAACCTTCCTCCAGCGTCACACCCGTTTTATGGCGATGATTCCAAACGCCATGGCACCTGCTCGTTAAACTGATACTTGCGCCGATGTCCAACAGTAACTACATCCACGAAGCTGGAGGAGAGGCAGCCATGGAGGGTTTTAAAGAGACCATTTGCAACGCACCTCAAACTACAAACCAAGAACGGGAAACTTTTGATCAGACTGTTTAGTTCAGGCCGCCAATCCAGACAAAATGGATGTGCTTGAATTTATCATCAAATCACAATATTTTGCGGGACAATGCGATATCCACACTTTTGATGATTTCACATAATAATGACCGGTATCATGCATTTTAATGAGGTCACTTTAAGCTTTCGGTCACTAAAGGCCAATAATGGTCAAGAATTCAGAAGAGGGCAGCACTTGGAACAAACACTGTCACACAAATATATGACTTTGAATGATTTTTTTTTTTAAACTAATTATAGAAAAAATTTATCTGTGGTTGATTTTTTTCCTTTTGAAACTGGACACTGGATATGTCCCGGGACGCTCTGATTGCCGCCTTCATTCTATGCTCAACCAAACGGATACAGAACAGGCCCTTTTTGTTTTGTTCTTTAGCTTGTAACCGTCAAGTTATATCCTCATTAAAAACAGACCTGGGGTGTTTTTTTCAGCAATTCACATATTAAATAAAGGTTCAATAAAAAATAAATACAGCCGCACAATTTTGACCAATAAGACAGATGTCAGAATGAGAATAGGTATTGTGATTGTGATTCATACAATTGAGCCTTGAGCTGCTGTTAAACATCCTGGCACTCAGTTGTTACATTTCATCTTCATGCAGCAACAAGACACAAATCTGCCAGAGGCAGAAAAACATCCTTAGTTGTAATCATTCTCTAAAAAACGACGGTGCTCTCACACTCTTTTCCTCTATTCAGAGACCTAAAAGCGTCCGATGAGTCACAAGCTGCAAAACACTGCCTCGTATTCATGTCAAAAACCTGCTGTAAAGATGTGGCAGTTAGACGCGGGTTAGGTTAGGTTACCACAGTAGCTCAAAGCTCAATTTTAATGCCATCCCACACTCTGGTACACGTCACAGGAATCCATACTGTTTCTCTCAACTTCCACTTCTGCTGGCATTTTTTTGTGGTCACACAAAAACACGTATTATTTGAAGTTGTACCCCTGGATAGGCCTGTCACGATAATCAATGCATCGACTTATTGCTCGGGACTGTTTTTTTTTTGTGCCTGATTTTGCTCTAATTC
Source organism: Proterorhinus semilunaris (assembly GCA_021464625.1). Taxonomy (NCBI): domain Eukaryota; kingdom Metazoa; phylum Chordata; class Actinopteri; order Gobiiformes; family Gobiidae; genus Proterorhinus; species Proterorhinus semilunaris. The sequence goes on along the minus strand of CM038358.1, from coordinate 2,391,809 downwards.
TCAGTCCGTGTCATGTCTCGTAGTGTGGGTCAGGACTAGACTCATGTTCGAATCGTGTAATGTGGACAGGAAATCAAACAGGTTTGATTTTTAAACACAATTTTGGAAAAGTGCCACACAAAAGGCCAAGAGTAGCTCCTTCCTTTTCATTTCCCTGTCATAACAGCCCCACAAAGACCACGGCAAACCGAACAACATAATATAGCACCAAAAGTTTAAGAACCGCCTTTTCCAGCTACATTTCAACCACAACTTTCTGAGTTTGAAGTCGGACTTCTATTCAGCTCCTTCTCTCCTCCGTAGTGTTCAATCAATCAATCAATCTTTATTTATATAGCGCTTTTCATACATTTCATGTAACGCAAAGTGCTTTACAGATTTAAAAACAATCTCTCACACCCAACTCCTCCCACAAATACAAACACATGTCGCATTCACACTCTCCCCACCCACCTCCCCAGAGACACACCACACACACTCAAGGTAAAACAATGGACACAATGGACATAAGGCTGAGATAAGGCTGGGTACAGATAAACCAGGTAAGGAAACACCATCCAAGGAGCCGTCTGCATCGAAAGCAGCACCTCGGCTGCAGCCACAGGGCACCAACACAGGGCGCCCAGAGGAGGCGCGGTAGAAACACCACACCTCCATCCAGACACCCACAGGACAGCACCCCAGCAGCCACAGCCAATGACTGCACCCGAGGCAGAGGGCTCCTCCAGAGGAAACTGGGAGAGCATAAAAATGGTTAAAATAAGTAAAAAGTAAAAGTAAGAATAGGATCACTAAAATAAGACTGAGACGTAAAATACATAAAGAAAAAATGAATATGAATAACAATTAAATAAATAGGCCTAGCAAGAATAAATAAAAGCTAAACTAAAAAGGTGGGTCATGAGCCTGCTCTTAAAAACATGAACGTTCTCTGTGGTCCTGAGCTCCTCCTCAGGTCGTTCCAGAGGCGAGGGCCATAATATTGGAAAGACGCCTCGCCGTGAGTCTTTCTGTTGACTTTAGGAATAACTAGGAGACCCCTGCCAGAGGAGCGAAGGGGCCGTTAAAAAGCACTGGGCCTAAAATCGAACCCTGGGGTACACCACATGTAATATTATGGACCCTAGAGGAGCAAGTATCCACACTCACCATGAATGTCCTGTCTGTGAGGTAGGATGTAAACCATTTGTGGACAGCACCAGAGAGGCCGATGTGTTTTAAACGAGTTAAAAGAATAGTGTGGTCGACTGTATCAAAAGCGGCGCTCAGATCCAGTAGAACCAACACTGTCAACCTTCTGGAATCATAATTTAATCTAAAATCGTTTAAAATCTTTAAAAGGGCCGTCTCGGTGCTGTGGTTTACCCTAAAGCCAGACTGGAATTTCTCAAGGACGTTATGTGCAGTAATAAAATCATTAAGTTGGATAAAGACAAGTTTTTCTAAAATTTTGCTTAAAAATGGTAAGTTGGATACCGGTCTAAAGTTGTTAAAATAATTCAAATCTAAATTGGTCTTCTTCAGCAGAGGCCTCACCACCGCCCCCTTAAAGGCAGCAGGGAAGACCCCCGTCTGATGAGAGCAATTCATCATGTTTAAAAGTTTGTCTTTAAAGGATTCATACAATGTTTTAAAAAACGGGGTTGGGACTGGGTCTAAAGGACATGTGGTGGGCCTCACTGAGGAGAAAACTTTATCAAGCATCTCAGCATTAACCTGGACAAAACTGTGCAGTGTTTCCTCTGGAACAAGTAGACAACCAGATGCATTTAAAGCCGTGTTACTTTGGTTAGATAAAATATTACATCTGATGTTTGTTTATTTTATTGTCCCCATAGGGAAATGTGTCCTCTGCATTTGACCCATCCTTCGATGCCGCTGGGGCAACCCGTAAGGAGCAGCGGTCGACAGCAGTGCCGCGCCCGGGGACCCATCTCCATGATGTGGAGCCAGGCTGATGGTCACAATCACCTGGCTGGAGGATTCACCTATTGCACATGTTTTTAGTGGTAGAGGAAACCTACGCAGACACGGGGAGAAAATGCAAACTCCACACATTCGGACCTTCTAGCTGTGAAGCGGAGGTGCTAACCACAGCAGTAGCTAATCTGTGTATCTTTCCCCTGACGTGGTCTGCAAACGCCTCACAAAGGGAATCTGAGGGAGTTTCACGGAAAGTTTGGGATTATGATGAAGAAGGTTGTCAATGGTTAAAAAAATTACTTTTGTATTATTTTTATTGTCCGATATGATTTTGGTGAAATATGAATTTCTTGAGTTTCTAACGACTTTATTGTATGTTTTCAACTGTTCGGCGTAGATTTGGTAATTTATTGACATTTTATTTTTCCTCCATTTTCTTTCCAGCACCCTGCAATTTCTTTTGTTTTTTTGAGTTCCTCATTTCTCCATGGAGGCGTGGGTTTATCTTGTATATGTTTTAGTTTTAGAGGCGCAACCAGGTCAAGGGCGGATTGAAGCCTACTGCTAAAATCATCAACAATAAAATCACAGGGTGCAGGTAAAACCAAGGGAGGGTGTTGCCACCTGTCTCGGTTTTACCTGATTATCCTTCTTTTTAATGGTCTGTCCGGGGACATAAAACATTGTCCCGGGACACTACTACGGCACAGTCCCCCGCCGTGTTTCTCTCTCTTCTCCACCGATCGCCCCACACACATAGAGCAGCTCACTCCCTGCTCTGATTGGCCAGAGCTCAAAGAGATCGAGGCTGACATAGATCTATCTATCTATGTTTAGCTCACATGATTCTGAAGTCATACCATGCCAAGGTGGCGCTAGATCCTATGACAATAACACACATGAACAAACTTAGCTTTGAAGTTAAATAACTATTCAAAAAACAGTCACAAATTAGGAAGCAGCTGCTTTCTGTAGCTCAATGCCCCCAAGTTAGCCTGGTCTTACCATACCCTCGTACTCATTTCGTACAGAGGTTCAGAATCCCCTTATGAGAGACCAACAGGCCCGGTTAGAACCATGAGGCCATCCTTCTGTGGACCCACCACCTGCAGGAGGAGCCATAGGGGCTGGTGCAGCTCCAACAGCTGCCCCCACGACCCGGCAACGGACAAATGGAAGAAGATGGATGGATGGGTCTGGAACTTCACAATTGAGCTCCGTTGAAACGATTGGATCTGTTTTCAAACTACAACCAGCAGATCCACGGAGGAACCCTTGAACGGAGGAACCCGGCTGAACGGAGGAACCCGGCTGAACGGAGGAACCCTGCCTACTGACAACAAGGACTGGACGGTCTGTGATCTTGGCCCGTCTACTGAGGGACTCCTTCGGCCTGGGTCTCTATAGCCTGTCCGTCCATGGGAGTGGATCTCTCCTTCTGTGGTTCTCCTCAAGGTTTCTCGTTTCTCCCACTGGGTTTTTTGAGTTTTTCCTTGCCGGGATGGAGAGTCTAAGGACAGGGGACACCCGAGCTGCTCGTCGCCACCCACTGCTGACGCTCATTTGGACATTATGTTTGCCTGGATATTTGATTCACCGGAACTTTACATTGTCTTATTTACTGTTCTGTTTTATTGCCTTAATGTTTGTTACAGCCCTATGAGGCAACTCCTGTTGTGATATTGGGCTATACAAAACCATTGATTGATTGATTGATTGATTGATCCAGTGCAAATGCGTAACGTCACCAACAAGCCCCGCCTCCCCCGCTCGCTGGACGGTGGGTTGGAATTTAACCGATGAAACGCAGCCACTGAGATCAGGCCCAGACGTACATGTAGGGAAAAGATAACTGACCGGAGTTTACGGATGGCAAAGGCCAGGCTACCCCCAAGTAACTGCAACTTCATTGTATTATCATTATATGGTGATCGTTCTGTTTCACCAAGTCCATTTTTATAAGCCACAAGAAAACATTTGACCTATTAATTAACAACGTTATTCGAGTTCGAGGCCTCCAGCATGGCAGATTCTGGTCATACCTTTTCCGGTGCGTGAAATACCTCAATATAACAACACGTTTTCACCTCATTCTTACAGATATATTTCGTCAGGTCAGGTCTTAGAAAGACAAAGACAGAAGTATACCTGTGGACACTTGACTCCAGCTCAGTGTAGATCTGCCTCTGAAGGTCAGGCTTTGTTGACCTGTATACAGAGGAAGATCTTTTTTTACTGATTCAGTGCAAACTGTCCACATCAGTATCTTCCTAAATAGACCGCTGCTGACACTTTTTTGACTTATTTTATTCTTCACAGAGGAATAGTGGTTGTTGAAATGTACTCCGGTAAATAGTATGAGATATTTAGACATAGGTCTATTATTCAAACAGACTGCCCCAGGTCTGATATTAAACTGAGACTGGAGCTCATGTAACACAAGGCTCACTTTTGTTGATATTTGATGTATTTTTGTATTAATCTGTGCAAAGATAATTCTTGTTAGACATAAACGATTCAGACCAGTTCACTATAAAGAGTGAAGTTACAAATACTTTACTCGTGTACTTGTAATTGAGTAAAATTTCAGCCATGTAATTGTACTTTTACTTGAGTAGAAATGTTCTGTCCTTTTTCCACCACTGGACATTAACCACTTAAAGTAACTACTTGAAACAAAACCAATATGGCTCGATCATAAGGTTATGTCCAATTTCACTGTAGGACACTTTTTGTCTTGGGTTAGGTGTGAAGGGCCCCTCTGCTTGTGAGCAAACGGGCCGTTGGGGTCGCCGAAATGTCCAGGTTTTTTGTCAGACATATGTGACCCGCCGTGGAATCCAAAGACACAAGTCGGCAGCTTGCGTTTGGAGAAAAACGTAAACAAAGTTTTTATTTTGAAAATTGGTGATTTTCACTTTTTTCCAGAATCGTTTAGTTTAAGTCACGAAGAAGCCTCTCCATGTTTAAGCTACCAGTATTGGTATATTTAAAAGCGTAAACTTTTAGGTTCAAACCTGCTTGTTTTGGGGAGATTTGGGAGCCGCTGTAGGGGCGTGCCTTTGTCTGTGTGTATTTACATGCTGAGGAGGGGGGGGCAGCACAGCCACACAGCTGCTTGGTTTGCGTAGTCCACACAGGCTTTAGCAAACAAATGCCACGCAAAAAAGTCAGTTTTATACATACGCCTATTGTCGATCAGTTTTCAGGTTGAAAAAGTCTGGTTTTGTCAGAGAAATAGCGCACGCCGTGGGGGCGTGTGCGGCTTCATGGCTGTAAGCCTCCCCTGTGTGGCTCTCAGAAGCTGCCACTACTACACTGGAAAATGGATTTACCACGAGTTTGCTGAGCAGAAGGCAAAGGTTCAGACGGGTGAGTGAAAGTTTGTTTGTTTTTATCGCTTGCGGGTGCTGTGCCAGTTTTGACGAGTCTATTGTGCTGTTGGAAGCTAACGGCTAACGTCTAAGCTAACGGCTAGCGGCTAAGCTAACGTGCAGCTGAACCTGCTATTTACACTAAAACCAAGACCTCTCCCAACTTAAACTACATAAATGTAGTCAGCGCATCCCTAGCTTTCAGCCACTTCTTATTTGAGAGAGATCCGCTTCATATTTTCGGCTTTATGACCAAATAAAGTTACGCTGGATTACTGCAGTGAAATGTAAACAATGGGGAACGCGCGCGGCGATAAAACGCAAATTCGGCCTTTTCCTCTCGTGTATGTGCATTACAAGTAGTACAGGAGGCTTCTAAAGTTATAAATGTAGTTATAAACGCATCCATTGCTCTCTCTCAGTGTGAGGCGGAGCAGACACAGACAGAGAAACACGCAGGATTGTGTCTGTAAATTAAAGAGCAGCTACACTATGTCCATTATCTACATCACTATGGCCTAGTAAACATCATCTTGTGTTCATTCTAAAAACACGTACGTTATCTCATGTTTAGTCCATGTTTAGACTTTCTCATACCTATTGTTATTAGCTAGCTCGGACACTCGTGCGTTATAAGGTAAAAGTATTCATCAATGTACAGGATTTTTCCTTTGACTCAAACCAGGGCCAACCACTAACTGAGGTCTAAACCAAGACTAAACCAGGAAGTACAGATACAGACTCTGAGATCTTTTTTTTTCTTCAGGCCGGGTCTAACAGCTCCAGCCCGACCAGATGCAGGAAGAAAATCTTTATGCCAAGTTTCCGCCAGAGACCAGAGGTATGTGTCTATTCTTTTATTCTTATTTTTCTGTTATGTCCCCTCTCTTCCTGTCTCCATCCCTCTCCTCCTCCTCATGCCTCCATCCCTGTTTTATTTATATTTTATGTACATTAATGTTTTGATTTTGCTCAGCAGGTGATCTTTAACACACATTCACTTTACTTTATTAATTTATTAATGTCCCTTAAAGGGTGATTTATTCATGAGAATAAGCAGCCTGATAGTAGCGTGAAATAATGCAGAATAGCATCAACATAGTAATGTTTACCTTTGTTAGACAGTTATGAAAAGGCACACATTTCATTTAATCTAATCCAAGTTCCCTCTCTCCTACAGTTACACTTTCCCGCAAACCCTCTCCAGCCAGGACCAATGTACTTCCTGAAACAGAGGTGGATCTTCATTGTGACAACTGCAGTGGGCCGAACAAGAACAACTTCATGCCTGGCGTGTTGGACACAAGCTTCACGATAAAATTGAAATCAACTTCCTTATTGCTGGCCTCACTGTTTTCCCCTGACTGAGGCTTTGGACTGATCAAGCCTACATGAAGACAGGAGTCAACACTTTGGCAGAGATCGCTGAGGTACTTTCACTTTACCGACTTCAGTGTAGTTTTCTGATTTGCTTCAATGAAACATTTAACTGAAGATCTTTTTTTCTTCTTCTGCCCCGTATGGATGGTCTTCCTGTCCTGGCCCCACCTGGACTAAACATCAGGCCATTCTAAAAGTGGTCAGGACTTTGTGGAGGAGGAGAGTTCACCCACTGCACGGGACTGCAGAGGAGCAGCTCTGCAATGTCACTTTATCAACCAACCACCTGAATTTAGTTTTAGAGACTTTGTGTTACATTCACCCACCACTACCCACACAGAAGAAGAAGCAACGCAGATTCATCTCAGAACATCCTACTAGACCTTTATCAGGAAGAAAAACTGTTGTGCATTATTTTTGGATTTATTTATGTTTTGATTTTTGAGTAAATGCCAAAATATTTATGCTTTAAGAAGTGGACAATGACCACTCACAATGCTTGCCAAAACAGAAAACTTTTATTTATTTTTTCATAAAGTGCAAATGACTGTGCATACTATGTGGTGCAGATTTAGAGGAAAACATTGTTTAAGAACAGATGGTGTTGAGTGTAAAAAAACAGTAAGGTTAAAGCATTGAATAATAAAAACTTGAAGGAATGAATAACTACCTCCATGTGATGTGGTAAATATTAGGTATTGATCCATTATTACTGAAATATGGATTCATATTCACTCAATTGGCAATTTTCTATGGCTTAAAGTAAAGTTGTAACTCACTTAAAGTATTTATATTATGAATTTTTAGGGGGGGATGATGTGTAGAAACTGTGTGAGGTTTCATGAATCAGAGCATTGCAATAACATTAAAATACCCAAACACCAGATCTCTTCTGTTGTTTTTTTAAATATATTGTAAACTTATCTTTCATCATTCTTGTATGAAAAGCGCTCTCTAAGCAATGTTTGAGTGATTTGCTTTATTAATTGATATATACTTTTATTTTCAATAGTATATTGCTTATTATTTATCATTAGCAAAAAACAACAATGGCAATAAAAACGATTCATACTCATACTGTATATAATATATCACTGTTTTTGATTTGAACATTAACATTATTTTTAACATAAAAGTTACATGTGTTACACAACACGTTCTCAAGCCAGTGACAGTTTATCAATTGATATAAAAAAAAATGTAAGAGAACAATAACAACCTTCTGCTGTGAGGTGAGATCAATAAATGAAACCAAAAATAAAACAGATACACATAATGAAACTGGTAAACAATGGTTTGTTGTGGAAGCAATAACCTTTGTGCTCCCTCTCTGTGCTTTACTGCTTTGAGGGGGAGTTTGACAGGGGGTGTGGCTTATCCAAATGAGATGTAAATGAGCCCTATTGTCCCTCCCAACAGCAGAGAGGTGAGAATGGCCCAAAACTTCAGAGGCCGTTTAAACCCCTTTGGTTTTTTGGGAATTGCCAACTTCAAATCACCGCTGCACCTCCAAATATTATCAGATTTCCATGTGTTACACATCATTGGAAAGCTTGGAGACTACACTTTAACAATCTGTTCTTATCTCATAATGCCCCAAAACGACTTGTGTCTTTGGGTTCTGTGACTGGTCACATATGTGGCAACCCTACTCCTCCGCCTCAGGGCTGAGGTCCGTCTCCTTTTCTTATTAAATCCACTGAACGATGGCTGACTTTTATTTCCTTTTGACAGGACTATGGAAGTGTTGAAGAGCTGTGGCCCGCGGCCCTGAACTTGTGCCGACAGCGATCACATGACACTGTGTCCCGCGCTCACAAACAGAAGCCTGGTTTACCTGTCTCTGGTTCTCCGTCTCCAGCCGCAGTCGAGCCTCGATGCAGCGCCGCGTCTCCAGGAAGGCCTGTCTCTGGGCGCGGTCCGACAGGTAACTGATGAAGACTCCCGCTGTGTTCACGCAGAGGAAGAGCGCCGCCTGGGCTGCCACCTGAGAGAGAGACACAAACAGACCCGGGGGACGTCAACAGAGCCAGCTTTACATGTGGGCTTGGATTGTTGTTGACTTTTTAGTGACAACAATGTGAGGGCTTTGGGATCGTCTTTAGATTTGAAAAAGCTAGTTGTTACTGAACAATTCTGTAAAAAATAAGATAATAAGATAATTGGATATTGAAAAATCCCCAGAGCAGTTTGACTCACTCATTTCCCATTGACACGGTTGGCCCGGCAACAGTTTAAACTTGTTTACCTTCTATAATGTCACTTCCTGTCGGTGTCCAATAAGGAAGTGAAACGATAAACATCACAAAAATGGCCGAACTAAAGAAAGCTGGGGACAATCTTTAGCTAACGCTTAAATATAATTGTGTTAACTATGTTTTAGCAAAAATGGTGTCTAATGTGTCATATGCACTTTGAGAATCTATTCTGTGCGACACGTGGACCAGTCTGAAAGCTGTAAAGCACTTTGTGTTACATGAAATGTATGAAAAGCGCTATACAAATAAAGATTGATTGATTGATTGATTGAACAGTATTTGAAAAATGCAGATATTTTCATCGACAAAATCTAAATAATGAATAGAACCAGATTTAAATGTATGGTTTTATTTTGTGACATATTAGAAACAAAGGTGTAGTTCTGAATAAGAAAATCATGAGTGGAAAAATCTGTAAAAACTCAAATTTGGCCTAGTTTTTTAGGGTTCAAAGCTGAATAAATCAGACTGGGAAATAGATTATAACAATATTTCTCTCACAAAATTGTTAAGCTAAGACTTGAAAGTTTGGAGATATTTTGCATGATGGAACAAAAACTCTCTCACAGCAATAAAATGACCATATTTGGATATTCGGATCTCGGGCACGCTTCAGGACACGTGGATGCAAAATCTGTCAATATTTGTGAATGAATGCGCGGAGGAAAGCCGGCTTTGGGAAACAGTAGTCGCTACCTCCGGGTCATCTCTGCCTCGCTCAAAACAAAACGTCATAGTATTAAAACATTCTCACATTGACCACAAGATCACCTGCCGTGTCTCGCCTTTAAACTGTGATTTGAAACATTTCAGCCGGATTCAACGACCTGTTGGATAGAAGCGCCATCCATAGGCAGCAGTAGGCGCAAAAGAAACTACAAGAACATCAGTTGGTTAAGCCTTTATTCTAAATGTTTCTTAGGATTATCTTTAGCCTTTATCCCCCAGAGTTGGTTTCGGCGGCGCCCCGGATGTCCCGCTGTGTTACAGCGATGTGGAGACTGTTATTTACCGAGCGAGTTAGTGTTGTCCCGCGGGGAGAGAGGAGGAGGGCTAGACTTGTCCAGACCTGACTTCACCGACAAACACAACAGCCCCAGGAGACCACAGCGCCCCCTAGACACCGACCTCATCCGGACCTGTTACAGTAACTCCCGGCAGCTGCGGCCGGACTGCACCAGTGACACAGAGAGGAGTTTATTCTTATTCTCAGTTGCCTGGTTCATTATACAAATAGAACACATGTGTTTGAAAAGCTTTAAGATGCCTGACTCAAAGGGTTTAGGCTGAAGGGGAGACACTGACCAAATATGGCTCTTAATCACAGGTGGGTAGAGGCGCTAAACCTGCTACTAACATGCTACTTGAGTCAAAGTCCCATTTACAATTCAGCCGTGACATAAATGAGAAACAAGACATGAAATGATTTAAATGGTCTCAATATAGCGCTTTTCCACCTACATTAGACACTCAAAGCGCTTTACAGCAAGGAACCTCTCACCCATTCATACACCAGTGTACGCAGACACCGGAGGTAAGGTGGGTGAAGTGTCTTGCCCAAGGACACAACAACAGCGTGCACCTTCAGGAGGCGGGATTCGAACCCCCGACCTTCCGATCATGAGACAACCCGCTCTACCATCTGCGCCACCGTCGCCCACATTATAAAACCAAGTATTTCTAAAGGAAACGTGGAGTTTTTCTACAGGTACTTCATTACGATATTACTCAAGTAAAAAGTACCACATTGTAAAACTATGCGTAATGTTCATTTGTGTTGTTATTTTTGTGTTGTTATTTATTGATGTTTTGTGATTCTTGTTTATACTCTGAAAAGCGCTGTGTGTAATTTACAACACTCTAATTACATGTGACTGAGTACTACTGGCCTCTGTATGTAATACAGTTATTCTATTCTTTATTGTGTTGTAGAAAATACACGCAAACACTGACAGAGCTCTCACCAGTGCAACCAATAAAATAATCATTTTCATCAATGCCAAAACACCTGGGGCCGAACCTCACCATTATCACCCTGTCCTGCCAGGATCTCTCATTTGCACAATAATATTTCTCAAAATCATCTCAGGGACAGAGGTTCTGTGCTGGTGGACCGGATTTGGCCACCACGCCTGAGATTGCCTAACCCTGATCTAAACTGTTCCATATACTGAGCCTCTGCACGGCATGGTGGCACAGTGGTTAGCACTTGTGCCTCACAGCTAGAAGGTCCTTGGGGCCTTTCTGTGTGGAGTTTGCATGTGTGTGTGAATGATAGTAGTCAGAGGGGCCGTTGGTGTGACAGTGTCTGATCTAGATTCTCTTGTTTAAAACTTCACACCGTGAAAAACCTTTTGGTAAAAAGGTTTTGAAAAACATGTACCAAAAAAAAAATGTACGTTTTTGTTGCTGTTGGTCCAGAGACAGCATTAAAATAAGAGACTTTTTTAAATTTTAGCTCAACTAAATGATAAATGGAAATCGTCTTTTATGGAATAAACATTAGTGTTCAGTTTTCTGGTTCTAAATGACAAATATTTTTGTACAGGAATAAAAAACTGTATCGTCTCAAAGGATCCAAAATCTTCATAAACGAGGACTACACGGAATCCATAAAAAGCAAGCGAGGAAAAGGAGGAGATCGCCTTCTTACGCTAAGATAAGCTCATTGTACGTCCGCGCAGCAGTTCACCAAATCCAATATAAACACCGGGAAAAACATTGGACAAATACAAGTGAAACAACAAGGTAAACATTCCTAATCATTCCACATGACAGACACACAAGCTACTGACTCTCCCTCATCAGACAATGAAGACACAAGTTACACTCAAGAGTCTGAACTACAAATAATCACTCACAGACTATAAAAAAACAATCCTCTCAATGATGTGGACCCTGATATGCACTTTTTCCACAACATTTCTCGTACCTGCAAGTATTATGATAATTATCAAATCTCATTATTTGATAAGCCAGAAAATATGCCAATAATACATTTAAACTGTCGTAGCTTATATGCTAATGTTGAGCACATAAAAGAATATCTGTATAAACGTACTTTAAATGTTGCTGAAACATGGATAAAGGAAAATACATTTTGGAATTTTGAGCTTGAAGATTATCAAATGTTCAACCAAAACAGAAAACTTAAATTAGGTGGTGGAGTTACTTTGTATGTGTGTAGGGATTTCAATGTAAAATTGGTTGACAACATGACCATGGCAATTGATCATACGTTTGAATGTGTGACAGTAGAGATAATTCTGAAAAAAAGGAAAAATATATTAGTTTCTTGTATCTATCGAGCACTGGGTGCAGACATTGAAGTCTTTAACGAACATATTGAAAAAATATTTACAAACGGCAACCACAAAGACATTTTTGTCTGTGGGGATTTTAATATTGATTTACTGAAAGCAAAATCACATAAGCTCACTGAAAAATGTGTGGACACCATGTACAGTCTGTCACTTTACCCTTAACCACCTGCCCCACTAGGATAACTGCACACTGTGCAGTATAATGCATTCATTGATCATATTTTCACAAACGTCCTAAACAATATGACAAGTGTTACACTGATTAATGACATTAGCGAACACTTGCCAGTCTTCTCACTATTTGAAATACAACTAAAAAGTAAGAAAACAAAGGTAATATTATAGTAAAAACTGTAAGATTAACATCTGAGCGCTCGATAAACGCCTTCAAGCTGAGTGTCTGATCATGACTGGAATAATGTCCTTGGAGAACAGGATGTTAATATTGCATATACACATTTTATTAACACAATCAAACATTTGTATGATCAAAATTGTCCAGTACTAACGCGCAAATATACACAAACAAATACTTGTGGCCCATGGATGACGAGGGGGTTACTGAATGCATGTAAAAAGAAAAACTCCTTATATTAAATATTTATAAGGAAACGAACATTAGAAACTGAAACTAAATATAAAAAATATAAGAGTAAACTAACAATAATACAAAATTGTAAAATAAATTATTATAGAAATATGATTGAGGTCAATAAAAATAATATGAAAGGACTATGGAAAATCTTAAATCATGCAATGTCTAAAGACTCAAAGGCTGAGTAACATGTAGTGTTGTTACTCAGACTACATGATTAAAAATGATGAGGAAATTACAAACGGGAGCATGTAGTTAATGCGTTCAATGATTACTTTGTCACTATTGGGCCTCACCTGGCATCAAAAATAGCCAAAACAAACAGTGAAAATGAAATAATTAAAATAGTTAAAGCTTTCAAGAATAATAAATCCACTGATTGGAATGACTTTGACATTCACCCCTCTCCCCTCAGGCAGGAGGCTACGGTCTATCCAGACCCACACCTCCCGCCACTTGAACAGTTTTTCCCCTCCGCCATCAGACTCATGAACAATAACAAGTCTCTGTAGCTCAGTTACAGACTCATGGATGTTTCTACACGTCCACACTTAGACCCACTGCTATCACTTATCACGTATCACTTTATATCACTTTATCCGCCTACACATCTGTAAATACAATCGCGCTGTTGTTCATTGTCAAATTGTTGTTGTCTTACCATATGTCACTTTATTTTATCTTATTTATTTAATATTTTTATGCATGCCCCTATAGCCTTATAGTTTAAAGTTTATCATAACTCTGTGTTATATGTTCTATGTCGCACGTTTGCACCGAGAAAAATTCCGAGTTGTGAACCTGTTCTCAAACCATAGCAATAAACCTATTCTGATTCTGATTCTGAACATGATTAAACAAGTAATACAAAATATATCATTGCCTTTAACACATAATATGTGTTAAAGGCAATGATACATAATATGTGTTAAAGGCAATGATATATTTGCCTTTAATCTTCACTTTTCAACTGGTGAATTCCCTGACCTCATGAAGATTGCCAAGGTCGTTCCAATTTATAAAAGTGGGGATAATCGTCAGCTTACAAATTATAGACCGATCTCTATACAACTATCTAAGATTCTGGAAAAACCTTTTGCTGCCCACCTGGACAGCTTTGTGAATAAACATAATTTACTTAGTGACTGTCAGTATGGGTTCAGAAACAACAGGTCAACTGCACATGCTCTAATCAATCTAAGCGAAGACGTCACCAATAATATTGACAATAATTTGTACTGTTCGGGTTTATTCATAGACCTCCAGAAAGCTTTTGACACTATAGATCATGAAATACTCTTAAATAAACAAATAACAATTTGTACAGTATGTACAAATTGATGAACATGTCTCTGGATGGAGGAATATAATATGCGGGGTCCCCCAGGGGTCGATTTTAGGACCTACATTGTTTCTGCTCTACATCAATGATTTGTGTGAAGTCTCAACAAAGCTAAAATGTATATTATTTGCTGATGACACAACTATACTAGGCACTAGCAAAGACTTACAACTGCTCATATCAGAGGTCACAACAGAAATATACAAACTCAAAGAATGGTTTAACAGAAATAAAGTATTGCTGTACTTATTGAAAACAAAAAAGATTTTATTTGGCAAACGAAAAAGTGACCCTTAGATTCAAATCAATATTGTCAATGTTCAAATAGAACAAGTCAAGGAATATACATTTCTGGGTGTGATCTTCAATCATAAGATTAGCTGGAGACCACAAATAAACATTACTTGTGGTAAAGTGAAGAAAAAATGTGGCCATAATGGGCAAGTGTAGATATTTTCTGGACCACAAGGCTCTCTTCATCCTGTACTGATCCTTAATCCTACCGTACATAAACTACTGCTCAGAGGTCTGGGGAAACACCTACAATAGTCATTTGTTGGTTTTATATATTTATTGGTTTCAAAAGAAGGCCATCAGAATTGTTCACAAAGTGGGGTATAGGGACCATACAAATATACTGTTCTTAAAATCCAACACCATGAAACTTAATGACATCATAAAACTAAATTCCCTGCTACAGATATATAGAGCTTTAAATAACCAGCTCCATAGTAACATACAATTAATGTTTGGTAAAACAGAGGGAAGATACGATCTAAGGGGAACTCATAATCTGAATGTACAATGTATCCATTCCACCCTAAAAAGTCATTGTATTACACGGAGGGGAGTAAATCTGTGGAATAATTTAGACAAAGACTTAAAAAGTGCAGCTAGTCTACAGCAATTTAAAAGACAGTATAGGAAACTGTGTTTGAGAAGTATGAAGACATGTGACCTTGTCTCTCTCTTCCTAAGTAATCCCTATTACTATGAACTTGTGAAATACCACATCATTGCTGATATAATCAATTGTCACCAACTCTATCAACCAAGTCTATTTGATCTGTATTAAAGGAACTAGAGATACATTACAAGCATTAAAAATGCAGTTATGGCCCGCTTCCGCTGGTCTTTACAAATAAAATAGAATTGGGGCAGGCGAGATGTGGTTCTGTTGTAGGGTCCCCCTCTCAACGGGCTCATAAACCTTGTCTTTTTAAAGCACCACTCAGTATAGGATTATAAAGCGGTTCACAACATCAACTAGTTAGGGCAGCAGGGTGGGGGCTCGCTGGTGGGGGGCTACCGCCCTCTACCAGCTTGCCACATAATACCCTGGCTTTTTAACGCACCTCACAAATAGGGAAAACAATCAAAAACCACTGACAGAACAATCTTAACCAACATTATTACATTTGAAACAGGTATGATAGAAATGAGAAACATGATACATTTGAAGATGATATTTTTGAGAATGCTATTACTGTCATTGTTATTGTGGTGATGATAATATATGTATAATAAATATGTGCGCTAGAAATGTATGTGTATGTACATATATGTGTATATGTGTATGTACATACACATATATATATGTGTATATATATATATATATATATATATATATATATATATATATATATATATATATATATATATATAAATAAAACATAAGAAAATTATAAAACTAAGTAAATACACTCAGAAATCACAAACTTTTCTATTTTGAATTGTATTGTATTGTATTTTATTGTATTGTACTTTGAAATTGGGGTAGGATCTTTCTTGCTTCGGCCTAGTCCTTTTGAGTTATTTATTTTTATTTTTATAGTTTTTTTTTTGTCCATCCATCCATCCATTTTCTTCCGCTTTATCCGGGGCCGGGTCGCGGGGGTAGCAGTCTCAGCAGAGATGCCCAGACTTCCCGATCCACGCACACCTCCTCCAGCTGTTCTGGGGGGACCCCGAGGCGACACCAGGCCAGCTCGGAGACATAGTCCCACCAGCGTGTCCTGGGCCTTCCACGAGGCCTCCTCCCAATAGGACATGCCTGGAACACCTCACGAGGGAGGCGACCAGGAGGCATCCGGAACAGATGCCCTAGCCACCTCAGCTGGCTCCTTTCGACGTGGAGGAGTAGCGGCTCGAGTCCGAGCTCCTCCCGGGTAACTGAGCTCCTCACCCGATCTCGGAGGGTGCGCCCAGCCACCCTGCGAAGGAAACTCATTTCGGCCGCTTGTATTCGCGATCCTGTCCTTTCGGTCATTACCCAGATCTCATGACCATAGGTGAGGGTGGGAACGTAGATCGATCGGTAAATCGAGAGCTTTGCCGCTTGGCTCAGCTCCCTCTTCACCACAACAGTCCGATACAGCGACCGCATCACTGCTGACGCCGCACCGATCCGTCTACCGATCTCACGCTCCATCCGTCCCTCACTCGTGAACAGGACCCCGAGATACTTGAACTCCTCCACTTGAGGCAAGGACACCCCACCGACCTGAAGCGGGGAAGCCACCTTTTTCCGGTCGAGAACCATGGCCTCAGATTTGGAGGTGCTGATCCTCATCCCGGCCGCTTCACACTCGGCTGCAAACCGCCCCAGTGCGTGCTGAAGGTCCTGATTTGATGAAGCCAACAGAACAACATCATCTGCAAACAGCAGAGATGAGATTCTGAGGTTCCCAAACCGGACACCCTCCGGCCCCTGGCTGCGCCTAGAAATTCTGTCCATAAAAGTAATGAACAGAACCGGTGACAAAGGGCAGCCCTGGCGGAGCCCAACACGCACCGGGAACAGGTCTGACTTACTGCCGGCAATGCGAACCAAGCTCCTGCTACGGTCATACAGGGAACGGACAGCCCTTAGTAGAGGGCCCCGGACCCCATACTCCCGGAGCACCCCCCACAGGGCACCACGAGGGACACGGTCGAACGCTTTCTCCAGGTCCACAAAGCACATGTGGACTGGTTGGGCGAACTCCCACAAACCCTCGAGCACCCGATGAAGGGTATAGAGCTGGTCCAGTGTTCCACGACCAGGACGAAAACCGCATTGTTCCTCCTGAATCCGAGGTTCGACTATTGGCCGGATCCTCCTCTCCAGCACCCTGGAATAGACCTTACCAGGGAGGCTGAGAAGTGTGATCCCTCTGTAATTGGAGCACACTCTCCGATCCCCCTTCTTGAAGAGGGGGACCACCACCCCGGTCTGCCAATCCAGAGGCACTGTCCCCAACCGCCACGCAATGTTGCAGAGACGTGTCAGCCAAGACAGCCCTACAACATCCAGAGACTTAAGGTACTCGGGACGAATCTCATCCACCCCCGGGGCCCTGCCACCGAGGAGCTTTCTAACCACCTCGGTGACTTCAGCCTGGGTGATGGATGAGCCCCCCGCCGAGTCCCCAGCCTCTGCCTCCTCATCGGAAGACGTGACAGTGGGATTGAGGAGATCCTCGAAGTACTCCTTCCACCGCCCGACCACATCCCCAGTCGAGGTCAGCAGCTCCCCACCCGCACTGTAAACAGTGTTGGTGAAGCACTGCTTCCCCCTCCTGAGGCGCCGGATGGTTTGCCAGAATCTCTTCGAGGCCGACCGATAGTCCTCCTCCATGGCTTCTCCGAACTCCTCCCAGACCTGAGTTTTTGCCTCTTTGACCACACGAGCTGCAGCACGCTTGGCCTGCCGGTACCTCTCAGCTGCCTCCGGAGTCCCACAAGCCAACAAGGCCAGATAGGACTCCTTCTTCAGCTTGACGGCATCCCTTACTTCCGGGCGCCACCACCGGGTTCGGGGGTTGCCGCCGCGACAGGCACCAGAGACCTTACGGCCACAACTACGAGCAGCCGCATCGACAATGGAGGAGGAGAACATGGTCCACTCGGACTCCATGTCCCCTACCTCCCTCGGAATCTGGATGAAGCTCTTCCGGAGGTGGGAGTTAAAGACCCTACTGACAGAGGGATCCACCAGACGTTCCCAACAGACCCTCACAACACGTTTGGGCCTGCCAGGTCTGACCGGCTTCTTCCCCTGCCAGCGGATCCAGCTCACCACCAGGTGGTGATCGGTTGACAGTTCAGCCCCTCTCTTCACCCGAGTGTCCGAGACACGCGGCCGGAGATCAGATGACACAACTACAAAGTCGATCATCGACCTCCTGCCTAGGGTGTCCTGGTGCCACGTGCACTTATGGACATCCTTGTGCTCGAACATGGTGTTCGTTATGGACAAACCGTAACTAGCACAGAAGTCCAATAACAGAACACCACTCGGGTTCTGATCGGGGAGACCGTTCTTCCCCATCACCCCCACCCAGGTCTCACTGTCGTTACCCACGTGGGCGTTGAAGTCCCCCAGTAGAACAATGGAGTCCCCGGCCGGAGCACCATCTAGTACCCCTCCCAGGGACTCCAAGAAGGCCGGGTACTCTGCACCGATGTTGGGCCCGTAGGCCGAGACAACGGTGAGAGACCTGTCCCCGACCCGAAGGCGTAGGGACGCGACCCTCTCGTTCACCGGGGTGAACTCCAACACGTGACGGCTGAGCTGGGGTGCTATGAGCAAACCCACCCCAGCCCGCCGCCGCTCCCCGCGGGCAACTCCAGAAAAATGGAGCGTCCAGCCCCTCTCCAGGAGTTGGGATCCAGAACCCAGGCTGTGCGTGGAGGTGAGCCCGACTATATCTAGCCGGTATCTCTCTACCTCCCGCACGAGCTCAGGCTCCTTTCCCCCCAGCGAGGTGACGTTCCATGTCCCGAACGCCAGAAGCTGCGCACGCGGACCAGGTCGTCGAGGCACCTGCCTTCGACTGCCACCCAGTCCTCTCAGCACCCGACCCCTACGGATCCCTCTGCGGTTGGTGAGTCCACAGGAGGGCGGGCCCACGTCGTCCGTTCGGGCTGTGCCCGGCCGAGCCCCGTGGGCAGAGGCCCGACCACCAGACGCTCGCATTCGAGCCCCAACCCCAGGCCTGGCTCCAGGGTGGGGCCCCGGCTGCGCCATACCGGGCGACGTCACGGTCCTTGTTGTGATATTGTCCATAGAAGTCTTTGAACTGCTCTTCGTCTGACCCGTCACCTAAGACCTGTTTGCCATGGGAGACCCTACCAGGGGCATGAAGCCCCAGACAACATAGCTCCTCGGATCATTCGGGATTTTTTGTGATACTGTAAATGTAATGATGTAAATATTGTATATAATAACGCACTGTAAATAATAGCTCAAATAAATCAAATCAAATATAGGAAAAAATGTAACTCAGCACTCAGCTATAATCACAACTGCTGTGTTTAGATCAACAAGATTGTACAATTTTAAGATATTTAATTGAATAAAGTTATTCTGCATGACTGACCTCTCTAACTGTATTCTTTTGTAACAAGAAAATAGGTTGTATGTTAGTTTCCCCCCATATTTGCACACTATAATTAAAGTATGGAATCGTGTTATCATTTCTGTAACATAGAAACCCACAAAGTCATCGGCGATAAAGTGTCCTTTTCATTCACAGAATTTGTGTCAGGAAGTTTATAAGATACAAGTATGCATGTTATGTCCACTTTAATGTAACTACTCACATGAAACCTGCATGGAATGGGATTACAAACACGGGACGTCGGTTTACGGACTGTAAAATGTGAAGAGAATGCCCACGCTCTCAGGTTGTGCTGACTTCATCGAGTTTGCAGACGACACAACAGTGGTGGGTCTCATCAGCAACAGAGACGAGTGAAACTACAGGAGTGAGGTGAGCAGTCTGGCCATGTGGTGCACACAGAACAACCTCTCTCTAAATGTGGAGAAGACAAAAGAGTTGGTGTGGACTTTGGAAGAGCGCGGGTCCAGCATGCTCCTCTTGTGCATTCACGTCACCGCAATCAAACCACACTGGAATGCACCCTGAGGCTCACTAGTTTTGAAAAGCAAGGCTTATGTACAGTATTACTCAGGTGTGATTTGTTTTGGGGTCAAAAAGTTGTTCTTGAACTTTTGGTGACATATTAGCTCACTGTGGCCATTAATGAATTAATCATTTGTTTGTGCCGCTGTTGAGATATAAAAATACCGTAGCCACCTCCACTTTTCTTTTCTCTGTGTGTATTTCATTCTGTGTGTCCACTTTTGGGTTTCATTTTCTGCGCCTGGGGTCTAGTCACGTCTTGTTGCCGCCCACATTACAGTTAACGTTAGCTTCCTGGTTAGCATTGTCCGTTTTCAAAGTATATATGGGCTGTTGAACCACTTTGCTCGTAGTAAAATATCTTCATAATTCAGCATGTGTTAAAGTAAGAAAGTTTAGTTTTTTTCTTCTTTGCTTCCCCTCTGACTGCTTCCAACCTGACCATATACAGTATGGGTGATTCCAAACGTTTGTATCTATTCCATCCCAAAACTCTATTGAAACCAGAATGAGTTACACACCATTTGACATTGAACACATTAAAGCTCAAAATAAATAAATGAAACCCCATGGAGAGAAAAAAAAAAAAGAAAAGAAAAAAGCTCAATGCTGCACGACTCCTTTATGTTTTTCAAAGGGAACTTTTTTGAAGGCTTTTTTGCCCTGTAGGCAAGAATAACCTCTTAATCACTCACTCATGAGGCGTATCAACCTCTCCTCTCTCAGGCCGTCTCTGTGCACTGTAAATTGTCATATTGCCCTTAATTCATTTCAATATATAATCTTGATTCAAATTGGCTGCAGTTTTTCTAAACTATTGTTATAATGTGTATTTATTAATTGAAAACCTCTCAATTACAAAAAACTAAAGAAATCACATCTACAGTTTCAATTAAATCTGAAAGGTTAATTGACTTGACTTTTTTTGTCCCAAGTGTGTAATTATGGGCGTGAACTTGTTTGATATAGCTACGTCATTACGTTTGCGTGTCTGTTGCGAGGTGCATTGTGGGTACCATTTTTTTTCGCGCCCATGAACAATTCAAATCGACTGGACCTGCACTGTGAGGAAATTCATCTTTTCTGTAAGTTTTTCCGATTTACTAATATGTTAACAATAGTATAATGATTGGTAGTACAGTTTTGTTTGAAATAAGTTAACCCCCTAACACGCTTGTGTTGAAACGTGTTTGATCTGTCTACCTCATTTAAATCGGGTAACGTATTTATTTATTTTTTGGCATCAAGTTGTCTTGGTGTTTTTATCCGGAATGCTATGCTCATACATGATATTTCAGTTATTCACCGTCAAGGTTTGGTAAAACGACTCAAATATTATTAGCGTTCCTCTGACACCGCGCTCCTCTGCCCCGGGCCGCAGACTGTAGGTGCTGTTTCAATGGGGGCTGTGGGGAGTGAACAGGAGTCACAGCCGCGGTGTTTACATCTGTACGCCCTGATGTGGCTTTTGCTTCGTCTATTATTTCCCACCAATACGCGCTTCCAGACTGTTCTCCCAGAGAAGCCCCCATGTTTGACTCTGATGTTCGCTTTCGCTGGGCTCCTCCGCGGCTGCAGCAGCGGGGCAGAGCGGCCCGCGTGCGGGAGGAGCAGCGCGTTGGAGGACTCTCGCACAGAGAGGACAGGTGCAGGTCATGGTGCAAAAGTAGAGGACAGTTTAGCGGTGTGTTTACTTACCCGAGTTCGCTCGGATAGCCTCACTTGTTTTAGCCTAGAGCTAACGTAAAGCTAACAGCTACAGCTGCTTATGTTACCCGCAGCAGCATCACTGTATTTTATTTAGGCCTGTCTGTAATAACTGCCAATAAGCGGTTATATAGTCATAATGGTTGATTAGAATAAGTTATGATATATTCAGAAGTGCAGCACATTTAAAAACCACAGGCTCATGATAAGTGATCAAATGCTGGGGAAATGGATTCTATCAGAAAATTGTGAGCTTGTCTTCCTTCACAGTTGTTTGCTTCCTTGGCAGTAAAATAATGTAATTTATAACATGACATAATGAGGGTGACTGTTGCAGTCACAAAATTGGAGTAGAACAATACGAAAAATCTAATGTATGTTTGTTTGCATATTGTCCCCGTAGAGAAATTTAACCCATCCTTTGTTACTGGAGCGACCTGTAAGGAGCAGCGGCAGTGCCAGACAGACACGGGGAGAACATGCAAACTCCACACAGAAAGGCCCCGTCCAGGTGGGAATCAAACCCGGGACCTTCTAGCTGTGAAGCACGAGCGCTAACCGCTGTGCTACCGTGTCGCAAAATGTGAAATACATTGGTGAGAATAAAACCTAATATACTTAAATGCAATTCAACATGTAAACAACTAAACTGTATTTTGATTAATAATTGTTTTTCTCCCTTCATCAGATTGAATTGGAATTTTCTGGTGTACCATCAGCTAACCTGAACTCGACCAGTACCTGGACCACTTCCTTGAGCTCTTGAAGGCAAAGAGTAGCTGGACTCATCAGGCTCACAGGACTGCTGGATGTAAGTTCACATAACTTTTTTTGTTTTTACAGCTATTTTTTAGACTTTTATGGGAGGGACTGCAGGTGAAAATTAGCACAAGTGCTATAACCTGGTACAATGCCTCCTTTCTGAGGCTAATGTAAATTGTACACTGTCCCTGTTCAAATAAATAAATAAATAATGGATGGAGCTCCACATGATCTGCATCCATTGCTAGAAGCATGGGGAAGCTAGCAAGGTGTGCTGCTTGGGAAGACTGCAACAGAATGTCATTGGTAACTTTTTTTTTTTGGTGGACTCCATCAATAAGAAAAGAACGATTCTTCTCCTTGGCCTCCCACACTCCTAAGAACATTGTGTTTCCTTCGCAAAGACTGTTGAGGTAAGACTTAATGTATCACTCTTCCTACATTTTGCGTTGCATATTTAATTTTAACAATGGAGTCCCAGCAGTTCCACCCACTTCCAGTCCAGTTGCCCGGACGTAAAATATCCAATTTTCAGCATCAATTTAAAAAACAATTCAAATATTTGGGTGGTCATTTATCAAGCGTTTGCTCAAGCGCAAAGCGAGTAGCATGTGCAAAAGTGCATCAGCAGCAGACTCCTTTGTGCATTTTTTTACTTATTCTTACTTACTCTTATTTACACTACAGATTTGGGGCATTAATACAGTTATTCAGGCAACATCAAATGGTAAATTAAGTACAACATGTCTACAAAATAGCATATTTTATTTTTGAGCTTGCACCTGCTATTAACACTATTTCGTTGTACAGTTGTGCAATGACAATAAAGCACTTACTTAATTCCTAATTAACACCTGCCTTGATAAATGACTCCCTAAGAGTTTAAAAGCATGGCTAATCGGCTATGTGCTAACTCATGGACATAAAACACACACGGGTAACCTCTTAACCCCCACCATAAAATCATCTTTTTTCCTTGCATTGTCACTTTCTTGACATGTTTTTGTCACACATTTTTTGTCACTTTTCTGTTTCTCTTTGGTATATTGTGTCTGCTGTTTTTCATTTGCTTCTCTTGCTTCAACTTTATACTAATATCTATAAGGCTACTCTTTGAATTTGAAAAACCTACTAACTAATCCACAAAAATACTGTTTTACACGTTTTACCAGGTTTGAAATGGGCTATTTCTACATTTATCTTTATCTAAAAAATACTTTGTTTTGCAGGCCACTGATGATAAGCAGGACTTCTACAAAGGCGTGCGAGTCGGCGGGTGATGGTAAAAGGATTTTGTCTCCTTGAGGAAGCCGATGCACTGACTGATCTGAAGGACATTCCATCAAGTGTTGCAAAGCTTCTGGGTCTGCTCTACAGTTTGAACATTGACTCTGAAGGACCTAAAGCATGGACGTTGGTGGTGCGCAGCGCTCCATTGTTCAAGGTATAAGGACAAACTACTGCGCGAGAAGATGTGAAACTGTTTTTCACTATCTGTATTCCTGCAAAACCATGTCGGCATAGTAGTTGTTAATAGGGTTGGGCAATATGGACCAAAAGTCATATAATGATGTATTTAGGTTGAATATCGATATACGATGTATATCCCGATATTTTTTACGCAAAGTGGGAGCTGTGAAATGTTAAAGCCAAATACGAGTTAGTTTAATTGAAAACATAAACACTGTATAACAAAGCTCCGTATGGTGCACATTTAAATGAAATAAAACATCTTAAATAAAAGCCTATAAAATAAGTATTGTATTAAACTTAAATTAAATAAAATTTGAATTATATCGATATATGCAATATGTTCTAATTCCATATCATTTAAAAAATTTCGATATATTGCCCAGCCCTAGTTGTTAGACTTTTTGTGGCGGTACCCATTAGTTAATTTCATTTTGCTCATTAAGAGTCCGCATTAAGAAGTATTGTGTGTGTAGGTGTAGGTTTATCGGTACATGTTCCGTGTCGCACTCTTCTGAAAGAAATCAAGGCCACTTTTGGACTTTATCAAGCTCCACAACTTTCAATGAATAAAATGTGCATGATTCCATTATTGAGATACTGTACTTTGATAGAAGTATATAGCACTCAGTCCTTTATACAGTACTCATCGCAATGAAAACATATCAAAATACTGTATATCACAAGTTATGGTACAGCTTTTATTTGTTTGGCAAAAGTACAATAAATACTTGTTAAAGTTTATATTTTCTGAGGGTTCATTTTCCCATTTAAGAGTGTCAGGTTACTTTAAACTAATGTGGGGAAATTGTCTCAATTAGAAAGTATAACTTGGAGGTGGTTAAGAAAAAACAACTGTATGAGTTTAAACGGCTGCTCCAAGCAATTGTATCAATTAATAAAAATACATCGAGTTGAGCAAGATTTCCAGTTTAAGACCAATGTCTTGAGCAATTGTATTAATCTAAGAATATAAATCCTTTAAACTGAGCGCTGTGGTTAAGCTTGATTAAGTTTATCATTTTAGGATAGTTACTGCTGTGAGTCTAGTGAATTACGAATTTCAAATTGGGTATACTGCTCACTTGTAATGTGTTTAACGTAAAATATATTGGCAGCCCTTGGAACGTTTTTTTTAATTTGAAACAATGAGTTACAATTTACAGTGTGTCTGATGCGCTCGCGTTTTGTCCTTTACGTTTCCTAATTTCCTGTGTGACATGTGACCTACATGAGCCTGTTTCCATGGCAACGTGTCTCAGCTGCAACCGCTTAAATAGGAGGGCGCAGGCACGCAGCTCCGTGAGGAGAACATTGCGAATGTCCTCGCCCGAGACACTGGAGGCAGGTCCAGCAGAAATCAGGAGCAGTCGGTCAGTGTGTTTTTCAGCTGACGCGGCGCAATTGATCAATAAATCAACCGCATCTCAAAGGATTTAGGCAGAACAGGCCCTGTCCAGATCATTGTTGGGTCAATTTTGATCCAAAGAGTGTATGATGGCCTACAGTAGAGATAGACTACTTTGTTTCAGTAACAAGTAATCTAAAGTATTACTATTTCCATACCAGTAACCACATTACAGTCACTCATTAAAGCCTGAGGGCCACGGCACAAATGTAAACAACAATGGCGGGAGGAGAGAGAGGAGCATTTTTCAGTCCCTATTTTGTGTTTGTGTCATCTAAAGTATGTTATGAATACTTAAATGAACAATGCTATCCAGGAAGCTAACGATAGCTTCATGCTACATATGCTAACGTTCCAACAGAGAAAAACATTGACAAATGTATTTTTAATTCTTTGGGGGATGGAAAAGGCACAGAATGGCAGAGAGGGCACAGAATGAACGAGCCCAGGTCAGAGGTCAGAGGTCAGCCGCAGCTCTGCCCTCTTTAGGCGCACTGAGTTGCCTTGTGTATGAAACGCCCGGTATAAAGATACCATTGTACGGCGTCCTCTAGAGGGCGCTATATTACTGCTACAGATTGAATCTGATTCAGTTCAATGCCGCCGCTCACTTCACCTCGTGCTTTGGCTGCCCTGGGGTAGACTGACAGAAGCGAGGCAACCAGTCTGTGCCATCGCCCCGCCCCTCCGACCACCACCAACCACTCACACTACATTCATTCTGGCCTATTGTATATGTTTTTAGTGGTAAGGGAAACTAGAGGAAACCTATGCAGACACGGGGAGAACATACAAACGGCACAAAAAGGCCCCCGTCCGCCCGGGGGTCTAACCGCCACCGATAACACTAGATAACACTGTGTGGCCAGCGACAGTGCACAGCCAGCCTTAATATTGTCATCTTTAGCTGACACAAACTCAAAATGGTGACTCTCTCCTCCCGCCATTGTTGTTCATGTCTGTGCCGTGTCTTTAGGCTGAAAGTGCACGATACGTCACTCCCCCGAGACCCACGAAGAAAGAAATATGTCTTTTTACTAAATAGTAATGCACACAGTGACTTGGATAAGTAACTTTAATCTGGCTACTAGTATGGAATACAGCATCAAAACTTGGAATCTTAAAATAGAAGATTTTTTTCAGTTCCTGCTTTCGATACTTTCCTTTGTTCGATACCAGTAGTGCCTATAAACTTGTTTTCCAATACCAGACTGGCATCGTTTAACGGTAGCCAGGCCTAGTCAGGAAACAGACATGTCCACCAAGGTACGCATTTTTACCACCACAAAAACATCCGGACACAAACTGTAATCTCTCCTAACCATGTGGACAATGTTCATTTGTACTCGACAAAGAGCGCGGGACCGTTACTGACAGCTCGGCGCCGGCTGACTTGTTTTGCCTCGTCTCGGGGGACTCTATCGACGTGTCCCGTCCGTCTCTCTGCTAGTTGTCCACTTAAAGCAAAAACAGCATGGCTGCGGGCGGAGGCAGCTTTAATGGGGGTTGCCGTGGTGACAGAGCGGGGCCCGGGGACGCAGCTAATTCAATCAGGGTCCCGCGGTGAGACTCGGGCCTGCTCCGAGCTAACCGTCCTGGGATCCGGCAGGAGGAGAGGACCCGCACAGATCAGGAGGGTGTTTTTTACGGGGCAGTGCTTTGTTTGGTAAGCAGCGGTTCTCAAACTTCGATGTGTTTAGTGTGGGCTCAAGAGGTCTATGATATAATGAGGGGCCGGACCATTTTAGAGCTCCCCCGAACGAGCACAAGAATGAGCCCGACAACGGAGCAGGCCACACAAGTGAAAGCTTTTAGCTCTAAAGTCAAGACAGTTACAGCCTCTTTTTATTACAGTGTCAATATCAGTCCCATTGGTATTTTACATTATTTAACCTCTGAACCCCAAACTGAACCGAGCATATTTTCTCAAGTTCGGCTTTACCAAAGTCTAAAAACTTCTTTAAAAAAAAACGTCAAAAAAGCAACAAAAACGAGGATGGAAATACATCAAAAGTGTCAAAAAAGCGATGATGAAAAAAAAAAAAAAAAAGACAAAAACATGACGATAAAAAACACAAAGACGAAGTCCTTTTATCTTCAATGAAGGTACTTGATTCATCTTCTGTACTCAGTAGTTGAAGTCTTCCAACGTTTCGCCTCTCATCCAAAAGGCTTCGTCAGCGACAAAGGTCCCACTCTGGCCGCAGCTGAATATATAGACCAATGGGGAGGAGTTAGGGTTGGCCGGGCTCCTCCCCTATAATCACAGCTACTCTCACCTGTGGGTAAATCCCTTTGAAGAGCGTCTCTAACGATCTGTTCACCTCAGTATCGGTCAGTCCTGTCCTATTCATAGATGATCACGGCCCAGTCCAAGGAGACGGCACCTCAGCCAACAAAAGAACAATAGGCAGGTAATTAGCAGTGATCATCTATGAATAGGACAGGACTGACCGATACTGAGGTGAGCAGATCATTAGAGACGCTCTACTTCAAAGGGGTTTACCCACGGGTTCATCCTCACACTCACCATTCCAGCCCATAGATTTCATAGATAGACATCGGTGGGTCCCATTCAGCCCCATTCATCGTAATGATCCCGAGTGGTTTGTGAAATTAACATGGCTGCTGAGAGTGTCCTCCTACGAAGCCTGTTCAGGCTCTGGAGCACTGAAAAGGTTTCTGAGGTACAAAAACCAACGTGGTTAAAAATATGACACCTAGCCCAGCATTGTCACATGGGTCATAGCTATTTTTTTATGCTAGGGAAGTTCAAAGTCCTCATTGAAAGGTCTTTTGGAGCCGCCCCTTAACCACAAAACAAACATTTACACAAAGTAACTGCACTGAGTGTGCATTAATGTGCACTGTCCTCTCCAAATAAACAAATAAAATAAATAATAAATAAACAAGGGGGTGGTACTACAGCAACGTCAGCTCCCGACCCTGAGGACCATAGTGAAGCGCGTTCCTCGCCCATTGTTGTAGCTCTATTTAAACTCCTCCCCTCCGGCCCGTGACTGAACGGCGTCCCAGGCTGCTCCGAAAGAAATGCCATCGTTATGTTTCGTTGTGAAAACCTTTTTACAACCCGGTTCAAAAACAGCGACTTGTCAGATGAGCTAAGTCTGACACGCTCTCCCTTCAGGACGAGCCGCTGGCCTTCCACGTCTCAGGAGGCGTTTGAGTACGCTGGGAGACATGAAGACTACACGTTTAAACAGGCTGTGACCCGCGATCAGCTACTGTGAAGGATCAGTCTCAAATATCGCCTTGTTTTGTGTTCAAAGCTCAATAAATTGGGCTAGTAAACTACTAAAAAACAAAATAATGTAAGGTCCACGGCTGGAAATGTGGAGACTAGAGGCCACTCCTGGAGATGTTGCAAGTAAAGTTGTAAAGTTTTGTAAGTGAAGATGCTTTCAGGTATTTGGGCTGTGGTGGGTGAGGCCGTCTCCCTCACTAGCCACCAGTGTTGGGAAAGTTAATTTTTCTACATCAACTAGTTCAAAGTTCAGTTCACAAATTCAAAATGAACTCGTTCGTTCACAGTTCATAAGTGTTTATAGTTAATAGTTCGTTCATAGTTCCAAAAATGAACTAGTTCTTTTTTTACTTTGTGTTGTTGCGAGCTATTATTTTTTCATGTCATTGCCAAAGCCCGTATAGAAAGAACCACAGACAACCAATATTTTCAGTCAGTCAGTTTTAACAATGAAACTGTGTTAGATTTCATCTTCATAGCAAATGTTGAATCCAACCAGGGTTCACATTAGCATTTAGGGAACAGCATTTCCCCCATGGTGACGATCCGTTCAGTCCACAGTAAAGCAGCTGCAGCTTTTCCCTACAGTATATTCTAAAAAAACATGAGGGAAAACGTGATAGTCTTTTTAAATGAATAAAGAAAAACAGGACAGCAGCATAGCCAACAGAATGTTCTACAAAAGGAGGTATGAACCAGGCTGAGGTGGGAAATAAGGTTGGAAAGTGCAATAAAGTGCATTATATTAGCCATATTAACTTACATTTCAAAACCTCAAGGGCTTGTTTGCCCAATGAATAAGTAACAGAAAAACAACTTTGACTGTCTTTTGATTTGGTACTGGTGTGTGCTTTCATATTCTTTGCGAGGCTAGCCGGGGGCTTGAGTTCAACATGTCTTTTTAAGTCGGCTGTTGACGTGACTGAGGTGCGGATTTTCCTTTTGAAAGCCGGCGGGAAAAGTTTTACAGATAAATGTGACCTTCCTCGCCGACCTTGTCATTGAACTCTTTTATATGTTCATATGACGAGTCCTCCTGCAGTATCAGGCGTCTCCATGCTGCTTCTCTGTGTTGTTTCGATGCTGCGCGTGTGATGAGACGCTGGTGGTTGTTGCCAGGCTGACTGTTTTTATGTTAAATATTATTAAGTATTAATATTTAAGGGGTGTTCAGCCAGGTTTACGCCTGGCACCCTATTGAACAAATGTGAACAGAACGGGAATGCCGTTCACAGACACCAGAATGAATGCGTTCATAGTTTACAGTGCGTTCAGTTCACGTTCAAAATATGAACGTGTTCATGAACTTTCTTTCCATGAACGCGTTCAGGTAAATCTCTGCTAGCCACAGTGGCGGGTCAGATGCTCCCATTGATTTCCCATTAACATCTGAACATCATTCTACTGCACTATAACTCTCCTGCAGTTTAAGGTCCAGCTGAATTGTCTCGTCTCGTTCTCGGAACGGGTCTGCGTCTTAAATATACGTTTTAGTTTTGGCTCGTGAAATCAGTTAGTGGCTAATAATTTTAGAAAAGTTCCTAAAAGTCGATCAAAAAAGAAAAAGCGACCAAAAAAGTGAATGTCAAGCCCTGGACAGAACGTAGTGAGAGAGCGCACCAGGCCAGTCATGTTTGTGGGAGTGGAGACGGCGGAATGTGGTGAACTGGTAGTGATGTCAGTACAAAAGCCGAGATTTAAACTTCCATCGATGTGTTTTCTTGTCGTAGAGTGTCCATAGATCTACAGTGTGTGCACATATCAGTACGCCAGTGAGCTTTGGACCATACTGTAATCTTTTCTTCACTTTTTCAAACTTCAAACTGTGTAAACCTTAAGCCAAGACACTCCAGGTGAATAGGAAAAAGAAAAAAAAAACAAATCAATTTGCAACTTCTGCTGTACATTACTGGCATAAATATGAGAAGAAATTGCGAGCATAAAACGCGCTCAACTCACGAGATACTCTCTGACTGGGTGCTAAAGGAACAATGTGTAAATGAAAGAAAGGACCGAAGGGAGACCCCCGCAACGTCTGACAGGCTATAACGTTTATCCTGACTAGGAAGCGCTGTCCTTTCTATCATTTATAAATATGAGGAGAAAATGCATTGCTAGTTTTCTGTAATTTTATGTTTTCATGTAAAAATCCTTTCATAAGTTTATTGAAGCGTATAATTCTTCTGATCTGAATGCCTGGGCTCGGGAAAGGCATTTCAAACCACAGCTGCTGTGTTCCTCTTTCCTCTTGTGTCCGTTCCACTTGTCTCTTTATGATGTAGCAGAGGAGGTTATGTTGCTCCAGATTCAGATCTATACATTATTCTTGAATGTGTGTGTTTGCCTCTTCACTGTGCTTTTACCTGTGGTTGATTACTGAGTATTGTCTATTTGCTACTTGCACATGACCCATAATGCTTTGCGCCTTGAGGGGTAGCTTCGCCTTTGAGCGCAAGTGAAGCTACAGCCCAACAATGGGGGAAAAACAACTTCTGCTGTGCTCATAATTCCTCCAACGGTCGAAATCGGGATCCGGAACTACAGAGCACGGCCCGCGAGGTTAACGGGGACTTTTCAAAATCCACAGATTAAAAAAAATGTACAGATTTTCTTAAGCTTTGGTTTTGTGGATATCCGTGTCTTCGATGACAGCTCGCAACCTCACATTGTTTACATTAGCCCCCCCCCCCCCCCCCCAAGGTGCAATGCATTATGGTATTACACAAGTAGCGAATGTGAAATGCAACCTGTGTGACCCCCCTGTTTACAGCGGGTTGGGAGGAAGGAGTCTGGGAGTGCAACATTGGAGAAAACCAAGGACACAGATATCCGGGACAGGCAGTAGAGGCGAAGTGTCAGATAAAGGTATAAAACGATTCCACTGTCACCAAAGCACAAGCAAATGAAACGGTTTGCATTCACATCTTTTTACAGCAGTGGCTCCGCCTGAAGTGAACTCATGTGAGCGACTGATTTCAGGCCTTTCAAGCGTCCAGATAGAAGCAACAGCGTGCGGTTAGGTGTGTAGACAACATTAAAATCAGCTATTACAAAATCTCTCTGAAAATTGTTTGGCCCAGGACGGGAAAGTCTGGAGTCCCGTACGAGCGACTAAAGTGGTGGAGCAAAGACCTCATTATGAGAAAAGTGAAGTTTTGTATTGAGTGCACATGCGTGAGAACAGTTTTTGGTCTGTCATGTGTGTGGCTCCCAGAAAGGATATGACCATATTTGGGTTATGGAATCCTCTCGTGGATGTGAAATATGTTAATATTTGTGAACGAACGCGCGAGTGAAAGACTTTGCAAGCGATGTAGTAGCTGGAAAAACATCATAACATAAGCTTCATACAGGCTAACTTTGGTCTTTTTTATACTCTGACATGAAAACTAAGATGCTAACAAAAACTAGCTAACATTAACCACTTCCTGGATCAACATTTTCACCTGCAGCACAAACTAGCTGGCAGTTAGCGCTCGTGTTTCACAGCTAGAAGGTCCCGGGTTTGATCCCAGGTCCGGGCCTTTCTGTGTGGAGTTTGCATGTTCTCCCCGTGTCTAGGTGTCCTCCGAGCACCCCATACCCTAAAACATGTACAATAGACCAAGATAAATGAGAGTGTCAGTGCGGGACAACGGATGGAAATTGGCCCAATATTCATGCATAAACAAACAGAGCTGCATAATAATGTGCAGAGTGTGCACCTGGGACACTTCAATCCAACAGCCTTTACACTCTTTGGTGTTTGAGAATGAGAAGAAAAAACAACAATATGGTGAAAAACCTCACAGGCGTAATACTGGTGCACACAGTGTACATTGTAAACATAGAGTGTAGCACACCGCTCACCAAGGCAGAAGGTTAAGCTATACTTTATTCATCCCCAACTCAGATGTGGGGCCACATCCAAACAATGAACCCAGTGGTGTTTCCATTTGATGACATCGCCCCGGGTCAGAAGGGCCAGTCACAAATGTGCTGCCAGAATGTTACGTATTACTCTGGCCATGTCCTACTTAAGGGTTTTAAGAGTTTTATTAAAGATCTTTGCTCTAACTACTGTGCCACCCAGTGCATAATTAAGGACAAAAAAGAATAATTCAGAACGTTGAAAGGAAAAAAAAAACTAACCATAAATCTCTAAATTGACCATGGCATGAAAAATCAGTATTATTAAAACCGACTGCATGAAAAATGTCCTGACCTGCCATGTCTCGCTTTAATTTAAGTACAATTTTCTGGAGCCCATACTCCACACACTCCCGTCCTGTAAGGCAGGGGTTCCCAAACGGTGGTACACGTACCCCCAGGGGTATGCAGGACGCCCCCGGGGGTACGCAAAGACATTTGGGAGAATAAAATAAAAGTTTATTACAATTTGATCAATACTGACCGCCGCACGGGGAACGCGCTTATCCAGGCGAAAGAGTCCTATAATTCAGACGTGGATGAGTTTTCTCTGGACCTAAATGTGTCCACTCCAGAACCGACCCTCAAGAGCCGCTTTGGACCCGAGTGCGTAAAACTCCGTGGAGGCCGAGAGCGCGGCTGCGGCTGCAGCAGCCCTCGCTACAACAGCAGCGCCAGAGTTCCATGGAGTTGAATTTTCTGTCATATCTGTCAGACTGACGGTGACTTTGATTTGCAACAGGAGTTTTCCTCTCATTCTGACCCGGGAGCGAGGGGACAAGGAGAAGCGTCTGTGGCCGTCCCC
This sequence comes from Proterorhinus semilunaris, assembly GCA_021464625.1. Classification (NCBI taxonomy): domain Eukaryota; kingdom Metazoa; phylum Chordata; class Actinopteri; order Gobiiformes; family Gobiidae; genus Proterorhinus; species Proterorhinus semilunaris. The sequence continues at coordinate 2,358,379 of CM038358.1, read as the reverse complement.
TCCTCTGCCACTAAACCCCTTGATTTAAACATAATATTACATGTGATATTCCCAGTGCGTCAAGCTCCAAACAGGCTGTGAGGCACGTGGAGTGAGAGTCTTTACAGTATACACGCCTCTCTTCTGTCACTATTTACCCAGACTGAGCCTTTAGCCCGACTCTTGTGGTCAGTCGTCCATATAAAATCTGAATAAACTGACGTTAGTCTGGATTTTAATCCGGTTTTAATCCGGCCGTAATCCTGTTAAACACTGACCCAAAGAGGAGCCGTGAGGGATCAGGCCTGGCGGAAATCCGCTCTGTAATCACTGTGCTTCCTTATGCTCACGTGAACAGTCCGCTGAGCCCAGTCTGCGACGTCACCGAGCACTGACGCGTCTTTTCCTGCTTCACCACCAGGGCCCGCTTGGTTAAAGGCACTATGCCGAATTCTGAGATTTTCTGTCTCGATGGGCCTGTTCACGAAATACACTTGAGACAAAATGAGATGAATAAGGCACTTGTTCGTCGCATACACAACAGCAACATCATAGTATGAAAAGTGCAACAACAGCAACTGCAACACACAGGAGGGCGGGCCCACGTCGTCCTTTCGGGCTGTGCCCGGCCGGTCCCCGTGGGGCAGAGGCCCGACCACCAGGCCTGGCTCCAGGGTGGGGCCCCATTTGCACCATACCGGGTGACGTCACGGTCCTCTATTTGATACTAATCTAAATGAGTGGAATTTATCTTGGGGGTGGCCCCACCCCTTCTTCACTTCGTCACCACTCAGTGCTGTATATATGTGCATGTAATTACATTCTTTGAACAATGTGAATACACAGGAGGGACTGTGAGAGCTAGAAACAAATTTGGGCCAAAACAAAAAATGTCACTTTTTGATCAGGAAAAATCCGGTACCCCAGCTTTAAATAAATAAATACATTAAAAAAAAAACAAGCACACCAGCTCAGAGTTAGCCCAAATGTGGACCTGGTTTCTTTATTTATTCCTGTTTGGGCCTGGTTTAGTCCCAGATTTGGTCCAAGTTTTGTTTTCTTCCAGATTAAACCCTGTTAGCGTTGTACTGTTTGGACACTCCTGATGTAGGAATACTGCATTTGTTTTTAATGAGTGAAAAGGTCTGCATAATCGGTGACCTTTGACCCATGGGGGAAGGAACATGCCTTTCTCTCACACGACTCCTGACGTGTGCGTTTGTGTTTGTTGGTGCTGTGTGAGTGTAGCCTCGCTCGGGGGAGACAGTGCGGACAGTTGATGCGATGCAGGCGGCTGATTTCCCAGCATGCCTCGGTGCAGGTCAGCTGCGCGTCAGCCTGCAGCGGGGGTCAGGGGTCAGGGGCCGTGGTCTTTAAAGTGAGCAGTGACTCAGTGTTTGGGTTTTTCCCAGAGAGTGCCGAGAGGATCACGCTGACGCCGCAAACACATTGTGTGTCCCAGAATAGGATGAGTTCATATCACAACATTCTGAAGAGCCTATAGTGTTTAGCCTATAGGGGGTGGGCTGCTGAAAATTCCATGGTGGTAACTATGGTAACTGTACACATGCAGATGGCGCAGCGGTTTAATGAAGAAAAGCTGGGTGGAAAAGTTATTAAGTGTTTATGTTAGTGACAGATCGAGGAAATTCCTCATTTCCAGAATACGTGTTAGATCTATTCGTGACCAGTCACTAGAACCAGGGACACAAGTCGGTCTGGGGCATTTTGAGATTTTCACGCATGCGAGTTAGCCTCTAACAAGTGTGAATGGCCGGACGTTGGGACAGGTGTAAATGAGCCAGAGCCGTATATATTGCATGAGGAATCAGTCTAAAAGCATCTACATTTATCATATTGGGTCAGGCTGTAAGGCCATACCCAGGGCCGTTTCAAGATATTTGGGGGCCCTAGGCAAAACAGCAAAGTGAGGCACCAAGACCTCCCTCGGGAAATTGTTTAAATTCAGATGGGATTCCTTGTATTCTGGTGCATTTTAAGAGTCATGAATTACTCTGTAGTGCTACACAAAGTGGCCACTACAGTAAAGGACACAGTGTCTTCAATGGCATCGTTATTGTTGTCAACAAGGCAGAAATAAGGTAAAAACGTATAATTATTCATATTATTATCATTCTTAAGAACTGTCTTCTCTTATATGCAAAGTAGTGTTTTTTTCTTTAACTATACAATTTATGTAGAATTAAAAGAAAGCTATTAAAATGGTGTACAACACAAACTATTTTAAAAACATTGTACAACAAGGATTTTTGTTATTATATAAGGAATAACCATCCAAAATGAAGAGGTTTAGCAACGCCTGCAGACTTTAGCTCACACAAAAGCAGTGACCAACTCTTCCATGTTCTATAATCTCCTAATGTTGCGCTCTATTGATATAAGGGCCAGTCCTGTCAGTCTTTCTTGGCTCATGGATGATCTGAGGTAAGACTTGATCAGTTTCAAAGCTGGAAAGCTTCTCTCTCTGCAGAAGCTACAGTGACAGGAGGTGTCAGAAGGAAAGAACTTCACGTCCCATAATGCCACAGACATCGGGGGCCCCCTCCAGCTGGGGGCCCCAGGTAGTTGCCTACCTTGCCTACCTTGCCTACCCATTGCGACAGCTCTGGCCATACCATCTCTGTAGTACAGTCATGATTCCATAATTAATAACTGGGCTAATCGCAACGCATTCGTTAATGCTAACAGGGCTAGTGCTAACGTCCACAGCAGTTTATAAATCCTCTCACTGAGGAGAGTCTGCGTCTGCTGACACATTGTTTTTGTTAGGAAAGACTAACCTTTGCAGTGATGGAGGAGGATCAGTCAGACCTCTGGCAGAATCATGGCTACTTAATATGCGTGCACAATAGGACGTAATCCAGCGAGCGCTCCTGATTACAGCGGTTTGACTGGATTCTCCCAGAGTCTGACTCCGCTCTAAAGGCAAAGGTTAGTCTTCATTAACAATAATGACGTCATGCTGAATTATGAATACTGTAGGCTACAATTTTCTAGTGGAGCAGATTGTTTTAACAATCCATAAATACTTAAAAATTGGACAATGCTAACCAGGAAGGTAACATTGGCTTCAAGCTACATATGCTAAAGTTAGCAGTGCCGTTTTTTGTTATTGTTACTACTGCACAATTTGCTGTGAAAAATATGTTGATAATCCGCCAGAAAACAACTACAAAGAGCACAAAAAAATTATTCCCATGAGAGGTTTTTTTTCACCCTTGGCTAGGCCACGCCCTCTTGTATGGAGCGGTAAAAATGTTTGCCTTTATGTATGTCACTTCCTGTCGGTGTCAAATAAGGAAGTGAAATAATAAACATCACAAAAAATGTCAAACTAACACAAATGTGGTAAATTTCTGGTGAACATATTTTACCAAGTATAAAGTATTGACAAAGTATAATTATGTTAACTATGTTTTAGCAAAATGGTGTCTAATGTCTAATATGCACATTAAGCCCTATGGGGACAATTTTACGGGCAACGTCAGTGATTCACTAATTTTTCCAAACCTTTTTTTCTGGAAATGACGGCTAAATAATGACACTGAACGATGACAACTATCCTTTTATTTATTCGTTTTGCGAGCGCTGACTGACAGATTTGTTGATGAGCTTTACCGTCGTGAGAAAAGCAGTTTCTTAAACGCGTTACGACGAACGTAATCCGCGTCACGTCCCCGGGATTCAGCTCTTCTCATAAAACAGCCGTTCTCCTTGAATCCACATGAAACGAAAACAGTCTCAAAGTTCAATTGACTTTTGATAGGCTACATTGTGGTTCCTGGATGGGAGACTGCGAGGGAACACCGTGTAGCTCACCACCCGAGTGTGGAGTGAAAGGAAGAGATTGTCCCTTGTGAAAGCGTTTTGGGTCAAATCGTGTCCGTGAAAAGCTCAGAACACACTTCCAGGGAGCAGAGAGTTATTTACAGATATATTACAAAATGCTTTCACAATGTAGCAAAAGACACAGAGAGAGATTGTTTTTCCCATTTCGACTGATCTTGATTCCATTTGAAGAGTGACCAGAGCTCAAGAGGAAACTGCACACTGTGTTTCAAATCTTTTTGATATGAATTGTTTTAAGTTTTACTACAAACACGTGCCAGTAGTTGTAAAAGGCAGTATGAATCATAGAGAAGAGTTAAAAAAAAAAAGGAGAAACAAACAAATGCTTTGCAAATGCCTCCACAGGAAACTGTCATCATTAAAACGATCCCAAAAAAATGAAACATGAGCTCCAAAGTGACCCCATTATGACTGCACATGTTTTCTCTGCAGTAACAAGTGCTTGGCCTTCCTGAGAGTGGCCCCCAGGGGCCCATCAGTGTGAAGTAAAGGGATAACTGCCTGTACAGCACAGACACGCCAGCAGCAGAGTGAGAGCCACCGCTCTGAAAACATCATGATTACTTTTAGAATATTAAATCCTGATCGTTTCAACCAAAGTCAAAGAGCAAATTCCATCCAAATGTTTGCTAAAATAACCTTAAATGCTTTACTAAAACATCACCCAAATGATCTCTAATCAAAACGAAGGTCAACGACCTTGAGTACCACCTGAAAAAGGCTAAGAGGCCTTAGAGCAGGGATCGACTCAACCGTAAACCGAAAGAGAGAGTTGATCTCTATGGTCTGCACTCGAGACAAACAAAAGCACGTGTTCACCCCCTTCCCCTTTTCCCCCAACCAGATGAGACTGGTTGTTCTACACAACATTACCACTGGCTGTTGGGTGTTTGTGCAGCCCACTCAATACGCCAGGTCTGGAGCTGGAAGATCTCCTAGGCGGAAACGTTTACACCCTAATCGGAAGGCCGCTGCTTTTCCATGCAGCCTGAACGATAAATATATTTTTATATTTTTGGTCATTCTGACGGTTTCTTTGTCAGTGGTTCCCCTTCGATGCCCCAACTCCTGTATGCTCAGTTTTGCCCCTGCTCAAAATAATTGTTCTGCAGTTTTCTGCAAACGTAAGAACTCTTGTGCTAATATCAGTGGAGTTGCTTCTTAAAGCTACACAGCTTACCAAAGCCAGGAGAGTTACATTTTTGCAACACTAGTTCTAAAAGCTCATTTTACAGCCACTTGTACTTTTTTGACATTATTTAAGTTCTGGAGCAAATCTATCAATCTAATAAGACAGAAGACTCCAATGACACCTGGGATGACACGTTAAGGTAAATATTAGGTCTTTTTACAACCACAAGGCTGAGATCCCTTTTGGAGACGGAACTATTTGTTTGATCCCCCCCCCCCCACACACACACACACACACACACACACACACGATGGACGAACAGAGAGAGACATCTTCTGCAAACACTATCACGCTTCACATCCCCCCGCGAAGACGGGCTGACGGCACGAGGCCCCGCTCAATCCGGCTGTGTCTTCCGAAGCGTACGCACAGCCGCAGAGGGGAGGGGGCGGGGGGCGAGCCGATTAGCCCGCACCCGCCGCTAGCTCCCGGCTTCAAGGTCATCCGCGGCTTATACCTGAGGCCCGGCAGCTGCCGAGGCGAGATACGGGGCCTTCCCCCGCGCGACACTGAATTTGGAAACGCCGTCGGGCCAATCTCCAAAGCCTCCCGAGCTTTCTCCCTTTCAGAGGCCGCGAAAAAATATCAAAGCGAGGCGCGGCAGACAATGCCTCTGGAGCGGGACCTTCAGAGGGGATCGGTGCCAGCTTTAAAGACGCGGCAGCCGGGCGGTTAAAAGTGGGGTATCATGGTTCAAACACGGGTTGTTTTTACGATCTTTAGCTACGTTCCTGTAAATAATAGACCAACCTCACAGTGCTTATGTGATGACGCTTTGCAGATTCGCCCGTTGGAGTTTCTCAAGAAATCACTACAACACTACAACGGCGCAGCGTGTTCATTCACAAATATTGACATGTTTAGTACAGTATCTATGTGTCGTACAATCACCGGCCGAGATATAAATATTTACTTTCTGGGAGGCAGCACGGGCAAAAAACAAAAATGCTGAAATATATACATGTGCGTGTGCATATATTACAAAACCCATTCTCACAAAATGAGGTTTTCATTCCACTCTTGTTACAACATCTCCACTTTAAGCTCCTACAGACTCCAAAACAAGACTTCCGTATCTATTTTTCCACTAATAACTAGCCTATTCGAAACCCAAACCAGATCCCAAGTCCCTCTGCTAATGCTGCCAACTCATGAAAAACACACCAAGGTTTTTTTTCACATGCTCATGAACACCAAGTAGAAGAAAAAAACACACAAAAATGAAATATTACTGAACAGTTCAGTCCATCTATGTGGCTGCTGAGTTTAGAAGCTCAAACTGAGGGTTTAGACAGGGAGTCAGGGACAGTAGCTCGGACTTGAGTCAGTGTCCTTTCTCTGTACAGCTCACTCAAAGCTCTCTGAGGGCTCACCACGACCACGAGCCCAGTGACACTTCCTAATTCAGTGTTTTCCGTTCTGTCATGTGGTTGTACTTTATTTGTTTATTAGCAGAGGAGAGTGCATGTGAGTGAACCCTTCAGTGCCGTTACTTTGTGTAAATGCACCAACCATGGGCTCCATCCGTAGTCCTCATACACTGACTGATGATGCCCTGGCTGTTAGCATGCACAGCGCCCCCTGCTGACCATTACATTTCCCGAGCCAACCCCTCGCCTTCAGAGCGTGATCTAAGACAGAAGGATGTAGCGCGGATTTGCCAAACTCTACATTGAAAAGACCTGAGCGAGGAAAATGGATTAACAGGAGTTTGCTGAGCAGAAGGCAGAGTTACTTCAGACCGGTGAGTGACCGTTAGTTTTTTTGTCGCTTGTGGCCGCTGTGCCATCGTGTCTGTTTGCTTTTTGATGAGGCCATTGTTGTGCTGTAAGCTAACGTGTTGTGTTCAGTTTATTGGATTTGTTTGCGTTTTGTTTTTGGTCATAATCAAGATCTCTACAAACTTAAACTAATCCATAAATGTAGTCAGCGCATCCCCAGCTTTCAGCCACTTCTTATTTGAGAGAGATCCGCTTCATATTTTCGGTTTTATGGTTGGATAAAGTTAGCCTGGGTGTGTGGAGTGAAACGTAATCATGTGATCAATGTCGGCCTTTTCCTCTCGTGTATGAGAGTGCATTACTAAAGTAGCATAGGAGTCTTTCTAAAGTTATATCTTCAGTTATGTTTGGAGTCTGTAACTCTCAGCCTAAGGGTTCCAGCAGCTCACGGAGGCGGAGCTGACACACGGAGGCGGAGCTGACACACGGAGGCGGAGCTGACACGCGCATAGAAGGACTGGGGAGAAGCACGCACGATTTTGACTGTAAAGTAAATAAAGAGTCGGCTACACTATGTCCATTATCTACATCACTATGGCCCAACATACACATATAGCAACAACATACACATATAGCAACAACATACACATAACATGACATGACAGTGGGGAGCTTGACGGGGGTGTGGCTTATCTAAATGAGATGTAAATGAGCCCTATTGTTATTCTCAACAGCAGATTCTCAACTGCCCAAAACTTCCATGTGTTACACATTGCTGGAAAGCTTGGAGACGACACTTTAACAATCTGTGAAAATCTCAAAATGCCCCAGATGTTATGGTTTGGTGTGGCAGGTAACGACCCAAAGCAAAACAGCCCAAAAATCAGAGTTGAAATGAAATTTAATGGCACAAGTCCAAGTACTAGAAAAACACAAAACAACAAGGAAACTTACAGGCAGGCACGGAAAACATGAACAGGAGATCGACACGGGCTCGGACATACAGGACACCAAAAAAACAGGATGAACAAACCACGACAGGGGAGAACACAGGGGTATAAATACACAAGGAAACGGGGCACAGGTGACACACATTAGGGCGGAGCAGGCAATTAACACAGGGGAAGGAAGACGGGGGCAGACAGGACAGACATGTCAAAATAAACTACACCACAGGAAACACAAGACACAACCCAGGGGGAAACTAAACAAATCCAGAACCCTGACACCAGAACCGACTTGTGTCCCTGATTCTAGTGACTGGTCACAAATGTGGTACTCTTTATGTGAAATACTTATATTATATATATATATATTTGACCTTTTAGTGACACAGTGTTTAGCATGGTGCCTTTACTTTCCATCACGGCGGCTCCAGGAACAATTGTTTTCAGAGATTCTGGTTGGTTGAAGGTTCTCTCACCAGAAAACCTACAAAACAATTGATTCTGGAGCGCTGTAGAGGCCACCAAGATCGAAAGTAATGGCGCCATTGTTTGTTTGTTTGTATACTTTATTGTCCCCGTAGGGAAATTTGACCTCTGCATTTAACTCATTCCTTCGATGCCGCTGGGGCGACCCGTAAGGAGCAGTGGTCGACAGCAGTGCCGCGCCCGGGGACCCATCTCCATGATGTGGAGCCAGGCTGATGGTCAGAAACACCTGGCTGGAGGATTCACCTATTGTACATGTTTTTAGTGGTAGGGGAAACCGGAGTACCCGGAGGAAACCTACGCAGACACGAGGAGAACATGCAAACTCCACAGAAAGGCCCCGTCCAGGTGGGAATCAAACCCGGACCTTCTATCTGTGAAGCGGAGGCGCTAACAGCCCCGCTACCGTGCCGCCCTTCTTCTGAACACCCATACAGCCATTGGGTCATAAAAAATATGAGAAAAGACTCTACAGCTACAGCTATCAATATTGAATTGATAACTGAACCATATTGGACGGTTTCCGTGCATGAACCGCCCATTTAGGGTCACACCTTAAGGGCATCTCAATTGGATTTAAGTCCAGACTTTGACCTGACCACTCCAAACCTTTAAATGTTGTGCTTTTTGAGCTGTTCAGAAGGGGATTTGCTTGTATGTTTTGGGACCCTTGTCCTGCTGCCTGTCCCAACAGTAGGGCTGGGTCCCATTGCGTTTTTTCGATACCGGTACTTTACTGGTTCTTACGGAGGATATTTGAGCCGTGAGCAGGAGCGTGCTGTGTGTGAGCGTAGTATCTCGTAATGTGATCATGTCTGCGTCTGTGAGGGAACATCATCCGAAAGTCAATAATCCAACAGCTATCTCCATCGCCACATCAATACATCCATATCTTCTCCCCAGAGGCAGCCGGCCCCTACTCAGTGCACGACAGATGGGCGATCCATACGGCCATATTCCATCCCGTATGAGTACAGTTAGCAAGACTCCAGGAAATAGCCCAAAACAATGTCAATTATGAGTAAAACATGTGCTGTGCATTTGAATGTATAGTTTATTAGACAATTATCATTAACAAAGGGCCGTAGCACACTTAGCATTGTATCATATAACGTTAGCCTTTAGCCACTGGACACGTTAGCTAATCGGCCTCTGTTTAATCATTTTAGATGGATTTGAGCTTAAACACTCGGGGACAGCCTGACAATGACCATGGTTGTATAGTTAAAGATCTGTAGGACATCGCAGTTAACCCCAAAACAACAGGTTGGTCAGAACTCAACTCGGGCTAATCGGGGCTAACTGTTTGCTAACAACAAAGGTCAACCGGAAATGGTGCGACTAGACTTCAGATGTAAATGTGGTGAATGGTGAAGGGCTTGAGGGTTGAGTGGTGGAGACGTTGCAGACACAACTCTCTCCGGTGAGGTAAGCCCTTTATTTAACAACTGAGTTGAAATACAGCACTAGGGCTGAATGATACAGACAACACTTCACATCTCGATATTCCTGCCAGATATCTCAATATCGATACGATATAACTACGGGTTTGGTGAAAACCAAGCATTTTTTAGAAAAATAAAATCATATTACAGAAGAGTGCACTTTTATTGATGAGAACTCACCACCAGTCATCAAAATTAACATAAAATAAACAATCAATCAATAAAAAAAATCTAACATTTTACTGCAGCTCTGCTTTAACAATAAAAAAAAAATTGAAAGTTCATTGAAGTGAACATCTTAAATTCTTCATAAGACAACATAATTGCATGAAAAAAATTACAGGGCACAACTTCTAAAGATCCTTTGCCAGGAACACGAGCTTGTTAACCATGTCTGGACCTCAGACAGCTGCTGTTTCAGGTGGTGAAACAGGTTTTTTATGCCGTGATGGTGAATCCTGCTCCTATCGTCGTGATATTCTCACTCTTTCACAGTAAAGCTCTCCCACAGTATGTTTTATTTTTTCACTGCGTCTAGATGTAATAGGCCTGTCATTATAAGTATTTAATTATTTTTAATGAAGTAAACAGTGTTTTATTGTGCTTCATGTGTAAAGTTTCCGGTAAAAAGTTTGGAAACGCTTTTAATGTATCGGCTTTTTTTCTATTTTCAGCACAGTTCCTTTGTGTGACACTTGGAGCAGCTTTCCCTCAGCCTGCGCTCCACTTGTTTACATCTCATGTGAGTTTATATATCATTGATTTTTTTATATTAATATCTTGAGTGTTCATATCTTGATATAGATACAATAACGATACATCTAGACGCAGTGAAAAAATAAAACATACTGTGAGAGCAAACTGGCCAAAAACAAAAAGGTTTCCCCCGCCACGTCTCCCTTTAATTCTTTGAAATGATCTGTATTCAGGCGTTTTCAATCGGACTAATTCCAGACACCAAGATGACGATTTGAGCGATTTCATGATCAGAATGAGTCGTCTGGACTTCCCCAAACGCTAAACGACTGAATCAGGTCTAAACGGGCCCAGCTGCTTTCCGCCTCCTCCGTTCTTGACCTCTAAATGTTTGCTGCACTTGTCCTGACCCGGCTCAGTCAGCAGACACTGCACTCACGCCGTCTCAATATTTAATGGGGGCTTCTGGAGCTCTTCGCGCCCTCCCCTCTTCTCTCCATCCCTTTCTTCCTCCGCTCTGCGCTCCCTCCGTCTCTCGCCGCACTCTGGCATTAGCGAGGAAGTCGGCGTTTAGCCTCCGCCGGAGCGCGGCGGGCGGCTTTTGTGACTCAGCGCCGACTGGCTTTGTGCGATAAACCATTTGGAAACTCAAAATGGGCTCTGTCGATTGGAAAAACGTGTCTCTGTTTGTCCATTGGATTATCATTTCAGCGCTCAGATTGCCTTCAGAGCTGCTGTTGGTCCTGCCTCCACATAGGGCTGACAAAAAAAAATTCAAATAAAATAAACATTTAAAAAGTCATATTTCTCGAAAGACAATCAAACAATATTTGTGCAAACCATCGGAAATATGAGGGAAATTTAAATTTTGATTTCTTTTCAAAAAGAACAATGTGCAGAAAAGTCACTTATTACTAAGAGGTCGACTGATGAGGGTTTTTATAAGGCCGATGCCGATATGCACGGCCGATATTTTTGACCGATTATTCAAAATTTCTTGTCTATAATCCTATATGAGGCTTCTAAACTGTAAAATTGTTTTATTGTGATTTATTTAAAACATTCCTGTCCTGGTTTTCTCTGAGTGAAAAAGTGAATGGTCCTTCAGTCTTCATTTTGTTTATGCAAACGAGATGTTACAGATCATTTATCAGATATATCTATAAAAACAAGGGTCACTGGACTTTTCTACACAAAATATCCTTGGCTACATGACAGGCTTTTAGGTTGCATTAATATAAACAACATGCAGAGACGTGATTATTACAAACACGTTCGATCAGTTATTTCATAAAATAAATACACTTGGCTCCACCAATTTGATTTGATTTCTTTTGAGTGATCTAGTCATAGTTTCTGACCCAGCCTTGATTAGTTGATGTTAGCAATAGCGTGCTACTGCTAGCTTTAGCATACTGTTATTAGTTGCGGCATTTTGCACGGCGATCATAAATACAATTGCTGAGGTTAAAACTAACTCAACGATTGAATTCTCATAGTCCATATTCACTGAGGTTTTGTGAAACTTTTCATTGCGATGTTTCTCACTGCCCTTGAGGAGGACTCGTATTAAAGCTCTGACTGGGCCCTTTCCATTGCAGATAGCAGGACAGCTCGGTTACTTTTGCTTCCGGAGATATCAGCATTAGATCGGCCGATTTGTAGAAACAACAAAGTGACTGCTTGCTCTAAGGTGTCCCAATGTATTCCAAAAATATTTGTGTAGGTGCTCCTGGGAAAGGGGATCCAAGTCTCAAAAAAGCAGCAAACCCAGGCACTCTAAACAAACATGTACCGCACACGGAAGTACTTAAACGGCCTTTATTTAGACGGCCAAGCCAACATGTTTCGACCCCCAGGTCTTCGTCAGGGCTTAATATAAGGTTAGGGAGGGGTCCATACATGTTCCAAGCAGCCACGCCCCAATCAGTGTGCCACACATAACAGGTGTGTGAAGAGCAACACAGCGGGGAACAAAAACTACAAAAACCAGAACCACCAAAAAAAGAGAAAGAAATACAAATGCAAAACTTGTTACAAGAAACAAGATTAATCAAAGTCCTCATTCAGATGTTGACGTGCTTTCAATGTATGATTCCAGAAAGCCTCTCTTTGATTGGGCTTTAATAGCCTACACGTTCAAAACCTTCAATACACAGCCAAGAGTCACTGGCAAAATGTCCAGCCATTGCGTAGTCCTGATTGTTGACTCTAATCGCATATTTGTGTTCTTTGTTCAGTGTTGAACTGTGACAGCAGGGGGCGCTGTATGAGGGCTGATTTATTCAGGATATTCATGTTTAGGAGACACAATATTGCCTTGATATTGCCATTGGACGATACTCAGGCGCTTACAAATCATTAGCAGAGTAGTAACTTTGTAAATGTGCCACAACAATGGGTTTGTTCAAGCGTCCATTGTTCACCTGTCCACATGGATCCCATCACTCCTTCCTCTCTAAAACGGCCCCCGCAGCGGTCCCGTTCACACTCACACAAGCATATTTCCCCGCTCACACGTTCTAATTCCTTTCATCAACACTTGTGATTAGGGATGGGTACCGAACCTCCGATCATAACGGCCCCGGGGCTGCATCTGCCAGTCCTCCAGGACCAACACACTCCAGCCGTATCGGTGCTGAGAAGTCCAGCTGATGTCACGCCCCCCCCCCTCTCACAGATGCATTCCCTGCCTCAGATCTCCGGTGTGTGCACTTCAGACAGAGGGACACAGTCGCTCTCTGTACCTCTCTGAAGCGCATGGGAAAGACCCGGTGTTTGACCTTCAAAAGTGTGTGTGTTTGACTCAGAAGCCCGAGCTGTAAGCGCCTTCAGAAACATCCTCGCCGGGTTGTAGGGACAGACTCCACAGCGTCATCTTCATGGACCTTGCCTGAACTAAAATATATTGAGTATTAGGGCCGGGCGATATGGACCAAAAGTCATATCCCAATATATTTAGGTTGAATATCGATATACGATATATATCCCGATATTTTTTCCACAAAGTGAGAGCTGTGAGATGAAATGTTAAGTCAAAGTCACTGCCAAATAGGAGTGTTTTAATATTTAATATTGCGATTTTTATTTTATTGATTTTTCTTTATGTTGCATATAACTAAACTAAAGCCTAAACTGAGACTGAAATATGACTTATTAAAGTATTACTTACTTTTTAGTCCTTAATATTGATGAAATATAATAAATAAATAAATAGCCCAAATAATTTCTTGATATTTGCTCTTGATTTAACTGTGTTTTAGTCAGTGGTTTTGAGATAAGTTCTTATCTTTATCCAAAGCATTCCCAAACATAAGCTCCTAAACTGAGCCACAAACGACTCTTGACTCTCTACAAGCAGCACAGGTTCACCATCTCTGCTCATCATCAGAGCTCAGCGAGGGAATGGAGTGATTAGCGTTGCGGCTAACGCAATGCTAACGGGGAAAAAGCGATAGTCCTTCGCGGTGGCAGCATTACAAACGCTGATATTTTCACAGTACATCCACGATCTACCGCAAACCTTAACTAGACTGAGAAGTAAACAAAAGCACATGGCGCAGCGCACGTAAACAAAAGCACATGGCTCAGCGCACGCAAACAAAAGCACATGGCTCAGCGCACGTAAACAAAAGCACATGGCGCAGCGCACGTAAACAAAAGCACATGGCTCAGCGCATGTCGCGCTACATTCACTTCTGTCCAAACCATCTCCAAATGATTGAGCCACTGTTTTTTGTTTTACCAACCAAGGGGCTCTCCTCCGCGCGCTTCACAGACATTGTTGCTTTCTTCATGTTTGTTGAAGAGTGCCGGCTTAAATAATTAACGATACACATTTTTGTTGAGCATTTAACCCTGAAAACAAGGCGACAATTACATTTTTACAACATTAAAGTTAGAAGCCTGGCTCTCTTATTCATTTTTCCTTCAAAATATATTTATGCATTTTGCTTTGCCGTTCAAAGTCACATAAAAGTCCTAACTTTTGTGTTCCGTTAATGAATTTTTCACTTTTTTTAATCATTTTTATGGCGGAACATTAACTTGTTTATCACACACAAATAAAGTCAAGTGTAAATCAGGTCCATGTGGATGTTTTTAGCACGATGCTAACATGAAGCACCATGTTAGCATTCTCCATTATTTATGTTATTATGGGCTGTTAAACCACTTTGCTCCTCCATGTCTTTATATCTTTATTGAGCAGAAAACTATATTGATAATTCTGCATTTGTTACAGTGTTTTTTGAATAATTGGAGAACGTTTTGAATTTTCTCTCTATCTATTGCCCGTTCCGTGTGGTGGAGGGCCACACTGTAGCAGTTACTTTGTTCCTGGAGACTGTTGCTATGGACACCACTTGGCTGTTTCATAAAACCTTCCATTTGGAGGGGGCTTCTTCCTGAAAAGGTCATATCTTCAGTTAAACCTCACTGATACCACAGTGCCACTCCAAAGGCACAACCATCACAGGCCAGCAGGGGGCAGTGCACCGGCAGCACCATCACGCTGCATATTTCACACTCAGCAATGGGCCAAGATCAACCGTACAAGTGTGGAGAGTATGAATGTATGAGGTGTTTTATGAATGAGGGAATATGTCTGTGAGAGGAAGCTGTGAGGTGGACAGCTCCTGGTGCTGAAAGAGTCCAAACACGTCCACAATACTGCAGTGTTCCACAACAACACACATCCACAATACTGCAGTGTTCCACAACAACACACATCCACATACTGCATCAAGTGTTCCACAACAACACACATCCACATACTGCATCAAGTGTTACACAACAACACACATCCACATACTGCATCAAGTGTTCCACAACAACACACATCCAAAATACTGCATCAAGTGTTCCACAACAACACACATCCAAATACTGCATCAAGTGTTACACAACAACACACATCCAAATACTGCATCAAGTGTTCCACAACAACACACATCCAAATACTGAATCGAGTGTTCCACAACAACACACATCCAAATACTGAATCGAGTGTTTCACAACAACACACATCCAAATACTGCATCAAGTGTTCCACAACAACACACATCCAAATACTGAATCGAGTGTTACACAACAACACACATCCAAATACTGAATCAAGTGTTCCACAACAACACACATCCAAATACTGCATCAAGTGTTCCACAACAACACACATCCAAAATACTGCATCGAGTGTTTCACAACAACACACATCCACATACTGCATCAAGTGTTACACAACAACACACATCCACATACTGCATCAAGTGTTCCACAACAACACACATCCAAAATACTGCATCAAGTGTTCCACAACAACACACATCCAAATACTGCATCAAGTGTTACACAACAACACACATCCAAAATACTGAATCGAGTGTTACACAACAACACACATCCAAAATACTGAATCGAGTGTTACACAAGAACACACATCCAAATACTGAATCGAGTGTTCCACAACAACACACATCCAAATACTGAATCGAGTGTTTCACAACAACACACATCCAAATACTGAATCAAGTGTTCCACAACAACACACATCCAAATACTGCATCAAGTGTTCCACAACAACACACATCCAAATACTGAATCGAGTGTTCCACAACAACACACATCCAAAATACTGAATCGAGTGTTCCACAACAACACACATCCAAATACTGCATCAAGTGTTCCACAACAACACACATCCAAATACTGAATCGAGTGTTACACAACAACACACATCCAAATACTGAATCGAGTGTTACACAACAACACACATCCAAATACTGAATCGAGTGTTACACAACAACACACATCCAAATACTGAATCGAGTGTTTCACAACAACACACATCCAAATACTGCATCAAGTGTTCCACAACAACACACATCCAAATACTGAATCGAGTGTTACACAACAACACACATCCAAATACTGAATCGAGTGTTTCACAACAACACACATCCTAAATGGGCGGCAAAACAAGCTAGTTTCCCATTAGCATAGCATTGCATTTTTAAACTACAGCTTCTGTGATAACGCTGGGTTAGTTACAATCAAAGAAACCAGGCTGTTTTTTTTTAAGGTACATTTTAGAAATCACGTGTACTAATGAGGGCCGGACTTTGATTGACAGGCTGTTAGCATTGGAGCTAATGGCGCCTAGGTCTTGAACCAATCACATGACCGCATCGCCGTGAGTGGGCGTGTTTTACATTTGCCAAGTCAATACTTTTGGTTAGGGGGTCACCAATCTGATACTGGTATCGGATTGGTGACCCCAATATTTGTAATCGATATGATATCGATTCCAAATATCTGATACTGGATCCTGTTTTGTCTCCCCCGTTTTAAAACACAACTCATCAACTTCATCTAAGTGAAAATGGACACGATGCACCTCATTCTGAAGCTCAGAGCCTGGAGAAATAGATGAATAATAATCATTTCTAAAATAATGCTGATTTTTGCTTTTTTTTGTCAAAAGCCCGACTGGACTGTGGCCTCATAAATAAATATATGTAACATGTTGTTCACAAGAGAAGATCAGACTTTATTGATCTGTCAATATCGGATATCGGCCGATACTCAAACCCTTGTGATCGGTATCTGAAGCAAACAAAGATGGATCTGTGCGTCTCTATTTTTTTAGTTGCAACTTGCAAAGAAAAAAAACGACAAAAATATGTGTTTTAGCCGATCCGTAATCCCCTCACGTCCGTCGCTGAATGGACTTTGAAACCGCAGGTGGGCCTGAGTCTGATGTGGAGGTTTTCAGGAAAAATAGGGAAACACTTGGCCAGTGAAACCGAAATGTGAAGAAATGTTTGGAGAGAGACAGAAAACAACAATCTGACTCGTAATGTGAAGGAAAAAAAAATGACCCTGGCACTCATGTAACAATCGCTCCATCGTGAGATCAACAGAGGATGATCTTCTCTTATCTCATCGTGCTAGGATGTTGACAAATTGTGGGAAGACCAAAAACGGCTCATGTTATGATTCAATTTACAACCATGCCCATCACCGGCCAGCAGGAGCGGGACGTTCCTACCTGATTGGTGGACAGCGTTGCATTGTGGGCCAGGAACATTTGCACCAGGATGTGCAGGAGGGACGTCAGCAGCCCGGCGAGGATGGCCCAGGTCAGCGGCAGGGGCAGCATGCTGTAGGTGGCAAACAGCGTGAACAGCACGTAGCCCACTCCGTCTCCCAGCAGCCCGTACCCGAGCCCCGCCGACAGGATCTGCGTCGTCATGACAACCCAGGTGACCACGCCGCTGTACTGCAGGTAGCTGTGGGACGTGGCGTCCTTCCTGACCACCACCAGGGCGCACACCACCACCTCGATGCCGGTGAAGAAGCCCAGCAGCGCCCCCTTGACCGGGTCCATGCGGGTGGAGGCCAGGGTCAGGTGGAGGACCAGCAGGGTGAGCTTGGTGACCACGTCCAGGAGGTTCATCACCACCACGGACTTGCGGCGCTGGCCCAGGAAGTAGCGCTGGTAGAGGCGCTCCAGGTCGCGGGACTTGAAGGCGTTGCGCAGCGTGGGGAAGATGACCCCGCGGTAGGAGTAGCCCCAGTTCAGGAAGAAGTCCGAGTTGGTGGGGGCGCAGTCGATCTGGAGGAAACCCAGGTCCGACGTGCGCTCGGGGAACACCTGCCAACACATGCACGGGAGGAGGTCACGACTTTACCCACGTCCAATGACCACAGGCATTCCAGAGCACACAGGTCTGATTACAGACGCATTCAAAGGAGTAACATCTGACTGGAGTTAAAGAAGGAGAAAGACTCACAGGTAACATGTGCCGACTGTCTTCACACGTCACCGTCAAAACAACACAATCATGATTTCATCCTTGCAAATGAGCCAGACACAAACATTTGAAAACGTTTATAACCCCTTTCTGGTGGAAAAACTGCACTTTTCTGTCCTGCTCAAAAGTCTACTTCTCAAGCGTACTATTTTTGCTGTTGCAGTTTTACTCCTCACAGTCGTGATAAACAGGAGAGCACCTCAAACATGATCATTTTCATTGTCTCACATTTTGAGCTTTGTGGTAAAATCGTTTAGCATTTGCATTTGGCCCCATGCGCCTTGTGGCGTAAATATCAACTGAATGGTGACATAATATAATGGTGACTGGTGTTTATAAGTAATGATTGGATATGGTTATTATGTGAAAGGGAAAGAGGGAAAAAGAAAAGTACAAATTGAAAATAAAAATAAATGTTTATATTAGGGCTGGGACTTTTTTCGATTAATTGCAATTAATTAATTACATGAGGTTTAGTGCGATTAAAAATATTAATCGAAATTAATCACACTTTGCTTTCCACACTTCAGTTTCCTTTTTTCCGGCAGACGCACAATTAATGGCAATATTGCTCTGGTCTGTTGGACTTGGTTGAACAAAAATAAACAATATTTTGTTGCTTAAGCTCATGTATTCAGTCATTATTCAATGGTATACTAAAAATCCTTATGAAAAAACTTACTTCCCACTGTTCTCAGGTCAAATATTTATATGCGATTAATTTCGATTAATTAATTACAAAGCCTCTAATTAATTAGATGATTTTTTTTCAATCGAGTCCCGGCCCTAGTTTATATATTGGTAAACTACACACATTGAAATCTTTGTGTGACGTCTTCTTGCTTTGGAGGTCTTGTGGACCTCATGTGATTTTTTTTTTTTTCTTGTGAGGCATGAATGCTTTTCTTTAGCAATGCTGCTGTTTTTCATAAGGTTAAAGCGGACAATCGCAATTGTGTAATTCAGGAATGTGTAAGAGTAAAGGGTTGTATGAAGGTGAGACGTTGCTTGTGTCACTGTAACCGAGATGTAAATTAATTTTGAATATGGGGGTCGGCACTTATAAGCTTTCTTGCTTCGGCCTACTCCTTTTGAGTTTTTGTTATTTTATTTATTTTAGTTTCTGCACTGCAACAACGCTAATGTAAATAATTACTCAAATAAATCAAATCAACTGCACTTGCTTTTCCTCTGCGTAGTACACATTATCGCGTTTGCACGTGTGTAAAAAATGCCAAGTTGCATTTTTTTTTTTCAGTGACTTTTTATAACAAATGTAAATCGTTAGTCTGTTTGTAAACCCAATGATTTATAAAAGGTTTGCCTTATGTTTTGGGAACGCTTAACAGTTTAATAGACCAGGCGGGGAATAAGATCCCTGTCAAAACAGCTTCATTTCTTCAACACGTGGCGATAGGATCTCCGAGGTGTTAAAGGAGTGACCGAGTTCAGAGCCTGGGACTCTGGGGGGTAACAGAGACGTGCTCGGTCCAGTGCGCTGTCAGAATGCCTATTGTGGACGGGACGCTGCGCCTTCAGGTCACACATGCTGTATTTTGCGCTGACAGATTCAGAGCATTGGGCGCAGTAACACATCAGCTGTGAGAGCGTCATGGGGCGGATGTGACACTGTACGATCCGCTGACCCTCCAACAGCCTCGGGACAGTCCCATCAGCTGAGCTTCTCTCAAATACAGACCAGTCCACGGTTTGGGGGGATTCGGGTCAGGTAACTTTATTTATACCCGTAGTGGTTTTGAGTTGTGGTCGCCTTGCAGACATTGGCTAAACATGGTTAAAAACAAGTGAATACTAAATCAGATACAATGATAGTAAAATGATTATTTGAGAGTATGGTTCCCATCCAAAAGCTGTTTTTCTTATTATACGTTTAGGTCTCTTTGAAGTAAAATCCTGTGTTCACCTGGAAGAAGCTGGCAGTCTTTTTCGTGTTGAGGCTTTCTGAATGCAGCTATTTCAGTTTTTAAATGCACATTTGCAGTCTACACAGTGCACATTTAAACACATTCATCCTTGAGTGAAGACTAAAACATGACCTGCAGAACTAATACAAGAATACAGTGTAAGGCTGTACATGTTTGAAGAGCTCTGAACAACAGGATTATCTGGAATGCTACTTTTCACACTGCCACTTGTTAGCCCAAACCCTCCATCCATCCATCTTCTTCCACTTGTCCGTTGCCGGGTCGTGGGGGCAGCTGTTGGAGCTGCACCAGCCCCTATAGCGCCCCCTGCAGGTGGTGGGTCCACAGAAGGACGGCCTCATGGTTCTAACCGGGCCTGTTGGTCTCTCATAAGGGGCTTCTGAACCGCTCTTTGTCTGACCCGTCACCTAGGACCTGTTTGCCCTGGGAGACCCTACCAGGGGCACCAAGCCCCCGACAACAGAGCTCCAGGTTCATTCAGGTCAAACCCCTCCACCACGTTAAGGTGGCGATTCCAGGAGGGGTTAGCCCAATCCACCTAGCATAAATGTCAAAGCCCCCCCCCGTTTCCTATTTTCCTGAACGCCTTGATATATAAAGCTCGCAGTCTAGAAGAGTAGAACCTTTCTGCCACGAGGCAATAGCGTTAATTCTGCCGTTAAGTCGTACGGCACAGTTGTAACCCTTTGTGCTGCAGAACACAGTCAGAGGGACGGGTTCAGCCTCACGATCTGTGGGGGTCTCTCAGTGGGACAGCTACACTGTGCTAACATGTTTCATCTACTCCATCTAATGTTCCTCTCTTAACCCCCACACAGCCGCACTGAACCATTGAGAACCGCTCTATAGACACATGCCACTTGGATTGCTCACATCAGATTAAATGTCATTAATTGTTTTCATTGTGTGTGTGTGTGTGTGTGTGTGTGTGTGTGTGTGTGTGTGCAATGTGAGACGTCGAGAGAATACTGAAGTATGAACTGCTTAACTCCTAGAATTGTCCAACGCATTTCAGAACATGTCTGTAAACTTCTAAACTCCAGCATTAGCAGCTTCTAAACATAACGCGTAGAGACAGAGGCAGACGACGTTCAAACATTTACTTGTGTCGTCAAACGTATTTTGGGGAAAAAGGGAAATTCCATCAAAATAAACCTGTTGTTAGTTTAAAAAGTAAAACTCGATAAACGGTGCTTTTCTCTACTTTTGATGTTTAAATCAATATTAAAGCAGTGTTCCCCCCACAATGGTAACACTAGATATAAAACAAAGTTTGAAGTCACGTGTCGAGTGTTTTTATCGTATGCTGTAAAATACCTTTAAGTCTTTACTGTGAGCAGACTTATTCTCCACTGGGAGCGAGACATGACCAGCTCGTCTCCATGGCGATGCTGCTGTAGCTTCGCTTTGACTGCGGGGATCCAAATATGAGATTTGGTTCCATAAAGGCCATTTTCTAAAGCTTTGTTTGAACAAGTTCAGATCTCACAGTGGAGAAATGTACTTGTTAAAACATGCATATCAGGACATTACTTGAAGTGTTGAGATTCATCCACATCCTCACAGAAGCAAAGAGGGTGGTGACACTTAACAGTGCACAGGTGTTAAAAACGGCTCCTTGTTGGGAACTTTAGGCTCTGCATTGATTCACTGGACTTATTTGTCTTCCTGCATTCTCAATGAACCGGGGAAAACACTTTATTTGGCACTACTTTGATACATTGTACCGAACCAAATGAAGGACCATGTAATACCTACAGTGTAAGACCCTTAGTGTTAAGATTAGAGTTAAAGTGTCTTATTACATTATGTTCCTCCAAACTACAAATACATAATATTCCATCGTGCATCTAACCCAGTATATTTTTTTTTTTACCTTTTTTGAGCCAAGGCACATTTTGTTCATTTAAAAAGATCCCGAGGCACACCATGCACCAGCAGAAAATGTTAAAGTTACCTCTGTGGCCTATATTCATATAAAGTGCATCCATGCATCGCTAATTCTCTTGTCTCAAAGAAATGAGCCTTTCTGATATGGACGAGTTTAATACGGTGACTCTGCCGATCGGCACAGAGACTTGACAATGGTGCAGTATTTGCAGATAAAAAGTATTTTTAGACCCACTGGGTGAAATTGGATAATTTCCCAGAGCCCACCAGACAATATCTCACTAGTGTGCCCCAGCACACGGATCAAACTGATCAAACCCATGAGTACCAGTGATGGCACATGTTACAGCACATTACAATGTACTGAATTTGGCAAGTACAAAGTATCACGGCTAGTGTTTCCAAAAATATGTTTATGTAGAGTTTTTCCATTAAAGTAAAGGATTTCAACTGGACTGGGCATCTGGAACCTCAGAGGAATCTTCTTGTCAAATGATCAAATCAGATGAACAGTTCGCTACCGTAAAAAAAATATTATTCCGATACCTTAACGATACTTGGTTTTTGATACCGATACCTGAACGATACTTGGTTTTTGATACCGATACCTGAACGATACTTGGTTTTTGATACCGATACCTGAACGATACTTGGATTTTGATACCGATACCTGAACGATTCTTGGGTTTTGATACCGATACCTGAACGATACTTGGATTTTGATACCGATACCTGAACGATACTTGGATTTTGATACCGATACCTGAACGATACTTGGATTTTGATACCGATACCTGAATGATACTTGGATTTTGATACCGATACCTGAACGATTTATATTTTAGTAAAGGCTGTCATCTAGAGCCAGAAAACAGAACAATCATGTTCATTTATTCCATAAAAGTATATTTATGGATATAATTTGTATCATTTATTTGAGCTGAAACAAGTCACTTCGTTTAAAGGGATAGTTTGCAAGTTTGCAAAGTCAGGAGAGATTTGATAGTAAACAATCCAATTCCTCCCCTCTTTAACCAGAAAGCCCTTTAAGTTGGAACATAACGTTAAAAAACGATCAAGCTCCTCCCCCTTCCTTCCAGATTGGACCGGACCGCTCTGGTTCACAGGAAAAGCTTGTCTCATTGGTCAATGCGGGATACTGGACTCTGATTAGTAGCTGAGATCTGGGAAGGAGGGACTTTATTATTACTTACTTCCATTGTTCCATTTTGCATATTTTATAACATTCATAACACATTTAGACATTTAAAAACCTCTTGCCTATGAACCAAAGAAGGTTTGATGTCGCTGCCATTGTTTTTTTTTTGTTTATTCAGTAGTATGTGGAAAGTTCCGCAGTGGCACTTTAAAGCGTCTCGATTAAACCTCACCTTGGTGCCCCCGTTGTTGTGGCTGAGCGAGGCGCGTCCGGCCGACTCCTTGGTGCCGTCCTGCTCCGGGGCGTACTCCTCCTCCTTGCCGCCGCTGTGCTCGTGGATGAAGCGCTGCTCGGTGATGTGTCGCACCGCGTTCTGCCACAGGAGGCGTTTGGCCCGGCCCGTGCCCTGCGGCGTCTTGGCGGTGGCGTTGATGGTGTAGAGCTCCTCGCTGGCGCCGGAGCAGCGCACTTCGGACAGCTCCATGGCCTCAGCCTGTGCGTGTGCTCCAGCGGCTATAGGTGCGGCATGCTCCGGAGCCTACATTGGCCAGAGATCCGGGGAGTACCCTCTTCCCCCTCACCGAGGGGGTGGTTGTCCTCTTTGGCAGAGCCCGAACCACCGACAAAAGGAAGTTGGCTGTGTTTACGCCAAGTTACAAAAGTTACTAACGTAACTCAAGTGTAACCACGGTTCTCTGAGTCGTACTGCTTCCTGTCAAGGGATATCCAGCCTTTTCGTTAAACTGACGCGTGGGAACGTCTCCCTCTGCTGAATGTAGCGAAAACGTAACTCAGATGTAACCCTGGTTCTCCGAATGGAAGTTACTGAAGTTCTGTTTATCTGACCGCAGTCTCTGGTGAGAGACTTGGACTTTCTAAAGGAACACGTGTGTCTGTTTAGGTGCGAGCCTAACACGTGACCACAGTTCTGTTGCTTGCTATAGACTGATTTAATTTCAACAAACCCTATGCGCACCTACAGGAGCGAGCGCAAACGACTCTGCACATCCACCAAAGGTTTTGCCGCCTTTGCCTCTGAGCACCTGGAGAGCCCAGATGTTATTTTCGGCATATCCAATCACCCCCTAGCTCCTCCTGAACTACCGTGACATTCCCACGGTAGCTCTCGCCTGAAGAAGCTTTTAAAACAGCTCGGAGCGGCCACAAGAAAGCCCGAAATTCGATCACGGACCTTTTAGTCAAAAATCACGCGCGTACTTGTTGTCACCGAGTGTCAGACGGCAAAAAACGACGCGGGGTTTACGATGCCATTACCCCCTACGCTCTGCATCTACAGGGTCTCAGTATTGCGCGTAAACACACACAGCGCGAGCCTCCTCGCAGCGACAGTCACAGGCCAAGACGCTGCAGTAACGCGTGGTTAGTTGGAGACACTTCTCGTTCCCAATGTCACCGTTAGCCGCCTGTCCTCTACGCGGGGCAGGGCAGGGCGCCTCGTTCCCTCACCGATCCTCATTTTTGAAACAGTCTAATGTAAGAGCAGCGCGAAAGAAACGGGATCACGTGGATAGTTGTCTCCGTTTTGGACACGGACTACTCTGCCGTTAACATGCTGGGGTTGGTGCCAGAGTCAACACGCTGCTGTTTGCGTTTTTTTTTTTTTTTTATTGCAAGTGAATGAATTCAGAAAAGACTGAATGCGTTCCGGGATGATGAGCCCAAAGCCAGTCGTCCCCGCGGATCCTGAATCCAGAACTGATCCACTAAAGCCAAGACATTCGAGTCAACACGTCCACCTGTTTAACGCGCATCTTCCGCGAGGAGGGGGTGGGTGGTGGGGTGGCGGGGTCCATAATTATCCAAATGTCAAACGTTCTCACAATGCGCCAGGCGTGCTCCCCCCGCCGTCAGCGCGTCCACAGTCGGCGCGGCGCGGCGCAGTGGCGGACCATCCCGAAACCAAATCCGTATCTCTCCTCCCCGCTTCTCCAGACAGACCTAGCCCCGCCGCCTCACCATCCTCCTCCACGCTGCAGTCGGAGCCCCATCGATGCAGCACGCGGCAGGAGAAGAACAAAAAAAAAAAAAAAAAGACCCACACGCGTCAGAGCCAAGAAAAAAACACAACAACAACAACAGCAACAACGTGCGCCAGTGCGGTCGGTGGCGCGGCAGGGAGCGGCAAGACGCGGCAGAAAAAACACAAAAGTACTGGCTATCCCACCGCGACTCCGTTTGCACCGCGCGTGGAGGGAGACTGATGAGGGTCCGTGAGAGACGCGCTAGTCAGCTGCCGGCGCCCTGACGTCACTCTCGCGCGTGCGTGCGTGAGTGAGTGAGCGCGCTCGCGTCCCGGACCCGGAGTGAGTGTGCGCGTCGTTTTTGTTTTGTTTTTTACGGGTTTTTTTTTTTTCGCGCGCCCGTGTGTCTCTATCCAGCCCACGCGTTTCTTATGCGGCTCCGTCCGCACTGATGGAATTTACCGGAGACGTGGGAGGGGACCGCGGCAAACTGAGCGGGGCTGAAGGGACCCGGAGAGAGCCAGGACTGAAGGAGGGGGGAGATCACATAGAAGGCTTAAGTTGGTCTGTCGAGGTTTAACCTTGAACCAAAGTCATAGCCGTACACTCAGAGGACATGAGGGAACATATATAACAACAGTCCCTCATAGTCACTCCTCAACCTATACCCGAAACCCATGTTTTCTCTGATTTATTTATAATTCAGATAAAATGGATTTTGATTTTGATCTGGTGGGAGTTGGTGGGTCACTTATTATATTAGTTTAGTTTAATGGCTTCTTATTTTGTGACATGCACTATTAAAGGACCTGTATCATGCTATTTTAGCCATTCCATAGTAAAGTATAGGCCTTTATATGATATATTGTACCTCTACCACTACGGAGCACACATTTTTGTGATAAATATAAGTATTTTCTGGAGGTATTTTTCCAACCCGGAAGACAAAACGCTTGGATTCAGTTAACTCCGCCCCCTCTCTCCGCTCATACAACTTTAGCAGTAGTAGAAATATATATAATGGCTAACACACACGCTAACATGCATTTTGATTGACTCACCGCTCTGATGTTTCCATTATGTTGGTTATAAAAGTTAATCCACTTTGATTCTGGCCAAGGTTCACCAAACATCCATCAGTGACGGTCACAGACAAACACTATTCTGGCTTCTAGTCGCTGAATCCCGGAGGGAAAATCCAACTTCTGGCGAGTGGTTGCCTTCTTTAGGTTGAATAAAGTCCTGTCCTCGTAGCCAAACGCGCTTTTCTCCGTGACATTATCGTTAGAAAAAGGAACAGGTGTCCAGACTCCAGAGTAGGTTAGAAAGAGCTCCTTCTTCACAGCTTTCGGTGCAAACACGACATCTGCTCAGACGCTCAGGGGGTGCGTTTTTTTTTTTTTTTTTTTTACGACAGAAATAATGAAAAATCAGGCATTAGCTTACAGACGTCGAGCACTTCCGTTCCGCTGTGACGACACAACTGAACATGCCAGTCGTTTACCAGGAGAGGGCGGAGCAGCTGCTCAGAGAGCAGGATTCAGGAGGATTACTGAGAACTGCGTGAATGAATCCAAAAACCGCTCTGGGGGTGTTTTTGAGAAGGAAATAGCATAACAACATGGTTAAAAGCTCCAAAAAGTCGATTTTGCATGATATAGGACCTTTAAAGGTGCCCAGCTTGGCAGACTTCCAAATACCTTTTACGTTGAAGCCGAGCGCTTAACAAAAACCGAGAAAGAAAATGGCTTTTCCTCCTCCGACAACTCCTGCACAGCCACGTCAGACAGTTTCACCTCCTCGGCTCATTATAGAAAGGACAATGAACACAAACGAATGCAGCTCATTTTAAATATCATTTATGCGACACATATTCGGCCACGTGCACACACCAGACTCCTTTACTGCATTCACTTTTATCTGGTTATTCGAAACCACACAGAGATATCACAGATTAGCTCAGGTCGAGTTTGATGCGTTATGTGAGGCACGGGTCCATTTGGTTCGGAGTGGAGGTCAGGGAGGACCAGACCTTTAGGACCTGGGCTAATTACACCTCCTTCTCCCTGAAGCCTTAAGGTAATGGCCGTGGGCTCTGGACGCTCCTTGCTCTAATGGACTTTCCACTGAATCTTTTTGTGTTTTGCTTCTCTTGAAAGTCATAATTAAACTCTCACTCACAGTCCTATTTTCCCCTCCAGCAATTTTATATTTTTTATTTGCAGTCGTGTCGAGATTTGCATCAATAACATGCGAGAGCGAAGTGCTCACTTTTATTTCACAAAATCCACAAACGATACATTTCAGCAGCCACATGTTCCAGCTGATTTCCAAAATATATCTCCGTGCTGGACTTGAACACGTTGGCTTTTTGTTGCTCCGTACACACCGACCACTGGTGAGCGGATGAAGCTGTTTGAGGAGCAGAGAAGTGGGTCAGGAGGAGCGGGTCACAATAGCCCAATAAAAATGAGCTATAAAGGACAAACATCATTTACTTGATAAAAAAAATAAAATGGCTCCAATATGTTGCATACATTTACATCTGGAGCATTCATTTCTCTTTTTTAAATTCCATCCATCCATTTTCTTCCGCTTTATCCGGGGCCGGGTCGCGGGGGCAGCAGTCTCAGCAGAGATGCCCAGACTTCCCGATCCACGCACACCTCCTCCAGCTGTTCTGGGGGGACCCCGAGACGACACCAGGCCAGCTCGGAGACATAGTCCCACCAGCGTGTCCTGGGCCTTCCACGAGGCCTCCTCCCAATAGGACATGCCTGGAGCACCTCCCGAGGGAGGCGACCAGGAGGCATCCGGAACAGATGCCCTAGCCACCTCAGCTGCTCCTTTCCACGTGAAGGAGCAGCGACTCTACTCCGAGCTCCTCCTGGATAACTGAGCTCCTCACCCGATCTTGGAGGGTGCGCCCAGCCACCCTGAGAAGGAAACTCATTTCGGCCGCTTGTATTCGCGATCTTGTCCTTTCGGTCGTTACCCAAATCTCATGACCATAGGTGAGGGTGGGAATGTAGATCGATCGGTAAATCGAGAGCTTTGCCTCAGACTCAGCTCCCTCTTCACCACAACGGTGTTGTGAGATGTTGCTTTGGAGGTGATGATGATGGGGTGAGGAGATGTTGCTTTAGAGATGATGGTGATGGGGTGAGGAGATGTTGCTTTTGAGGTGGTGGTGGTGATGGGGAGATATTGCTTTAAAGGAGATGGTGTAGGGCTGAGATGTTGCTTTGGAGGAGGTGGTTATGGGGTGAGGAGATGTTGCTTTGGAGGAGGTTGTTATGGGGTGAGGAGATGTTTCTTTGGTGGTGCTGATAGGGTGAGGAGATGTTGCTTTGGAGGATGTGGTGATGGGGTAAGGAGATGTCGCTTTGGAAAAGGTGGTGATGGGGTGAGGAGATGTTGCTTTGGAGGAGGAGGTGATGGGGTGAGGAGATGTCGCTATGGAGGAGGTGGTTATGGGGTGAGATGTTTCTTTAGTGGTGGTGATAGAGTGAGGAGATGTTACTTTGGAGAAGGTGATGATGGGGTAAGGAGATGACGCTTTGGAGGAGGTGGTGATGGGGTGAGGAGATGTTTCTTTGGCGGATGTGGTGATGGGGTGAGAGGAGATGTTGCTTTGTAGGAGGCGGTGGTGGGGTGAGGTTATGTTGCTTTGGAGGTGGTGGTGATGGGGTAAGGAGATGTTGCTTTGGAAGATGTGGTGATTGGGTGAGGAGATGTTGCTTTGGAGGAGGTGGTGACGCGGTGAGGAGATGTTGATTTTGAGGTCTGGTGATGGGATTTTGCTTTGGAGGAGGTGGTGATGGGGTGAGGAGATGTTGCTTTTGAGGTGGTGGTGATGGGGTGAGGAGATGTCTCTTTGGAGGTGGTGGTGATGGGGTGAGGAGATGTCGCTTTGGAGGTGGTGGTGATGGGGTGAGGAGTTTTTGTTTTGGAGGTGGTGGTGATGGGGTGAGGAGATTTTGCTTTAGAGGAGGTGGTGATGGGGTGAGGAGATGTCGCTTTGGAGGTGGTAATGGGGTGAGGAGATGTCGCTTTGGAGGAGATGGTGATGGGGTGAGGAGATGTTGCTTTGGAGGTGGTGGTGATGGGGTGAGGAGCTTTTGCTTTGGAGGAGGTGGTAATGGGGTGAGGAGATGTCGCTTTGGAGGTGGTGGTGATGGGGTGAGGAGATGTTGCTTTGGAGGTGGTGGTGATGGGGTGAGGAGCTTTTGCTTTTGAGGAGGTGGTAATGGGGTGAGGAGATGTCGCTTTGGAGGCGGTGGTGATGGGGTGAGGAGCTTTTGCTTTGGAGGTGGTGGTGATGGGGTGAGGAGGCGTCAGAGCAGACTGGGGCGGTGGTGATGGGGTGAGGAGCTTTTGCTTTGGAGGTGGTGGTGATGGGGTGAGGAGGCGTCAGAGCAGACTGGGGCGGTTCTGAGAGACGCTGATGTGGAGGTTTGAAGTCTGTGGGAAAGCGTTGCGGTAGAAGGAACACTTTGACTCATATTTTCGCTCGAGGCCAAAGGAGTCCGCCTCATTTCTATTCCTGCTATTTTTACTTCCTCACTCCTCTGCACGTCTCGGTTGTGTGCTGCGGCTCTGCTCTCTGCCTGTGCCTGGAATACTCCACTCTACTCCATCGGGTGGCTCAGTTACTCACCCCTAGCTCGCTGACAGTCACTCGGGGTGATGGGCATGGCCATCAGAGTGAGACAGAAGAGGACATCAGGATGAGAGGACCCAAAGAGGCTCAGGTCATTTTGTTTGCCCCAGTAGGAATAGCTGCTTTGTAGTTGAGAGTGGGCTTGCATTATTTGAAGCATCAGACACATACATGCTGTACAAGATATATTAAGTAAAAGCTATTAAAGGGTCATAAAAGCTATAAGCAACACATGGTTCAATTCTAAATAGCAAAGAAAAAACACAGACCAACACTAAATAAATACATACACTGAACATAAATAAAGTCGATCATTTTGTTTAACTGCAGCAGGAATAACCAGGTTTGTAAAGCACTTGATTTTCCAACTTGGAACAAAATAGCCTTCTTTTTCAGGAGGGATACAATCCCTCCTGGAGCCACCAACACAGATGATACTGATTCTCTGAAAACTCTTGACTTTTTCAGATTTGAATGTTTTCTATTGACTGCATTGCAATTTCACAAGTTATGTCGTAACCTAAAATACTGCATTATTGATTGGGTTTCTATAATAACAATGTTTGTTTATACCACACCTGTATTAAATATTATGGTGCATTGAGTAGCCTTGTGTACAAAATGCGCAGTATAAATAAAGTTACCTTGCCTTGCCATTGTGAATGCAGACGGGCTCCAAACATTTTCTACAACACAAGTACACTGAAATGTATAAATGTACTACTTTAAATACCTATTTGCCCTAAGGTAATTGCTATTTGCTATTGTGGTAAAAAGTTACACATTTGTTTGAATGGAGTAAATTGCACTGGATTACAAAAGAAAAATTATTTTGAACAATTTTGCAGAAGCTGAAAATGTTTTTGGTACTTTGTGCAGTACCAAAATATTGGCAATAATCGTCCCTTTATAATCATAAGGTTCTATCTGCGTTCTGAGAAGTTCTAATGTGTTGATCAATCATAGAACATAATGGAAATGGGATATACAGTGCCTTGCGAAAGTATTCGGCCCCCTTGAACTTTTCGACCTTTTGCCACATTTCAGGCTTCAAACATAAAGATATAAAACTAATTTTTTGTGAAGAACCAACAATAAGTGGGACACAATCATGAAGTGAAACGAAATTTATTGGATATTTCAAACATTCAGCCCCTTAAGTTAATACTTTGTAGCGCCACCTTTTGCTGCGATTACTGCTGTAAGTCCTTGGGGTTTGTCTCTATCAGTTTTGCACATTGAGAGACTGAAATATTTGCCCATTCCTCCTTGCAAAACAGCTGGAGCTCAGTGAAGTTGGATGGACAGCGTTTGTGAACAGCAGTTTTCAGTTCTTTCCACAGATTCTCGATTGGATTCAGGTCTGGACTTTGACTTGGCCATTCTAACACCTGGATATGTTTATTTGTGAACCACTCTATTGTAGATGTTGCTTTATGTTTTGGATCATTGTCTTGTTGGAAGACAAATCTCCGTCCCAGTCTCAGGTCTTTTGCAGACTCCATCAGGTTTTCTTCCAGAATGGTCCTGTATTTGGCTCCATCCATCTTCCCATCAATTTGAACCATCTTCCCTGTCCCTGCTGAAGAAAAGCCCAAACCATGATGCTGCCACCACCATGTTTGACAGTGGGGATGGTGTGTTCAGGGTGATGAGCTGTGTTGCTTTTACGCCAAACATAACGTTTTGCATTGTTGCCAAAAAGTGTGATTTTGGTTTCATCTGACCAGAGCACCTTCTTCCACATGTTTGGTGTGTCTCCCAGGTGGCTTGTGGCAAACTTTAAACAACACTTTTTATGGATATCTTTAAGAAATGGCTTTCTTCTTGCCACTCTTCCATAAAGGCCAGAGTTGTGCAGTATACGACTGATTGTTGTCCTATGGACAGAGTCTCCCACCTCAGCTGTACATTTCTGCAGTTCATCCAGAGTGATCATGGGCCTCTTGGCAGCATCTCTGATCAGTTTTCTCCTTGTATGAGCTGAAAGTTTAGAGGGACGGCCGGGTCTTTGTAGATTTGCAGTGGTCTGATACTCCTTCCATTTCAATATTATGGCTTGCACAGTGCTCCTTGGGATGTTTAAAGCTTGGGAAATCTTTTTGTATCCAAATCCGGCTTTAAACTTCTCCACAACAGTATTTCGGACCTGCCTGGTGTGTTCCTTGTTCTTCATGATGCTCTCTGCGCTTTAAACTGACCTCTGAGACTATCACAGAGCAGGTGCATTTATACGGAGACTTGTTTACACACAGGTGGATTCTATTTATCATCATTAGTCATTTAGGTCAACATTGGATCATTCAGAGATCCTCACTGAACTTCTGGAGAGAGTTTGCTGCACTGAAAGTAAAGGGGCTGAATAATTTTGCACGCCCAATTTTTCAGTTGTTTATTTGTTAAAAATGTTTGAAATATCCAATAAATTTTGTTTCACTTTAATGATTGTGTCCCACTTGTTGTTGGTTTTTCACAAAAAATTACAGTTTTTTATCTTTATGTTTGAAGCCTGAAATGTGGCAAAAGGTCGAAAGGTTCAAGGGGGTCGAATACTTTCGCAAGGCACTGTATGTTTTGCTCGTAAAAACCTCAAAAATGCACCACTCTAAAAAATTTGAATAACAATTTTGATCAAAAATGTCAGCTAGAACCTTCTAATTCTAAAAAGGGATGAAGTTAAAATTATCTTCTAGGACGAACACCTTCTAAAACAATACCCTTTAACAACAATGTGATTTTTTGATTGAGCACCAACACAGTAACCCAGTGTTACCGGAGCCCCGGTGGAATCTGCTGATTGTTACGAGACACCATGATGCTCCGGACCTTGGCGACAGTCGGAGTAGAGCCTCCAGCGCATCGTGAGAGCAGCGGAGAGGATCTGCGGAGCCCCTCTCCCCTCCATTAAGGACATGTACTCCACTCGTCTCACCCGCAAAGCCGTCAGAATCACCAAATCAAATCAAACTTTATTTATAAAGCGCTTTTCATACCGAAAGGTATCACAAAGTGATTTACAGATAACAAAGAGACAAACAGGTGCACACACACACACACAATATATCATTAGGACTAAATAAATAGATGTGAGTTAAAAGTTAAGCTAAAAAGGGGTCTTGAGCCTGCTCTTAAAAACATGAACGTTCTCTGTGGTCCTGAGCTCCTCCTCAGGTCGTTCCAGAGGCGAGGGCCATAATATTGGAAAGACGCCTCGCCGTGAGTCTTTCTGTTGACTTTAGGAATAACTAGGAGACCCCTGCCAGAGGAGCGCAGGGGCCGTGAAGGTTCATAAGGTAAAATCAGTTCTGAAAGATAAGAAGGACCAAGACCATTAAGACATTTAAAAACCATTAAAAGAACTTTAAAATGGATCCTGAAACACACGGGGAGCCAATGCAGCGACTCTAAAACCGGTGTAATGTGGTCCCGCCTCCTGGTCTTCGTCAGGACACGAGCTGCTGAATTTTGTAAAAGTTGTAAACCTGAGATACTCTTTTTGGGAAGACCAGAAAGCAGGGCATTACAGTAGTCAATACGACTGGTGATAAAAGCATGCATGAGCGTCTCCGTGTTGGCCCGAGAGAGAATGGGGCGGACTCTGGCTATGTTCTTTAGATGTAAAAACCTATCTTTGTGATATTCTTAATGTGTGGAATTAAAGTCGGCTCAGAGTCAAAAATCACACCCAGGTTCTTCACCTGTGAGGAAGGATTAAAAGACAATGCCTGTAGTTTGGGTAAAAGTTTCTCTCCATGGGCCTGAGGACCGGTGTTGTAGTGTATGTTCTGTCTGTCCTGGCTGTTGCTGCTGTGGGCGTGGTGTTGGAACCTGCCTCCTGTTCCCTGGTGGGTGTGGCTGCTCGTGCTCCCTGGCTGGCTAATGGGCACACCTGAACCCACTCAATTCATCACATGCAGTATTTAAGCACAGGCTCTCCTTCACATCGCTGTCAGATTGTCAGTCTACCTCCGTGAGACTTCGCAGGCCTACTACTTTGGATTTGCTAGTTTTTGCGTACTAGGAAACTAACAATGTGTTTTTGCTAGTGATGGCAAAATGAAGCCCCATGAAGCACTGAAGCATCACAGCCAGCGTCACACATGGTTTGAAGCATTGAAGCAAGGCGCTTTATTTGCTCCACTACGCCAGTGGTTCCCAAACGGTGTGCCGTGGGATTTTGTGACCACTTTC
Source organism: Proterorhinus semilunaris (assembly GCA_021464625.1). Taxonomy (NCBI): domain Eukaryota; kingdom Metazoa; phylum Chordata; class Actinopteri; order Gobiiformes; family Gobiidae; genus Proterorhinus; species Proterorhinus semilunaris. The sequence goes on along the minus strand of CM038358.1, from coordinate 2,324,398 downwards.
GGTTCTTTTTCTCTCTAGACATTATTATATGACCCGCAGGAGTCTAAAAAAGCAACATGAACGTGAGATAATGAGCCGCTTCAGCGCAAATGGAGCAAAGCAAAACTATAACTTAAAGAGAAGCAAAGCTATAACATACTAAACGTATATAATAGAGATGGCTCAGCCGCGGTCTGCAGCAGGACTAAGCCAGGACTAAACCAGGACTTACACCGGTTGTAAAACCCAGGACCAAACTAAACCAGTTATTATAAACCAGGACTAAACCAGGACTGAATAAGAAACTTGTGTTTATTGAAAAACAAAACCGAGCAGTGACAAAAAGAATGACGTGTTTCCCTTTAGCCACAGACCCGGAGGCGAAGTTTATAACTTTACAATCAGCTGCAGGAGGGGAATGTCAAAGATTGTTTGTGGAACAGTGAGCGCTCACTCTGTATTAGACATTTTTGGGACAGTTGTTGTACATTATTAGTGGCAGAGTGAGCGCTCACACCATGTAAGGATCTTTGACGGGAAAGTGCTTTCACTTCGTCAAAGCGCAGTGTGTTTAGAAAAGTTTATCCAAAAGAAAACGTGTCCTGATGTGGATCTGTCTCCGCAGCTCAGGAGGTAATAACGTCCTTTATTTCTTTTTATCGCTGCTTAAGTGGAAATTGTGCTCAAAGTAGAAGTTACAGGTGACGCTGCTGCACCTGTGGAGCTTCTGTTTTGCTGTTTTAGGACTTTTTCCTGAACGGCACTTTTTTATACACGTTATTTTAATTTAATTAAAATGACACCAAAAAAAGTACCGTTAAAGCACCGGCACCGAAAAGCAGGTATCGTTAAAGTACTGGTATTGAAAATAAAACTACACAAAAATAATTATTTACTATATCAGTACTTTGTATGCACTCATTTAATAATACAGAGTGCGTCCTTTGTCGGGAGAAGTTAGCTAATGCTAACATGGTTCCAAGCAAGCTGAAGAGGCACTTGGAGTGATAACACGTGTTATAAAGGCTATTTTGCACAATAGGTGTGCCTTCAGATTTTTACTTGTCCTTTGGTGTGCCTTGGGCGCAAAAATTTTGGGAATCACTGCACTACGCCATCATGTGGACAAAAAAATGTATTCTTTTTTATTTAGAAATGTGAGGGGGAATCCATTGCCTTTCACGGTCGCTTTTATTTTGAATCGCGCTTCAAATCCGCAAATCATTTTCTGAATCAGTCACGTGGTACGGCCACTTCCCGAGGCTTCGAACGTCACCACATACGTCATCAACACACGCATCGATACACGCTTCAATAGACACGCCCCTAGATTACTCGGCACACGCTTCGAAGCCTCGACACGATCCACACATCACTAGTTTTTGCATCTTGTCAGATCTCCGTGCCTGTCAGTTACCCACCTGCTCCACTCCGGTTACCTACCACCTCCAGCACCTACCTACCCACCTGCTCCACTCCGGTTACCTACCACCTCCAGCACCTACCTACCCACCTGCTCCACTCCGGTTACCTACCACCTCCAGCGCCTACCTACCCACCTGCTCCACTCCGGTTACCTACCACCTCCAGCACCTACCTACCCACCTGCTCCACTCCGGTTACCTACCACCTCCAGCACCTACCTACCCACCTGCTCCACTCCGGTTACCTACCACCTCCAGCGCCTACCTACCCACCTGCTCCACTCCGGATACCTACCACCTCCAGCACCTACCTACCCACCTGCTCCACTCCGGATACCTACCACCTCCAGCACCTACCTACCCACCTGCTCCACTCCGGATACCTACCACCTCCAGCACCTACCTACCCACCTGCTCCACTCCGGATACCTACCACCTCCAGCACCTACCTACCCACCTGCTCCACTCCGGATACCTACCACCTCCAGCACCTACCTACCCACCTGCTCCACTCCGGATACCTACCACCTCCAGCACCTACCTACCCACCTGCTCCACTCCGGATACCTACCACCTCCAGCACCTACCTACCTATCTGCTCCACTCCGGATACCTACCACCTCCAGCGCCAGCACCTACCTACCCACCTGCTCCACTCCGGTTACCTACCACCTCCAGCGCCAGCACCTACCTACCCACCTGCTCCACTCCGGTTACCTACCACCTCCAGCGCCAGCACCTACCTACCCACCTGCTCCACTCCGGTTACCTACCACCTCCAGCGCCAGCACCTACCTACCCATCTGCTCCACTCCGGATACCTACCACCTCCAGCACCTACCTACCCACCTGCTCCACTCCGGTTACCTACCACCTCCAGCGCCTACCTACCTATCTGCTCCACTCCGGATACCTACCACCTCCAGCGCCTACCTACCTATCTGCTCCACTCCGGATACCTACCACCTCCAGCACCTACCTACCCATCTGCTCCACTCCGGTTACCTACCACCTCCAGCACCTACCTACCCATCTGCTCCACTCCGGATACCTACCACCTCCAGCACCTACCTACCCATCTGCTCCACTCCGGTTACCTACCACCTCTAGCACCTACCTACCCATCTGCTCCACTCCGGATACCTACCACCTCCAGCACCTACCTACCCACCTGCTCCACTCCGGTTACCTACCACCTCCAGCACCTACCTACCTATCTGCTCCACTCCGGATACCTACCACCTCCAGCGCCAGCACCTACCTACCCACCTGCTCCACTCCGGTTACCTACCACCTCCAGCGCCAGCACCTACCTATCTGCTCCACTCCGGATACCTACCACCTCCAGCGCCAGCACCTACCTAACTATCTGCTCCACTTCGGTGACCAGTCAGCTCCAGCCAAGCCCCAGCTCCAGCTCCACTCCGGATACCAGCCCCCTCCAGCGCCAGCCCCTTAATAAATATCTCATTTCTTACCTGCTTTCTGTCTCTCCTTGGGTCCGCCAACCTTAGGCCGTAACACCCAATCCACAATCAAGGAGACAAATATTATTTCAAATCATTTACATGGTTTGACAAATAACAAATCTTGAATCTTGTATTGTACAACTAATGATTATGGAAGAACAGCTTTCAGAAACAGTGCAAACACCGCTGGGCCTGTTACTCCACTTTGGCACGGCTTCAGGCAGTGATTGTCCCAAGATGCTTAGGCTTCATACGTTCAGCAGTTATCTCTGTGTGTTAGCAGTTTTTTCCACACACATTTAAGTATAAGATCCCTTTGAGTTTTCAACACGCTATATCAATATCCTTACAATTTCTAGAGCTTAGCTATGTGAGAAAACCAGAAGCTGGGAAATTGACCTGGGACCAGTTACCATTCACACCAATTTAGGTATGATGATGCATGTGTGGGGGGCACGGCACGGCTAAATACGACAGTTCTAGAACACATGGGTTTCATTTTCAGTGGGCCAGGGCAGGCTTTTACAAAAAGTGTCTGATAAGTTGTTTTTGATAATGGAAAAAAAATCAAAGTCAAATGCCAAATGTTTGGCCCAACACACACTACAGTACACTATCCCAGAAGCGAGTGTGTTGCGGAGAGCGGTGTTTACTCACACTGCCGACGGCCAGGGAGAAGTGGATACAGCCTCTGAGTCTCCCTAAGGTGAAGCTGTTCTGCTTCAGGAGGGGAGCATTCCCCACAGAACTGATCTAAAGAGGCACAAGCTGACTGAGCCGGTTTCTCTTCCACCCGGTTTAGCTTTGTTCAAACGTGAGTCTTTTATAAAAGTAAAAATAAAAGTTTCTATAGCCTCCCGAGAGTGTTTCGTCTACTGTTTAGAACATGCACAGAGGGCATGTGTGGCAATGAACACCACATGCAATATTTTCAATATATTTTGGCTGGAATCTGCTTTACTGTGTGAGACATAGGCGAACAAATGTTCAGTTTAGTTCTCGTCAGTTCACTTCAGAAAACGTCTGCAGTGTGAAACAGCTCGTATACAGAACAACACAACAAAGACTAAGAGCAGTTGAACTGATACAAAAGAGAGTGCAGATCTGATAATAGCTCTTCCACTTAGCCACATTATGTCCCGCTGAAAGCCTGAGCCAGCAGCTTCCTGCGCAGGAGCTGGGAGTCCAATCCGTAAATTGCAGTTGTTTTTGGAAGCGCTCTAAATGTACACGTCTGCACCTGCGCTCACCGGGAAGCTGTGCCCCGGCGGACGGTACGCTCTGGCTGTGGGGCAGACTCCCTGGCTCCTCTGCTCTGGGAGATTCAGAGCAAACAGCGGTGCATTAGTGCTGTCTCTCTGCGGTGCAGAAGAAGACAAACACTCAGAGAAGTGCATACACAGCCAGTACAGTGAGGAGACCCAACCCCATCTGCACAGCAGCTCTGTGTGAGAAGAGACGGATTCTACTATAGACACTGTTTCTGACACTCTGCACACATTTCCCTTAACACTTTTTTTCATTAGAAACCACTGCACTACTGGATCAAAGCGCACTTTGTGATCAACATGTGAACCTTGGTGTCAAGAAAGACACAAAAGGCTGTTCAATCAGTGTTTTTGGCCCACAGACACAAAGACAAAGTGTTATCAGTCACCTTGAGTCTCTCTCTCTAAAACCAAAAAATCAGGTTAGAAATCTAGGAGTAATCATAAACTCAGACCTGAACTTAAACAGCCACATCAAAGCAATAACATCATCAGCTTTTTACCATCTGAAAAACATTAAGATCAGAGGAATAGTGTCAAAACCAGACTTGGAGACACTCATCCATGCATTTGTCTCCAGCAGGTTAGACTACTGTAACGGCTGCTCACTGGCCTTTCTAAACGAGCTGTTAGACAGCTGCAGAACATCCAGAACGCTGCTGCTCGAGTCCTGACAAGAACCAGGAAATACCACCATATTAGTCCAGTGCTCCGGTCTCTGCACTGGCTTCCTGTCACTCAGAGAATAGAATTTAAAACAGCTCTGCTTGTGTACAAGTCTTTTCATGGTTTAGCACCAAAGTCCATCTCTGATATGTTAGAGCCGTATGAACCATCTCGGGCCCTGAGAACTTCAGGGAGGGGTCTCCTGGTGGTTCCCAGAGTCAATAATAAACACGGTGAGGCTGCGTTTCAGTTTCATGCAGCTAAAATCTGGAACAGTCTTCATGAGGATGTGAATATATGAAAACTGAAAGTATTTTATCTGCACTCTTGCCTTTTACTATAATTGATTATTTTTTATGTTGATGTTTTAATGATTGATTTGATCTGTTTTCTTGGAATTTTATGCAACTGTGAAGCACTTTGAATTGCCTTGTGTATGAATTGTGCTCTACAAATAAACTTGCCTTGCCTTCAGTAGCACACAAACTGTACTGTCAAAGACAGTACAGTTTTCTCAATCGCTTCGACAAATTTCTCAAAACAACTTTTGCAAAACAACTCACACAAATTCTTGAACTAGGTTTCATCTTCTCTAAACCAGATATGACCTAAATTAAGTTTTACAACCAAAATGGTGCACAATTTCGCAGCTAAAAGGTCCCAGGTTCAATTCCTGGTCTGGACGGGACCTTTCTGTGGAATTTGCATGTTCTCCTCCATCTGCGTCAGTAGGCCCGGATGACTGAAAGTATGTTTCGGAGGTGGGGCGACAGATGGAAATGAGCCCAGGGTGTTTACACGCGTGTCCCATGTGTGTTCATTAATATGCACTATCGCGACCAAAAAAATAAAGCAGAAGTAATATGATCAAAGGTCAACATGACACGCTTGGTCTGTAGGAAATAAACTCAACATCAAAAGTTTGAATTGCTATTCACCTTCACCAGCCATTTATCGTGTTACATGTACAGGGTGGAAACTTTAAGCATAAGTGGCCTTTCATATCCCCAAATATGCAAACTACATCGCTGTGCTTATAACAAATTCTGATGTTCATCTAGGGATGGGTACCGGCCACCGTTTTCCACACTGAGATATGTTCTTAGCTTAGCTTAGACGAGTTGATGCGTACCTGTCTGGTATTTACGCGTGTGCTCAGTCACGCAAAAAGACCAAAGATGTTGTTCGCATTTAGCTTCTTCTCCTCTCCTCTACGGGGCCAAATGGGGGTGAAGTTAGAAGCGACCGAGCTCTTCCACGTTTTCCCTATTTAAATACAGTTATGTGAGCCTTTACACGATCCAAGTCTAGTAACACAAAATTAAACATGTCGATTCTCTAAGCGGATAAAAAGTGGAACTATATTGTAAGGCGTAATTACACCTTGTGGGCACTTCGTCCGCACAGTAATATCGTCACTCCGATAGAATGTTCTTCGGTGTTATTATGCCTTTACAATACAGTAACCTTTTTTTATCTGCTTCGAAAGTTCCCGTTAACAATGTTGCAAGTTGAAAGCTTCTCAAAGAACTTTTAGGACACGCAGCTAGCAGGGAGTTACAGTAGTCCAGCTTTGATGAAAGAAACGCATGAATGAGTTTTTCCGTGTCACTCTTAGGTAAGAGGTTTCTTATCCTGGTCAAAATGAACTCCAAGGTTTACCATGTTAGCTGGTTCATACGGTCACACCACATGGTAGATCAATACAAAGCACTAAACGAGATTACTTCACAAATATCTACAACAGCTACCTGCCAAGAGATGTAGCACGCCCTGAGCACGCACAGAGCAGCAGAACGGGAGGCAGAGTGAGTGAATGAAAGGGCTTTTGTACATTTGACTTGGTGCCACCTGCTGACAGCTACAGGTGTGCCTATACATTATTAAGTCCCTAATACTCCACACGTCTCCTTTAAACAAAGCATCATATGAGGAGAAGACTTCATCCCGTTACGGTCTAACAGCGGATGTGCAGCAGGCAGCACTTGACAGTTTGAATCGCAGCCTTGTGCCAGTGTGACAACACGTCTAACTCGACCGCATCCCCGCGCCAACGTGCAGGGCTTCCCATGTCACGCGACCGCCGATAAAGAAGGACATCTTTAGAAGGTTTGCAGAATAAAGGCGCACCGCTTCAACAAGTCTGGGCACCATGGAAACAGAAGGGAGCAGTGACGTGCTTTGTCAGGACACTGCAGGTATAGGATAATTATAGTGTGGTATAGAGAGGTCACATGGGGAACCGACTGTCTGAGCGCTGAGCCTGGTATGACAATGTTCCCTCATCGAAGGCAAAAGTACATGGAGCCGTGACTTGGTACTCAAAGTGTTGCAGACTATCACTAGAAGCTTAGACCGTACCATAATAGCGAGGCACTGCCGGTGAAACATTTTGAAATTACTGGCATATATAAAGGGTATCATTCATTGTCGAGACCTGCACCACGTCTCGAACCAAACAGAACATCCTCTCTCTTCAACTCCATCCATCCATTTTCTTCCACTTGTCCGTTGCCGGGTCGTGGGGGCAGCCGTTTGAGTTGCACAAGTCACATTGCACCAGCCCCTATGGCTCCTCCTGCAGGTGGTGGGTCCACAAAGACCCATGGTTCTAACCGGGCCTGTTGGTCTCTCATAAGGGGCTTCTGACCCGGTCTTTGTCTGACCCGTCACCTAGGACCTGTATGCCATGGGAGACCCTACCAGGGGCACGAAGCCCCCGACAATTCCCAGGATCCTTCGGGCGCTCAAACCCCTCCACCACGTTAGGGTGGAGGGGTTAGAATTCATGTTAGAATTCACCTCATTTAGAAAAAAAGATCACAAAGAAGAAGATTACGCCGTGTCCGTGTGTTTTTATTGAGCACATTTACATGCCCTGTAGTCGGCTAATACAGTGTGCAAACCTTTCTCACCACACTGGCGTAGGACAACTTCCATCTTTAAGTTCTCCCACCAGCAGCAGTGCTGGATCGGTGGGAGATAGCTGACCTTTAAACTGACTGTAAACCTTGCACTGCCAATGCTGACATTTTTTATAATCTGTTTATTTCAATTGTTTATACATGGATTTAAAACCTTAAAACTTGAAACCTTGAAAACTGTCTAGAATGTTTAGTTACAAGAACATTTGTAAAGTTTTAACGCTGTGAGCAACTTTTTTTCCTCTGATTTTTTACTTTTTGACATAAGTGATGTCTACCGCTAGCAATGACCACGGCTATACCCGCCTTGCCACTCAACAACAGGCTTGAGATGATGAAGATGTTGAGTGAATGGAACAACAAGAACTACAAGAAAAGGTCTTGTCTTTGGAGATGTCTGCCCAAGATCATCAAGTAGTTCGACATCACACCCCAGTGAAGAGCCCGATCCGCAAAAAGCACAAGAAATCATTAGAGGAGCCGCCGCCTGGGGACAGCGGGAAAGAAGGTATTTCTATCTCTGCTGTCTACACTCTCAGAAATAAAGGTACAGATTTGTCCTCATAGGGGTACAATCGCTTTTCACTGGGGCAGGCCCCTCACAAGGACAAATTTGTACCCCTAATATGGGGTACATTTATGGACCCTTGTGTATTGTACCTTACAGGGACAATTGTGTACCTTGTTAGTGGCAATTCTGTACCTTTTCTTAAATGATGTACCTTTTTTGTATAAGGTACTTTTTTGTACCTTTTTGTAAAAGGTACAATTTTGTCCTTTTATGGATTTAAATATTTTGTGTACTGTATAATGAGGCTACAAAACAATGACTTAAATGTATGTTACATTTATTTAACAACATACAATTTCTTCTAAACAAATACCTCCCCATCTCAACTATTTAAATTAATTGAATTAATTACAGACCCAGCTATTAACATTGTGTACAGTAAGAACAGTTACCAGCAAACAAACTTAAGACAATGTTTCAAATACAATATCGAATGGACAGAAACGTGTTATCAACAGAATAAACATCGTATGCCTGATGATCTACTTCATCTCCTGGTCTCATTCAAATCCATTCATCATCCATCCTGACTGAGTAGGCAAAGAAATGGTGTTCAAAACGTAAAGGAAAAAAAAAATTTCCACAAAAAATCCACTCTGAATCAATGGTCAGAATGTATTTGATTTTTAGGAACAGTGGAATCCTTTCAGAATGCGTTGCAGTGTTCAGTAATGCAATACGGGGATTGGATTGCCGCTGTTGCTCTACTGAAAAAATCAGTTGACTGGATCACATTATCCAACTCCAGAATTTCAGAAATATTGAAACCGTTTTTTTCCAAATGATACGTTATAAAAGCATCACAGTTCTCTTTGAAAAAACAAAAAAAGGAAGTTAACATCCTCAACAATCTCCTTTTGAACGGAAACAGGAAGGAGATTTTTTCCCGACACTTTAAAATGAAATTGAACAAATTATTTTTAAAATAGTTTAAAAGTTCAGCAATAGAAGGTGCAGCCATGGATGGCAAACGTTGATTTAAATCTTCATCTAATGACATCTCAGTGTCCCTCTCAGAGTCATTTTCAGCAAAGTCCTCCTCAGCACAGTCATTTACAGGATTATCATTAAAATGCTTGCGATATACGTGGAGTCGAAAAGATTCAAATAGTTTAAAAGAGGAACAACAGTTATTAATCCCACACGAAATTTGGAAATTGGGCTCATGGGCATGGATTAGTCCAATGTGTTGGATTAATTTAGTTATTGTGAATACTCTGCGGGAGCATTTTGGACAATGGTGTTCTTGAGGCAGTGTGGATACTGAATGTTGAAAATGAAGTATGTGCAGAATGCAGCGATGACTCCATCTTCAATGCCTGAACAACGGCACACCTCAACGCTGTCCACTTTTACCACGGTTGGGACTCTGGTGGTGAACGCCTTTTTCCAGTCTCCTTCCAGCAGCTGAATAGTAGGATACGGATGCTTTGGGTCTTGCTGTAAAAGAAAATAACAAAACATATATTATATACTATATCATTTGATGACTAATATGGTCTTAAGATGTACATTTTATCTCGACATGTTTCAGCTGTCAGCAGATGAAACATGTCAAGATCAATAAAGTTCAGGTGAGCTGAAGAAGGTACTCAATTGAGTGGTGAAGCGTCTTCATACTTGAAACTTTAGTCCAGATGCCAGAATTCCATTTTATTTTTTATAAATAAATTGGGTAAAAAATATAGTAAAGAAATAGAAAATATTTACTACTAACCTCTCCAAGAGTAATGAAATGATTGATCTTCTCTTTGAAAAAGATCGGCATGAAAATGGCAGTGGCACGTAGATCAATATCTGTAGAAAAAGAAATAGTATTGTAATATTTTACATTAACAATGATAAAGTTTGTATCAGAGCGCTAGGACATTACGCATGACATCCGTTACTGAAAGTGCGCCTTTTATTCCCAAAGCTTTGAAAGAGTTTAAAAAAATGTTGTTCAATTTCATTTTAAAGTGTCAAAAGAAGAATTTCCTTTCTTTTTCATTGCAAAAGCAGACGGACGATGTTACCTTCCTTTTTTGTTTTTTCAAGGAGATCTATGATGCATTTTATTTGGTCATTTGGAAATTAAGCATTTTAATTCCTGAAATCCACGAGTTGGTTTAAGTAATCCAGTAAGAACTTTTTTCCCCCCCAAAAGTAACAACAACAATCCAATCCAATAACTCAAGACAAATTAAAGAGTGTACAGGTGCTCGTCATACAATTAGAATATCATAAAAAAGTTAATTAATTTCTGTAATTCAACTTAAAATGTTAAATATATGATATAGACTCATTACATGCAAAGTGAGATGTCAAGCCTTTATTTGTTATCATTTTTTTATGATTATTGCTTACAGTCCATTTTCAAAATATTCTAATTTTGTGAGATTTTTTATTTGGGGTTTTTACAAGCGGAGCCTTGATCATCAAAATTATATCACAGACTATACATATCTCACTTTGCATGTAATGAGTCTATCATATATTAGTTTCACAGTTTAAGTTGAATAACAGAAGTGAATGCACTTTTTCATGATATTCTAATTATATGACGAGCACCTGTCTATTTTGCCCGTAATCCTGTTAGATCACTGATGGCACTTCAGCTACTTTCTTTTATACCGTTTAACAACTTGTTGTTAGCATTTCTTTAAACTGATTAAGCCAAAGATAGCGATGAACAGGTTAATCATGAACACCTCCCACTACTTGCCTAACTCAAAAAGTCACTGCACGCCACCAATTCAGAATTGACTACCGCCCGGGTACTCTTGTTCTCCACACTTCAAATCGGTAGCTTAAATTGCCCCCGAGGACGTAACGTGAAATGTGTAACCTATACACCGATATTTAATACAATGTATGCAGCAGTTGACGCTAGCTTAGCCTCCCGCCCAAAGCTAGCTACACGCTAAAACAGAAGCTAACGCTAACGCAACTTATCACGTCAATTTGACATAACATCCACATAAAATACATAAACACGATAAATAAATATCTTGACCAAGACAGGCCATGCTTAAAACTGCATTTGACTCACTTTTCAACTAGCTTAGTGCGCATAGACCAGGCTTGCACAATGTAACTCACAAAAGAATAAAACTTCTAATACTCAGTTTGTTCAAACTTACCCCTGAATCGTTTGGCTTCCTCCTCGGACACATCTATTCCCGATTGAATAACTTTCTCCAAAAGCTCTTAGGTGGAAAGAGCCCTTAAAGTCGGCCCCTCCATGAGGACGTCCAAGTCCGGTGTCCTTGCCCGGGAAAGTGATCAAAAGACCAAAGCACTACCGACAGTATCCTTCCTCATTGGTACTGTTGTTCTTGCGCATTAATTCAAAATAGTCCCTACTTGGGGCCATTATTGTACCCTCTATGGTCAAATGTGTACCATGTGTGGTAAGTTTTTGTACCCTTTTAACCTAAGTGGTACATTTATGTGCTTTTTGAATTTGAAAATTTGTATTGTACCCTTTTTACTCCCAAAAGGCTCAATAATGTATCTTAAGGACCAATAATGATCCACTTGGGTTAAAATGTTCTAGATTTGTACCTATGAGTACAGAAATGGTCTCCTAATGTACCCTTATTTCTGAGAGTGTATGATATTATCGTGAAGCTGTCTCGCAAGCTTGATTTACAGGGCAAGCAACTGGTTTCGATGGAATGGAGATTTCAAGAGAACACTGAAGCCGGGCTAAAAGTGAAAATCAGTCTACACTAATACCAAAGATCTCTCAGAAGAAGTGAATTGCATCAAAACCCAAATTCAGGAAGAAGTCATCAATATTCTGAAAGAAATTGTTCCTGTTAGACATGAGCAATTACAGTACGCAGTTGACCCTGTACATCGACTGGGCCAGAAGGGCATGAGTGACCGACCCAGGCAGATCATCGTTCAATTTGCCCAGAGAACCTTGTGTGACCTGGTGTGGAAGAGCTCGAAAGATGTGAGGATCTGCAGAGAGAGGAGTATTCGCTTTAAACAAGATTTCTGCAAAGAAGACCGTGAAGCCCGTTCTCGCCTTTGGCCGCGAGTGGGGGGGGGCACTGAAGAGGGGTCTCAAAGCCTTCCTGAGGGATGGATGCGCTGTCATAGATGGAAGAAATATTAACAACTACATTTCTTCTGGATCACCCGTCAACGACCGAGCGTATTTCAAGTGACAAGAAGACAGAGGAGAAATGAAGAGAGAAGAGCTGTGACTGTTCAAGTTTTCATTGCGTTAAGACATTTGTTTTATTCGCCGACATTTCTCGGAAGGTATGTACTTTAGAGCCTGCTGATGGTTACTGAGCACATTCAGCTGTTTAATGGAATTATCTTTTCTATTTTTGAATGTTCAAGGTTTAAGAAATGGCACAAAGCGCAAGGCCATTTTTCTGTTTTCCAAGGAACAACCACATTCTACCAAGGATGATTTACATTTTTGGAAATTACAATGGGGACGTTTTTCTTTCTCATGGGTCATCTCATTCCATTCCGTTGGAGTTGGGATGTCCCTAAATAAATTTGAAGGTAAAGTTTCGGATCAGAGAAGTGATAATGAGGATCACTGGTTGACGTCAATGACACAAATTATAGTTTGGTAAAAATAGATGGGTATAATAATAGAGCTAAAATGAAATAGTTATTCACCAAACTAAAACTTTCGATTGAAGAGTGGAGGAACTTGTTCTTGACAGATAAAGTAATTTTAGGAGGGGGCTTTAATGTGGTCCCTATAAAGCTATGGACAGACTTCCAGTGCAGCATAATTTAGTATTTAAATGATGTGATGACAGACTTTGCTAATCCCCTTGACCTACTGATATTTGGCGAGCTGCTAATACAGACAAAATGTAATGCACATGGAGTAACAAGTCTGGGTCGGATCACAGCTGACCCTTCTCACCCTGGACACGGACTATTCACCCCTCTCCCCTCAGGCAGGAGGCTACGGTCTATCCAGACCCATACCTCCCGCCACTTGAACAGTTTTTTCCCCTCCGCCATCAGACTCATGAACAATAACAAGTCTCTGTAGCTCAGTTACAGACTCATGGATGTATCTGCTCTGTGCGATGTGTCCACACTTAGTTTAGTTAGTTTAGTTTATTAATTTATTTCAACAGGGACAATGTGCAAACACATTAATTAAAGATGCTTTGCACCAGATTTAGCTTGAGCTAGTTTCCATCTGTAGTCCCTAAGCAGGTGAGTTACAAAATGTACAATATAAAATATGTTTATACACTCAAATACAAATATTCATTCATTCATTCAAATACAAATATTCATTCATTCATTCACCCGTTACAGCCATCAGTCCACAGTGAATCATGCTAAAATTACTACATAAAACATCAATAAAAGTCATATTTACATTTACAGTTTTCAGTGCTGACATGACTGGTTTTCCAACAGCACTTTTTTTATATTACTTAGACCCGCTGATATCACTCATCACTTTATAGGCCTACACATCTGTATATACAATCCCGCTGTTGTTCATTGTCAAATTGTTGTTGTCACTTTATTTTATCTTATTTATTTAATATGTTTTATGCATGGCCCTATAGCCTTATAGTTTAAAGTTCTTAGCTTATTTTTTATCTTAATTCTGTGTTATATGTTTTATGTCGCACGTTTCCACCGAGAAAAATTCCTAGTTTTGTGAACCTGTTCTGAAACAATGGCAATAAAACCTATTCTGATTCTGAACATTCCCAATGCTCTAGAATTGACTACTGGTTGATTGCGAGTCATTTAGTACAGTTTCCAGTTGTGACATACTTCCTTCTCCCCTTACTGGCCACTGTGTCATTACACAATTTTACCTAATAACGTAATGCAAGAGCCCAGAGTGTTTCACTGGAAATTCAATAGTTGCTTATTAAAAAACTGTCACTTCTGTAATAGAATAAAGTCCCTAGTGTCCAAGATAAAGGAAATGACTGAGCTATCTCCTACTAGCAAGTGGGAGTGGCTGAAATTCAGTGTTAAAATAATTAGTATAGAGGAGGGTATGAGGAAAGAACTTCAGGTCCAAAATATTTTTAAAATAAATTCCTTTAATAACTCACAAGACCTTTAGTGAAGATTATGCTCTTGAATTGTCAATGCTGCAAATTAAACAGGACAGTTTTTTCATTAAAAAAGCTAAAGGGGATTTTATTTGTTCCGGAGCTAAATGGATTGAAGATGGGGAAAGAATTCTACCTATTTGTTTAATTTGAGAAAAAAAACAAGATAATGTTGTTTCATGTACCCGAAGTTTAATTGTAAATGTGTTTTCCTTCAATAAAAAAAGAAAAGAAAAAGATAACCAACCACACAGCGTTGCATCCCTGAGGCATGTGCACGAGGCCTTAGAATCATCAACATGACAGAGCCTTTAAACATGCAGTACCACTAAAAACATGTAAGATAGGCTCCGGCCAGGTGATTCAGACCATCAGCCTGGCTCTACATCTGGAGGTGGGTCCCTGGGCGCAGCACTGCTCCGTACGGGTCATTCCAGCGGCGTCATTTGATGGGTCAAATGCAGTGGACAAAGAAGAGGGAAGAGGAGGAACTTTGAGCAGCGTCGAGAGAAGTCCTTTATTTAAGAGTGCATGGATTTTTTTAAGTAGCGACATCGTTTTGTAACTTTTCCTACACATGTGGCTGACGCAGATTATAGATGACTACATGAAAAAGGCTTATTTCTTGTCCGCATAATAGTATGTGTTTCATTTCCGTTGTAATATAGATTGTTAACAAATGTGAACATACTCATTGTGCCGCTGGGTTCAGACACGTGCTGCTCATGGCTGTGTAATAGGCTACTGTATGTTCGTCATGAGTTTAGAGGTAGATTTTGTTATTCAAATGAACTGTGTCTGTGTCTCTTACGTGATTGGCCGCTTGACACTGACTCCTCCTGTTTCACATGAACACATTTACAAATCCTTAGAGAAGCCCAGGGTTAACTAAACTGAAGCTCCATGTCTGGGTTTGTCAAATGAATCCCGGTTAGGTTCAGCCCGCTTCGTAGTATAGCCCTCTGTTGTGAAAGGGGGATGCTATGCTGGAGGGAAAACAGCTCACGCTCCTCTCGAAATCCACTTTACATTTCTAACATGCTTAGCCGACGAAGACCGGGGTCTCGTTGTGTTTTTCCCCCCGCTATGATGCAAATGTGAGTCGAGTTGTAAACCCCTCACACTACAAGACACGTTCTGTTGCCACTGTGTTCAACATACTGTGGGGAATAATAATTGTGTGGCGTGTCTCCAGTTTACTCTTCACTGTCTGCTTTCCTGGACACGCACAGACAGCCTCATGACACACTGTCTTCAAAATGTCCGCCGTGGGGACTGTTGCCTCATTAGGTCTGAGAGCTCTGCCCACACAGCTCCACCACACAGGGTGTCCCATGCATTACTGTTCCATTTCTGAATAATCAGGACAATGGCTAATCCAAACCAGGCATCCAGGGATGCGCACACAAAGCTCAGGTATTATTGACTCTGTTTTTGTTTTAAGGGATGGGTCACAAGTGGAAACAAGTCGGTACAAAGAGCTGACTCAATGTTCACTCATTTGTCTTTTTCATTTTGGGGCAACTTGCTTATAGAGCATCACTTAAGCCCCAGTTCAAACACAAAACTTGGGGCCGGAGCTGACACAGCGGGACTAGGACCCCACAGCAGAGGGGTTAGGGAGTCCTACTGGGAAACACTAACACAGGATTCCATTTTTTTTTTTTAAAGTACATGGATTAAAAAGTGATACCAGCTAGAAAGTGTGAGTGTTGTTATTAGAATACAATAATTATTCAATTTTTTCTACTAAATAAAGATAAAGAGACATGGAAAGGAACAAAGTAATTCAACAGCGCATCAATACTTACAAAATGGACAATGCTATCTAAGAGGCTATGCTAGCTTCATGCTATGTATGCTAACATTAGCGAAGCGATGCTAACAAGTGCTGTTTTTCGCTTCTACTGAACAATTTGCTGTGAAAAAACATCCATTTATATATGAGAGATTTTCTTCTCCCTCGGCTAGACCAGCGTTTTTCAACCTTTTTTGAGCCAAGGCACACTCTTTTCATTGGAAAAATCCCAAGGCACACCACAAGCTGAACATTAAAAAAAAAAAGTGACTCTGTAGCCTATATTCACGATATAAAGTGGTTCTCATCAAAGTGTCTTGAATAGGATTACCGTATAGTGTCGCTAGCCACAGTGCCTCGGTCACCGCCACCTCTCGCATCAATGAATACCTTATTCTCTTATTTCAAAGAAATTAGCTGCCTCCGGCCACTTATTGATATGGAAGAGTTTTACATGGTTACTCTGCCGATCATTAGACAACACAGAGACTCCACCATGGCACATTATTTGCAGATAATAATTTGTTTAAAAAATATATTTTTTAGACCCACTAGGTGAAATTGGATAATTTCCCAGGGCACACCAGACAATATCTCACGGCACACTAGTGTGCCACGGCACAGTGGTTGAAAAACACTGAGCTAGACCACAGTCCCTGGTATGACGCATTGCCGTCTGTATCTGTGTGAGAAAATGGATTTGAAAATGTCCCATAAAAAATATTGTTTCAATTCAAATATTATAGCATTGTTTGTGTCACACATTCGGTTTCCACAATAGACAAAGGTTCGTATGCCGTCAACTGTACCGGGTCTTCACGCTTCATCACTCACCTTAAAAGGGTTCGTCAGCACCTTTTGATTTGTTATCAGCATGCTGAGAATACAGCGAGGACCAGATGTTTATATACACTTTATAAAAATACATATGCATTTTTTTTTCTCACTGTCTGACATTAAACCAATTACAATTTTAAAATAATATTTCTATTTGATAAATGCCAGAAGAATAGGAGATATAATCTTTATTTATTTGTTACTTTTTTACTAAACCAAAAGTTTGCATATACTAAAATTACTATACCCTTACACAATTTGGGACCTTGGAAGCACAAATCTGGTTTATCCTTGGGTCAAATTTCAAGACACCTGGAGGTGCCAGATTCATTGTTTCAAACAATTATACGCAAGTATAAAAAAGATGGAAATGACCAATCATCATACAGATCAGAAAGAAGGCGGGTTCTGTGTCCCAGAGATGAATGTGCTGTGTCTGAAATGTGAAGATCAACCCAAGAACAAATGCAAAAGACCTGGAGAAGATGCTGAACCTGGTAAGAGTTTGTCATTATCCAGAGAGAAACAAGTCCTGCACCGACATGGGCTGAGAGGGAACTCTGCCAGGAAGAAGCTCTGACTGCAAATTAAAAAAGGATAAGACTTTAATTTTTGGAGACATATCCAGTGGTCTGACGGAAAAAAAAATATTGGATTTTGTGGGGGGGGGGGGGGGGGGGGTGGCAGCATCATGCTGTGGGGTTGTTTTGCTGTGGGAAGGACTGGTGCATTTCCCAAAATAGATGACATCATGAAGAAAGAACACTATGTGGAAATATTGGAGAAACATCTCAAGACATCAGCCAGGACGGTAAAGCTTGGGCACAGATGGGTCTTCCAAATGGACAATGACCCAGAGATGCACACAAGTCCCTCACCTGCAAGTCCAAGTCAAGTCCGAGTCTGTGACCCCACAAGTCCAAGTCAAGTCCAAGTCTCAGACTTGCAGGGTCAGAGACTTGGACTTGACTTGGACTTGCAGGGTCAGAGACTTGGACCTAGACTGGGACTTGTGGTCAAAGTTATGTCCAAGTCTCTGACCCTGCAAGTCCAAGTCCAGTTTCTATGGTTTCTATGTTTTACACTAATTCAAATCACAGTACAATAAAACTATTTTAAAATCAATAAACACCTGTAAATTAAAAACAACTATCAGACAAATACGAGCCCGGGCCTTCCACACACAAATAATCAACATCACAATATTTCTATGAACCATATTCACAGTCAATCCCAATGTAATGGTAAGTTAGGAAAAAAATAATATGAACTATTTCTGTGGCCAAAGGCAGGCCCTGTGTCATTCATTCAACTAGCCCTCCCACACCACTACTTCAGTTGTGTAAAAGTAACATCAGTATAGTTATCACAGCTGTACTCTGTCACACACATGTCTGCAGAAGCTTCAGAATGTTACTGAAGTGCCCTTTATCATACAGTAAAACTCCACTGTGGATAATAATACTTCCAGTCTTACCTTGAAGGTTTACAGACTGTTGACATGAGTGTCCTGTCTTCAGCCTGTAGCTACAGGACCTGCTATATCCACTGTAGCTACAGGACCTGCTATATCCACTGTAGCTACAGGACCTGCTATATCCACTGTAGCTACAGGACCTGCTATATCCACTGTAGCTACAGGACCTGCTATATCCACTGGAGCTACAGGACCTGCTATATCCACTGTAGCTACAGGACCTGCTATATCCACTGTAGCTACAGGACCTGCTATATCCACTGTAGCTACAGGACCTGCTATATCCACTGTAGCTACAGGACCTGCTATATCCACTGTAGCTACAAGACCTGCTATATCCACTGTAGCTACAGGACCTGCTATATCCACTGTAGCTACAGGACCTGCTATATCCACTGTAGCTACAGGACCTGCTATATCCACTGTAGCTACAGGACCTGCTATATCCACTGGAGCTACAAGACCTGCTATATCCACTGTAGCTACAGGACCTGCTATATCCACTGTAGCTACAGGACCTGCTATATCCACTGTAGCTACAGGACCTGCTATATCCACTGTAGCTACAAGACCTGCTATATCCACTGTAGCTACAGGACCTGCTATATCCACTGTAGCTACAGGACCTGCTATATCCACTGTAGCTACAGGACCTGCTATATCCACTGTAGCTACAGGACCTGCTATATCCACTGGAGCTACAGGACCTGCTATATCCACTGGAGCTACAGGACCTGCTATATCCACTGTAGCTACAGGACCTGCTATATCCACTGTAGCTACAGGACCTGCTATATCCACTGTAGCTACAGGACCTGCTATATCCACTGTAGCTACAGGACCTGCTATATCCACTGTAGCTACAAGACCTGCTATATCCACTGGAGCTACAGGACCTGCTATATCCACTGTAGCTACAGGACCTGCTATATCCACTGGAGCTACAGGACCTGCTATATCCACTGTAGCTACAGGACCTGCTATATCCACTGGAGCTACAGGACCTGCTATATCCACTGGAGCTACAGGACCTGCTATATCCACTGGAGCTACAGGACCTGCTATATCCACTGTAGCTACAGGACCTGCTATATCCACTGGAGCTACAGGACCTGCTATATCCACTGGAGCTACAGGACCTGCTATATCCACTGGAGCTACAGGACCTGCTATATCCACTGTAGCTACAGGACCTGCTATATCCACTGTAGCTACAGGACCTGCTATATCCACTGTAGCTACAGGACCTGCTATATCCACTGTAGCTACAAGACCTGCTATATCCACTGTAGCTACAGGACCTGCTATATCCACTGGAGCTACAGGACCTGCTATATCCACTGCCAGCTTTTAGTCTTTGACACAATATTCCCTAAATAAACGGTAGCCTCGTAATGGTAATGATTTGGTCACTAATCACTTTACTGAGTAGAAGTTACAACTTATGCAGCTGCTCAAACTCCTTTTACCTTCACTCTCACTGTGGGCTTTACATTAATAATGAGAGAAACTAGTACAGTCCGAATAGCGCGCTCACGATGTCAACAAACCCACGACAGGGCAGCGTGCGCACGCGGGGGGGGGGGGGGCATACAGCAGGGAGGGGGGGCATACGGCAGAGGAGCCGATGAGCAGCGCGGTGCTGGGTGAGAGAGAGAGAGAGAGAGAGCGCACAGAGGAGACAGAGACAAATCCAAAACATTTGACCCAAGTCATACAGTTTAAAGGCAATTCTACCAAATATTGATGAAATGTTTGTAAACTTCTGGTTTTGTAAAAAGTAATACAAAACCGTGTATACAATCTATCATTCGTCTGGCATTTAGCAAATATAAATATTTTTTTTTAAATCTACACTGTAAATTCCAACTCATTGTGCTTACTTGGAATAAGTTGTAAACCCGATGCATAATTATTAAGCCCAATGTTAAGCTATGATTACTAGTAACCCTAGTACGATTAAGAGGGATATCACAATATTCATTACTTTTGATACAAGTTCCGATTACTATACATGCAAGTCCAGGCAACTGGGAATTCCTAGCACCGATTACTTTTGTTACTTAAATAAGGTCTTAACCTGTACTATTATTCTTAGTAATGGTTACTTAAATATTCCTGTTCTCTTTATGGTTTATGTTATTCTCATTAATGAAGTTTCACAAATTTAGTACAAGATATAAATGTTGTAATAAAGCCAAACAAAGTATAGTTATAAAGTCAATTTATTTAACATTGAACATTGTAAAACATTTTTAGATGCAATTAATGACAGAACATCGCCGTTTCTGCAGTTATAGTTTACATCAGTCCAAACAGGTGGATTAGTCTGTACTGAGCCGATGAAGCCGAGGAGCTGAAGTGTCTCAGAAGGTTCCACAGACTCTGTACATGCAGCAGGTTCTGCAGACTCACAGCAGGAGGAAGGGCATCTTTGTAAATCACTGTCAAAGCTCACTCCTCAAAGTCTTCATCAGCGTGGTCAGATTTCTGTAAGACATATGAAGAACAAAAATACTTTAGTCGTGAGTCCCTATGACAAGACCAAACCAAAAACCTACAGGTAAAATGTTGCTTCTTCTCATCCAAACATCTCAGCTCTGACTCTGTCTCACCTCAGTGTGTTCAGCTCCAGCCTCAGCAGATCCTTCCACAGCTGCAGTCTCCAGTCTGACACTGGACACACAAACCATTCACAAATGTTATTTCACATCCCACTTATGTCCAATTTGTCCAAATATAACGATTAGTGCTGTCTTACCTACTGTCTGGATGCTGAGATGGTCTCAAAGTTTTTACAGCAGGTCAGATTTCTGTAAAACAAGGAAATACAGTAAGTAAGCTCACTACAGGCATATCCACACAGGATTACAATTAGCTAATGACTTCAGGTGAAAAGCACAGACTATGGATGTCCTCAGAGTTTTATGACAAGTAGAATAAACTATATCATATAAAAAGCAGGACTAATAGTTGAAGACTAAACAGTTCTGTACGAACACTTAAGTCCAAACCACAGGTCAAATGTTTTTGACACAAACATTTGAGTCCCGTCTCACCTCAGAGTGTTCAGCTCCGTCTCATCAGGTCTTTCTACAGCTGGACTCCTCAGTCTGACACTGGACACACACAAACCATTTAAAATACTATTTTACTAAATGATAAACTGTTTAAAAGTCTTACCTTCAGCGTTGATGCCGAGTCAGGCTCTAAATCTTCACAGCTGTCACTGTCTGGAAAAAAGAAAAACTTTAATCATAACCAGTAGTATTAGATATACATTAATTTAATGCTGTGAGTTGTTAAATGGTGAGTGCAAACTGAAAAATATAATATACTTTTTTGTGGACATGGTGCACCTGATTTAACATTTCAAATAAAGAGTATTACAGTAATAATACCTAAGCTAACATGTAAATGCTGCATGAATAAAAAATATCACAAATCTTGTGCTGCTGCTGCATTTTTGCATGTGAGCAAACACTTAGTAAATTACCCTTAAGTATCTATTTTCTGTCTTTAAATACAGGTCTGGAGCTTTACTACTTAAATTAGTATCACTAATATTAGACAGACCACTGTGTGGTCACCAAATTAAATAACAAATGTGTTGAGCAAGGTAGAGCAAGAGTGTTGTACTTTTCAAATAAATAAAAAATCCAAAGACACACTCACCTTAAGTTGATTAATGAGAAATAAAGCAGGAAAGGTCCTGTTTTCTGCTGTTTCTGCTCGATGATACACTGAGGGCTGTTGAACACTTCTCTTTTGAATTCAAAACAGTTCAGAGCTATCTGATTGGCTTATTCTGCACATGTGACATATTATTTGAACCAATCCCGGGCAAAATAAGTTATAGCTTAGTTTTGTCCGTTACGGTTACTAGACAGTCAAGTTCCCATTACAGGGGCTCAGTAGAGGACACTGGGAGAGTTACTAAAACCATGTACTGGATAAAGAGAAAAGCAAGTGAAGCCAATGTTAAGCCTGTATTATTCAATACTGGCAGATCCTAGTAAATAGGACAGCATCTTATAATAGATACTTTAGAATGAGCGTGAGCACAACAGGACTACAAATAATCATTACTGACATCATGTAAAGTTAGTCAGTACTGGCAAAACCATGTAATTGGAACGGAAACATGTTGCTGTAAAATGGAAAAGCAATTAATCACAAGTTTTTCTTGAAAATGTACTTCTTACATGGAATAGAGGGTAAATGCTGAAAATATCAGGTCTCCTAGTAATTATAACACTTTATTTCATGTTACCACCGTAATCGGAATTTACAGTGTAATTGACTTAAAAGGAAATGTCAGACAGTGAGAATTTTTTTTTTATGTAAACATATGTTTCCCACTGTACCTAGTATATTGATTTGTTTGTATAGTGAGTATCAGTGTCAACTCTGACCTAAAGTGCTTAAGAACATGGTTAAACGCCCAGAAGGTTAACATTGTACTGTCCTCTACGTAGAACCATATGTTTGCATCTTTCATATCCGTTTTTTCCAGTCACTTTGAAACCTGGTCTTTGTTTCTCTTTTAATTCTCTTTTAATTCATCTCAACATTTCACTCAGTTGTGAGATTATGCATTACATGTTTCATTGGTTCACATCACATACAACTCACACGCCTCTCACACCGACACATGCACTTTTAGTGAACTCACAGTACTTGGTCAACACTATACCAGTTCACACATTTAAACAAACTTTGGGCAAAACTTTGTAACTCGAACATAACTGTAAAACTCTAAAAATCTGTGAGCTCTCTGCAGATTTCCCTGGTCAGAACAGATATTTTCAAAATGTACAACCTTCAAATCCTTTAGTCACGAATATCAAAATCTTTTTTCACACTATCACATGGTTGTGTGCTGTTTCGTTGCACTGTCAGTTGTTTGTGTGAAAATGCATTATCCAGGCCTTCAGCGGATTAGTTTGACCCTGAAAACACACAGTTCTTTCAAGGAAATTGGATTAGATCAGTTATTAAGTCCAACATACAGTGGAAGGAATAAGTATGTGAACCACCTGAGTTCTGTTTGACCAAGACCTCTCTTTTAAAGGATCTGTATCATGCTATGTTAGCCATTCCAAAGTGAACTATAGGCATTTATATGATATATTTTACCTCTATCACTATGGAGTACTCATTTTTTGAGAGAAATATAAGTATTTTCTGGGGGTATTTTCCAAACCTGGAAGACAAAATGCTTCGATTCAGTTAACTCCGCCCCTCTCAATCAATCTATCAATCAATCAAATTGTATTTGTATCGCGCCTTACAACAGCCAGAATGTGCTCAGGGCGCTTTCCAGTATAGAAATAAAAAATACAATAGACATAAATAAAAACACAAATGTACATAAAAACAGCAGTCGAGTCAGTGGCTATGTATCGAAGGCTTGACTGAAAAGATGTGTCTTCAACTGTGATTTAAAAACACTCAACACAGTAATGCTTTGAAGCTGTAGCAGAACTTCTCTCCGAACCTCTCTCCTGTTAGCCATTTCATAAAATGGCTAATTCATAAATGGCTAACACACATGCTAACACACACGCTAACACACACGCTAACACACATGCTAACCCACACGCTAACACACACGCTAACACACACGCTAACACGTGTTTTGATTGACTCAGCCTGGCCTCCCCATCATCGAGTGTTTACGTTATGGCACTCGCGTTGGTTATAAAAGTGAATCCACTTTGATTCTGGCCAAGGTTCTCCGAGCATCCATCAGGTTGGTTGATATCGTCGCTGAATCCCAGAAAGAAATTCCAACTTCTGGCGAGTGCACTCTTCTTTAGGAAGGTTGAATAGTCCTGTTCCTCTCGTAGCCAAAGAAAAAATAACAGGCGTGTCCGGAGTAGGTCAGAAAGAGCGCCGTCTTCACAAACATGACTTCTGTCACCCCCTCTGGGGGTGCGTTTGTTTACTCTCCCGGGACAGCGCAGACGCGTCGGGGACGCTTTCTTACAACAGAAATAATGACAAAGCTGTTTTATAAATTAACATCAGGCCGTAAGGCATTACATTACAAAGGTCTGGCCCTTCCTGTTCGACACTATGACGTAAATACGTCAGAGTCACAACTCAGTGGTTTTCCAGGAGAGGGCGGAGGAGGATTACTTAGAACTGCGTGAATGAAGCCAAAAACCACTCTGGGAGTGTTTTTGAGAAGGAAATAGCATAACAACATGGTTAAAAACTTCCAAAAGTCGATTTTGCATGATATAGGACCTTTAAGGCGCATATGAAACGGCAGGGATGGCTACAGCAGCACTACAAATTCACTTGTCCTTCTCCAGAAAAGATACATTTGTGTGATTCATAACGCTGGATATAGAGATCATACACACCCTCTTTTCCTGAAGTCGACTCTACTTAAATTGAAGGATCTAATCAACTATTTCACCGCAATAATGATGTTCAAAGCTAAAAAATATCTATTACCAGCCAGTATTCAGGATTTTTTTTGACAACAGGAGGAAAGGTATAGAGATTAAGGGGGCACATCAATTTCAAAAGTACAGTTATCCAAACCACCAGGAGGAGTTTCTGCCTTGCTGTTTGCTGAGTTAAACTACGTATGGAACAGTTTGCCAATTGAAATGTATAAAAACATGGTCTTCACAAAATACAAAGCTGGAAATGAATTATTATTTAAACAATCATTAACATTATTGTCACTGGACTTGTCACTGTGAGGTGTGTATGTTATGGAAACATTCATATTTTATAAAACAATTGTTGTAAATATTGTGTATCTCAGTTGTGCAGGTTGTTGTTGTAAAAGAAAAAAGTGTTCAGCTTCTTTTGCACCTGTAAAAATTGCAAATATCAAATAGAAAGAAGTTGGGACTAAATAAGGTCACACTTCAACCCACTCCTTTTTGAACATAATGCTTTGTATTGTTATGCATTACATGCATCGAAATAAACTAATCTAAACTAAAGATAGTCACACAAAACTCATCCATGCGTTTCTTTCATCAAAGCAGGACTACTGTAACTCCCTGCTAGCAGCGTGTCCTAACAGTTCTTTGAGAAGCTTTCAACTTGCAACATTGTTACTAAGAGAAGAGAACACATGACACCTGTGCTAAAGTCTCTCCATTGGCTTCCTGTTGAGTTTAGAATCAAATTTAAAATCCTGCTCCTCACATTTAAAGCCATAAAGGGTTTGGCTCCGCTTTATCTCCAAGACGTTATCGTTCCATATCGGCCAAACAGAGCACTCAAAACTCAGGGCTACTAGTGATTCCTCGGGTCTCCAAAATCACTGTAGGAGGAAGAGCCTTTAGCTCCAACATCACTGTAGGAGGAAGAGCCTTTAGCTCCAACATCACTGTAGGAGGAAGAGCCTTTAGCTCCAACATCACTGTAGGAGGAAGAGCCTTCAGCTCCAACATCACTGTAGGAGGAAGAGCCTTTAGCTCCAACATCACTGTAGGAGGAAGAGCCTCTAGCTCCAACATCACTGTAGGAGGAAGAGCCTTTAGCTCCAACATCACTGTAGGAGGAAGAGCCTTTAGCTCCAAAATCACTGTAGGAGGAAGAGCTTTAGCTCCAAAATCACTGTAGGAGGAAGAGCCTTTAGCTCCAAAATCACTGTAGGAGGAAGAGCCTTTAGCTACAACATCACTGTAGGAGGAAGAGCCTTTAGCTCCAAAATCACTGTAGGAGGAAGAGCCTTTAGCTACAACATCACTGTAGGAGGAAGAGCCTTTAGCTCCAACATCACTGTAGGAGGAAGAGCCTCTAGCTCCAACATCACTGTAGGAGGAAGAGCCTTTAGCTCCAACATCACTGTAGGAGGAAGAGCCTTTAGCTCCAAAATCACTGTAGGAGGAAGAGCTTTAGCTCCAAAATCACTGTAGGAGGAAGAGCCTTTAGCTCCAAAATCACTGTAGGAGGAAGAGCCTTTAGCTACAACATCACTGTAGGAGGAAGAGCCTTTAGCTCCAAAATCACTGTAGGAGGAAGAGCCTTTAGCTACAACATCACTGTAGGAGGAAGAGCCTTTAGCTCCAAAATCACTGTAGGAGGAAGAGCCTTTAGCTCCAACATCACTGTAGGAGGAAGAGCCTCTAGCTCCAACATCACTGTAGGAGGAAGAGCCTTTAGCTCCAACATCACTGTAGGAGGAAGAGCCTCTAGCTCCAACATCACTGTAGGAGGAAGAGCCTTTAGCTCCAACATCACTGTAGGAGGAAGAGCCTTTAGCTCCAAAATCACTGTAGGAGGAAGAGCCTTTAGCTCCAACATCACTGTAGGAGGAAGAGCCTCTAGCTCCAACATCACTGTAGGAGGAAGAGCCTTTAGCTCCAACATCACTGTAGGAGGAAGAGCCTTTAGCTCCAACATCACTGTAGGAGGAAGAGCCTCTAGCTCCAACATCACTGTAGGAGGAAGAGCCTTTAGCTCCAAAATCACTGTAGGAGGAAGAGCCTTTAGCTCCAACATCACTGTAGGAGGAAGAGCCTTTAGCTCCAACATCACTGTAGGAGGAAGAGCCTTTAGCTCCAAGCTCCGGTTTTATGGAATAAACTCCCAGCTCACGTTAAAGAAGCAGAAACAGTCCCTACATTTAAGACTAGGCTCAAAACTTACCTCTGAGAATTAGCTTATGGTAATCCCAAGGTGTTGTTGTTGACACGGTCCAAGAGACCTTGGGTGCCATTTGGAATGGCTCACATCAACAGAGCTGACCGCCTGAGGACATACGACAGAAGAAGAAGCTTATGGTCAGGTCAGATAGGTAATTTAATTATGATACAATATTTCCTTTATAGTCTGTTCATCACTGAACGTTCTTCCACAGTTTTCAGCCCCGTCTGCTGAGGGACTCTCATCAGCCCTGGGCCTATCTATAGCCTGTCCCAGGGCTGAGGGACTCCCATCAGCCCTGGGCCTATCTATAGCCTGTCCCAGGGCTGAGGGACTCCCATCAGCCCTGGGCCTATCTATAGCCTGTCCGTGCATGACACTGGCTCTCTCCTTCTGTGGTTGTTCCTGAGGTTTCTCTTTTCTCCCCCTGTTTTTTTTTTGTTTTTTCCTTGCTGGGTAGGAGAATCTAAGAACAAGAGATGCCCCGGATACGTTTCCATCTGCTGCTGACGCTTATTTGGACATCATTATTTTTTGTTTCAATGTTTTTAGTGCAGCCACGTGAGGCTATGCCTTTTGTAATATTGGGCTACTCTTTAGTAACCCCACATGGCCCTTTTTCTTCTGCTGTCCTGTTCTCACGGATATTGTTGCTACACTGAATTATAATATTTTAACTGTAACCTAATGGAATGCGCCCCTCAATCTTCACCCTGACTGAAGAGGGACTAACAGTTTGTGGGAGGGGTGGGACAGGTCCACCATGATCTTCTGCAGTGCTCTATACAGTAGGTGTCTGTCATGGGGTGACTTGGCCCTGTGCGTGTTAGAGCCTGGGTGTGCGACTGTGACCCGGTCCACGACATCAGGGATAACTGGGCACAGGTGTGTGTGACACCAGAGTCTGATCAGTGGGGCCGCTGGGACCAGGTGCGAGCGGATCCAGAAGAGCCAGGACCAGGGGAGCACCTTTGTGGGGTCGAGCGAGTGGGACAGAGGGACAACGGTGAAGCGGCCAAGAGACAGGACGCATCGTGGGAACAGAGGGGGGGGTTGCCATACCCTGCTTACTGCTAAGTGACCGTTTTATTGAGCTGTGTCCGTGGCATGCAGGTCTGCGGCTTGATCTTTCTGTGTGTGGTTTGCTGTGGCGGGTGAAAGTAGCCCTGGTCCGATCGGCTAATTGGCCAATACTGAGCCTTCACTACCTTTACCTGTCGCTGACCCGTTGTGTTACGTAGGATTCACCATCGAAGCATCCGGTGAGCAGCAGAGACAGGCTGCACCGTTGGAGCAGTTTACCATCTCCCTGCTCTCAGCTGAGGGTTCCTCTATGCTGCTTGTCCCGTCTGCTGGTTTAATGAAGTTAGTTTGAATGTTGATATTTAGCTTAATTTCACTAAAATATAATAAAAGAATGACAGCAATATCCCAAATGCTGATGTTCACATTGAAACACTGTCAACACAGTGTAATGCTGAGATGTTTCATGTGAGTGAAGGCGGTCCATCAGGTGAGGATCAAGGTTGGGTCAATTACAATGGAGATCAGTAACACAGGTGAAGGATGTTTTTGCAGCAAATGTATTTATTTGTATGTACAGTACTGGTCAAAGGTTTGGAACACTTTTTTATGTTTTGTCTCTGTAGGCTCTCAGTCATACAGGAGTTGTACATCTTCAATGAAGGGTCTTGAGTTGTCTTCCCTACTCTGTAGTTGAAGTGTTGATGGTTTCGCCTCTCATCCAAAGGGCTTCGTCAGCACACTAAGGTCTCAGCTCAGTCCCTCTCCTGTATTAACGTTTACTCTCACCATAGGCAAACATCTTTGTAGTTCTAAGTCTTCATAGTTCTAAGCCCTAATGACCTAACTCACACCCGAGTTTCAGTCTGAACGGTCCTAATCTCAGCTGATCACTGCTAATTACCTGCATATTGGTCCTGGGCTGAGTTTCAGCCACATTAGCGTGACAGAGCTGTCCAGGCCTGGGCCGCAGGAGGCTGATGTTCAGCAGGGACAGGTGGAATCTAAGGCTATATCCACACGAAGACAAGACGCTTATATTTTCAGAAACTGTCTTTGTAAGCACGAGCTCAGTAAATGTGTGCGTCCACATGGGTCGACTCAGGTCTGTGAAAACGGCGCAATTCATCTGCCAGGCCTGTGTGTGGCGCTGTGACGCTCACACAGATAATAGAACAAGATATAGAGGGCGCATGCGCAGTAAACTTTTGTGGAATGTAAACAGTGAAAATGAAACAGATTCGAGGATTTACGATTTACAGAAGAGACGAGGAGGCGAGTTTATTCTTCAGACGTAACGGGACTAAAGCAGAAAAACCTGTGAGCGACCGGACTTTGACTGAAAAAACACAGACTGACTTGGCCGTGTTTTTCTACTTATCACCTGTGGCTTGCGGATTACAGTGGAGCAAAGAGGAGCGGAGTAAAACCATCATAGATCCATGAGTAAAACTCATTCTAAGGTCAGTAGATGATGGATAACAGACTCCACTCTGGTGCTGTGATGTCGTTTTAGTCAAAGTTGCGGAGACGTTGTAACAACGGCGCCACGTAAACGGCGTTTTGAGATCTTTCCACTCTGGGACCTAGTTTGGAAAATGTTTGTTAACAGACCCCCAAAATGCCGGACTCGTATGGACGATACACTGGATTGATAAAATATCTTTGCATTTGGTCCTCAGCTTGACTTCGTATGGACAGGGCCTAAGCCCTCCATTTCTGTGCATACAGGTGAACCTCGGAAAATTTATTTCTGTAATTCAACTTAAAATGTGAAAATAATATATGATATAGACTTATCGCATGCAAAGTGACATATGTCAAGCCTTTGTTTGTTTTATGTTGATGATTTTGGCTCACGGCTTGTAAAAACCCCAAAATAAAAATGTCTGAAAATTAGAATATTGTGAAAAGGGACTATATTGTAGCTCAAAGTGTCACCCTGTCGTTAGCTAATGAATCCAAAACCCCTGCAAAGGGTCCCTGAGACTTTAAATGGTCTCTCAGTGGGTCAGTAGAATCCACCATCATGGGTTCAGACTGCTGACCCGACAGTTGTGCAGAAAACCATCCCTGACAAAAGCCTCAGAAGGTCAGAGCAAAAGAAGTTGATGTTCTCAAAGTGCTGGATCAAAGCACATTCATAGAAAGTTAAGTGGAAGGAAACGTGTGGAAGAAAAAGGTGCACAAGCCGCAGGGATGAGCGCAGTCTGGAGAGGACTGTCAGGAAAAGGCCATTCAAAGGTGTGGGGGACCTTCACAAGGAGTGGACTGAGGCTGGAGTCAGAGCATCAAGAGCCTCCACACACAGACAGATCCTGGACATGGGCTTCAGATGTTCCTCTGGTTAAACCGTTCCTGAACTACAAACAATGTCAGAAGCGTCTTGTGTGGGCTTAAGAACGAAAGACCTGGTCTGTTGCTCAGTGGTCCAAAGTTCTCTTTTCTCATGAGAGAAAATGTTGCATCTGATTTGGAAACCAAGGGTCTGGAGGACAAAAGGAGAAGCACACAATCCAAGATGCTTGAAGGCCAGTGTGAAGTTTCCACAGTCTGTGATGATTTGGGGAGCCATGTCTTCTGCTGGTGTTGGTCCACTGTGCTTTATTAAGTACAGAGTCAACACAACCGTCTACCAGGAGATGTTAGAGACTTCATGCTTCCTTCAGCAGACGAGCTTTATGAAGATGATGACTTCATTTTCCAGCAGGACTTGGCACCTGCCCACACTGCAAAAAAAAATAAAACATGTTTAAATGACCTCACCTGACCCTAACCCGCTAGAGAATCTATGGGGCATTGCCAAAAGAAAGATGAGAGACATGAGACCGAACAATACAGAGGAGCTTAAGGAGCTATTGAAGCATCCTGGTCTTCCATAACACCTCAGCAGAGCCACAGGCTGAGAGCATCCATGCCACGCAACCACATTAAGTCATTCAAGCAAAAGGCCCAATTCAAGTACTAAGGACATATGCATGATTATAGTTTTCAGGGGGCCCACATTTCTATGTTTGAAATAGATTTTGGGGTTTGTACAAGCTGTAAGCCATACTTTTCCAAATGAAAACAAATAAAGGCTTGACATATGTCACTTTGCATGCAATGAGTCTAGTTTCACATTTTAACTTTTAAAATGTTCTATTTTTTCTAAAAGCTTCTTCAGATTATCCATCTTTTGCTTTGATTACTGCTTTGCAGATTAGACATTTTCTCAATGAGCTTCACAATGTCGTCACAGAAATGGTTTTGACTTCACAGACTATTAAACCATGTCGGTACAAGGACCTTGTGAAGCTCATGGAGAAAATGCCAAAAATAAAATGACTTTAAAATATCAAAGATATGTGGGGACATTTCACAGGTTTTTATTTCCTACATCAGTGTTTACGAGGACCCCAGGGGGTACGTGAGCACTTAGCAGGGGGTACTTGGAAATATTTCAGATCTAAAAAGAAGATTCAGATTTAATTTATTCAGACATTTAATCATTTAAGGAAATTAAAGGAAAGAGGAAATATTTCTACATTAAGTCTGAAATGGAATAGGTAGAAGCTAAAGCTTATTATCCCTAGGTTAGACTCAACAGTATTTCAATATTATTTTAATATTATTTTTATTTTAAATTCTAAATAGCTGGCTGCACCGTAGAGTGAAGGGGTACTTTACAAATGAAAGTGGTACACGACACAAAAAAAGGTTGGGAACCACTGTCCTACATAATCCCATGTGTTCATTCATAGTTTAATGTCTTCAATGAGGTCAATACATTCATTAGCAAAATGGTTTTGTTCAATACATTACATATATTTCATAACATAATGCTGTGTATTGGTGATTATTATTTTCTTTTTCCTTTATTCTATATTGAACAATTCTGTTTAGTGTTTTTATAATTTCTGTGACAACAGACTGCTCTTTATGTAAATATATGCATTTATGCATATTATTATGCAGTTGTACAGATTGACCATCAAACAAAAAACAAAATATAACTTTGGTAAAAGATTTGTTAAATACCGTATATATTTTGAGTTTTTTTCCTGCTAATTTAAGCATTTTATCAACAAAAAATATGAAAAATACATGTTTCAGGTGTTACGGAATGGCAAAATAAAAAAAAAGTGTAATTAAAAAGTAAAATAAACACTGTGTAAAAAAAAAGTACTTTTATTGTTAATATAAAATATGAGTTGTGTTTTTAAATGACAACACAAATCATATGTTGTGTTTGATTTTGTCCGACATCGGCACACCCTGATAAGAAAAACCCACGGAGCAATTAGAGTTAATTGCACTTAAAGCAGGACTGAGCTCTTAATTCTGTTTCGCAGCCCATTTCCTGTTGGGACCAGAATAGAACGGGATTAAACTCTCAGTAAATGTAAAAGTGTTCAGTCTGGAGTGGCGTACGAATATTAACAACACTTCACACGATTAGTTCAGGGATGATTAACGCAGACGCTTCCTACTTCAGCCTTTGGATAGTCATTTATCAATCACAACTGCCGTACGAGACTCCAGAACTCTTTTGCTAGGCACCAGTTTGCTTATTCATCAACACATTTAGCAAAAATAAAATACGACAACAAATAAAATCCTCCAGACACATATTCCATTAATCTATTTAGATATTTGTTGGACATACGTTTATTGGAGGAGTAGCCCGATGAGATGAATCGTCTTGTTTTCAAGGGGGTCCTCCTGAGGATCAAACAGTAGAGTAGATACTAGGGATGCAACGATTCTCGATATTATATCGAATCGTTCGATACGTCCTCTTTGATCCAATACGCAAAGATGTTCGATAGAAATCGAAGAAATATTGTAGATGTACCGCGCCGGCCCGTTAGCTACTATCACGCTCTCACTGAGAAACACAGCAGCCCCCTCCGACCAGAGAGAAACTCCTCTCCGTAAGCACCCCCTCCCTCCTGTGTGTCTGCCTGGGAGGCGGAGGGAGCCACATGTGTGTTAGCCGGCTGGTGTTTGTAGCATTATTAGCTTTGCTGAATATTTTGCACTAGCACCTGTCCATCCATCCATCCATCCATCCATTTTCCGCTTGTCCGTTGCCGGGTCGTGGGGGCAGCTGTTGGAGCTGCACCAGCCCCTATGGCTCCTCCTGCAGGTGGTGGGTCCACAGAAGGACGGCCTCATGGTTCTAACCGGGCCTGTTGGTCTCTCATAAGGGGCTTCTGAACCGCTCTTTGTCTGACCCGTCACCTAGGACCTGTTTGCCATGGGAGACCCTACCAGGGGCACGAAGCCCCCGACCACAGAGCTCCAGGATCATTCGGGCGCTCAAACACCTCCACCACGTTAAGGTGGCGGTTCCAGGAGGGGTGCACTAGAACCTATTTTGACACAATACAGCACATTGTGTAATTCGGTTTTGAAGGACTTTTGTTTGTCAGCATAATCTTACTTAAAATAAATAGGACTGGCATGTTTTTTTCAGCGCATTAAATGTATTGAATCGAATCAAAGTTGTGACCTTCTTATCAAAATACATATTGAATCGTGACAAAAGTGAATCCCTAGTAGATACACACGACAAAAAAACAGTACAACAAAACCTTTTAATATTCTTCACACATTCCTCCTGGGCTTCTATAAGTGATACCCTACAATTTTAGACTGTATTCATACGAGAGGAGATAATACATTTCTAAAGTAGGAAATGTAAGTTGTCATTTCGAACCAGTTTAAATATGCATTATGGAACTTTTTTATGTGCCCCAGTGTTCTGCACAACATCTATACTTTTCTATCACAGTTACCTCTATGATGATCCAAGATCAATTGTTTTTACAGTTTCTGGTTGGTTTTCACTGTTGATCCTAGTGAGTTGTAGAGGCTACTGATGGAAAGTGAAGGGCCTATCTCATCGGAGGAGTCGTTGCAGAGACTACTGTGACTGGCAGTCTCTGCAACTCGGACTGATTGCGCGCATACAAAGAGCCTATCTCACCGGCCTGGAGACTAGTTGGAGACTCGATTTGCTGCTGGTCATGGAGATGTCTCCGAAACGTCCCCTGGAGATAAGGTGAGTCTCCAGATAGTCTTTGTGAAAACTAAGGTTCGAATTGCGCGTGGTCTCCGAGAGGTCTCCATCGGTTTCAAGCAGTTGTGGCAATGTCGCAAACACTATGTTATCCTCAACCTGTGAGACGTTTCTGTAACGTCCCTGCGATGTCTCAGAGACCTGTCAGATACCAAGGAGATCTCAAAGATACATAACGGTGATGCTGCAGAGAAATCACTGACACATCTCTTAAATCCCTCGTCAACCCATTCACAAATAACCAGCACCCCACTTACATACACTCAACAAAAATATAAACGCAACACCTTTGTTTCTGCTCCCATTTTTCATGAGATGGACTTAAAGATCTAAAATTCATTCCAGATACACAATATTACCATTTCTCTCAAACATTGTTCACAAATCAGTCCAAATGTATGATAGTGAGCACTTCTGCTTTGCTGAGATAATCCATCCCACCTCACAGGTGTGCCACATCAAGATGCTGATCTGACATCATGATTAGTGCACAGGTGTACCTTATACTGCCCACAATAAAAGGCCACTCTGAAATGTGCAGTTTTGTCTCACAGCAAAATGCCACAGATGCCACAAGCATTGAGGGAGCGTGCACTTGGCATGCTGACAGCAGGAATGTCAACCAGATCTGTTGCTCGTGCATTGAATGTTCATTTCTCCACCATAAGCCGTCTCCAAAGGCGTTTCAGAGAATATGGCAGTACATCCAACCGGCCTCACAACCGCAGACCACGTGTAACCACACCAGCCCAGGACCTCCACATCCAGCAGGTTCACCTCCAAGATCGTCTGAGACCAGCCACTCAGACAGCTGCTGAAACAATTGGTTTGCATAACCAAACAATTTCTGCACAAACTGTCAGAAACCGTCTCAGGGAAGCTCAACTGCACGCTCGTCGTCCTCATCGGGGTCTTGACCTGACTCCAGCTCGTCGTCCTCATCGGGGTCTTGACCTGACTCCAGCTCGTTGTCCTCATCGGGGTCTTGACCTGACTCCAGCTCGTCGTCCTCATCGGGGTCTTGACCTGACTCCAGCTCGTCGTCCTCATCGGGGTCTTGACCTGACTCCAGCTCGTCGTCCTCATCGGGGTCTTGACCTGACTCCAGCTCGTCGTCGTAACAGACTTGAGTGGGCAAACGCTCACATTCGATGGCGTCTGGCACGTTGGAGAGGTGTTCTCTTCACGGATGAATCTCGGTTTACATTGTTCAGGGCAGATGGCAGACAGCGTGTGTGGCGTCGTGTGGGTGAGCGCTTTGCTGATGTCAATGTTGTGGATCGAGTGGCCCACGGTGGTGGTGGGGTTATGGTATGGGCAGGCATCTGTTATGGACGAAGAACACAGGTGCATTTTATTGATGGCATTTTGAATGCACAGAGATACCATGATGAGATCCTGAGGCCCATTGTTGTGCCATACATCCATACCACCAGTTCCCACTAATATCCAGCAATTTCGCACAGCCATTGAAGAGGAGTGGACCAACATTCCACAGGCCACCATTGACAATCTGATCAACTCTATGTGAAGAAGATGTGTTGCACTGCATGAGGCAAATGGTGGTCACACCAGATACTGACTGGTTCTGAGTCCCCAGACCCCCAATAAAGCAAAAAACTGCACATTTCAGGGTGGCCTTTTATTGTGGGCAGTATAAGGTACACCTGTGCGCTAGTCATGATGTCAGATCAGCATCTTGATGTGGCACACCTGTGAGGTGGGATGGATTATCTCAGCAAAGCAGAAGTGCTCACTATCACAAATTTGGACTGATTTGTGAACAATGTTTGAGAGAAATGGTAATATTGTGTATCTGGAATGAATTTTAGATCTTTAAGTCCATCTCATGAAAAATGGGAGCAGAAACAAAGGGGTTGCGTTTATATTTTTGTTGAGTGTATTTATTCATTGTGTTTCAGTATCACGTAGCTAGGCTATTAGTTGTTGCTCTTGAGACTCAGTGACTTCTCTGCGACGTCACCGTTATGTGTATTTGATATCTCCTTGGTATCTTACAGGTCTCTGAGGCATTTCATCACAGAAACGTCTCACAGGTTGAGGACAGCAAATAGTGTTCGCAACATTGCCACAATGGTTTGAGACTGCAAGGACTTCTTGGAGACCATACGGAGACTTCATGGAGACGTGAAAAAGTCTTCATGAAGTCTCCGCTGTAATTAAACCTGTTTGATTTCACTGAGACTACCTGGAGACTCGCCTTATCTCCAGGGGTCGGTTTGGAGACATCTCTATGACCATCGGCAACTCGGGTGGTGAGATAGGCCCTTAAAGGCGCCATGCTAACCACCCACATCCATTGGGTCACAAAATGTAAATATAAGTTATGTTTGTTGCCTAAAATGTTAGCTTATGCACCAGGCTAGAAACAAAAGCAAGTATTCTGAAAGTGTGCTAAAAGAGCAGATGGTTTTGTATTTATGTAAAGCACATACAAAGAATCTGTTGGTGCAAACAGCCCATAGCAACTGTTTCTGTTGGGGGCAGCCTGACTCTGGATAAGCTGATGAAAGTGTCTGTGATGGGGAGGAGGGAGGACTCCGTGGGAACTGCGCTGGACAGAAGGATGAAGCCTGTCATGCTGGGCGTCCTAAATTACACCAGGCACCTTCAAGTCTACACAACACCTCTGCTCAGAGGAGTAACCGCAGCAACAGACTGTGCACCACGCGCTGCAGAACGTCTGTTATAGGACACTAATACAAAGTGGAATATGAGCTCTTTATATTAGTATTGCTAGTGACTTTAATAAGTGTTTATGTGTCACATAGACTCCTGTTCTGGGCGATCGAGATCTATATACAGAGAGAATATCAAATATGTACTTTTGTGTTCTTTTCAATCCAATGGACACAGTACAAAAACAACTTCAAAATGAGGAAAAACAGTTGTGTCTGGAGCAGAATTATCTTCATACTCATTTGAACTATACATAATGCGTCATAGGAAAGCATGAAACGCGTTTATGTGAGCAGTCCCTAATGAAAGAGACTGTTTTACATGTTTTATTTCATTGCACTACAGGTATAATGAGGAAGGAGGAGGTGGAGGAGCTGACCAGTGCAGGACACCACACTCTGAAATAGGGACAAACCCAGGAGGCCGTGCACTGTATCAGAGGATCTGAAGGCAGTAGGGATGTCATGGTTACCGGTGTAGCGGTAAACCCCGGTAAAAATTTTGACGGTAAAAATTACTGTCTTGTTTTTGAAAAACGATATTATCTCGGTGGATTACCGCGCTCGCGGTGTCGGCAAAGTGAGCCTCTCCAGCCACCGTCTCATCTGCTGAAGTTGCCGCGCATGCGCACTCCGTAGCACAACCAAAACAAAACTTTCTCGAAGCTGGAATCATGTTCGAGACGACAGCGCTCAGGACGTCCATCAGCTTCAAACAGGACCACGTCTGGGCATATTTTGGGTATTTTAAGAAAGCCGAGGGACAGTTATCGTGTTTGCACAACGTGCAGGAAAAAAGTGTCTCTAAAGGCAGCGATACTTCAAACCTCATGACACACCTGCGTGACCGTCACCACAACTCTATAGCCAAAGCAAGTAAGCTAACGTTAGCGCTTTAGCTGACATGCTTATGTGGGGACTTTGGGTTGAGGGACAAGGTAACGACTAGCCCCATAGTGCAGCCGCAGTGCCCAACGCCAGCACCGTGTCGCGGATACCTCCGTATTGAAATGGCACAATGTGTTCCAGGGCTGCTGGAGGTTCAGATTAAAGTTGCAATAGCTTTATCTCTCGCCGCATTATTATGAATTTAACAATGATCACTGTCTGATGGCATTTTCCCAAATCTGCAGAGCGAAAGCAAACTGGAAGGACACAAACTGAGAACAATATTCCTGATATAGAGGGTTTATCTAGTTAAAAATATTCTAACACGGTTCTGGCGCTATAAATAGTAAATTTAATACCCTCCAAACGATCAACAATTCATAGTTATAGTTCCTTTACTTTGATGTGAAAAGTTGCACTTTTGATATGGCTTTGTCTGTATTTTTTAAATATAACAAACACTGTTACACTTTTTTGAAACTATTTCAGTTTGTGTAGAACTATCAATGCTTTCTGAATTTATTAACACACATTAAAAAAAAATACCGCGATTATATCGAAAACCGTGATAATTTTGGTCACAATAACCGTGAGGTAAAATTTCCATACCGTGACACCCCTAGAAGGCAGCCGGCCAGGTTTCCTCCGGGTAAGGTCAGCCCACAATGGCTCAGCTGCAGTGGTTCAGAACTAACACCCAGGCGCGCCAGAAGACGTTTTCGGCAGGGGGTGCGGGGGGTTATAGAATGCTATAGATATTATGTAACACAAGGCAGGGCAGGCTCTGTATTCTGCAGGCATCTAATGCAGCAGTTTAGTCTGAGCATTAGCGCTATAAGTCAAGCTAAAGTTAGCATTTGATCTGTTGTACAAAAACAACAGAAAGATTTTATACAGTCACTGACCAATGGGACACAACGGCAAAAGTGTTCATAAATACCACACACCTTTGATCATCCCGAAGACTTCACCGAGGAGCACTTTGAGACGCAAAAGTGGGCAAGCGAGTTTCATGCAGAGTGAGGGAGGGGTCGCAGTTACAGCGTGCACATTTCTCGTTTCACAAATACACTTGTGAACAGTTTGTAGATTAAACATGTGCAATAGTGCATGGACAAAGAGAGTCTCCGTTGAGCAGCAGTTTCCCTTGTCATTAATGAGACGAGCTGTGTCCAGGCGCTGCTTTTAATATGGAATTGCACAGCTGAAACTCCGTCCATTTTGGTATGTTTAAAAACAAAGGCTATCAAATGTTTTTACCGTCAAAACAAACTACATCAAATGCCTGCACGGTGACAGGAGTCTGTTCATAAGCTATCATTTTATTTGCAATTTTTCAAACTTCGCCACCAGGGGGTGCTTCAGCACCTGCCGCACCCCCACTTCCGGCGCCCCTGCTAACACCTGTACACTATTTAGTTGTACACTTGTACAATGACAAATAAAGCACTCGTACATTTATGATGCACACTCCAGAACAGTAGGTGGCGCTTTGCTGATGTCCTGTCAATGCCACTGATTCACCACAAGGAAGAATTATTGTCCCTGTCGGGGACGGACCGTCATTACGACACCCCGCCATTCCGACACTTTTTGGTACCGCTATTCCGACAATCATTTTGAGCGTATCTGTTTGCCTTCTGTCAACGCCACCTTCCCTGTTCATCCCGCTGTCGGCCCAGGGGTGCAGAGGCTCGTGAGATGGTTTTGGGCAAAGGCAGTGACAGGTGCAGCTAGTCTGTATTTTACAACAAAGCGCTGAAGTCCGCGGTTAATACGCCGCGCACTGTTGGACGTTTTCCACTCAGACACTGGAGCTGTCGCTCAAGGCTTTAAGAGACTGACAAGCGGATGACCGAGCCACGCGCTCCCCTTCCTTCAAAACACTGTCCCAAAACAACAAAGCAGCGCGCATGGGTGTGTGTATTTGGGGGGGGGTCATATGCTCCAGTCACTGTGTGACACGGGCAAACACTGAATCTATCAAGACAAACAATAGCAATAAACACACGCGCTTTATGTCACATGAGTCTGTGCAACAGCGGCACATTCAGCCAGACTTTACTCCACAGAATCAGCATAAAAACACTCACTGTGCACTCCATCATCTGTGTAGAACTCTTCACCTCTTTATCCATGACTCTCACTCGTCTGGTCCATCATTAGCTCCATTTGGCAAAACTTATTTTTCGTAATCCACAACAACAGGCCTGTCTCCACCTGCTGCGCTCATCACGCTTGTTTTACATGTCAAAAGTTGTAAATAAGCCTTAACACGTATCCATGTTAGAGCCAAGGCGGCGTGGGCGATGCATTCACTCTCCCTTTTTTTGTCCACAAACGCACGGAAATTCGGGACAAATAATGATATAACAGTCGGGTTCTCCAGCGGAGTGTTTAGGGACTCGCTCCCAAACATCAGGAGGAACCACCGCAGGAGGAAGAAAAGCTTAAGCAGCTGATGTTATGAGTTATGAGAACGATGCGAAAGACAAGTAGACAAAAAAAAAAAAAAAAACACGTACCAACGATCAGGGGAGACGCACAGGCATCGTCTCTTCATTCATCAGGCAAAACGTAAAACAATAATAATTGTTGATAATTATCTTGTGTCGGAATAGCGGCACGTTGCATAAAAGATAAAGGTGTCACCACTCCGACAAAGGGTGGCAGGGCGTTTGATAATAAATGGAAACACCGCAATTCCGACAATTAGAACTCAATGTCGGATTAGCGGTGTGTCGGAATGGCGGGGTGTAACCGTCCCTGCCATGTAAATGTATTTTAAAAAAAATTAAAGATGTACTATGTCACTTTTTATGTGAAAAAAACCCTTAATGTTTGTGCGTATTTTACCTTTTAGTCACTCAGTGGCGTCATGGGTGCAGCATGTTACCTTTGCGTTCCCTCACAGTGGCCTCCATGACGCTCCAGAATCAATTGTTTTTTTTGTTTCTGGCAAGTTTTTGGTATGAACCCCACAAAACTATTGATCCTGGAGCGTCATAAAGTCCACTGTGAGGGAAAGCAAAGGTACCAAGCTGCACCCATGAGTCACTAAAAGGTCAACACATATTAAGATTTTTTTTTTTTTTTACTTTAAAAGTTGCATAGTTAGGGTTGGGCCATATCGTATCGCATATCGTTATCGTGATATAATGTTTTGATATCGTTGTAATTTTTTATATCGTTGTGGACACAATATAATTTATGTTACGCTCTGCTTCATCAGAGCAGCATAAACGGTGACTGTAGAACACGGGGACACGAGCTGAAAAAGTAAAATGAAATGAAGGAGGTAAACTGCTTGAGTAGATCATATTTGGAAGACAATTATGCTGTAAAAAAAAAAAAAAAAAAAGAACAAAATATCACTGAATGAATCTTCCCAATAGGCGTAAGGCTGGGATTTTGAAGTAATTCGTCCATTGTCAATTATATCGTCAAATATATCGTTATCGTGATATTTATTTTTCCATA
Organism: Proterorhinus semilunaris; assembly: GCA_021464625.1. NCBI lineage: Eukaryota > Metazoa > Chordata > Actinopteri > Gobiiformes > Gobiidae > Proterorhinus > Proterorhinus semilunaris. Next base: position 2,283,144 of record CM038358.1, on the reverse strand, counting down.
TCATGATATAGATTTTAGGCCATATCGCCCAGCCCTATGCATAGTGCACGTTTAAAGTTATTCTTCCCCAAATCTTTCACTTTGAACACTAGCATTACCTTCTGCGCTCTCTGGGCCTGTTTTGGATGAGAGTTTGAAATGATCCATACAGTGCATGTGGTGAAAAGCTCAGTGTTTCGCGCAGTGGAGGACCATTGAGAGATGTGATAGGCTGTGCATCATTATGGACTCCGCAGCGAGACCGTGGGCAGATCTGAGCCGGACTGTTTGTCATGTCCCTCCTACGCCAATGCTCCTCCGGCATCTCTCATCTCGCTTGCTCCCCTCTGAAGAAACTCTCCAGTCGTGTGGTAGAATCCATCATACAGTTCTGCGCCCAACCACCAATTGGTCTTCAGAACGGCACATAGCACAGTTATTAAAGAAGAAGCCATCGAAACACATGAAATCAGGCATAGACACACATTTGATGGACACACCTAACATTAAATAGGTTAGCTTCTTTCTGAGGGCTCTTGTGTCGTGTGTCTTTCACTGTTGTTCATTTTTGCTCTGTATTTTGTACAGCGTTGGGTAAGTCTGACCTCTCTCGTCCTCAACTTTAGGCTTTACATAGGAGCTGCCTTTGTGAACACACGCTGCAGACAGCGAGCAATGAGCTTCATGCGCAGAAAAAACGACAACAACAGCTCAATGATGAAAGACGGCTCTCAACATTCACATCTTTGTACCGACTTGTGCGCGACTGACCCAAAGTGACCCGGGTCACCCGACATCTGCGAATGAAGTGAGACTCTGATCTTGTATTTTTAAACGCAGGCTGTAGAGTAGACTGTGACATCTCCAGATTTAACACAGGGAGTGGGTCTGGACAGACACCCTTAGTGACAGCACTAGAGCCACAAGTATATTTAAGATTCAAGATTTGTATTTGTCAAACCATGTGAATTATTTGAAATTGTATTTCTCTCATCATTGATTGTGGAGTGGGGGGTGGGGGAAGAGGGGTGGAAGGGAGGGCAGGGAGTTCAGCTTCACGATGGCCTTGAGTATGAAACAGTTTTTAAGTCGACTGGACCTGGCCCGTAGATTCCGCAGTCTCCTCCCTGAAGGCATTACCTTGAAGAGACTGTGTGATGGGTGCGTAGGGTCCCTGGTGATTCTGATGACTTTGCGGGTGAGACGGGTGGAGTACATGTCCTTAATGGAGGGGAGAGGAGCTCCACAGATCTTCTCCGCTGCTCTCACGATGCGCTGGAGGCCCCATCAGCAGGAGGCAGTGCTGGCGCCGTGCCACACAGTGATGGAGCTGGTCATGATGCTCTCTATAGTCCCTCTGTAGAAGAACCACACAGTGATGGAGCTGGTCAGGATGCTCTCTATAGTCCCTCTGTAGAAGAACCACACAGTGATGGAGCTGGTCAGGATGCTCTCTATAGTCCCTCTGTAGAAGAACCACACAGTGATGGAGCTGGTCATGATGCTCTCTATAGTCCCTCTGTAGAAGAACCACACAGTGATGGAGCTGGTCATGATGATCTCTATAGTCCCTCTGTAGAAGTTGCACACAGTGATGGAGCTGGTCAGGATGCTCTCTATAGTCCCTCTGTAGAAGTTGCACATAACAGAGGCTGGGACTCTAGCTCTTCTTACTTTGTGGAGAAAGTAGAGACGCTGATTATTTTCTTGACCAGAGATGTAGTGTGCATGGTCCAGGAAAGGTTCTCTGTGATGTGCGCACCCAGGAACTTAGTGCTGGTCACCCTCTCCACTGCAGCACCATTGATTGTTAGAGGAGCATGCTGGACCCGTGCTCTTCGAAAGTCCACAACAATCTCTTTTGTCTTCTCCACATTTAGAGAGAGGTTGTTCTGTGTGCACCACATGGCCAGACTGCTCACCTCACTCCTGTAGTTTCACTCGTCTGTTGCTGATGAGACCCACCACTGTTGTGTCGTCTGCAAACTTGATGAAGAGGTTTGAGTCGTACTTTGGAGCGCAGTCATGGGTCAGCAGAGTGAACAGGAGGGGGCTCAGCACACAGCCTTGGGGACCCCCATGTTCAGTGTGATGGTTCTGGAGGACTTTCCGCCGACACGTACAGCCTGTGGTCTCCCCGTCAGAAGGTCCAGCAGCCAGTTGCACAGTGATGTGTTGATCCCCAGGTGTCCTTCTCTTCGGACACGGACAGTGTTTAACTCACCGTGGGATAAAGTTAGCAGTTTGTCCTGTGAGAGGAAATGATGTTGCCGGAATGCTGAATGAAGCACATGAGGCCGTGCAATGTTTGGCTGAGGAGAGAGAAAGTGAAGACGCAACAAGCGCTCGTTGCAGTCCGCTCCACGCCTCAGTCGACCCTGTCTTCCTAAGCCACGCCCCCACGCTGTAGCGCCAGAAGAAAAGATCAGGCCATGAATGTTTTTTAATTTTTTTTATGAGGGAAACATTTAAAAAAAATAATTTTCACAATAATGTGTCTAATTATTGCTCTGATTCAATGTTTCTCCATAGATTTATCTGGGAAATGGTCATTTCAAATACAGGTGCTCGCCATATAATTAGAATATCATGGAAAAAGTTAATTTATTTCAGTAAGTACATTCAAAAAGTGAAACTTTTATAATGCATTCATTCATTCCACACAGAGTGTTTCAAGTGTTTATTATTTTTAATGTTGATGTTTATAACTGACTAATGAAAACCCAAATCAGTATGTCAGAAAATCAGAATATTGTGAAAAGGTTCAATATTGAATCGTTGGGAAGACTGCTGACCTGACGGTTGTCCAAAAGACGACCATTGACATCTTGCACAAGGAAGGCATGACACAAAAGGTCATCGCTAAAGAGGCTGTTCAGAGAGGGATGGAGAGGATTGTGATTCAAAAATGTGTCGGAGATTCACAAAGAGTGGACTGCAGCTGGAGTCAGTGCTTCAATAACCACCAGCACAGACGTATGAAGACATGGGTTTCAGATGTCGTATTCTTTGTGTCAGGCCACCCTTGAACAAGAGACGGGGTCAGAAGCATCTCGCCTGGGCTACAGACAAAAAGGACTGGACTGCTGCCGAGTCCTCCAAAGTGATGTTCTCTGATTAAAGTAAACGTTGCATTTCCTTTGGAAATCAAGGTCCCAGAGTCTGGAGGAAGAGGAGAGGCACAGAATCCGTGTTGCCTGAAGTCCAGTGTAAAGTTTCCACAGTCAGTGATGGTTTGAGGGCCATGTCATCTACTGGTGTTGGTCCACTGTGTTTTCTGAGGTCCAGGGTCAACGCAGCCGTCTACCAGGAAGTGTTAGAGCACTTCCTGCTTCCTGCTGCTGACCAACTTTATGGAGATGCACATTTGATTTTCCAACAGGACTTGGCACCTGCACACAGTGCCAAAGCTACCAGTACCTGCTTTAAGGACCATGGTCTCCCTGTTCTTGATTGGCCAGCAAACTCACATGACCTTAATCCCATAGGAATCTGTGGGGTACTGTGAAGAGGAAGATGCGATACACCAGACCCAACAATGCAGAAGAACTGAAGGCCACTATCAGAGCAACCTGGGCTCTCCTAACACCTGAGCAGTGCCACAGACTGATGGACTCCATGCCACGCCGCATTGCTGCAGTCATTCAGGCAAAAGGAGCCCCGACTAAGGATCGAGTGCTGTACATGCTCATGTGCATACTTTTCAGTTGGCCAACATTTCTAAAAAAAACTTTGTTTGTATTGGTCTAAGTAATATTCTAATTTCTGAGATACTGATAGTTTTCAGCTATAAAACATCAAAAGAAAAGAAAAAACCCTTGAAATATGTGACCAGTCACTAGAATCAAAGACACAAGTCGGTTCTGGGACATTTTGAGATTTTTAAAGTGTAGTCTCCAAGCTTTCCAACGATGTGTAACACATGGAAATCTGATCATAACAATTCCTAAAAGGCCAAAGGGGATTAAACGGCCTCTGAAGTTTTGGGCCATTCTCACCTCTCTGCTGTTGGGACAAAAGGGCTCATTTACATCTCATTTGGATAAGCCACACCCCCTGTCAAACTCCTCCCCCAAAGCAAAAAGGTTATTGCTTCCACAACAAACCATTGTTTACCAGTTTCATTATGTGTATCTGTTTTATTTTTGGTTTCATTTATTGATCTCACCTCACAGCAGAAGGTTGTTATTGTTCTTTTTAATGTTTTATATCAACTGATAAACTGTCACTGGCTTGAGAATGTGTTGTGTAACATCTGTAACTTTTATGTTCAAATAAAAAACAGTGATATATTATATACAGTATGAGTATGAATCCGAATCGATTTTATTTCCATTGTCGTTTTTTGCTAATAAATTAAAGTAATATTTATTTTTGAAATAAACTATGGGGGAAAAAAAGTATATATCAATCAATAAATCACTCAAACATTGCTTAGAGAGTGTTTTTTAATACCAGAATGAAAAGATAAGTTTACAATATATTTAAAAAACAACAGAAGAGATATGGTGTTTTATTTTAATGTTATTGCAATGCTCTGATTCATGAAACCTCACACAGTAGACTGTTTCTACTGGATCTCTCTCAAATAAGAAGTGGCTGAAAGCTAGGGATGCGCTGACTACATTTATGGAGTAGTTTAAGTTTGTAGAGATCTTGATTTTGTGTAAATAGCAGGTTCAGTTGCACGTTAGCTTAGACGTTAGCTTACAACAGCACAATAGCCTCATCAAAAAACCATTAGCACAGCAGCCACCAGCGATAATAAACAAACTTTCACTCACCCGTCTGAAGTAACCTTTGCCTTCTGCTCAGCAAACTCACATATGTCACATGTCATTCTGTGCGTAATGAATGGATATAAAATACAAGTTTCACTTTTTAAATTTAAACCAACTTTTTCATGATATTCTAATTATATGACGAGATTTCAAAACTAAACGAGATCCAAAACCCATCCCTGAAAAAGTGTAACACATATCTCAACAAAATAAACACATACATTTACTCTACAAGAATGGGATTATACTAAAAGAATAAAGGGCAACCCAGAGCTTTCCATATGTACAGACAGTTGATCTGAATCAGTGACATTTGCAGCTCCCCTCGGGCCAGTGCTGGTCAGACGCTCCCCTCTGTACGCTTCATCGAGTGGCCCCCAGGAGCCTGCAGCGGTATCATGACAGCGCACACATACAGCATACACACATACTCCCCGGGGCCCCTGCGCTCTGTGGGGGTCTGTTCCATTGATCACTGTCTCACTGGCTGCGGGCCACAACTCACTGACTACTTGTGTAACATAAAGCAATGAGTAATGAGTTTGAGAAATAATAAACAACTATTTACAGGCAGACGAGCTTTAAACTCCGGTTTAGGAGGAGATCGCCTCCATAGAGGGAAATATTTATGTATTTATTTATTTGACAGGGACATGTACAGGAGTATTAATCAGCATATGAAAAGATGCTTTGTACCAGACTTTAGCTCTTGGAGCTAATTTACATCTGCAGTCCCCAAGACATACAATTACAAAACACTACAAAAAGCATAAAACAATACAGTTGATAATATTTACAGAAGTATTTACATTTTATAAAAAATAAAAGTACATTTTATCAAAGGGAAAACTTGTTCCTACACCCACACTACCCTTCTCAGATGTAAACTGTGGTAGTTGTTGTTGTTTTTTCTTTAATGCTGACATGTTTGAGTTCCCAGAAAATGTTGTTTCACACCCAAGCTAAATTGTTTTAAGTCTTGGAAGTTTGTTCCATTCTGAGAAAGTTTTAAAAGAAAATGCCGATTGTCCTAATGCCGTTTTTCGTTTCGGTATGGTACATTGGCCATTGACTGTTGACCTTGTTGTTCTGACCATCTGATCAGATGTTAATTGGACAAACCTTTTTAGTGGTGGAGGTGCCACATTATTAACAATCTTGAATATTAACTTTAGATTGGCTGACTTAACTATATATTCAAAATTGAGCATTTTATATTTGGTTAATATTTGACAGTGACATATTAATGTTATAATGTATGAAAAAGTGACATTTTGGTTCAAATAAAGTCAGTTTGGAGGGTATTGACTTTGAAAATCCAGATGTCAGAGCTGAAAAATAGAGTTGATCCGTGTTTTTATCAGAGAAAGGCGGAGAGGTGGAGAGGCGTACCGACCAGGCCCTTAGGGGATTGGGCATAGCAAAGGGGGTATGGCCACGTAGGCCCCTGAGAGCGCAGAGGACGATGTGGAATGTTTCTGAACGGTTCAAATAGCAACACACAGTGGGGCGGGGCGAACACGGAGGATGTGGAGTCTGGTTATATGGACCAGGGAGGAGTCATTTGAAATCTTGAAATCTCTAGTCTCCGGACAGCAACCCATTTATCCCAAAGTTATGTCCAAAAATCGTTGATGTAGTAGATGACGGGAGCATGGTCTTCATGGGGTTTAAAAAATGAAAGCGCAATTTGGCGCCCCCTTTAGCAGATGGCGCCCTAAACCAAACTGTCCACATTTTAAAGCTCATAATGCATCATCAGACCTGTTCTGGACAGTAGTGCACTCACAGTGTTCTCATTAGAGTCCCACTGAAGAGCATCAGGGGTGTGACATAACACAACGCCATGATGCACCGCGCGGCTAACCTGTAAATATGCATCGCTCTAATAGTTTCTATAATTATATTATATTATAAGCTCTGCAGTGCATGTAGTGTGTGCGCGCGATAAAGTGATGGGGCTTTCGGTTTTATTTTAGAGAGTAGGATCATTTGGCTCATTTGGAAAATGACTTTGTCTTCAGAGTTTAAAGTTGACTTTAGGAAATATCTGGTATTTTTATTGATTTTTTTATTTACAGTCAAAATCCAGTTTTAGTGCTGTGGGGCCTCATAGTCCCTCTGCTGTGGGGGTCCCCATAGTCCCTCTGCTGTGGGGGTCCCCATAGTCCCTCTGCTGTGGGGGTCCCCATAGTCCCTCTGCTGTCGGGGTCCCTATAGTCCCTCTGCTGTGGGGGTCCCCATAATCCCTCTGCTGTGGGGCCTCATAGTCCCTCTGCTGTCGGGGTCCCTATAGTCCCTCTGCTGTGGGGGTCCCCATAATCCCTCTGCTGTGGGGCCTCATAGTCCCTCTGCTGTCGGGGTCCCTATAGTCCCTCTGCTGTGGGGGTCCCCATAGTCCCTCTGCTGTGGGGGTCCCCATAATCCCTCTGCTGTGGGGCCTCATAGTCCCTCTGCTGTCGGGGTCCCTATAGTCCCTCTGCTGTGGGGGTCCCCATAGTCCCTCTGCTGTGGGGGTCCCCATAATCCCTCTGCTGTGGGGCCTCATAGTCCCTCTGCTGTCGGGGTCCCCATAATCCCTCTGCTGTGGGGGTCCCCATAGTCCCTCTGCTGTCGGGGTCCCTATAGTCCCTCTGCTGTGGGGGTCCCCATAGTCCCTCTGCTGTGGGGGTCCCCATAATCCCTCTGCTGTGGGGCCTCATAGTCCCTCTGCTGTCGGGGTCCCTATAGTCCCTCAGTCCCTACATCTTGTAAAACAATTATCCAAATATGTCGGCTTATTTTATAAATTGAGACATTTTCTTCCCCTTGAGGCCCTTTTGATCTTGTACCGATCCCTTTTTGAACCCCATCTAAATTACTGCAACGTGATCTGGTGCAACACATTCCCCAGCTATCTTTTGAAATTACAAGCCCTTCAAAAGAAAGCTATTCGAGCCATCTCTTGGGCCAAGTTTAATAGCCCCACCGATCACTTATTTTATAAATATAAGCTTCTGAAACTCACCGAGTGCAACTTTTTTCAAAATGCATGTATAATGTCTAATGTAGTGTTTAGACCTAAGGACAGATTGGCTCAGCTCATCCCAATCTCTACACCTGCTCATAATCACAATACAAGACGTAAAACCCTCTTACAAGGAAAAATTAGAAAACTCAAGTGCACAAGCTTCAGTGTGGCGTGTAAAGGCCCACAAGTTTGGAATGAGCTGAATATTAACATTAAAACCGTTACATCTCTGGCTATTTTTAAAAGGAAACTAAAAATTGAGCTTCTAGAAAATTACAATAAACCCTAGTTGATGACCTCTAACAAGACTTATGTAATTTATGTCTGATGGTAGTATGGACTAATGTGTGTAAGCAAAAAATAAATAATTCAAAAATAACATTAAAATAAAAAAATACGTACCTTTTTAAAGTAAAATTCATGCAACTCCTAAGCTAGTAAAAGTAAGGTAAGACAGTTTTAAATTAGAGTAGGTAAGGTTAGTTAGGTATCTTGGGTAATAGGTATCCCAGGTTACTAATGTATATCTGTGTTTTTAATATTGTGTATTGTCTTGGGCCCCATACATAAGCTAAATGTTGCTTCAAGGGTGTCCCGTTTATGAATATGCACTATCATCTATGAATGAATGTTAAAATGCTTTTACCGTATATTTGTAATAAACTAAACTGAAACTCTGCTGTGGGGGTCCCCATAGTCCCTCTGCTGTGGGGGTCCCCATAATCCCTCTGCTGTGGGGCCTCATAGTCCCTCTGCTGTCGGGGTCCCTATAGTCCCTCTGCTGTGGGGGTCCCCATAGTCCCTCTGCTGCCTGTGTCGGCTCCGCCCCTGTTCCTGCTTCCGTCTGTGAGAGTGGATTGGACACAGAGGCTCCTGTTCTTCTTTTGTAATGGGCTGAACCAGAGGGAATACTGCGTGGAAAAGGCCGACGTGTGATCGTATTGTTCATACTTTTGACTCCATAAAGAGTCGTTCTATCTGACCATAAAACCCAAAATATGAGGCGGATTGTTGCTAAATAAAAAGTGACTAAAAGCTAGAGAATTTGTGGATTCGCTTCTGTTCGTAGAGTTCTTGATGTTGTGGTAAATTCCTTCACACACAGGCTGCACATTTCCCCTACGACTGTACCGGGCCGCAGGTGAGACTCGGCTTTCATCGTTCATGTAGAATAGCCGGTTCTTTGTACGGACCCGTTCGCGACCGACCCATCACTTATCATCACAAGAACATCCTTTAAAATGATATCTAATACAATAGTGTAAATCATTATCTATGGGGCTAGACATGCCTAAACCAAAATATGGACCAGAAGGGACTTTTTCGACATGAGATGGTACAATTCCAGAGCCATCAACTGATAAAGCTGTAACTCTGAAAAGTCTACCACACTGAAACATAAAGCCTAGATATGTATTTAAAAGTCACTGAGAGCGTTTGTCGCCATGGGGGGTACTGATCTGTCACATTTTAGGGTTTGTCCAATGGACTAATATGTTTGCCATTAAAGTGTCCATTTGAAGACCATTAAAGTGGGCATATCATGCTTCGTCGTAAACCTCAGCATCAACAGAAATAATAAAAAAAGCTGTTTTACAAATTGAAATCAGGCCTTAAGGCATTCCTTACAGACTTCGGGCACTTCCTGGTTGGACTATCATACGTAAAATGCGTAACATGTTCCCAAGTCAGTCATTTACTTTTATCCAATAGAATGCTAATTAACTTGCACAGTTTTAACTCATGCTGCATTCTTTCATTTACACTGGGAGGAAAAAGTGTGTGAACCATTTCTTACATTTCTAAATTGCTCATAAAATATGGTCTGATCTTTATTTAAATCACAAGAATAGACAATCAGGGTGTGCTGTAACTAACACAGACTTAGGGCCTTTACACGGTCATACAATCAGTTTCTGAAGGTAAATAGGTTCAACGCACCCACAATGATGCCATTATCCAGCGTGCACTGGCTGTTTAGCGCCTGTGTTAATCAAAGACCCGGTAAATCCAGGAAAAGGAGACTGAGTGCATGCTGGGAGTTGTCAGGTGACGAGCCCTCCTGCCCCTGGTCGTCCGTTCTCCCGGTCGGCACGTGCAGTTTGGAAATGGCTTCTGGTTTTGGGACTTCTATTCTCTCTCCACACCTCCGTGCAGAGATGGGGACTCGCGAGTCGGACTCGGACTCGAGTCCGACTTAAAGGACCTGTATCATGCTATTTTAGCCATTCCATAGTAAAGTATAGGCATTTATATGATATATTGTACCTCTACCACTACGTAGCACTAATTTTTGTGATAAATATAAGTATTTTCTGGAGGTATTTTTCCAACCCGGAAGACAAAACGCTTGGATTCAGTTAACTCCGCCCCCTCTCTCCGCTCATACAACTTTACCGTAGTAGAAATATATATATCACAGCAAAAAGTGAAGTTATTTCATGATGCTGTTATAAGGAGTTAACATGTGCAACACAGCTTCATGGCTAAATGGCTAACACACACGCTAACATGCATTTTGATTGACTCACCGCTCTGATGTTTCCATTATGTTGGTTATAAAAGTGAATCCACTTTGATTCTGGCCAAGGTTCACCAAACATCCATCAGAGACGGTCACAGACAAACACTATTGTGGCTGATAGTCGCTGAATCCTGGAGAGAAATTCCAACTTCTGACGAGCGGTCTCTTCTTTAGGAAGGTTGAATAAAGTCCTGTCCTCGCAGCCAAACGCGCTTTTCTCCGTGACATTATTGTTAGAAAAAAGAACAGGTGTCCAGACTCCAGAGTAGGTTAGAAAGAGCTCCTTCTTCACAGCTTTCGGTGCAAACGCGACATCTGCTCAGACGCTCAGGGGGTGCGTTTGATTTCCCTGCAGGGGCAGCACGGACGCGTCAGGCACTTTCATTTTTTAATTTTTTTTACGACAGAAATAATGAAAAATCAGGCATTAGATTACAGACGTCGAGCACTTCCGTTCCGCTGTGACGACACAACTGAACATGCCAGTCGTTTACCAGGAGAGGGCGGAGCAGCTGCTCAGAGCGCAGGATTCAGGAGGATTACTGAGAACTGCGTGAATGAATCCAAAAACCACTCTGGGGGTGTTTTTGATAAGGAAATAGCATAACAACATGGTTAAAAGCTCCAAAAAGTCGATTTTGCATGATATAGGACCTTTAAGTCGCTATTTTTAGAGACTTGCGACTCGACTCGGACTCGTCCCCTAAAGACTCGAGACTTGACTCGGACTCGTCCCCTAAAGACTCGAGACTTGACTCGGACTCGTCCCCTAAAGACTCGAGACTTGACTCGGACTCGTCCCCTAAAGACTCGAGACTCGACTCGGACTCGTGGTCTGAGACTCGTGGACATTACGAGTCCCTCGCGCACTCATTACACACGCTGTTTGGACGCTTGATTCTGGCTTTTTTTCTCGGCCGCTCCCTTGTCTCTGTCTCCTCTGTGTGCGCTCTCTCTCTCTCTCTCTCACCCAGCACCGCGCTGCTCATCGGCTCTTCTGCCGTATGCCCCCCTCCCTGCTGTATGCCCCCCCCCCTCCCTGCTGTATGCCCCCCTCCCTGCGTGCGCACGCTGCCCTGTCGTGGGTTTGTTGACATCGTGAGCGCGCTATTCGGACTGTACTAGTTTCTCTCATTATTAATGTAAAGCCCACAGTGAGAGTGAAGGTAAAAGGAGTTTGAGCAGCTGCATAAGTTGTAACTTCTACTCAGTAAAGTGATTAGTGATCAAATCATTACCTTTACGAGGCTACCGTTTATTTAGGGAATATTGTGTCAAAGACTAAAAGCTGGCAGTGGATATAGCAGGTCCTGTAGCTACAGTGGATATAGCAGGTCCTGTAGCTACAGTGGATATAGCAGGTCTTGTAGCTACAGTGGATATAACAGGTCCTGTAGCTACAGTGGATATAGCAGGTCCTGTAGCTACAGTGGATATAGCAGGTCCTGTAGCTACAGTGGATATAACAGGTCCTGTAGCTCCAGTGGATATAGCAGGTCCTGTAGCTACAGTGGATATAGCAGGTCCTGTAGCTACAGTGGATATAGCAGGTCCTGTAGCTACAGTGGATATAGCAGGTCCTGTAGCTCCAGTGGATATAGCAGGTCCTGTAGCTACAGTGGATATAGCAGGTCCTGTAGCTACAGTGGATATAGCAGGTCCTGTAGCTACAGTGGATATAGCAGGTCCTGTAGCTACAGTGGATATAGCAGGTCCTGTAGCTACAGTGGATATAGCAGGTCCTGTAGCTACAGTGGATATAGCAGGTCCTGTAGCTACAGTGGATATAGCAGGTCCTGTAGCTCCAGTGGATATAGCAGGTCCTGTAGCTACAGTGGATATAGCAGGTCCTGTAGCTCCAGTGGATATAGCAGGTCCTGTAGCTCCAGTGGATATAGCAGGTCCTGTAGCTACAGTGGATATAGCAGGTCCTGTAGCTCCAGTGGATATAGCAGGTCCTGTAGCTACAGTGGATATAGCAGGTCCTGTAGCTACAGTGGATATAGCAGGTCCTGTAGCTACAGTGGATATAGCAGGTCCTGTAGCTACAGGCTGAAGACAGGACACTCATGTCAACAGTCTGTAAACCTTCAAGGTAAGACTGGAAGTTTTATTATCCACAGTGGAGTTTTACTGTATGATAAAGGGCACTTCAGTAACATTCTGAAGCTTCTGCAGACATGTTTGTGACAGAGTACAGCTGTGTAACTATACTGATGTTACTTTTACAAAACTGAAGTAGTGCTGTGGGAGGGCTAGTTGAATGAATGACACGGGGTCTGTCATTCATACCATTACATTGGGATTGACTGTGAATATGGTTCATAGAAATATTGTGATGTTGATTATATGTGTGTGGAAGGCCTGATAGTTGTTTTTAATTTACAGGTGTTTATTGATTTTAAAATAGTTTTATTGTACTGTGATTTGAATTAGTGTAAAACATAGAGACCATGGGACTTGGACTTGACTTGGACTTGCGGTCAGAGACTTGGACTTGACTTGGACTTGCAGGTGAGGGACTTATGTGCATCTCTGCCTCCGTGACTCTGCGGTGAGCTTTGTCATTTCATCACCCACATCTACAGTGTAATACTTTAGTTGGCTTTGTGACATTGTGAAGAGTGCGTATTTTCAGTTTGGTAAGTGTAATATTCCGGCATGTTGTAAACCACAAGATGAACATTGTGTGTGACCAAAAAGTCTGGTCCGTTTTTATTCCCAGTGCAACCCTTCCAGATCCTAAAACCAGTTAACACGAAACATAAAATGACTCTCTTCCATGATCAAAATCCAAGTCATAGTAGCTTTTAGATGGTCAAAGCTAGCACATCTTTGACTGTAGCAGTTTTGATTTGGTTGTGTTTAAGTGTGGCACAACGTCGTAGTTAGCCTATATTTCAGAGGAACCCAAATGATTCCTCAGATAATACGATTATCACGGCTTGGTCAAACTGAAGCTTGAGACTTCTGCACCCTTAGAAATAAACTCATTCCAGAGTTTTGTCTCCATGTAAAGAGCCGTGAGTCCCTGCACTAAAGGCCCAGTGCTGTTGTGTGCTGTAGACGTCTTGAGCCCTGATGGGAACAGAGCGCTCTGTTCAGAGGGATGTATGGGCTTCAGGCCGCCGTTCCTGCAGCAACGCTAAGACCGGAAACTTGCAGCTTTGAAATGTGCGCACAGACAGATAAGGACTGACTTAGCTTAGAGTAAAGTACTTCTGCAGACTACTCAGCCTCTTGAACCTCATGTACCATTTGGACTGATCCTAGATGAAGCGAAAGCATCCTACATTTCAACTACAGAGTAGAGATGATGACTCAAGACCCTTCATCTAGAGCTCTCAGTCCTGTACGACTGAGAGCCAACACAGACATTTGGAGTGATGCAATCAAGAGACTCACACTGACCTCAGCTCACGTCACGCTCACTCTGTGGACCCAACCTTCTATTTAGGAAGGACTAGATCTTTAGTCCTGCTTTAATTCTGGTTTAGCCCTGGGTTAGCCCTGGGTTAGTCCTGGTTTAGCCCTGGTTTAGTCCTGGGTTAGCCCTGGGTTAGTCCTGGGTTAGCCCTGGGTTAGTCCTGGTATCTAATCTGCCTTTCATTTCAAAAGTACTTGAAAAGGTAGTGGGAAAGCAGCGTAGCCACCACCTACAGGACAATAGTTTGACATTAATAATAATTCAGAAGCCCCTTATGAGAGACCAACAGTCCCGGGTAGAATCGTGAGGCCGTCCTTCTGTGGACCCACCACCTGCACCAGCTCCAACAGCTGCCCCAACGACCCGGCAACGGACAAGTGGAAGAAAATGGATGGATGGATAATAATCATTTAAATTAATGATTTGAAAAAATTCAGTCAGGGTACAGAACTTATCATTTATTTATTTGTTATTAATATGTGTGTATGTGTATATATATGTATATATATATATATAATTATTTTTATTTTATTTATTTTATATCTTATTTTTTAAATGTATTCTCAGTCTTATTTTAGTGGTCCTAATATTCTTACTTTTTACTTATTTTAACAATGCTTATGCTCTCCCAGTTTCCTCTGGAGGAGCCCTCTGCCTCGGGAGCAGTCATTGGCTGTGGCTGCTGGGGTGCTGTCCTGTGGGTGTCTGGATGGAGGTGTGGTGTTTCTACCGCGCCTCCTCCAGGCGCCCTGTGTTGGTGCCCTGTGGCTACGGCCGAGGTGCTGCTTCCGATGCAGACGGCTCCTTGGATGGTGTTTCCTTACCTGGTTTATCTGTACCCAGCCTTATCTCAGCCTTATGTCCATTGTGTCCATTGTTTTACCGTGAGTGTGTGTGGTGTGTCTCTGGGAAGGTGGAGGAGAATGTTTTAAATCTGTAAGGCACTTTGTGTTACATGAAATGTATGAAAAGCGCTATATAAATAAAGATTGATTGATTGATTGATTGATAGCACAGAGACCGCCTTAGTCAAAGTTACCAACGCCCTGTTATTAGCAGCTGACGCCGGACTAGCTTCAGTCCTGGTTCTGTTAGACCTCAGTGCAGCCTTTGACACAATCGACCACAATATTCTCCTGCAGAGGTTAGAAACTGACGTAGGCCTCAGGGGAACAGCCCTCTCTTGGTTTAAATCTTATTTACGGTCAGCACACACTACACAATTTTTCTAGTCTTAAACGATTTTATATAGAAGTCACTACATGACTGGATTTAGTGCAATTATAGAACGTCTGAAGGTTCACACTTAACGACTGAGAATCGTAAGAGCGAACACACTACACGATTCTGTCAAACAGCTAAAGTTTGAAAACACAGCGCGTCTGTGTCTCTACCGCTTTATTTTTCCTCCGGCTTCAAAAACTGACCCTAAATCCGCAAAGATAGGCCGTGTTTGTGAGCGTGGGAAAACATGTGCGTGTCCCGATTGGTCAACAGTGTCAACAGCGTCACAACACCGCAGTGCAAGGCTCCTGCTGCTACAAAACCTTCAACCTGGCTATAGTTCTGTCAAATTGAGATAAAAGTCTGCGACACGAAGAAGAGGGACGTATTTCAGTGGATTTAAAAAGAAAAGGAGACGGGCCTCCGCCCCGAGATGGAGGAGGCGTAGGAGACAGCGGAGAAAGAGGAGAGAGGCGAGGAGACAAAGAGGAGAGAGGCGAGGGGAGAAAGAGGAGAGAGGTGAGCGGAAAAAGAGGAGAGGGGCAAGCGGAGAAAGAGGAGAGAAAGAGGAGAGAGGCGAGAGGAGAAAGAGGAGAGAGGCGAGCGGAGAAAGAGGAGAGAGGAGAAAGAGGAGAGAGGCGAGAGGAGTGAGGCGAGAGGAGAAAGAGGAGAGAGGCGAGGGGAGAAAGAGGAGTGAGGCGAGAGGAGAAAGAGGAGAGAGGCGAGGGGAGAAAGAGGAGCGAGGCGAGTGGAGAAAGAGGAGAGAGGAGAAAGAGGAGAGAGGCGAGCGGAGAAAGAGGAGAAAGAGGAGAGAGGCGAGCGGAGAAAGAGGAGAGAGGCGAGCGGGGAAAGAGGAGAGAGGAGAAAGAGGAGAGAGGCGAGCGGGGAAAGAGGAGAAAGAGGAGAGAGGCGAGCGGAGAAAGAGGAGAGAGGCGAGCGGGGAAAGAGGAGAGAGGCGAGAGGAGAAAGAGGAGAGAGGCGAGCGGAGAAAGAGGAGAGAGGCGAGAGGAGAAAGAGGAGAGAGGCGAGGGGAGAAAGAGGAGAAAGAGGAGAGAGGCGAGAGGAGAAAGAGGAGAGAAGTGAGCGGAGAAAGAGGAGAAAGAGGAGAGAGGCGAGAGGAGAAAGAGGAGAGAGGCGAGGGGAGAAAGAGGAGAGAGGCGAGCGGAGAAAGAGGAGAGAGGAGAAAGAGGAGAGAGGCGAGAGGAGTGAGGCGAGAGGAGAAAGAGGAGAGAGGCGAGGGGAGAAAGAGGAGTGAGGCGAGAGGAGAAAGAGGAGAGAGGCGAGGGGAGAAAGAGGAGCGAGGCGAGTGGAGAAAGAGGAGAGAGGAGAAAGAGGAGAGAGGCGAGCGGAGAAAGAGGAGAAAGAGGAGAGAGGCGAGCGGAGAAAGAGGAGAGAGGCGAGCGGGGAAAGAGGAGAGAGGAGAAAGAGGAGAGAGGCGAGCGGGGAAAGAGGAGAAAGAGGAGAGAGGCGAGCGGAGAAAGAGGAGAGAGGCGAGCGGGGAAAGAGGAGAGAGGCGAGAGGAGAAAGAGGAGAGAGGCGAGCGGAGAAAGAGGAGAGAGGCGAGAGGAGAAAGAGGAGAGAGGCGAGGGGAGAAAGAGGAGAAAGAGGAGAGAGGCGAGAGGAGAAAGAGGAGAGAAGTGAGCGGAGAAAGAGGAGAAAGAGGAGAGAGGCGAGAGGAGAAAGAGGAGAGAGGCGAGAGGAGAAAGAGGAGAGAAGTGAGCGGAGAAAGAGGAGAGAGGCGAGAGGAGAAAGAGGAGAGAGGCGAGCGGAGAAAGAGGAGAGAGGCGAGCGGGGAAAGAGGAGAGGGGCAAGCGGAGAAAGAGGAGAGAAAGAGGAGAGAGGCGAGAGGAGTGAGGCGAGAGGAGAAAGAGGAGAGAGGCGAGCGGAGAAAGAGGAGAGAGGAGAAAGAGGAGAGAGGCGAGAGGAGTGAGGCGAGAGGAGAAAGAGGAGTGAGGCGAGAGGAGAAAGAGGAGAGAGGCGAGTGGAGAGAGAGGCGAGCGGAGAAAGAGGAGAGAGGCGAGCGGGGAAAGAGGAGAGAGGCGAGCGGGGAAAGAGGAGAGAGGCGAGCGGAGAAAGAGACCTCTCCCAACTTAAACTCCATAAATGTAGTCAGCGCACCCCTAGCTTTCAGCCACTTCTTATTTGAGAGAGATCCGCTTCATATTTTCGGCTTTATGACCAAATAAAGTTACGCTGGATTACTGCAGTGAAATGTAAACAATGGGGAACGCACGCGGCGATAAAACGCAAAGTCGGCCTTTTCCTCTCGTGTATGTGCATTACAAGTAGTACAGGAGGCTTTCTAGAGTTATAAATGTAGTCAGTGCATCCATAGCTCTCTCTCAGTGTGAGGCGGAGCAGACACAGGCAGAGAGCAAAGAGTAAATTAAAGAGCAGCTACACTATGTCCATTATCTACATCACTATGGCCTAGTAAACATCAAAGTGTGTTCATTCTAAAAACACGTACGTTATCTCATGTTTAGTCCATGTTTAGACTTTCTCATACCTATTATTAGCTAGCTCGGACACTCGTGCGTTATAAGTCAAAAGTAAAAGTATTCATCAATGTACAGGATTTTTTTTAATCCTTTGTCTCAAACCAGGGCTAACCACTAACTGAGGTCTAAACCAAGACTAAACCAGGAAGTACAGATACAGACTCTGAGATCTTTTTTTTCTTCAGGCCGGGTCTAACAGCTCCAGCCCGACCAGATGCAGGAAGAAAATCTGTATGCCAAGTTTCCGCCAGAGACCAGCCTGCTGATCCAGTTTAAAGATCATCTGGTTACTCTGAATATTATTCAGATCGTATAGTTTGCATCCAGGCTATGGTAATGATACTCCCTTGGCCGCAGGTCTGGTCCAGAGCTGACTTGCTGGGGGTGATAGGCACTTCCTTTTGCGCCCTAAAGTATTGGGACACCCTACCCCCTTGCGGGACCGTACAAAGTCTAGGGTAAGGGCTCAAATCTAGGGCTAGGGTCTGAATTGGGACACCCTCTGGTCTCTAACCCACAGGTGATTCAAAACTGAAACCTGCCCATTGAGATTTTGCCTGACAGGAATAAGTTTTAAATCATAAATATAGTAGTAGTAGTAGTTTATTCGGTCATTTTCATTTTCATTCTTTTAAACATAAAACAAGCCTCCCCATAACACGACCGAAAGGGTTTAGGCTGAAGTAAAAACTTATTGTGCCTAACCCAATTTACAGACTTCCACGAGAAAACAAACACAAACATTAATAGTAAACAATATCAAGTGTCAAACAGAAGAGAAATAAGCATGTATTTAGAATTGATTTTAACATACATTTCAACACTCCAATATATATGTAAATATACATTTTGTTTTACATTAATTTATTTTGACTAAATCATGTCATCATTTAAATTCATTCATTATGGATCTATTGAAGTCTTTTCACTAGTTTCTTACTTTGTTCATCCTTAACTTATATATTTTTGAATGATAGAAGACTTATACAACTTTTTGAAAGCTTTGACTGTTTTAGACTGTTTTTAAATGGTCTTCCAAATCGTTCCACAGATTAACACCTCTTACAGAAATACATCGACTTTTTTTATTCTTTTTAGCTTTGGCTTTTTTGAACATGGCGGTTCCTCGGAGGTTATACGGACTTTCCCTGTGTTCAAAAAGCTGCTGGATGTTTGGAGGGAGAAGATTATTATGTGCTTTGTGCACTATTACTAAAGTATTTAGATCAACAAGATCATGGATTTTCAATAGATGTAGCTCTACAAAAATGGGGGTTGTTGGTGCATAGAAATCTGCTTTAGTGATTATTCTTATTGCCTTTTTTTGGAGTAGAAAAATACGATGAGTATTGGATTTGTAATTGTTTCCCCATATTTCCAAGCCATAAATTAGGTAAGGAAGTATGAGGGAGTTATACAGTAATAGAAGCGATTTTTTATCAAGTACAGTTTTCATTTTACCAATTACAGCAATGGTTTTTGCTAATTTTGTTTTTAATGTGCTTATATGCGATTTCCATTCAAGTTTTCCATCAAAGATAACTCCTAAAAATGTATTTGCTTGAACTCGTTCAATTTCAATATCATTTATTTTTAGACTGGTATGGACACTAACTTTTCTATTTCCAAAAATTATATATTTTGTTTTACTCAGATTCATTGAAAGTTTGTTTAGATCAAACCATTTTTTTAGAACTGTGAGCTCGTCTTCTACTGTGGAAAGGAGTTGTTTCAGATCCTTTCCAGAGCAGTACAGGCTGGTTTCATCTGCATATAATAAACATTTTACGTTTTCCAAAGCTTCACAGACATCATTAATATACATTATAAACAATTTTGGACCCAGAATAGAACCTTGTGGAACTCCATGTGTGATACGTTTTTTTTCAGAGTCGACATTGTGTATATGTACATATTGGTATCTGTTGCCAAGATAACTTTCCAGCCAGGCATAAGCAGGTTCCCTGACACCAAACCTTTCAGTCTTTTTTAAAAGCCTTGTATGGTCTATGGTGTCAAAGGCCTTGCTCAGATCGATAAAAACACCCACTGCATATTCACTATTATCTGTTGCTGTAGCCAAGTCTTCCACAAGAGCCATGATTGCAGTTGTAGTCGATCGATTTGATCGAAAACCATATTGATGTTCACTTAACAAATTGTATTTGTCAACAAAATTGTCAAGCCGAATTACAAATAACTTTTCCAAGATCTTGGAGAATTGCAGCAGAAGCGAGATAGGTCTGTAGTTATCGAATATATGTTTATTTCCGTTTTTATATATTGGGACTACTTTTGCAATTTTCATTTCTCTTGGGAAGGTGCCAGTAAGAAAGGACTGATTGCAAATGAACGTAAAAGGTTTTACCACATAATGAATAATTTCTTTTACTATCATCATATCGATGTTAAAATAATCTGTTGACCTTTTATTCTTCATTTTTTTAACAATAGCTATTATTTCATTTTCCTCAACCTCTCTTATGAAAAGTGAGTTTAGATTTTGTTTTGAGCCGTTACTATTTAATCTTTTTGTGTCTTTAGGTTCAAGGATTTTGTTAGCTAATGTAGGTCCAACATTAGTGAAAAAAGTATTTAGGGCATTTGCAATTTCCTTCTTATTTTCTATGGTTTTGTTTTCATTGACAAAAAAGTGGGGCAGACTAAATGTTTTCTTGCCCTTCTTAATGATTTCATTTAGTATTTTCCAGGTCCCTTGAGTATCATTTCTGTGTTGTTCCAATAATTTATGATAATACTTCCTCTTATTAGATCGAATTATGCTTATCAACTTATTTTTATACGACTTATATTGATTTTCAGTTTCTACAGTTCTATGTTTTATGTATGATCTATACAAATGGTTTTTCTTTTTGCATGCTTTGATAATACCATTTGTAAACCATGGCTTATCAGTTTCAGTTTTAGGGTTGACCTTGCACATTTTAAGAGGACAATGCTTGTCATATAGTTTTGTGAAAATTGACAGGAAGGTGTTATAAGCAATATCAGGGTCTAGAGAGGCATAGACTTCATCCCAGGACTGGGCCAAAAGATCCCATTTAAGGCCAGCAATAGCTTCTGGCGATCTATGTCTGACTAACTTATGACTAACCGTTTCAGATGTTTTAGCTTTACATAAAATTCCATGAAAAATTCCAACAACGGGAAGATGATCACTGATATCATTTATAAGTAATCCAGCTGTAATTTTGTTCCCAATTCCATTTGTGAATATATTATCTATTAGTGTAGCCGTATCAACTGTTATTCTTGTTGGCTTGAGGATAAGAGGGAAGAGACTATTGCTATACATTGTTGTGATAAAGTCTGTTGTTTTTGTGCTATTTTGCAAATTTAATAGGTTTATATTAAAATCTCCACAAACAATGTGCGTCTTATCAACATTACTAAGCAAACCATCTAATTTCTGATTGAATGTGTCTAGACACGATCCGGGTGTTCTATACAGGCAAGTAACAGTCATTTTTTTGGATTCCACAGTAATAATTTCAACAGTTAAACATTCCAAAATACCATCGATGGTAATAGACATACTGTGAACCACCTTAGTTCTGAGATCAGTGTCCACATACATAGCAACCCCCCCCACCTTTCTTATTTTTTCTGTTCAGCATAAATAGTTCATATCCCTCCAATTCTACATCAAGACCTTTCTCATCCTCTAACCAAGTCTCAGACACGGCAACAATACTAAATTTCTTAAACTGACTCAAGTAGTCCTTTATTTTTTCGTAATTTTTATACAGGCTCCGGCTATTAAAGTGAATTATTGTGAGTGCATCATCAGTTTTAACGTCTTTAAACTGCTCATCGGTATAATATTTACTATCATTTATACTGTTATTAAAGAAATGTTTATCTAGGTCTATGTCACTCCAGAAATCATTACCTCTATAGTCCAAATGATCGTATAAATTAAGTGTCGTATGCTCGTATTCCAAAGGTAAGTCATTAATATTATAGTTTACAGAATCAAATTCATGAGTCTCGATATTACTAAATGCTTCAATTAATTCATCCTCACTAGTCATTTGTTTTTCCTGCATACACACACACACGCACACAAACACACATTCATGCTCACAACAATCCACACCCACACAACCAAATTGCATCTTTATAAATAAAAAGAAGAAAATGTGTAGCCTGCACAACATTCCCAGTCCAGTAGAAGATATATTGTCCATGTCCTTTTTGTCCACGTAGTTTTTAAGTCCTTTCCACAGTATCTTCAATCCAGTAACTGTCATTTGGTCCGTAATTGTCCATGTATTTTTGTCCATATAGTGTACAATTCTTCTTCGTAGTATCTCCAGTCCAGTAACAGCATGCACAACATAGTCACAGAACGTAGCGAATCCATTCCTAGGTTGTTCGATTTCCAAGTCTTCAAACAGCATCATTTTAGTCCAGTTTAGTCCAGTCAAAAGGCTAGCATTATTTTTTGTATTCATCAAGGTCTTTAAGCTCCCTTACCAGTACAACTTTTGCTTGCTCCGGCGTGGCTCCGTTGAGTTGAATGAAGACCTTGCAGTTCCTGGTCCATGTCGCTTTTATCTTGTTGTTCTTCCTTAGAATCCGGGCTTCTCTCGCACTCCCAGCATTCTTTTTAGTAAGATGTTCGTTTATGTAGACCGAAGAGCCTTTCAGCTTCCTTCCTTGGCGCAGAAGTTCAGTTTTAAACTTTCTGTTCGCAAAACGCAGGATAATAGCTGCTGGCTTGGCTTTGTCCTTACTCGGCAGAGTATGGCACGCTGCGATGTTTTTCGCGTCCAGCAGAATATCCTTTTCTGCAAAGAATAACACGATTTGTCTTTCCAGCGTTAGCTGATCAGCTGGATCGGCATCCTCGCTGACATTTCTTCCATGCGCTGCAGCTCTGGCGTAAGAACGAGGTTTCACGCTCAGACCTGTGATTATAACATCTTCCATCCTCGTGTATTGTTCCAGGTTCTCGATCCTCATTTCTAGATCCTTGATCGTTTTATCTTTTTCGTGAATGACAACCTTGAATTGCTTTACCTCGTCAACAAGTTGCATTAACTTGGTCAGCTGTTGGGTGACTTTAGCCAACTCTCCGGTCATATGATTGATTGACTTACGCATCTCTTCCATCTCGTTCTCCATCTGTGTTGCTCTCGTTGGCGGCGGCATCGTCCCACTTTCGTGTTTATTTGTTACCTTACTTATTTAAAGCAAGAAACTTTATTTTTTGTCGAACAGAGTTTCGGCAGTCTCACAGGGCGTCGCCATCTTGCGCGAATATGTTAAGAAAACATATTCTTTAAGAAATGTTAAGAAAAACATTTCTTAAGAAAATGTTAAGAAAACTAATTAGGTGAAGGTTCTTTATTTGCAGTTGACCCATCCTTCAATGCCGCTGGGACGCTGGGACGTAAGGATACCGCGCCCGGGGACCCATCTCCAGATGTGGAGCCAGATGGTAAGAATCACCTGGCTGGAGGACCTATTGGACATGTTTTTAGTAGTATAGGGAAACTGGATCCCAGAGGAAACTTACGCAGACACGGGGCGGACATGCAAACCGCTGCACTACCGTGCCGTGAGCAGTGATGCTGAGTTTCCCTGCTCAGACTGAAGCTGGAGCATCTCAGTGTGAGTTGTAGGCCTTGTACTTTCCCCCAGACAAACAAAACTCCAAATGTGCACTCCAGTAGAACAATAATATGCACAAGTCCCTAATATTCAAACCGTTAACGTGTTGATGACATTCTCTGTAGCTACTTAAGGCTGAGGTTTTTAAATTGCTCTTAAATGGTATTGTGGATTGTTATTACATAATGCACCATGTTATTACATTTTACTGAAAATAAAAATGTGTCAAGTGCATTTTGTAACAACTGTCTCAAAACTTAATTATTAGTATTTACATCATGCATTTGGGATGTTTATTACAAAATGAAGGGACTTCTTTTTAACATTTTGAGGGGGAGTTGGTTTTGCCCAGGTGTCTATGTTTTAAGTGTGAGCCAGAGTATCAGGGTCATACATTATTATTTTTTTTAATTAAAATAAAATATAAGTGTATGACAGAGTTCCATTATGCAGCGTTATTACATAATGTGGTGTTATGACAAAATGCGATGTTATTACATAATGCAGTGTTATTACATTATGCAGTGTTATTACATAATGCAGTGTTATTACATAATGTGTTGTTATGACATAATGCGATGTTATTACATAATGCAGCTTAACAGGGGCTGAAAAGTTATTTATTTTTCACAGATGCAGTAACATTTCTTAGAGCAACTGTAGTCATTCCAGTTGTTCCGACTGTCATCATAGTGCACTGTACCGCAATTTTCAGATCCATGGTTGTCCGGCTGGTCTGGATGCCAAAAGCTGAAAAGAAAACAGTTATTGAGAAATGGATTTGTTGAGCGTGAGTGGATATTTATAGAACCTTGTGTTAAGCAATGAGCCGTCCACCCATCTCCAAACGCCCTCCTGCTCCAAGTCAGTCAGTCCAATCCATTTTCCGCCATGGAACATACGCGCATATTCCTGAGTAAGAGAGAAGCTGTTAAACCATATGTACAGTTGTTTCATGTGGGTCCGTGTCTGCAGACCTGCTCCTGAATGCTGTTGATGATTATGAGGTCCGCTCCTTTCTCCTGACAGAACTTCCTGCTCTCGTTCCAGCTCTGCTCTGTGGTGGAGCCCAGATACCAACTACCTTCAAAATACAGCCAGCCCTCAGAGGTGTGATTCTCTGAAAATACAGACGATTATTGTATTCAAAGTGTATATTTAACTTCTTTAGAGTGAATACATAAAGTATCTAAAGTAAATAGATAAAGTAAACTTGCAAATGTAATGTACAACATGAAGAAACTGTGCAACCTATGCAATCTTCTTTCTTTGTGCTGGAAATCAGTGGTTTTCAACTGGTATGGCATTGAGAGCCACAGTCACCCTGGGATGACCAGCTGTGACCCAAATACGACTTAGACTTGTCAAATATAAGTAAAATATGGTCTTTTCCACAAAAACTGTTGCATTAGTAGCTCTTGGTTTGTTAAATTGTGCCGTGCAAACTGTGGGGATGTGAGAAGTGTCTGCTCTGGTTGTGACGTGTAGCTCTGGGTGCCCTTGATACATGGAGCAGTTAGGGTTTGTGCTTCACAGTCAGAAGGTCCCTGGTTCGATTCCTAGGGCATGTGTGCATGTTCTCCCTGTGTGTGGGCGTAGGTTTCCTCTGAGTACTCTGGTTTCCCGAACACTAAAGACACTGGTCACTAATGTAGCTGACCACCACCGAGCATGGGGTGAATGAATAATGCACGGAATTAGAATTCAAACTTTAAGCATCTGGAAAAGTGCGATAT
The DNA here is from genome assembly GCA_021464625.1 of Proterorhinus semilunaris. Taxonomy (NCBI): domain Eukaryota; kingdom Metazoa; phylum Chordata; class Actinopteri; order Gobiiformes; family Gobiidae; genus Proterorhinus; species Proterorhinus semilunaris. The sequence goes on along the minus strand of CM038358.1, from coordinate 2,258,322 downwards.
AAGATGAATGCATTATGTGTATTTTTCTCTAAAGAGAAAATAGTGTCATTGTTGTTAAGTTAAATCACAATAAACAAATTATAATGTGCAAAAGTGGTTTTGAACTGGTGCAGTTTCAGCACCGACCATTAACTTATCAAATACTAAGATTACTGTTGATTTAAGCATCGACTTCAAACCTGAAATCTTGATTAAAACTTCTATTTTAACAGATTGAGATCGTTTTTTTTATATATTTTTTTCCTTCTAGAACCATTAAAATAATGATTCGTGACCCTCCAGTTGAGAACCACTGTATATTTACTTTAGGTGCAAACTTTGACTCACCCATGTCCTGCAGTTTCTGCTTCAGTTCGTCTCTTTGTTGCTTCAGTTCGTCTCTTTCCTGAAGAATGTGTTGGTTTTTGGTTTCCATTGCTGAAAGAAAGTCAATGCTTCTGTTTTTTGTTTATTTGATGCTGTTACTCCTATGACTCTCACTGTTCTAAAACTCACAGATGCGGAGGTAAAGGTTGAGAGCTTGTATAACACAAAACAGGCCAAATCCGATGAAGAGCAGATGAATCAATTTCCCTTTAAAAGATATAAATGATTAAAACACCGTACCAGTTGCATTATACAAATTCTCTTACTTGAGCGTGTTCCAGTGCGGTGGATGGGCCTTTTATTCCTGACCCGAGGCCCCTCCATCCTTCGCTCACTGCAGCCCCACAGTCCAGGACTAAGCTGAGTAGTAAGAGTGCAGTAGATTACATGATCACAATCTGCGTCGCTTTATCTCATGGAAACTGTCAGCAAAGGAAGTGTAAAAAAAACATCTTTATCTATTTGACACAATCTCATGCAAATACATACAGGAAGTAAAGTCAATAACTGACCATTACGAAGACCGGATTCAATTCATTCCAAACATTCCGAAGATAAACGCGACGCCATCTGTAGAAAAAGCACAAGTTACAAAGCAAACGGCTTCTTCAAATGTGGAATAATCTTAGCTAAAAATTCACAATGGACGACCTCAAGGGGTGCAGTCTGAAGGTTTTGCCAAGGCCTTGTTTGTTTGTTTGTTTTTCTCAAACTTGCTGGGAATGAATTGAATCCGGTCTTCGTTCTACTCTTTGCAGTTATTTCAGCCGGTGACTTTACTTCCTGTATGTATTTACCTGCGATCGTGTCAAATAGATAAAGATGTTTTTCAAAGAATATGAAAGCTAACAGAAAAAGGCTTTAATGAAGGCTTTTGGATGAGAGGCGAAACGTTCGAGACTTCAACTACTGAGTACAGAAGATGACTCAAGTACCTTCATTGAAGATGGACAACTCCTGTACGACTGAGAGCTTACACAGACTGACACAAAAAGGTTGTTTTTTTCAATCATAGTCAGTGGTTGTGTGAAGAACAACTGAGTTTACTCTTTTTAGATTATAATGACAAAAGAAACTACCAAAAGGACCAAAAGTTTCCATATCCTTGTGATCTTGGCCTGATAAAATGCACAAACAGGTTTGAATGGCTACTAAAGGTGAGCCTCCTCACCTTGTGACCTGTGTTTGTAATTATTGTGTGTGTATTAAAGGCCAGTGAGTTTTTGGGCTCCTGACAGACCCTTGCACCTGTCATCCAGCGCTGCACTGACGTTTCTGGTTTCAGAGTCATGAGGAAAACAAAAGAATTATCAAAGGATCTGCGAGAAAAAGTAGAACTGTATAAAACAGGAAAGGGACAGAAGGTGGCGGGCCGTGGGGTTTCAGACAGGGCCTTCAAAAGCAACCTGGGTTCACGCAGTCAAACACATACACCGCATTCCAAATGATTATGCAAATGATATTTTTCTCAGATTTTCTAAATTATCAACTCAAATGACAGTCAGCATAACTTTCAATCCTTTAACTGTTGGAAAATAATATAAATGTACTTGGGAAAAAAACTCCCAATGAGAACAGTATTTTATTCAAAAATAAATATATTAATAAACAACTCAAAATGTAATCTTCCAAATTATTATGCAACTCATCGTTTGAATACATTTTAAAGGTTGTAATTTACTGAAAATGGTCATTTGTTGAATATGCAGCATTAGGAGGTCATATTTACTGAAATCAAAATCTTTTTCAATCAAAAACATCTTAACAGGTCAAGTCACATTTTAACAAGCTGCTATCAAATAAGGGTCCTCCTTATTTGATAGCAGCTTCAAACATTTTAAATCCATTAAACTTGTGAGGTTTTGGAGAGTTTCTGCTTGGATTTCTTTGCAGGATGTCAGACAAGCCTCCCAGAGCTGCTGTTTGGATGTGAACTGCCTCCCACCCTCATAGATGTTTTGCTTGAGGCTCCAAAGGTTCTCAATAGGGTTGAGGTCAGGGGAGGATGGGGTCCACATCATGAGTTTCTCTCCTTTTATGCCCATAGCAGCCAAGATATTCTAAGTATATGACGAGTACCTGTACTCCTGTGTGAGTTCTCATGAACGTGCTGCGTCACATCCGGTGAGTACATTCTGTGTTGAACGCTCGTTGTGGGCAAGCTAAAAACTTTAGCTCTCTCTGTGTTACTGTTGTTAATCCACGTATTAAACGTAGCTGTAGAGTCCACTCTAGTTAATTGTAGATCTAATTTGGCCCTTTATCTCCGCGGAGACTATTCTTTTCTCCGCTTGAACCAACACTTCTGCGTGGATTAAATTCCTTCTGTCTCTCTCCTCCGTAGCACGGTAGCTCGCTTGCTGGTTTAGCCCGCTAGCCTAGCCATGGCTACCCCTTCTACTTCCTCCTCTTTCGCGCTGTCCTGCTCAGTTTGCCGTATGTCGAGTCAGAACCCTGCCTCCTTCACAGATGATAGTAGTTGCGTTAAGTGTAGTGTAGTGGGAGCTTTGGAGGCCAGGGTGTCCGAGTTAGAGGCGCGGCTGTCCGGAGTTTTAGCGAAGGCTAGTGTTAGCTACAGTCAGATAGTGGCAGGGACCGCAGTCCGCTCCAACAGTGCTAGAGAGGCTAGCCAGGCTGAGACTAGCCCCGCAGCGGGTCCCGTGCAGCCGGGACAAGACCAGGACGGATTTGTGACTGTCCGGGGAGGGGGAAGTGCTAAGCTCACCAAACACTTCACGTCCAGAACAGGTTTTCTCCCCTCAGCGCCACACCGGCTGAACCTGATACTCTGGTGATTGGAAGCTCCATAGTTAGGGACGTGAAGATCCCAGCAGCTTTGGTTAGGTGTTATCCGGGGGCCAGAGTTGGTGACATCGAAGGTAACCTTAGGTGCTTAAAGCAGGGAGGGAGGCGGTTCCGTCAGATCGTGATCCACGCGGGTGGTAACGATATTCGGCGGAGACAGTCAGAGATTCTCAAATTGCAAGTAGGCGCGGTGTGTGAATTGGCTAAATCGATGTCAGATACCGTAATATACTCCGGCCCTCTGCCCAATTTGGTCAATGATGAAATGTATAGCAGACATTTATCATTTAACCGCTGGTTGTCTAGATGGTGCGAGCAAAATGATGTTGGATATGTCAATAATTGGAGCGCCTTTTGGGGAAAGCCCAAGCTCATGCCCAGGGATGGCATACATCCAAATTTGGCTGGTGCATCCCTTTTATCTACGAATGTGGCCGATAGCCTTAGTCGCGGCCCAAACTGACGGTCCAGATATGAGCCCCGGGCGCAGAGCAGTAGTGTAGAACACTCCTCTGTAACCACCGACCCTGCTCCCGGATTGTCACAAATCATCAAGTGTGTAGATTCTCAAATAAAGACTGTGTCTGTCCCCCGTAAACCAAAGACTAAAACATCAAATGCTAAGAAAACAAACGCTGGCGTCCGACCAAATAACTTAATTCAAATACCAGAACAAATAAAGACCGTGTCAGTCCCCCGTATACCAAGCACTAAAACATCAAAAGCTCACAAACCAAATGCTGGCATGCGACCAAATAACCTAACACAGATACCCAAGAGTGAACTTAACATTAAACGAAACAATAAACAAAGTGCTAAGCACATAACGTGTGGGTTGTTGAATATTAGATCAATCTCATCAAAGTCCATTTTAGTAAATGATTTAATTTGCGATAACAACATTGACTTTCTCGCCCTAACTGAAACATGGCTTCAGCAGGATGACTATGTTAGGCTTAATGAATCTACCCCTCCTAGTTACGTTAATTTTCAGGCTGCCAGAACCACAGGCCGAGGTGGTGGGGTTGCAGTGATATCACACTCTAATCTTGTTCTAAATCCCAAAAATAACCTAAAGTTTAATTCGTTTGAAAGTCTAACATTATCTCTTACCTGTCCCAAATGGAAAAATCAAAAAGCTTTACTACTTGCTATTATTTATCGGCCTCCTGGCCCCTATTCAGACTTCTTAGCAGAGTTCTCTGAGTTTTTAGCCAGTATAGTGTTGAATTGGAATAAAATTATAATAGTAGGTGATTTTAACATTCATGTCGATAATAATAGTGATTGTCTGAGCAAGGCATTTAGTCCCTACTGGATGGGGTTGGCTTTACACAAAATGTGAATAAACCCACTCACTGCCATAAACACACTCTTGATCTGGTTTTAACATATGGGATTGAAATTAGCGACCTAAACGTTCTCCCTCAGAATCCCGTGCTTTCTGACAATTTTTTAATTACATTTAGGTTCCTAATCGAAGATTATACTAATCCACAAGATAAAATTCAATTAAAACGGCCACTATCTGAAAAAGCTGTGTTAAAGTTTAAAGAAATGATCCAGCCAGTCTTTAATACTATGTCTACAGAGAATAGCTCGCTTATTGATTTAAATAAAAGTGATGAGTTTGTCGACAGCGTTATGCTCACACTAAAAACAGCCCTTGATGTTGCGGCTCCACTGAAACAGAAAGTGGTTCGGCCAAGGTGCGTTGCTCCCTGGTTCAACGCGGAAACACTCGCGCTTAAACGAAAGACTCGCAAATTAGAACGGTTATGGCGCAATTCTAGCACTGAGCAATCTCTTAGATCTTGGAAAAATTGCCTACTCGCCTATAAGCAAGCCATGAGGAAAGCAAAAACAGATTACTACTCTTCATTAATTGAAGTAAATAAAAATAACCCTAGGTTTCTTTTTAATACGGTGGCCCGGCTAACAAACAGTCACAGCGCAGTAGAGCCTTCCATTCCTGATACCCTTAGCTGCGATGACTTCCTTGAATTCTTTAATGACAAAATCACAACCATTAGAGATAAAATAAATTATAAGCTTCCCTTGTCTTCTGATCTAAATCCAGCTGTAGAATCATTGCCTCCTTTCAAAGCCTTAGACAAGTTCATAACTGTAGATGAGGCTGAGGTATTATCAATCATTATGTCTTCAAAACCATCAACTTGTCTTCTAGATCCAATTCCAATTAAACTCCTCAAAGAAATTACCCCAGAAATCTCAGATACCATATTGAAAATAATTAACTCATCTTTAGAAAATGGGTATGTACCAAAGTCCTTTAAATATGCTGTTATCAAACCACTTTTGAAAAAACCCAATCTCGATCCTGATATTCTAGCAAACTATAGGCCCATATCTAATCTGCCTTTCATTTCAAAAGTCCTTGAAAAAGTAGTGGCTAAGCAGCTTTGCCGCCACCTACAGGACAATAGTTTATTTGAAAAATTTCAGTCAGGGTACAGAACTTATCATAGCACAGAGACCGCCTTAGTCAAAGTTACCAACGACCTGTTATTAGCAGCTGACGCCGGACTAGCTGCAGTCCTGGTTCTGTTAGACCTCAGTGCAGCCTTTGACACAATCGACCACAATATTCTCCTGCAGAGGTTAGAAACTGACGTAGGCCTCAGGGGAACAGCCCTCTCTTGGTTTAAATCTTACTTATCTGATAGGCACCAATTTGTTAATGTAAACCTAAAGTCTTCACCGTGTTCTAAAGTGTGTTATGGGGTGCCACAGGGTTCAGTGCTCGGGCCAATTTTATTTATATTGTACATGCTTCCATTAGGAAACATAATCCGAAATCATAATATACATTTTCACTGTTACGCGGACGACACACAGCTGTACTTATCAATAAAACCAGGTCAGACAGATAAATTAGATACGCTTAGTTCCTGCGTAAAAGCCATCAAGACCTGGATGACTGTAAATTACCTTCTCCTTAACCCTGATAAAACCGAGGTTATTATTTTAGGTCCTCAAAAACTGAGAGAGTCTTTATCTCAGCAGATCATCTCCCTGGATAATGTTAGCGTATCAACGAGCTCTAAAGTAAAAAACCTTGGTGTTCTGTTTGACCAGGACCTCTCTTTTAAAACGCATATAAACCAGGCTTGTAAAATTGCGTTCTTTCACCTGCGCAACATTGCTAAAATACGAAACATTCTACCTAAGAGTGATGCAGAAAAACTTATTCATGCATTTGTTTCCTCAAGGCTGGACTACTGCAACTGCCTGCTAGCAGCGTGTCCTAAAAGTTCCCTAAAAAGTTTTCAATTAGTTTAAAATGCAGCTGCAAGATTGTTAACGCGTACAAAGAGAAGAGAACACATTACACCTGTGCTAAAGTCTCTCCATTGGCTTCCTGTTGAGTTTAGAATCAAATTTAAGATCCTGCTCCTCACATTTAAAGCCATAAAGGGTTTGGCTCCGCTTTATCTCCAAGACGTTATCGCTCCATATCGGCCAAACAGAGCTCTCAAAACTCAGGGCTACTAGTGATTCCTCGGGTCTCCAAAATCACTGTAGGAGGAAGAACCTTTAGCTCCAAGCTCCGGTTTTATGGAATAAACTCCCAGCTCACGTTAAAGAAGCAGACACAGTCCCTACATTTAAGACTAGGCTCAAAACGTACCTCTGAGAATTAGCTTATGATCAGGTCAGTTAGGTAAAGCTCTGACCCACAGCCTGAAGTAAAGCTGCTTTAGGAGAAACTCTGCTGTGGGAAGTACGGTACACTGAGCGCTATCCTCTTCTTCTTCTTACTGCAAACTTTGTCTTATTATGATACAATATTTATTTCATCTGTAGTCTGTTCATTACTATTCACATGGTGTCTCCTGTCCCACTCCCCCTCGGGAGTGCCTGTCTAGATCGAACGGAGGGACCCGGCTGAACGGAGGAACCCGGCTGAACGGAGGAACCCGGCTGAACGGAGGAACCCGGCTGAACGGAGGAACCCTGCCTACTGACAACAAGGACTGGACGGTCTGTGATCTTGGCCCGTCTGCTGAGGGACTCCTTCGGCCTGGGTCTCTATAGCCTGTCCGTCCATGGGAGTGGATCTCTCCTTCTGTGGTTCTCCTCAAGGTTCTCCTCAAGGTTTCTCGTTTCTCCCACTGGGTTTTTGAGTTTTTCCTTGCCGGGCTGGAGAGTCTAAGGACAGGGGACACCTGAGCTGCTCGTCGCCACCCACTGCTCGTCTCCACCCACTGCTGACGCTTATTTGGACATTATGTTTGCCTGGATATTTGATTCACCGGAACTTTACATTGTCTTATTTACTGTTCTGTTTTATTGCCTTAATGTTTGTTACAGCCCTATGAGGCAACTCCTGTTGTGATATTGGGCTATACAAAACCATTGATTGATTGATTGATTGATTGTACTATTAAGACATTTTACACTTTTTGTTTTCATTTGGCCAGGTCTAGCAGTGAAGAAGTGGAAAATTAGGGATTCTGTTCAAAACAAACCATGGTCAAGTCGACCAACACAACTGCCAGGAAAATGTTTGTGATGTAAAGAAAAACCCACAAATAACTAAGTGTTGGGCTGCATGGTCGAGTTGCCAGAAGAAAGCCATTAGTAGTAATTCCACAAAGTATCCGCTTACAATATGCCAAACAGCACAGAGACAAGCATCAACATTTCTGTCATTTAGAATGATGAAACCAAACTGGGATTCCCACAGTGAAACACGGAGGTGGATCACTGATGTTTTGGGGATGTGTGAGCTTCAGGGAACTTCAGGGTTAAAGGTGATTTCAGGATGAATGCAGCGCGTTGTTAAAGAATACTGGAGAAAAAGTGTCACTCTGGAAGCTGCACATGGGACACACTTGGACGTTCCAACATGACAACGATCCAAAGCACAAGACTGTGTTGACCTCTCATTGGCTCCAGCAGAATAAAGTGAAGGATCTGTTAATGTCCATCTCAATCTCCTGACCTCAATATCATTGAACTACTCTGGGGAACTCAAGCATGCAGTTCATGCAAAGACAGTAGGGTTGTTCTGATGGACGATATCATCGTCCGCCCCCTCCTGTTAGAAACACACACTGATCTTCTGTGGGCCGTGTAACCCTCCAAACTTTGCAGGGATTGAACTGTAAATTAAATCACAAACATAACTAATATCCATGCTAGATTAAGTAGCCTGCCAGAAGCCAGAAGACGTGATGTGTTAGCCGTAAATATTAAAGTAAAGACGCAGTAATACACAGTAGTAAGAACTGGGGTGTGTAAACTTTTTATCAGGGTCATTTTGGTACATTTTTCATTATGATTTAAAAAGAATAAACTCAGTTGTTTAACTATAAATGGCTTCACACAACCACTAACTATAAGTGAATAAAACCTTTTTTTGTTATTTTTCCTTTATGTAAACTTTTCAGCACAACTTTATGCGCCTGTGGTTACACACACACACACACACACGCACACACACACACATACACCCGTTTATACTACCCAGTGGGGTCCCATGACAAGACACAGCCTTGTGGGATCCATCCTTTCTGAATGAGCTAGAGACATCGTTTCAACTCCTAAAATCATGATATTTTTTTGCTAACACAGGGGTCACTTTGAACTTCAGATACACACCGGTTTACTTGGTGTTTCGCGGGGTCCACCCTTTCTGAATGAGTTACAGACACGGGTTTAACTCCTAAAATCATGATAATTTTTATTTAACAAAGTAGTCACCTGAAACCTACAACACTCTCGTGTTTTCTAGTCAGTGGGATCACCCTAACATGACACAGTCTTGTGGGACCCACGCACCCCCCATTCCGGTCCCCATTATGTTACTTTATATCTGTGTTAGTTTTTTTTATGTTCAAGACTGGTTCTTTGCTTTAATATGAATAAAATGAGCTAAACAGGCCATCAGTGCAACAGAGTAATCTTTTTGATTACTCTTTGTCTACTATTACAAAGATACAAATTAGATTTGATTAAATATTTATTTTGTGTACACAAATAACTTTATATTGACAATCAGAAAGGCCTGATATGACAAAGGTGAAGCAGGTACATTCTGGTTAAGTACTTGTTTAACGCAGCACTTGAACAAACGTCTAAACGTAATGTCTATGTAGGCTTTCACTCGTACAGGAGTTGTCTATCTTCAATGAAGGTACTCGAGTCATCTTCTGTACCCTGTAGTTGAAGTCTCGAACATGTCGCCTCTCATCCAAAAGGCTTCGTCAGCGAACTAACGTTCAGCTCGGCCGCAGCTTAGATAAAGACCAACAGGGAGGAGTTAGGGTTGGCCTGGCTCCTCCCCTCATCTCACAGCTACTCTCACCTGTGGGTAAACACCTTTGAAGTAGAGCGTCTCTAACGACATGCTCACCTCAGAGTATCGAGCTGTCCTGTCCTATTCCAGACGCTCTACTTCAAAGGTGTTTACCCACAGGTGAGAGTAGCTGTGAGATGAGGAGCCAGGCCAACCCCAACTTCTCCTTGGGGTCTTTATCTAGACTGCGGGCTGAGCAGAAGCTTAGTTCCCTGACAAAGCCTTTTGGATGAGAGGCGAAACGTTTGAGACTTCAACTACTGAGTACAGAAGATGAATCAAGTACCTTGATTGAAGACTAAACCTAATGTCACTCAGTCAAGAATGTGAACTTGTGCAATAACCATTTGACATTTTATCTTAGACATTTCTTTTGGGAGAGCGTGAAAACTTATGATTGATACAAAACTTTGGAACTTTGCTGACAGCCAATCAAATCTCAGATGGTCTTTTGAACAGAAACAAAAAGCAGTAGTGGGCGGGTGGCCAGGCAAGTGAATTATTGGAATGTTTGAAAAATTCAAGCTCATCCATAATTTCCAAAATTAAAAACAGAAAAAAAGAGGAAACCTCCAGCGGTTAAAAATAAATGAAATATCGACGATATCACGTCCTGAGCCTGTGCTTTCAAAATGTGTATTTCTATTTAAGCATCAGATTAATAATTTGAAAATAAGCCATTTAAGATTGATCTTGTTTCATAAAAAAAAAAAAAAAAACGATTGAATGATGCGCCGATTCTAAACTCTATCGAGCTCTTTTTGCGCTTTTTTTATAACTTGCATGGATTCGATTGTTAATGTAGTACTTAATGCCAGACCAAGTTCGATTTTGAAGTTCTTTTGGAGAGGCCTCAATGCAAGCCATGCAATCGAACTTCCCTGGAACTTTTCCTGTCTGTATGAAAGACATGAGGGTCTTCTCCACCGCTCGCACTTCATCAGCTGACCAGGTCCTTCTCGCAGGTTCTAGAAAAGAAAAAAAATGAATCAAAAAAGAATGGGCAAGACAGTTTAACAGACTCCTGTTGGATTGACCTAAAGGGGGTCTTGAAGGTAAAAAAAAAAAGCGCTATATAGGTTGAAACCATTTAACATTTAGTCAACTTTGCATTTATAATATAATCATATTTAAACAATCTTCATGTTTGTTCTCCACATGAACAAAGCATCAAAAATGGTATAAGCACAAGTTCACATACTTGACTGACTGTCTTCATTAGGCTTGGACGTTTTTTCAAGTGCCGTGTTGCTGTGTCCTGTATGATTCATTGGAATTCCTATAGAAAATAAAAGGATTTTAATAAGATTCGAATAATTTTCCAACCTTAGTGCCTGGCCAATCTAAACTAGACAGCAAATGTACAAGTACCTGTTTCATGGCCACCTTCAGGGAATGGTTGATTCTGAACACAGGAAACATTGAAACATACCACTAGTGTGGGTGCCTGATACAGGGGTCTGTCTTTTTTTATTTTTCCTATTTCAAGTTGTAATCGTAAAATATTACAATTTAAATGCATGTAAAATATAAACATTTAAATTAAGTTAATACAAATAGAAATACAGAAGACTGTAGGAGAATATTCATAACTGCAAAACATTAACTAGTGAGGGCTTTGTGCGCATTAGCCATAGAGCCTTTTAAGCACAATCCCATATATATTTTGCTTTGCAATTAAAACAAATATTTAACTACTGAATAGAACTTGAATTTTGCAAAAGGAAAGTTGCCATTTAATCACATATGGAATGCATATTATAAACTTATAATCCCTGATAAAAATGTCTAACCCGCTTTGTCACAGTGACAGAAATGATCAGTGACCACTTGGTGAGACACTCAAAATTAGCTGGATTCTAACAATGTTCCAACTTATTTTTAGTACTGCAACTACAGCCTTGTGACTTCCATAAAGTTTCACAGCATTAAAAAGCTCACCTTGCGATGTTGTCTGCAGCCTTTCCTCAGTTTCTGACAAGTCACTATCTTCAGCCTCCACTACTTTCTCTGGACAGACAATAGTATAATTGTTATTTTTTTTTAAACACAAACACAATCAGGACATGTTCCCAAACTAAGAAATATTACCATTGGGATCAATTTGAATTTGATCGAGGCCCTTTCCCTTGAAGTCTGAAAGTCTGCCCTGCTCCAAGGCAAGAAGGATTTTGCTGACTTTGGCTAATTCCAGGGTGCCTTCTGGCAGTCTGTAGTATTCCCTATGAATGCGGATGTCATGGCCAAGAAAGTTTGCAAGGATGTCCATCTCATGGTCTTTTAAATTGAGAACAGTAGACAGGGTAGATATCTGTTTCCTTAGCTTTGTTGAAGATAACGTTTCAGGATGCTTAGCACCACATTCCTTTGCAATCTGTCTGATGGCATCTGATCCTCTGAGGTATGTGTCCGCTTCAGGCCTTGAGAAGAAGTATGGATTGTCACTAGAGATTGAGGAAGACAGTCGCTGCTCAACCAACATCTCCGTTGAAGTGGTCATTTCTGGGGTTAAAATGCTGACATAGTTTTTGCTCCAATTCGGACAGTCCAAGGGCCAAATCAGAATGAATCTCAGAATGATTTTCTTAAAGTGAAAGCAGACAGTTGCATTTTTGAAACCTCACCCTCTCTCCTTCGATTGAATAGAATGACTTCACAGAGCGTCAATTTGGCTAGTTTAGACCAGTTTTTCTTGTTTGGTTCATTCTTCAGGTTCTGTTGATATTCACTTCGACGTGTATCAATATGTGCATGCATGGCTCGAACATCCTCTGTGAAGGGGAGGAGCTGAGGAGTGTTCCACTTGGTCTCTCGGAGGGTTTACCGATTAGAGACACAGACATCCCACTTCTTCTCATAAAGCATCCGGCTTCGTTTTATGTTTTCAATAAAATGTTCATCAACACACTTTTCCATTTTTGCATCACACTCAAGGATATCTGCAATCTTCCTTAGGCTGTGACCGAGTTTTAAAGCTAAAGAAGGGATTTTGTATACGTTTTCATCTTCACTGAAGCCAGACACGTTCCTGACTGCTTCGATAACATAATTAAAGTTGGAGGGCACATAAAAGTCTTCAATTGTTTTGAGTTTCCCTGCTTCTCGTGACTTTTTAATTAACCTACCCACTTCTCGCATTTTCTGTCTGATATACTTGTGACGGCTCTTGTCATGCTTTAAATATAAATGTTCACCGAGCCTCATGATGCTTTTCTCTTGTCTTATGATACTAGTGACCTCATCTTGGTGCATGCAATTTACAAGTTCCCAAACTTTCTTGCTTATGCCGTCCGGAACAGGCTGTGCAAAGGAACAAAGTGACTGGATACGACCTTTGCCAGGTTTGGTGTTAGCAGCTTTTTGTGACAGCCTGCACCGTGACATATGCCTCCATAATGCCTTTCGTTTTAATAATGCTGCACAGTTGATGCAGTGCACATAGTCACTAGCTTTCACAGGTGCATCGGTCTGTTTACCTGGTACTAAAGTTCCACTGCCAGTTTTAAGAACCTCAAAATTATGAGCACGGTCGCCATTGTTTCTAATTATGTCAAACTGAAGTTTACGCTCATTAGATTTAACAGGAAAAGACAATGCTTTGGCAACGTCCCTTTCATTATGGTGTCTACGTGTTAAATGCCTGGACATTTTATGGCAACTAGAGGAACAGTAGAGACAGAAATGCTTCTTGCTATAAACTCGTGCACCATCTTTCTTTTTCTGTAGCTTCATGACGGAAATATTCATCTTCTTTACTGGTTCGTCATTTGAACTGTCATTGTCCTCACTCTCAGAGTCCTTAGAAGTACTGGGAACTTTTCTTTTTCTATACTTTTTGATTTTTTTACTCTTGGATGCTTCGTTGAAAAAAGAGTTCGACTCATGACCTGATTCTTCTGTGGATTCTTCTCGTAAGGACTGTTTTGACGGACTGTATTTTGAGCCACTGCTCACAGTTAGGCTGAGAGATTCGTTGTCAGAATCAGGAACCACTTCTTCAGAAATAGGAAACACTTCATCCAGGTACTCTTGAGAAAGCTTCATAGAAAAAATAAAATAAAAAATCAGAAGATGCATGTATAGATACACCCACATAGGCGTAAAGTAAAAGTGGAAAGTTATTGATGTGAGAACTTACAAATACACTTTCGGCTCTCTCCAGGGTTGGGGCATCTGACGCTTCATCAGCAATCATAGAGAGTTGGTTTTCTGTACAAGCTTGTGAATTCTGTGGAAGCACAACAGTGTAATATCAGCAGATGACTAGTCCAATTTAACACAACTAAAAAGCATTACAACAGTTGAATATCTTACCTTTATATAACCCTCAGTTGTTTCCATAGCTGGTTTAACTCTTTTTATTTTAGACTTTGCTGCTGCTGCTTTCCAGGGTTATACCTTTTTATACCATTTCTTTACCTGAAAGCAAATAATGGGACAAACTGAACAAAAACACACAAAAAATTAAATTCTAATTTTGTGTTTTTGTGGGTTCAAATCTCAATAAAATCATATTAAAAACTTCCTCTGAAAATAAAAATCTTCTAAATACCTATGGGCGCCCCATAGTCTCTCGAAAGTACTAATACACCTTGAACTTTTGCACATCGTTTATGGTTAACATGACAAAAAGATTTTATTTCAAATGTTATGAAGCCTAGGCGGTAATTCAGCCTGGTAGACGAACACAGCATCATCAAACTTCAGCCAATGATCGCTCCCGAAAGGTCCACACCTCCACATCAGCGTCAGAGCCGCACCTCCGTAGCAGCCAATCACCGCCGTCGGTCTCGCTTTTAAGCGTCAGGAATCAGTACCTGTTTGCTTCCCAGCTGCGCTGCGACCCGCCTCCACCCCATCTCCGCGCTTTCATCTCGGCGCTAACTGAGCATTTCCGATGATCTCTACACCACCACCAGTGTCCAGGCTCCGGGGGAAGACATACCAAACTACAAGCTGTTTAACTACACGTCTTGTACATCGATGTCTAACGCCGGGGTCTGATCGCCAAAACTAATACTTGTCAATTATCTCCCTAATCACTGCTTAGTCTGTGTGAGTCTATTCAGGTTGAATTACTGAAAGTTCACACTCAGGTAACAGACAATTGTAAAGTGAAAGCAAAATGATACATGATTCTTTTTTTTTTTCAATTTTAAATAGAAGAGTGAAAGTGGGGCGTGCATAAGTATTCATACAGCATTTTCTGAGTGCATTAAATTGCCTTTATAACATTCCTAATGACTGCAGAAAGTTCACACCTTGCCCTAACCATTAAATAGAGGCCACCTGTGTGTAATCTACTCTCAGTATAATTCCAGCTGTTCTGTGAGGGCCTGAGAGCTATGGTCAGAGTGTATTGGTCACTAAACAACATCATGAAGGCCAAGGAGCTCACCAGAGAGGTCAGGGATAAAGCTGTGGAGAAGTTTAAAGCAGCGTTAAGTTATACAAAGATTTCCCAAGATTTGAACATCTCACGGAGCACTGTTCAATCCATCATTCGGAAATGGAAAGAGTATAGCACCACTGCGAACTTACCAAGACACGGCCGTCCACCTAAACTAACAGACCGAACAAGGAGAGCACTGGTCAGAAATGCAACCAAGTGCCCCAAGATAACTCTGGAGGAGCTGGGACGTCCTGCCGCTGAGCTGGGGGAATCTGTACATGGGACAACTATAAGTCTGGCCTTCATGGACGAGTGGCAAGAAGAAAGCCATTATTGAAAGGAGGCCATAAGAAATCCCGTTAGAAGTTTGCTAGAAGTCATATGGAGGACACAGCTACCATGTGGAAGAAGGTGCTTTGGTCAGACGAGAAAAAAATTTAACTTTTTGGCCCAAATGCAAAACGTTATGTATGGAGCAAACCTAACACTGCTCATCGTCCTGAGTGCACCATCCCCAGTGTCAAATATGGTGGGGGAGCATATCAAAAAGAGGAAGGGAAAAGCACTTCCTGGACATCCACAGTAATTCAAAACCAGAGGTGCTCTTTGAAGCAGGGAAAGTAATAAAAAAAAAAACTGAAGGAGTTTGTTGTGTGTTTTCTTGTTTTGCGTTCTCGAGCCGCGGAGTCACCTTGTGCGGCAGGTGCACTTCAGCGGCAGGTGCACTTCAGCGGCAGGTGCACTTCAGCGGCAGGTGCACTTCAGCGGCAGGTGCAGCGGTGCTGTTGCTGAAGTATAGCGTTGACATTTTTTCAACGCTATGCAAATACAGAGCCATTTCCGGCGGCGACCACCAACCACAGAACATGATCTGACAGACGCCTGTGCGTGATTGGCTCATGCACTTCAGCTGCGTCTCAAACCCCGCCTCCACGTGCTCCTGCACAAGGGGGGCGGGCCAAGGAAGAAGAGCAAGCTGAGCGACGGAAAGCTGGTCGCGTGGCTCTGTATTTGCATAGCGTTGAAAAAGTGTCAACGCTATGCAAATACAGGAATGAACGGAAGCTCGCCGCTTGTTTCGCTCCCGTCGCTTTAAGTGTGAATGCTCTGTCATTCTCATGGAGCCCTCTGACTCCAAGTCCAAATAAGGTGCAAACATTTTCAATCATCCCTACCTGGTTCTGCAGGTGGAGCTGATTGGACGGAGGGTGGGGAGATGGTTCAGTTGCTCTAGAAATCCCAAACTGCACTGGCACATGTAGAACCTGGAGTCTTGGAATGTCAGATTTCTCAAGTGATTATAAATGCATCAGATCTGATTATTGGGATATCTGATTTTTCTGACCATGTAAATCTAGCCACTGACAGTTTTAGTTTTTTTCTTGACCGCAATTTGGGCCCTGCCCCACTGTTTGAGAACCACCACTAGATGGTTATGCGCTGTTTCTCTATGTTTGCTCTGGTTTTCTTTATTGAAAGTCAGTATTTAGTGTACTGTGCACTCTGAACCTGTACAGCACTTTGGGGCAGTGATCACTGTTCCTCTGCGCTGTCACTGGTATTTTTGAGGCCATGTCTTTATGAGCTTAACCCACATGTCCACCTTCTGGGCCCTGCCCCACTGTTTGAGAACCATGTCTCAGTCCGCTCCTCTTTACAAGGACACTTCACACCTCATCATTTTAAATTCTGTAGCTACAGGTGAATTCCTCCCACTTTCTGTGAGAACACTTGCTATGAGTTCCCTCCACAGTAAAGTCCCCTCAATGAGGGAAGTGCAAGTGAAGATGTTCCCCTAAGAAGTGGGACACCACTAGTATGCAAATCAGCGCAGCAAACGGAGCTCGTGCCTGTAGTGTGTGCTATATAGATTTAGCATTGTTTGATAAATCAACGGAGAAGAAATAATACAAAACAGAAGACGCGTTTGCCGTATGCTTGCAATAGTTGTGATGCTTCAGGAATGTCGTTTAGTTTACTTTTAGCACTTCGCTCAACTCAGCTACCAACTAGCTTACCATTGTGTCTAAAAACAAGACGGCTAACATATTCAGATCGTATAGTTTGCATCCAGGCTATGGTAATGATACTCCCTTGGCCGCAGGTCTGGTCCAGAGCTGACTTGCTGGGGGTGATAGGCACTTCCTTTTGCGCCCTAAAGTATTGGGACACCCTACCCCCTTGCGGGACCGTACAAAGTCTAGGGGAAGGGCTCAAATCTAGGGCTAGGGTCTGAATTGGGACACCCTCTGGTCTCTAACCCACAGGTGATTCAAAACTGAAACCTGCCCATTGAGATTTTGCCTGACAGGAATAAGTTTTAAATCATAAATAAATGTTAAGAAAACTAATTAGGTTAAGGTTCTTTATTTGTCTGTACAACGAAATGTGTCCTCTGCAGTTGACCCATCCTTCAATGCCGCTGGGACGTAAGGATACCGCGCCCGGGGACCCATCTCCAGATGTGGAGCCAGATGGTAAGAATCACCTGGCTGGAGGACCTATTGGACATGTTTTTAGTAGTATAGGGAAACTGGATCCCAGAGGAAACTTACGCAGACACGGGGCGGACATGCAAACCGCTGCACTACCGTGCCGTGAGCAGTGATGCTGAGTTTCCCTGCTCAGACTGAAGCTGGAGCATCTCAGTGTGAGTTGTAGGCCTTGTACTTTCCCCCAGACAAACAAAACTCCGAATGTGCACTCCAGTAGAACAATAATATGTGGAATCCAACGACACAAGTCGCCAGGCCGCGTCACGAGATAAACGTAAACAAAGGTATTTTATTGAAAATTGATGATTTTCACTTTTTTGCAGAATCGTTCAGTTGAAGTCACGAAGAAGCTTCTACATGTTTAAGCTACCAGTATTGGTATATTTAAAAGCGTAAACTTTTAGGTTCAAACCGACTTGTTTTGGGAGATTTCGGAGCACGCTGTAGGGGCGTGACTTTGTCCGTGCGTTTTTACATACTGGATCTGTTCCCTTTGTCTTTGGCCCCGCCCTACAGCGTGGCTACTTATTATGCGCTCTGCCCGGTCACAACATTCAACCAAGATGGATAACGCAAAGACAGTAGCAGACGAGCTGAACCGTGGACGTTACAGCGAACATGTTTGGAAGTACTTCTTCGACAAGCCGGATGGTTTTGAACAAGCACTCACTGATTCTGAGGACGATCAGAGCGACGATGAAAGCGACGTGATAAGACTGAATAATATCCCAACTTTGCAACTGAGCGAAGATGAGGACGAGGAAGAATGTTTTGGAGTCGCGTCAGACGAGTTGGACCGTAAGATAACAGAGGCTATATCGATAGTAACATTTGACGAGGATAAAGACAAAGAAATGGAGAAAATACGCAACTTTGACTGTAAATGCTCCACGAGGAGAAAAGAGAACTCTCAGCACGGCAGACTGTCCTGTAGCCAGAATCTTTCTCCAGACATTATGTACAACATACGGCTGGATTCTTTAGCTGCGGAGAAAGAGTGGCAGGACATGCGAATTATTGGACATTCAGAGGCAAACAGACGCTCAGTTCACACTTCGGAGATGGTTACATCCACAAAGAAGACCCCGACAAAGAGAAAGCGTGCTCGAATGACTTATTTCATTGGAGGCAACGAGATCTGCAAGAACACTTTTCTGTTTCTTATGGGGTGAGTTTCCATACACTTAAGTTTATCGTTTTGTGTTCATTCTAACAAGTACTGTTGTTACGAGTCCCGAGTGAGTTAGCTAGTAATGTTGCTAACAACATTAGCTCATACCTAATATTGATGCCCGTTTTTGATTATTTTGGAAACAAGGCTTTTAAAGCGGAGTGTTTTGCCAGGACTCCGCTGCTTTTGTCTCTCATTCTGAACATCAGACTCCGCCCCCTCCCCTCTCCTTCAGTCGTACTGTCACCACCTGGACAGACTCAAATGTGCTGGTTTAAGCTTTTGTTAAAGCGAAGCAAAGATAATGTATACGCAGGACATAACCATCTTTGTACGAGCCACCACACATCAGCTCGTAAATGTAAACGTGTGTGTCAGATACGGGTTTAGTGGCAGAGGAGGGGCCACAGACGCTTCTCCCCTCGCTCCTCGGATCAGAATGAGAGAAACTCCTGTTGTGAGTCGAAGTCTCCATCAGTCTGACGGCACACAGGCTCCTCCCTCTTTATGACAGATATTTCAGAAATTACTGCTCGATCAAACTCGGGCACAGTTCACGTTAAATGCGCTGCTGCTGTTGTAGCGAGGGCTGACGCATCAGCCGCGCTCCCGGGCTCCGCGCGCACAGAGTTTTACGCACTCGGGTCCAAAGCGGCTCTTGAGGTTCTGGAGTCACACATTTAGGTCCAGGACAAGCTTATCCACGTCTGAATTATAGGACTATTACGACTGTATAAGCGCGTTTCCCGTGCATTTTTTGGGGGGGATGTGTAGAAACAGTGTATCAGAGCATTGCAATAACATTAAAATACCCAAACACCAGATCTCTTTTTTAAATATATTGTAAACTTATCTTGTCATTCTGGTATGAAAAGCACTCTCTAAGCAATTTTGAGTGATTTGCCTTATTGATTGATATACTTTTTATTTCCCCTAGTTTATTGATTATTTATCATTAGCAAAAAGCGATAATGGCAATAAAATCGATTCTGATTCATACTTGGGTCCATACTCATACTGTATATAATATATCACTGTTTTTTATTTGAACATAAAAGTTACAGATGTTGAACAACACGTTCTCAAGCCAGTGACAGTTTATCAGTTGATATAAAACATTAAAAAGAACAATAACAACCTTCTGCTGTGAGGGGAGATCAATAAATGAAACCAAAAATAAAACAGATACACATAATGAAACTGGTAAACAATGGTTTGTTGTGGAAGCAATAACCTTTGTGCTCCCTCTCTGTGCTTTACTGCTTTGAGGGGGAGTTTGACAGGGGGTGTGGCTTATTCAAATGAGATGTAAATGAGCCCTTTTGTCCCAACAGCAGAGAGGTGAGAATGGCCAAATCCCCTTTGGCCTTTTGGGAATTGCCAACTTCAAATCACCGCTGCACCTCCAAATATGATCAGATTTCCATGTGTTACACATCATTGGAAAGCTTGGAGACTACACTTTAACAATCTGTTATTATCTCATAATGTCCCAAAACCGACTTGTGTCTTTGGTTTCTGTGACTGGTCATATATGATTTACCGAATGCTGAGATTGATATTGACCCGGAAAATAATTTCTTTGCAAGAACTATTAATGACTGCCGATATTATACTGAGGATCTTTTCAACAGTAATCTCATGAACGTTAATGCATTCTCCATAAAACACTTCAACAGTAGAAGCCTTTATGCTAACTTTGACCACATCAAAGGTTTCTTACAACAGTTATTAAATCCATTCAATGTGATCCTAATCACAGAAACATGGATTCACAATGACAGAGAAATGGACTTTAGTATTGAAGGTTACGAGTTTATCAGTCAGAACAGAAGAAACAAGCATGGTGGGGGCGTAGCTATGTTTGTTGACTCAAGTTACGGTTATAAAGTGATTGGAAATATGACCGAGGTGGTGGACGACATACTTGAATGTCTTACTATTGAAATTGCAAGGGAAAAAAAGAAAAATATTATTGTAAGCTGTATTTATAGAACACCTGGGTCTAATATTGATGTTTTTTTCAAATTGGATGGAGAAGCATTTTTTAAACTCAAATCAGAAACTCGTGTTTATGGGGGGTGATTTTAACATCGATCTGTTAAACCCAAACAAACTGATGAATTTACTAACACTCTATTCAGCATAGGTTTGTTTCCTTTAATAACCAAACCGAGTAGAATTACATCCCATAGTGCTTCTTTGATAATATTTGTTCCAATGAAATAGAAAGTAGTACAGTTAGCGGACTCTTGATAAATGATATTAGTGCTCATCTTCCAGTTTTTGTATTACATAAAAATGAATATCAAAAAAATTAAGTAGAAAACATGTATTGGTTTAGAAGAGTAAAAACAGGGAAAACTATGGATGCATTTAAAAAGCAGCTATTAACTCAAGACTGGAGTTTCATACACAGAGAGAATGATACTAACAAGGCATAAAATCTTTGATAAAAATACTGTAAAAATAGAAAGTGTAAAGAAAACCCATGGATGTCTAAGGGATTGTTAAATGCTTGCAAAGAAAAAATTTCACTTTATAAAACATTTATAAACAAAAGAAGCTGAGGATATATATATATAAACAAATTAACAGCTATCATTACAAAATGTAAACAGGATTATTATAAATTGTTGGATAGGAACAAGAACAATACTAAAGGCTTATGGAACATCTTAAATAGTTTAATTAGAAATAAACCAAGAGTATTCGATTATCCAACATTTTTTAAAGCTCAGGATAAAACTATTAATAACATGGATGAACTAGTCAACACTTTTAATAAAGTCTTCGTAGATGTTGGCTCGAACCTTGCTGCAAAAATTGCAAACGTTGAGAAATATAATTGTGAGCTCATAGACATACTGTAAATCCGAAGACTTTGTTTCTCAATCCTGTTGAGGAAAAGGAGATTGTGGACATTGTTAGAGGTTGTAAAAATAAAACCTCTACAGACTATTTCAACATGGATATGAAGACCTTAAAAAGTGTAACTTATCGTTGCAAACTGGACAATTTCCTGACAGTATGAAAGTAGTAAAAGTGATTCCTCTGTTCAAGGCAGGAGATAAGCATCTCTTTACAAACTACAGACCTGTTTCCCTTTTGCCACAATTCTCCAAAATATTAGAGAAGGTTTTCAATTCTAGACTTGACAGCTTTATTGAAAGATATAATTTGCTCTCTGAAAATCAGTTTGGTTTTACGAATAATCACTCAACCTCACAAGTGCTCTTAGATAGTATTGAAGAAATAATAATGCTGTAGACCAGGGGTGGCCAAAGTGGGGCCTTGTTGGCCCGCCAGTGGTTGACCCACTTTTGATGATCCACCACATTTTATTTTTAAACTTTATATTTTGTCTTCCACGCTTCAATGTGTTGAGTGGGTTAATGTCATGCATTCTATTTCCATAATACAGAAGAAAAATGTGTGTGTGTTTTTATTTATTTGGGAAGATCCAGTGTGCCTTTGTCCTGTGAGCTGCTAGCTAAACTCTGTTCACAGCAAAGCACTCTAGCACGGCCCTCAGCTGTACAGGACAGCGCAACACGGGCCAGCTATGAAATGTCAGCGCTAAGACTGGAAGATATTTTTCAACGGGGGATTTTGTAAAGCAGTGTCTGTCCACAGCGGCGTCATTAATGAGCCCGTCCGAGGCAAGAGCCTTGTCTCAAATCAGCCTCTCCCGCAAAACAGTGACTCGCCGGATTGAAGACCTGAGTCAGGACATTAAGGAACAACTAAAGCTAAAATGTCAGAATTTACTGCTTTTTCACTGGCGTGTGATGAGCGCACGGACATTTCTGATTCAGCGCAGCTTTTAATTTTTATTAGAGGAGTGAGTGACGCTATGGAAATCACGCAAGAGCTGGCTGAAGTAGAGACACTGCATGGAACTACAAAAAGTGACGACTTATTTGCAGCTGTCAGACGAGTACTGGACAGGTACAATTTGAGTTGGGAGAAAATGGTCGGAATAACGACGGACGGTGCCCCGGCAATGATTGGCAAAAAGGCAGGCCTTGCCACACTGCTTGCTCAGAAGGTTGCCCAACGTGGAGGTAAGCTGTCACACCACTGTACCACTGTATCCTGCACCAAGAACAGCTGTGCGCCAAATCGATCGGGCTGGGAGACGTCATTAAAATCATAAACGATCAAAAGCCCTTTCACACCGCCAGTTCAGAGCCCTTTTAGAAGAAATTGATGCGCAATACAGTGATGTACTGTACCACCAAGAAGTCCGCTGGCTCAGCAGAGGGAAAGTTCTCAAAAGATTTTTTGAGCTGCGCCACGCCACGCGGAGTTTCTAACAAACAAGGGCGGAGATGTTCAATTGCCGACCGATGACAGTTGGATTTGTGACGTTGGTTTCATGGTGGACATCACGGACCTTCACAACTCATTGAATGTTCAGCTTCAAGGCAAAGAGCAGATTATCACGGAGATGTTTGATCACGTGAAGGCCTTTCAGATAAAGCTGGGACTACTCTCTCGTCATCTTTCTGCAGGTAGGCCATACAAATATACACTACACGCTAGCTTTTAATCGTACTTTTTAAATGTCTTCAAACTGGATTTACGTACGCGCAGCTTCAGTCTGTACGCCTCTATCTGTGTGTGCTCTTCACGGTGCTGTGCACATCGTTGGCACGTTATCTTTTACTTGTATTTTATTTCTATGTGACCTGCTATTACTGTGAAGCACTTTGGTCAACCGCAGTTGTTTTAAATGTACTATACAAATAAACTTGAATTGAACTGAATTGAATTGTGCGGAGTCTGACCATGCTGGAAGAGTGTTTGTTAAATTTGTTTATTGCACACATCTATGTAGACCAAGTGAATGGAGTGCAGCTATACCTCAAGTGAGATATGAGCTGTCATGACAGTACCTGAATGGGGAATTTGAACTGTTGTAAACGCCAGTAAGTACAGAATCAAGTAAGAAAATTGGCACTAAAAAATTAAGATCTTTAATTTTAATAATTGTTTCATCATTCAACTAAATAAGCATAAAATAGAGACTTTATTATAGCCTTTACTCTACAGAGTGATAATTCTGTGGTAGTTAACGTGTTACATTGGTTAAACTTAAAATGTAGTAATAGAAATTACTTTGGGCTATTTACTTATGGGGATAACTGTGTCTTTAGGTCGACAATGTTACAGACCCTTAGTCAAGCCTTTAGGTACATGACCTGGAGGATTCTGTGTTATCTTCAAAAACCATTTCAAACGGACAGTGTTCCTGCACAATAAGATAAATTTTTTATTTTTGTGATGTTTTGTACACTTTGCTGAAAGAAAATAAAGCTTTGTAATACATATCGTCACGTCTCTATACCTCACACATTATCTGCTGAGGACACATGCTTACGTAGACTACAGCAAAAAGTCTACATCTAAAATAGATTGATTCTGAAAGGACTGTTCGGTCCCTTAGCTGCGATGCTAACATCGATTGAGCTCAATGCTAAGCCGCTAGCTTTGTAAAGTACAGAGGAATCAGTTTAATAAAATAACCCAGCGCCTCAGAGCAGTCTCAGGTTCAAGGCCTCTGTCTGTCACGATGCTTCTCCTTTGTAGAGAGAGCTGTAAAGTTGTCCCTGTGAAACATGTTGCTAAACAAGTTAGCTCGCTGGAACTCCATCGGACTTTGTTTACGAGTAGTGCTGCGGGTGCCGCGTCAAAGTCTGATGACTCAGGCCTGTCAATCACAGACCCAGACCCCGCCCACCCCTCCCCCCTCCCGCACGCTCCTTAGTCCTCCAGGCAACGCCCCTTTTCTGTTAATATTTTCTAATCTGAGGCTGAGGCTCTGGAAGGGGGGGTTAGTAACCCTTTAATATAAACCAACAGTCTTCACCGTGTTCCAAAGTGTGCCATGGGGTGCCACAGGGTTCAATGCTCGGGCCAATTTTATTTATATTGTACATGCATCCATTAGGTAACATAATCCGAAATCACAATATACATTTTCACACAGATGACACACAGCTGTACTTATCAATGAAACCAGGTCAGACAGATAAATCAGATATGCTTAGTTTCAGTGTAAAAGCCATTAAGACCTGGATTATTTTAGGTCCTCAAAAACTGAGAAAGTCTTTATCTCAGCAGATCATCTCCCTGGATAATGTTAGCGTATCAACGAGCTCTACAGTAAAAAACCTTGGAGTTCTGTTTGACCAAGACCTCTCTTTTAAAACGCATATAAACCAGGCTTGTAAAATTGCGTTCTTTCACCTGCGCAACATTGCTAAAATACGAAACATTCTACCTAAGAGTGATGCAGAAAAACTTATTCATGCTTTGTTTCCTCAAGGCTGGACTACTGCAACTGCCTGCTAGCAGCGTGTCCTAAAAGTTCCCTAAAAAGTTTTCAATTAGTTTAAAATGCAGCTGCAAGATTATTAACGCGTACAAAGAGTAGAGAACACATGACACCTGTGCTAAAGTCTCTCCATTGGCTTCCTGTTGAGTTTAGAATCAAATTTAAGATCCTGCTCCTCACATTTAAAGCCATAAAGGGTTTGGCTCCGCTCTTTCTCCAAGACGTTATCGTTCCATATCGGCCAAACAGAGCTCTCAAAACTCAGGGCTACTAGTGATTCCTCGGGTCTCCAACATCACTGTAGGAGGAAGAGCCTTTAGCTCCAAAATCACTGTAGGAGGAAGAACCTTTAGCTCCAAGCTCCGGTTTTATGGAATAAACTCCCAGCTCACGTTAAAGAAGCAGACACAGTCCCTACATTTAAGACTAGGCTCAAAACGTACCTCTGAGAATTAGCTTATGATCAGGTCAGTTAGGTAAAGCTCTGACCCACAGCCTGAAGTAAAGCTGCTTTAGGAGAAACTCTGCTGTGGGAAGTACGGTACACTGAGCTGTATCCTCTTCTTCTTCTTACTGCAAACTTTGTCTTATTATGATACAATATTTATTTTATCTGTAGTCTGTTCATTACTATTCACATGGTGTCTCCTGTCCCACTCCCCCTTGGGAGTGCCTGTCTAGATCGATCGGAGGAACCCGGCTGAACGGAGGAACCCGGCTGAACGGAGGAACCCGGCTGAACGGAGGAACCCTGCCTACTGACAACAAGGACTGGACGGTCTGTGATCTTGGCCCGTCTGCTGAGGGACTCCTTCGGCCCTGGGTCTCTATAGCCTGTCCGTCCATGGGAGTGGATCTCTCCTTTTGTGGTTCTCCTCAAGGTTTCTCGTTTCTCCCACCGGGTTTTTGAGTTTTTCCTTGCCGGGCTGGAGAGTTTAAGGACAGGGGACACCCGAGCTGCTTGTCGCCACCCACTGCTCGTCTCCACCCACTGCTGACGCTTATTTGGACATTATGTTTGCCTGGATACTTGATTCGCCTGAACTTTACATTGTCTTATTTACTGCTCTGTTTTATTGCCTTAATGTTTGTTGCAGCCCTATGAGGCAACTCCTGTTGTGATATTGGGCTATACAAAACCATTGATTGATTGATTGATTGAAGTAAACATCTAACCCACAGCCTGAAGTAAAGCTCTAACCCTCAGCCTGAAGTAAAGCTCTAACCCTCAGCCTGAAGTAAAGCTCTAACCCTCAGCCTGAAGTAAAGCTCTAACCCTCAGCCTGAAGTAAAGCTCTAACCCTCAGCCTGAAGTAAAGCTCTAACCCACAGCCTGAAGTAAAGCTCTAACCCACAGCTTGAAGTAAACTGTGCTAATTTTCAACACCTGTCCATAGGGGGCTTTTAGGTTACAGAGATAAAACACGTTATGATACAGGGTTACAATAAAACGCATTATTAAAGAAGATGAGAAAAATTTTACACAAGTTTGGCCAGATTTAAGCCACTGTTGGAGCTCTCTGGTAAATATGTTGATATTAGTCTGCAGTTTCAGTGCAGTCGGGAGAGGGTTCCACAGTGTAGCCCCTCTGAAGGAGAAGCTCGACGGTCCAAAAGATTTTCTAAACTTTGGGAGTCCACAATCCCGCTAACTGAGGCTCTGGTGGAAGGTCTGAGAGAGCCCTAACACACCTCACCGCCAGAGGACAGTGGTGACACACAGTTGTTCAGTCAATTTCATTATACTAACATTTACAAAGTTTTCAACAGTAAAAAGCTTGTGCTTTTGTATGATATCACAATGATGCCATCTCAGAGGTTTCTTGTCGAATATCTTAATTGCCTGTATATACAGAGAAGTGACTGGTTTCAGAGTGGACGATGATATTTGTGACCTGCTGTAATGCAGTATGACAGATGTGAAAAAAACACTGCATTAAAATACAATTAAGCCGTGTGGTGTGATAACTCTCTTCTTATAAAACGAA
Source organism: Proterorhinus semilunaris (assembly GCA_021464625.1). Classification (NCBI taxonomy): domain Eukaryota; kingdom Metazoa; phylum Chordata; class Actinopteri; order Gobiiformes; family Gobiidae; genus Proterorhinus; species Proterorhinus semilunaris. The sequence continues at coordinate 2,231,437 of CM038358.1, read as the reverse complement.
AACAGTTCAGATTTGATTTGACTTTCCTTCAGACGTTATTTACTTGACGTTGGAACTTCAGGTGTTTATCTAAGATAATTCCCAAGTATTTTGTTTCATGAACCTCCTGAATGGGTTCATGTTCTAATTGAACCTCAAAGGTGCCAAAGAGTGCCTGTCTAGATCGAGGAACCCGGCTGAACAGAGGAACCCTGAACGGAGGATCCTGCTAAACGGAGGATCCTGCTAAACGGAGGAACCCTTCTGAACGGAGGAACCCGGCTGAACGGAGGAACCCGGCTGAACGGAGGAACCCTGTTGAACAGAGGAACCCTGCTGAACGGAAGAGCCCTGCTGAACGGAGGAACCCTGAACGGAGGAACCCTGCTAAATGGAGGAACCCTGCTAAACGGAGGAACCCGGCTGAACGGAGGAACCCTGCTGAACCGAGGAACCCTGCTGAACAGAGGAACCCTGCTCAACGGAGGAACCCTGCTGAACCGAGGAACCCGGCTGAACAGAGGAACCCTGCCTACGTCCTACAAGGACTGGACGGTCTGCGATCTTGGCCCGTCTGCTGAGGGACTCCTTCCGCCCTGGGTCTCTATAGCCTGTCCGTCCATGGGAGTGGATCTCTCCTTCTGTGGTTCTCCCCAAAGTTTATTGTTTCTCCCACCGGGTCTTTGAGTTTTTCCTTGCCGTGCTGGAGAGTCTAAGGACAGGGGACGCCTGAGCCGCTCGTCGCCACTGCTGACGCTTATTTGGACTTTATGTTTGCCTGGATACTTGATTCACCTGAACTTTACATTGTCTTATTTACTGTTCTGTTTTATTGCCTTAATGTTTGGTGCAGCCCTATGAGGCAACTCCTGTTGTGATATTGGGCTACACAAAACCATTGATTGATTGATTGATCGGTTTAGTCCTGGTTTAATCCTGCTTTAATCCTGCTTCAGTCCTGGTTTAGTCCTGGTTTAGTCCTGGTTTAATCCTGTTTAATCCCAGCTGACTCCCGGCTGACTCTGGTTTTTACGATGTGGTCTGTGGTGTCCTTGGTGGAGCTGCTCATTAAAGTGTGAAATGGCTGCTCAAAGGAACATGACAGGTGATTGACAGGACAATGGTGGATGCATTACCCACAATGCATCTCTCTGTAGACGCAGTGCTGGCAGTTAGGCCCTGTGCGAGGAGCAGCAGCAGCTCTGGACTTTTATCTCTTCAAAAAGGATCTTTAAACCGTATTATATATCGGCGCATGTGATTAATCATAAATAAGCCTTGTTCTAATCATACTTTATCACAAATTTATCACAAACTCCTGTATATTGTGCGGCTTCCTAAAAGACTCCACAGGTCCTAACTGCCCTTGTTTCTCCATCCTGGGGCCTGTGGATGCACTGTTTGCATTTGTGCAGATATGTTGGTACAAAAATACATTTCACCAAACTAACACAGGAAGTCACCGGGCTCAGTGTTGAAATAAGCAGTTACAGCAGCAAGCGGCGGTCAAGGGCCCTCACAGTGATATCAATTTGAAACTTCTGCTGTAGATTACTGACATTAATATGGAGAACGAAACTGTATTGCTGGGTTGCAGGTTCTAGAATGTGATTATGTCACAGGACCCAGTGGGGGGAGGAGCCAGTGTTTTCTATTAACAGCATTACACTTTCACAAGTCGTATCTAAAAAGAAAATGTATGGATTACAAAAATGATCATTTATATCAGTCACTGGGTCCATGATCTCTCTGTACAAGACCAAAAATTTCCTCAAAAACAAAATAATGTTACCTCTATATAATATTACAGGCCTTTAGAACGCTGTGATGTCACAGCAATTGTACGTTTTCTGTCATTTATGATTTCATATGAAAATAAGACATATGCCTAAAATTGTCAAAATTTCAGTGACGAAATGGATAGAGACAGATATACATTTATGGTTCAACCTTCAAAATATTCTGTCGGAGCTACTAAAGTGAGGCCGTGGAACTTCATTTTGAAGTTTTGTAACGTGTGCGCATGTGCGAGAACATTTCTGCAGTCCTTCATACGGATGGTCATTTCCTCCCAGAAAGGAATATTTGTGAATGAATACGCGACTTTGTGAAGCGATGTAGTAGCTATTTCCGGGAAATCTCTGCGTCGCTATTGACACAACGTAATAAAATAAGCATCATACAGGGTAGGTTTTGTCTTTTTTATACTCTGACATGAAAACTCAAATGTTAAGGAAGGAAATTATTTAAAAATGTCCACATCGACCACTGCGTGAAATATCTATATTTTCACGTGCCGTGTCTCGCCTTACACAGTTCGAAATGGGGGAATTTCCATGTGGTGGACAACACAGGCATGTGCACAGTAAACCTGAACGCACTGACATCCACGCCACTCGTCACCACCTTCTGCTGACGTTTATTTGGACATTATGTTGCCTGGATAATTCAGCTGCTTGAACTTTACCTTGTCTTGTTTTTTGTTCTCTAATGTTCGTGCATTGTACTTTTAATATGTTTCCTTGATTTGAGGCAACCTTGAGTACTTAGAAAGGCGCCATACCAATAAAATGTATTACTGGTGTAACGAGGGTAAAATATAAATACACAAGTTTAAGTAAAATCGTAGTTCATAATACTAGTTATAGTTGAAGAAACAAACAGTTAAAAAGCATAAATTAGTTTCATCTGTTCATTCTTATAAATAGCTAAAAGCATATTTTATGTATGGACTAATGTGTTAAAAACGTTTAAAAGTACCTGGATATAAGTAAGCCAATCTATTTTATTTCCTTTTATTTTGAAGGGTAAACAGGAAGTGCCAAGTGTGTATGCCACTTAGCTTTGTATTCATTTTGCGTTCTGTGTAACCGGAAACAGTATTGAGGCAGAATGTTAACTTGACCGCAAGAGAAAAAAAGACGAAAAGAATAAGAACACCGTGTGTTATGGTTTGTACTGTTTAGGCAAGATTTTGGCTATTAAATCCATAGTCAGTTATGAACTCTTGACCTATTCAGGTTTAGAGTGCAGATGGTCCCTTTTCCACCACGGAAGATCGTCCAGCAGCAAGTATTTACCGTGAGGTAAAAGCTTTTCAGCTAACGTGTGTTTTAGCATTCACTAGCTAAGTGAATGTGCTTGTGTGTGAAGTAGAGCTAAATCAGCCTGCTCTGGACTGTTGATTAATATTTCGGCTAGAAATATAGTTCTGATATTAGACCTTAGAGACTATTAGGAGTAACATCTAAATTAGTATTCTGCCGGAGACAGTGAGGAGTCTCAGAGCTTGGACCAGCGTGGACGTGACCGTTTCGCCATCTCGAGACGTGTCGAGGCCTTCCCCCTTCATGATAACCTTTTGGATCAGTGAAGTTGACTTTGAACTAAAAATGAACCAGGTACCACTTTAACTATTTTGTTTGGCTCAAACCAGAGTGAAGCGACCAACCGTTTTGGGTCTCAACGCTCCCAAGCAACGCTCAGGCCTGCAACAGTAACTGTTACCGTGGTAACAAGCCGGCTTGTGAGTGTGTGTGTGTGATTGGTGAGTGGGCCCACTTACATGAGGTATTAATGAGCAAGTTTATACCATGAAAACCCAACTGTGACTTTGTTATATTTGCAACAATTTGCTAAACCAGTAAATTCCAACGTTACATTCATATTGTTGTCATTTTTACATGGTTGGGTAATTTTATGTTATTTCCAGGTGACGAGTGATTTTAGATCAGTAGGTTATATTATTTCTTATATAAGTTTACCACTTTTGAGTTAAGTGAAGGAACTCAGGAGCCCTTACCAAAACATACATTGGGTATAGGTGGGCTACACTATTATTTTAAATAGTGAATAAACACCCACTTTATTTGTATTGCACGTTGTCTTTTTATCGTGTCTAATACTGTAAAATACCTCTGCACTAATAGCACTCATTTCTATTACGCTGAGCCCAATTGCTTTCTTCCACAATGTGCTCGGAGCAGAAGGAACACAATAAATTGATGGCTATTGTCCAGGTTGTAAACACTGTCTTCTAGGTCACGCTCTCATGCTTGTGTTGCAAAAAAAGTCACAATTGGTAAATACATCACGCTGTAGTGTCCAAATGCTTTACGTGCACAATCATGTGAAATCTCCTGTTGTTTATCCTTATACCAGGAACGTCCAACACAATCCTGCGCTCTATGCTGTCCTGGGATAGACTGATGGAAGCGCGGCTGCCAATCTGTGCCATTGGTCCCTCCGACCACCACCAACCACTCACTCGCACATACACCCTATTGTACATGTTTTTAGTAGTAGAGGAAATCTACGCAGACACGTGGAGAACATGCAAACTCCACACAGAAAGGCCCCGTCCAGGTGGGAATTAAACCCGGGACCTTCTTGATGTGAAGCACGAGCACTAACTGCTGCGCCACCGTACGCCTTGTTTAAAGCTGGTACTGTTATGATTTGGCTTGCGTGCTGTCCCCCTCCCCTTTCTGTTTTTTCCTTTGCAGCAGAGCAGTGTGTGGCAGGGGCGTGGCTGACTCCGCCTGGTGACTGAGACGCGGCACCTGCACATCATTACCTAATTAACCACAGTATAAAGACCTGGATGTCTCAGCACCACACTGCCAGATAATTCCGTCCTGTTCGGTAGTGCATCTCTGCAACTAGAGTTTCTGAAAGACCTTTTTGTTACAAGGTACTTACCTGCTATTTTCCATCTGTCTAGATCAGGGGTGCTCAATACGTCGATCGCGATCTACCAGTCGATCGCCAAGGTAGTATTGGTAGATCGCATAACATTAAAAAAAAATTGACGCCAGCCTATCATCCATCCCGTCTTTTGATTGATAAACACGGTGGCGGGCCGTGGGGTTTCAGTCAGGGCCTTCAATAGCAGCCTGGGTTCACGCAGTCAAACGCATATAAACTGATGGACAGTAGGCGTATGGATAAAACTGCCTGTTTGCGTGGCATTTTTTCGCTACAGGATTTGTCAACAACGCAACTAACGCAGCGGTGGCTCCCCCTACAAACAAAAACACCTCGGGAAAACTCGGGCTAGCATACGGAAACACACGACACATGACAGGCGGAGACGAGCGCGTTATAACGTGGAAACAGGCGGCTGTTTTTAGGAGATGTTTTGTTGACAGAGCGAGACACCAGAGATGAACTCAAACGCAAATCAACCGTAATAAAAGATATTAAACTTAAAGTGTTGTGGTATTTGACAAACCTTTTTTTATAGCGCTCTAGTCTCGTACCTGTTGCCTGCCCGAGTCCCAGCGCAGCTGATGCGGGGAAACCCTTCTCCTGTCCGGGCGAAGCGTCTACGTCCCGCTGTCGTTCCCGCTGCTTTGCTCTCGAAGCTCTTCATAATGAAGGGCCGCTAAATATCCGAGATCAGTAAATCCACTTCATTTTGCCTCGTTCGGACGTTTCCAAGAGTTAATATCTGTTTATCCGGTTCTCTTCGGAGTGGCTGGAACGTCTTGCGCATGCGCAGCTACATTAGCGGTTTTCCCAGGCGAACAAACCGTAGGGGGCGCTGCTGAGCTACTGAAGGCCCTGGGGGCGGACTGTCAATGTATATCGAATTCTGATTGGCTGATAATTCTGTCAGTCACGCAAGGCCTGCAGAATCTGTTCTGAAGGCCCTGAGGAGGAGCTATTTACTTCAATTGTAGATATAAAGAATCCTCAATGAATATATGTTTCGCATTATTTTAGTAGGTAGATCATTTTGACTTGATCATTTTATAAGTAGCTCGCATGCTGAAAAAGTGTGAGCACCCCTGGTCTAGATCCTTCCGGTGTCCCGTTCCAGTCAGCCAGCTCCCTGCCTCACCTGCCTGCCTCCAAGTTTTTGTGAAAAATAAATCCTTTAAAGCTTACCTGCCTCCGCTTTGGAGTCCAACTAGAAAACGCAACAGAATTATCTGGCCATTATGGACCCCGCAGAGGCTGAGAATTTCAAGCTACTCCTTACTGAGACTGAGAAGTTTAAACGAGCTGTCACTTCACAAGGAGTTCTTGTTGGACAGCATGGAGTTGCCCTTCAAGAGATCATGGCCTCTCTCCAGAATCTCACCACGGGAATGAATCAGCTCGGTGGTCATCTGAACGACGTTGCTAGTCAACTCTCTTCGCTAAGATCTCCAGACTCTGGCCATGCATCTGATCCAGGACTCCAGGCCCCAGCTCCCACTGGTCCCCAGACATCCCAGCCCCGTGAGCCTTTCATACCCACACCTAGCAGGTACTCCGGAGAGATTGGGATGTGTAAACAGTTCATACATCAATGTATGTTAGTTTTTGATCCACTCTCCTACTCTTCTGATAGATCTAAAGTGGCCTTTATAATGAGTCTGCTTTCTGGGAAGGCGTCTGCTTGGGCTGTGGCTTTAGCTAACAGTGACTCCCTAGTTTGTAACACACTCAATTCATTTACATCTGAATTGCTAAGAGTGTTCGATCATCCACTGCAGGCTAAGGAGGCTAGTAGTCGTTTGCTCTCTTTGCGTCAGGGCTCTGGTTCAGTTTCTGCCTTTTCCATTGATTTCCGTATTTTGGCTACAGAGTGTGGGTGGGATGACGGGGCACTTCAAGGAATCTATTATCGTGGTCTTAGTGAGGAGGTGAAGGACGAGCTGGCAGCCAGGGATGAGACTGCCAACCTTGAGGCCCTTATTTCGCTCTCTATCAGACTTGATAACCGCCTTCGAGAGAGACATTTTAAGTCAAGGAACTTTGTCCCAACCTTCCAGCCCAGGGCCTCTCATCTGCCGGATCTTCCAGCCTCTTCTCCACAAGTGTCGAGTACTTCAGAGGAGCCCATGCAGCTTGGGAGAATGACACTCACCCAGGAGGAGCGTCAGCGACGCTTTAGAGAAGGACTCTGCCTCTACTGTGGCCAGGCCGGCCACATCCTGCGCTCCTGTCCCAAGAGACCAAAAGACCAGGCTCATCAGCATCTGGGGGGGCGCTGGTGAGCCATATGCCTGTCGATTCCTCCTCCAAGCGTGTTCAACTCAAAGGTATTGTGTCATTCAACACCATTTCACTTCCTATTCAAGCTTTAGTAGACTCTGGTGCGGATGAGAATTTCATTGATTCCCAGTTTGTTTCCCAGGCCGATTTTTCTACAGAACTTCTCTCGGAGCCTAAGACTGTTTTTGCCTTGGATGGTAGAGTGTTAGCCAGAGTGACTCACCGAACAGTTCCAGTGTCCCTGCGAGTTTCTGGCAATCATTGTGAGCTAATATCACTTTATATTGTTCCATCACCGTCAGCTCCACTTGAGTTGGGCCTCCCGTGGCTTAAACTTCACAATCCGCACATTGACTGGTCTACCCAAACCATTGATAATTGGAGCCTGTTCTGCCACTCCTATTGCCTACATGTTGCGATTCCTCCCACCAGTTCTCGTACTCTCTCTTCTCCCAAGTCCATAGATCTGTCCCTAGTGCCACCTGAGTATCATGACCTTAAGGAGGTTTTTTCTAAGGACCGTGCATCATCCCTGCCACCACACAGACCTTACGACTGTCAAATTGATCTCATTCCTGGTGCCTCGTTACCCTCAAGCAAGTTGTATAATCTTTCCAAACCAGAAAGGGAGGTTATGGAGACTTATATAGCCGAGAGTTTGGCTGCAGGACTCATTCGCCCCTCCTCTTCCCCTGTGGGGGCCGGTTTTTTCTTTGTGGACAAGAAGGACAAGACCTTACGACCGTGCATTGACTATAGGGGTTTAAATGACATAACGGTAAAGAACAAATACCCCCTTCCACTTATTGATTCTGCTTTCAGCTCCCTTAGTCATGCCACGGTGTTCACCAAGCTAGATCTCCGTAATGCCTATCATTTGGTCAGGATCAAAGAAGGAGATGAGTGGAAGACGGCATTTAACACCCCTCTTGGGCATTTTGAATATTCAGTCATGCCATTTGGATTGACTAATGCACCTGCTGTTTTTCAGTGCCTTATTAATGACATTTTGCGTGACATGCTGAATAGATTTGTGTTTGTTTATTTGGACGATATTCAGATTTTTTCCAGAAACCTGGAAGAGCATGTCCAACAAGTAAGGATGGTTCTGCGGCGGCTCCTCGAGAATAGACTTTTTGTTAAAACCGAGAAATGCGATTTTCATGTTTCCTCAGTCAGTTTTCTTGGATTTGTGGTGGAGAAAGGGCAGATGAAGTCGGACCCTACTAGGATAAAGGCAGTAGCTGAGTGGCCCAAACCTTCAACTAGAAAGGAACTCCTAAGATTCCTGGGCTTTGCAAACTTTTATCGGCGGTTCATTCGCGACTATAGTACCGTTGCCTCGCCACTCACCAAACTTACCTCTGTCAAGGAAATGTTTTCTTGGTCTCCTGAAGCAGATGCCGCTTTTGGCCGATTAAAACACCTATTTTGTTCTGCTCCTGTTCAACATGTCTTCAGACTGCATGGACTCCCTCAGGACATTGTTTCGGACAGGGGGCCCCAGTTTACTTCCCGGGTGTGGAGAGCATTTTGTCGCGCCATCGGAGCCACTGTGAGTTTGTCTTCTGGCTATCACCCGCAAACCAATGGCCAGACCGAGCGGGCCAACCAAGATCTGGAGGCAGCGATGCGTTGTGTCACAGTCAGCCACCCCGCCTCCTGGTCCGTCCATCTTCCCTGGATTGAGTACTCCCACAATACCCTGGTCTCGTCGGCCACAGGCATGTCTCCGTTCATGGCGTCTACTGGCTATCAACCTCCACTCTTCCCTACTCAAGAGAGGGCTGTGGCTGTGCCCTCTGTTCAAGGTCACCTGAGGAGGGCGCGCCGTGTGTGGACGGAGGTCCGGGCTGCTCTCTCCCGCACCCAGTCTCACAACCAGATGCTCGCGGATCGGCACCGTGTCGGCCTGGCCAGAAGGTTTGGTTGTCCGCCCGGGACATTCCTTTGCAATGTGTGTCTAGGAAGTTGGCTCCCAGGTTCATAGGACCGTTTGAAATTGAGCGCGTCATTAATCCCGCTGTCGTTCGCTTGCGTTTATCGTCCTCCTTGAACATTCACCCCTCCTTTCATGTCTCGCTCCTTAAGCCTGTCTCCTCCAGTGATCTCTGCCCTCCGGCCGAGCCCCCTCCGCCCCCCCCGGGTCGTGGATGACCACCCGGCCTTTTCTGTTCGCCGCCTGCTGGATGTCCGGCGACGGGGTCGTGGCTTGCAGTTCCTGGTGGATTGTGAGGGGTATGGGCCTGAGGAGCGCTCATGGGTTCCACGCTCTTTCATTTTGGACCCTGTTCTTATTAGTGATTTGTTCTGTTATGATTTGGCTTGCGTGCTGTCCCCCTCCCCTTTCTGTTTTTTCCTTTGCAGCAGAGCAGTGTGTGGCAGGGGCGTGGCTGACTCCGCCTGGTGACTGAGACGCGGCACCTGCACATCATTACCTAATTAACCACAGTATAAAGACCTGGATGTCTCAGCACCACACTGCCAGATAATTCCGTCCTGTTCGGTAGTGCATCTCTGCAACTAGAGTTTCTGAAAGACCTTTTTGTTACATACCGCAAGGTACTTACCTGCTATTTTCCATCTGTCTAGATCCTTCCGGTGTCCCGTTCCAGTCGGCCAGCTCCCTGCCTCACCTGCCTGCCTCCAAGTTTTTGTGAAAAATAAATCCTTTAAAGCTTACCTGCCTCCGCCTCCGCTTTGGGGTCCAATTAGAAAACGCAACAGGTATTTAACCCTCAGAGATTTATGACCTCTGTTTGGCAACAAGCCAGATACAGTATGTCAAGCAAAGGTCATTACAGCCACCAATAAAGCGAAAGGTACATCACTGAAACTCAAGTACCGACCTTCGTCTACGATGGAATATTCCTGCACAACTGAGAGCTCACACCAACATTTCACCGTCAAGGCCATTTTACAGTCGAGCAGCCGGTCCCGCCCACCGCAACCCCATCCGCTTGACGCAAGCCAGAATCGTTCGAACTTCCGCGTAGCTCGTCTGCGTTAATGTTGTGATGTATATAAAAAATACAAAAAACATCCATCCATTTTCTTCCACTTTGCCGGGTCGTGGGGGCAGCTGTTGGAGCTGCCCAAATCACATCGCACCAGCCCCTATGGCTCCCCCTGCAGGTGGTGGGTCCACAGAAGGACGGCCTCATGGTTCCAAACGGGCCTGGTGGTCTCTCATAGGGGGCTTCACCCATTCACACTATCATTCATACACCAGTGTACACAGACACTGGAGGCAAGGAGGGTGAAGTGTCTTGCCCAAGGACACAACGACAATGTGCACCTTCAGGAGGAGGGATTCGAACCCCCGACCTTCCGATCATGAGACGACCCTCTGCGCCACCGTCGCCCCCTTAAAAAAAATATATAAAATAAAACATAAAAAGTGAAAACACAAAAAGCATTAAGTCATAGGAACATTAAATTCATGAAAAATAACAGGGAAGAGGGAGACTGAAGGAGTTTGTCACCTTGTGCAGCAGCTGCACACCTAGAGCGGCGAAAGAGAAGAGTGGCGAGCCTCCATTCATCCCCTCTGCTGTCTGGTGACCAGAAAGAAGCCTCTGGAAATAAACCGGAGAGCGGAGCGATACGGGCGGCCGGAGCGCCGACGAGCGTTAAAATAATTTCAACGCTAGAGCCATATCCGGCGGCGACCACCAACCACAGGACGAGATCTGACAGACAGCTGTGCGTAATTGGCTCATGCACTTCAGCTGCGTCTCAAACCCCACCTCCGCGTGGGGGGGTCGGCCAAGGAAGCAGAGCAAGCTGAGCGACGGATGGAGACTTTTTTTTGCTTGGTGTGAGCGCGGTGTAAACGCGGAGCTGTCGCTGAAGTATAAATCAGCCTTAAGGTTTCAGGCCGGTCCAACAACAGCTGGGAATTCATGACACATTTCTCCAGTTCATTTGTTCAAACAGGAGCCGAGATATGTTCTTACCTTAGCCTAGACGAGCTCATGTCTGGTCTTTACTCGGTCATGTAAACAAAGCACAGATGGCGTTAGCATATAGCCTCAACCAAGCGACCAAGCTCTTCCACGTTTTCCCTATTTAAATATGGTTACATAAGCCTGTCGATTTTCTTTCAGCCTCCCTGGTAAGGTCTACTCCAGGGTGCTGGAGAGGAGGATCCGGCCAATAGTCGAACCTCGGATTCAGGAGGAACAATGCGGTTTTCGTCCCGGTCGTGGAACACTGGACCAGCTCTATACCCTTCATCGGGTGCTTGAGGGTTTGTGGGAGTTCGCCCAACCAGTCCACATGTGTTTTGTGGATCTGGAGAAAGCGGTCGACCATGTCCCTCGTGGTGCCCTGTGGGGGGTGCTCCGGGAGTATGGGGTCCGGGGCCCTCTACTAAGGGCTGTCCGTTCCCTGTATGACCGCAGCAGGAGCTTGCCGGCAGTAAGTCAGACCTGTTCCCAGTGCGTGTTGGGCTCCGCCAGGGCTGCCCTTTGTCACCGGTTCTGTTCATTACCTATAATGAACAGAATTTCTAGGCGCAGCCAGGGGCCGGAGGGTGTCCGGTTTGGGAACCTCAGAATCTCATCTCTGCTGTTTGCAGATGATGTTGTTCTGTTGGCTTCATCAAATCAGGACCTCCAGCGCGCACTGGGGCGGTTTGCAGCCGAGTGTGAAGCGGCCGGGATGAGGATCAGCACCTCCAAATCTGAGGCCATGGTTCTCCACCGGAAAAAGGTGGTTTCCCCGCTTCAGGTCGGTGGGGAGTCCTTGCCCCAAGTGGAGGAGTTCAAGTATCTCGGGGTCATGTTCACGAGTGGGGGACGGATGGAGCGTGAGATCGATAGACGGATCGGTGCGGCGTCAGCAGTGATGCGGTCGCTGTATCGGACCGTTGTGGTGAAGAGGGAGCTGAGTCTGAGGCAAAGCTCTCGATTTACTGATCGATCTACATTCCCACCCTCACCTATGGTCATGAGATTTGGGTAATGACCAAAAGGACAAGATCGCGAATACAAGCGGCCAAAATGAGTTTCCTTCGCAGGGTGGCTGGGCGCACCCTCCGAGATCGGGTGAGGAGCTCAGTTACCCGGGAGGAGCTCGGACTCGAGGCGCTACTCCCCCACGTCGAAGGGAGCCAGCTGAGGTGGCTAGGGCATCTGTTCCGGATGCCTCCTGGTCGCCTCCCTCGGGAGGTGCTCCAGGCATGTCCCACTGGGAGGAGGCCTCGTGGAAGGCCCAGGACACGCTGGTGGGACTATGTCTCCGAGCTGGCCTGGTGTCGTCTCGGGGGCCCCCCAGAACAGCTGGAGGAGGTGTGCGTGGATCGGGAAGTCTGGGCATCTCTGCTGAGACTGCTGCCCCCGCGACCCGGCCCCGGATAAAGCGGAAGAAAATGGATGGATGGATAGATTTTCTAAGTGGATAAAAAGAGGAACTATTAGAAAATCGACATGTTTAATTGTGTGTGACTATACTTGGATCGTGTAAAGGCTCAACCATATTTAAATAGGGAAAATGTGGAAGAGCTTGGTTGCTTCTATCTTCACCTCCGTCAGCAGGAGAGGCTAAATGCTAACGCCGTCTGTGCTTTGTTTACGCCACTGAGCGCACGCGTAAAGACCAGACAGCTACTTATCAGCTCGTCTAAGCTAAAGTAAGAACATTATCTTGGTATTTAAAAACGGTGGCCTGTTCCTTTAAATGTTCGATTTAGGCTCTTCTGAAAACTAACTGATCAGGAGCCGAACACAGGGTTATTTTTGCCGCTGCTGCCTGGTAACGCGCGTTACCACAGCAACAGCACCGCACAGCCTTGAACCTCAGAGTGCTGGAGTCATGCTCAAAGTTGACTGGAGCAGTCGACAGTCGGGGAGTCTGGTGTCCACGGGCTAATGCTGCTGCGCTCTATTCCGAACTCACGTTGCCCACTGAGTTACTGCCTTCCACTTGTCAAGTTGGAAAGTACAAGTGAGACAAAAACTAACAATTTAAGCAGATTCTGGAAAAGTCAGACAAAACACTGTATACACTAAGTTATTGTATTCCCCTGGACAGTGTGGTTATGTTTTAAATGTAAGAAATGGTCACAAATCCATTAGCGAGGGCAGTTAGCTCTTGTCAATAGGTGGACGTAGGCAACATGATCGCAGAGCTACTGTCACAAGTTTGAAGTTTTATGGAGAGTTTGGTGTGAATAAGTGACCAGAAGTAAGGTGAGACGTAAAAAATATTGACAAATAAAAATGAAGTGAGAGCTGGGAATGGTGTAACCAATAAAAACCAATAGAAGAGAAATATTAAAATAGCATTTATTATATTAACAATGCAAAATAATGGGCCCATAAAAGTGGAAAGATATAAAACTAGACCTTGAAAAAACAGCAGACGGAGCCGCGGGAGAAGTGTCTGATCAGCAGACTAAACAGATGTGTGTTACAGCGAGGGCAGCCCCACGTCCAACACGCTCCAAACTACTTCAGTTACACATTTATTTTGAAGAGTCAAAGTCTGAATCAGAGTCTAGATCTTAGGCCCGAGCCAGAATTCAGGCGGGGTCAGGCAGAGATGTTACGCATAACAGTCAGCTTTCGAGATTTTAAAACATTATATTATTGATAATATAGCCTATCTACAATAAAGATCTAAGCTTCGTCTATTGGATACTAAATGTGATGATACTTATTATAAAATAGAGGAGCTGCCCCATAGTTCAGCCTTTTTCCTGCTGCAGGGGGAGGGCACACGTTCCGAGTATGTTTGTCATGTTTTTGAAGTGTTGAGAACATCGCTTTATGCTCTTTCACTCAGGACAGTGTTAAAAACAGTACTAAGTAACTTGTTTACCTTAATAAATCCTTTCCGTAGTCCTTCTGGGGGTAATACAAGTGTTAATGGGATGATTGGGGGTCTTTCATCTCCCCCTGGTGTCTCTGGCCAGAAAACCACAATTGTAACTTGACTGCCACCGGACCAGAGTAGCAATACACACTAATGGAATAATGAAGAAGAAGCTAACAGGCTAAGGGGCAAAGCTAACTGCGGGCTAGCGCCACTTTAAACAGTATTTACAGCCAAGTTTGAGTGCAAAAAATGATCTCCATTGTGTAATTGGATGTACAACATCCCTCTGTCCCTTTGTCTTTTCTGTCAGCGTAGTATCTACTCTCATGGACAATTAATGAGTAAAAAAATCACAACTTGCTAAAACACCTGCAGTTGTGCCTCTACGGGCAAGAGTTACTTAGTACTGCTTTAACTCACAGTGCTAAATAAGTAGTTTGGTTCCTGTTTGTGCGAAGAAAAGTTATTTTTATTTAGATTCTTCAAGCAGAACTAGGTAATGCTGGCCTTAGCCATCCGTAAACTCCAGTCAGTTATCTTTTCCCTACATGTACGTCTGGGTCTGATCTCAGTGGCTGCGTTTCATCGGTTAAATTCCAACCTACCATCCAGCGAGCGGGGGAGGCGGGTGTTGTAGATGACGTTACGCATTTGCACTGGATCTGCTGGTTGTAGTTTGAAAACAGATCCAATCGTTTGAAAGGAGTTCATCCCTCCCACCTGAAAACGGAGCTCAATTGTGAAGTTCCAGACCCTCTGTACAAAATGAGTACGAGGGTCTGGTAAGACCAGGCTAAGGTAACGCATGCCCCTAGAGGACATACGCGCCACTGCAGGTGTCGTAGCATGTTTTTTTTTTACTAATTAATTGTCCGTGAGAGTAAATACTACGCTGACAGAAAAGACAAAGGGAGAGAAGAATATTATACATTCAATTACACAATGGAGAGGGTTTTTTTTCAATCAAACTTGGCTGTAAATACTGTTTAAATGGCGCTAGCCCGCAGTTAGCTTTGCCCATTTACTTGTTAGCTTCTTCTTCGTGATTCTATTAGTGTGTATTGCAAAAGGATTTCTTAAGGTAAACACTTAGTCCTTCTTAGTTAATAAAAGTTAATAACATTTGCTGCATTTATGTGGACTGGGGAACTTGTTTTCCCAAGATGTGACGTCATTGTCCCAAGATGTTGTCAAATAAAAATCATCTTTTATCACTGAGCTAAACTTTGTTTAGTGTTAATGTCAGACATTTCACTCACAAATATGTTACTGTGAAGGGTGAAAGTTCACACTAAGCTCAAGAAAGTAGCAACGTTTCACACAAAAAACATTAGACAAGGTGAGTGCGGACATATCTTGTGACTGCTCTTGACTTTCGTGCTTTTTTCCCACCTCTGCGAGTGTCTTTGTCTGACTTTTATTTTCTCTTGGACCCCTGCTTGCTGCTCTCCCGAACCACTAAACCATGGATTGATTGATTAGCTGGAATCTCAGCGCAATTGATAAGGTTTTTTCACCAAGAAACTCAGAGGCTGACGGGACTTTGGCAGATGGGTATACGATGGGTGGGTGGAGTAAGTGGAGGGTCGACTGCCTGGCGGTCTTGTCAGTCAAAGACATCAAAGATATTTATTTGTTTGGGTACCGCTTATTGGATTAGGCATTGCCCTGGTCTATCGGAGAGTTGGAAAGATGGCAGCTTGCAAAGAGACCTCGCTGCTGTCGGTTGAAAGTAAAGAGCACTTTGGAGCAGGGAGTGACCGATTGAACTGTTATATATGACCTGTCAGCTCGCTGTGCAGACGGACGAGGGAAGGTGGACTATCTTGGCGCGCTCCGGAGAGATGTCTCAGCAAATCTTGGGACAGATCTCGGGGCTGAGCGGGAAAATGGATGAACTGAGGCGGGAACTACCTGCTCTGGAGAACTTAACTAATGCTGAGACCCAGTAAAGGCTAATAATCATAAATTATGAACTATACCGGAATAATTCTTCAGCAGGTGGACCTCTTATCTCTCCTACGCAGTCATTATTCCCCATTCAAGGCCAAGTCACGGAGCTAAACCAGACTGAGGCTGTGCGGTGACATTATAAACATGTGTCTACTATGTCATGTGCACTTTAAGGTTAGGGTTAGGATTTGGGTTATTTATATTTTCCGACAGAAAAGCTAGCACTAACCATGGTGTATGCTTTCACATTGTCGGGTAGGAATGTTACCACGTGAAACGATTTGAAGAATTAGGAACAAGTTACCAAATAAACAGTCCCAGCTAAATATCCACTGCCTGAGGATTATTATCTCACCTGTAGGGTAAGACAAGAAGTGTGATGCCTTAACCTGGGAGCAGGGATGTTGAGGAAGCCTTGGTCGAGTGAAAATCTGAAACGGTATGCTGAATCAACCACAGCCATCATGAATGGAATGACCCTTTATAAGCGGCACATGCTCCCATGTTTTCCGCTTATGTTTTCCATCGATAACATCCAAACAAATTGGGCAATTCCACTTTTCAAAGAAGTCACGGACTATTTGTGTCCTGCCACCTGTTGTTTGGAGAGTCTACAATACCAGTGTTATTACATATTATAGGCATTGGTAAGATGGATTTGACCTCTGAGGGCAGCCATCTTGGATTTTTCAAAATGGCCACCATAAAACTTATTTTTCTCAATCTTTTAGCTTCTAATTGACCTATAGTTTTGATCTTAGTGTCAAAACCTACATTTTAAGGGGCAATGAATCCAATGGAATAAAATTCTATAAGCTAGACCTGACCACAATGCTGTTTTACTCTTTAATTAACAATTTTACTGTGTCACGGCTCAACAAAAAGGACCCAAAATGCAAACACAATGGCCGGAAAAAAGGTAAGTATTTATTTCTTCTTTTTACAAAAAAATGTGCAGGAGGGGTTTGGAGGTTGTTGCAGATCCCAGGGTTCTCCTTGGAGTATTGGCTGGGCTGGGAATGGCAGGACCTGGAGCTGAATGAGACGCAGGAGCTAGAGCAAAAAAAGAATTAAGTAAGTATAGCAAAAATCCACAAAACAAAACCAAGGCTGAGTCTGTGAAATGTTCACCGCGTTGGAAGACTGTCCTCTGGCAGAGGTGCAGAGGGGAAGCCAGTCCTTCATACTCAGCAGATGAGAAGAATGGAGACAGCTGTGTGAGCATGTTGTTTTACTTTAAAATGTACGTTGTTGGGGGGTCACATTGAGGAGAATAGAAGTGGCGCGGCCGGTCTCCTCACTGGATTTGTCGAAATATCATATTTCTCGGTTTGACTACTGCTATTACTTTAGCTACTGTTGTTGCTAAACGTATACGGACGCTAAATATGTCTCTGGACAACTTTTTCAAGAAGCCTCCGAAGTCTGCACAGCGGAAGAAAGGCAGCAAGAGGACTGCTAAAACGGTGTTAGCTAGCCAAGATGGCGAGGCTGAGCACGAGCTAACTAATGACGAAGACGAACAAGAGTCTTGCACAGAGCTGGAAATGTCGGATGCTGATTGTACCAGAGACGACATGGTGGTGGATCGTATGACTCGAAACATTGAGAAATTATTGGACACTAAACTTGCTACAGTCCTGAAGCCTGTTACAGAGATGTCTGAAAAGTTAGACAAGCTAGTGAACAGAGTTGGGACAGCAGAGCAACGGGTGTCTGACTTGGAGGATATAGTAGCAGCTGACTCATCAAGACTGGACTCCGTGAAGTCAGACCTCCAGAAAACAATGGAGAAACTTGAGAGCTATGAAAACCAGAGCAGACGATTAAACGTGAAAATCATGGGACTTAAAGAAAAGTCAGAAGGCAGAAATCCTATAGTCTTTTTTGAAAGGTGGATTCCAGAGGTCTTGAACATGGACATGCACGAACCATTCAAAATAGAACGAGCGCATCGCTTGGGCCCGGAACCGGATTCCAGCGGTGGACAAAGACCCAGAGCAGTCCTGGTGAGGCGTTTGGGGGCCGGGAGGTGTCTTTCTACCAGGACTTCTCGGCTGATGTGGTGAAGAGGAGGAGTGAATCTGCAGGAGCGCATAGAAAACTTCGTCAAGCGGGGGTGAAATATGCCTTTCTCTATCCTGCCACGATTAAGATCTTCCCTCAAGAGGGGAGACCGATTTCTCTACCTACATTGAAAGAAATTAATGACTACGTAGAGACACTGCCGGGAACTGAATAACTGGATCAACATACATGTTAATGCAGGTAAGAAGATGGCGGAAATAAACTGTAGCTTATACGGGACATCTTACGTAAGTTTGTGGAAGTGCGCTGAAGTATGTTGCATTAAGATGTCACTCATATACCGAGAAAAATTATTGCTGATAGATAACTATTGCAATTAATATTATAAATATGGTGTGTAATTACATAATCCAGGCGGGGAGGCTTTGCATGCGATGCTTCCTTAGTTTTACTTGATTGTGGTATTTCCTGACCTCTCAAGCTGTACCAGTATAGCTAGTGATGAGAAGATTTTTGATTTATGTTAGGTTTTGTTTAGTTTTGTTAGGTAGTAGAGTCCAGGCTGTAGTGTACTCTTTTTGCCTGAACTGGTTCTTTGTTTTAGATTTTTTTTTTTTCTTTGTGTCCAGATACGGTTTCCAATATCAACAGATCCTTTTTGTTTTATTTGACATTATACAGCAGGATATAGCCCCTCAATGTACTAAGTATTAAGTTTTGTACTTGGAATATAAAGGGTTCAAATAGTGTAATAAAAAGGAAAGCGGTTCTAAATTCTTTAAAAAAGGATAATATTCAGATTGCATTCCTTCAAGAAACACATTTGACTGATGAGCACAAAAAATACCTCAGGGAGTGGGTTGGGCAGATTAATTTTTCTTCTTATTCTACAAACAAAAGGGGGGTGATTATTTTGATACACAAACAGACGCCATTTGTAGCTGGGGATTGTTACAAGGATACAGAGGGGCGCATAGTTTTGATAAAAGGAGAATTATATGGAGAATCAATACTACTGGGAAATGTTTACGCTCCCAATATATACGACGAAGATTTTTTTGCTCACCTCCTCTGTAAAATTGCAGAAATGGATTGTACCAATATTATTTTGGGGGGGAATTTCAATTGTAATCTGTCCCCCACTTTGGATAGGAATCCTCCCCATAATACTCAATCTCGTTCAGGAAGAGTTTTACAAAACCTTCTTGAAACATTTAAATTATTAGATAGAGATATATGAATCCCAATACAAACGGTACTCATTCTATTCTCCCCCTCATTTGTCATGGTCAAGGATTGATTATATTTTTATATCTAAACATCTCACTCAGTTAGTTGAACAATCTGACATCGGATCTATTGCCCTCTCAGATCATGCTCCAGTCATCATGGCAATGCAGCCACTTAGGCCTGCAGAGCAATCATTTTTCTGGAAAATTAATTCTTCACTGTTTTACGATGAGAATTTTATCACATTTCTGGAATCTCAGACAGACTTGTATTTAGAACTAAATGATTGTAATGATTCTGATCCAAGATTGGTATGGGAGGCATATAAAGCCTATATGCGAGGTATGGTTATTTCATATTCGAGTAAGAGAAAAAAAGAGCGTATGCAAGAACAATCTAAAATAGAAAAGAAAATTAAAAAATTAGAGAAAGATTTCTACATTTCTAAATCCGATGAGGTGCTGAACGAATTAAAGGCGAGAAGAATTGAACTGACAAACTTATTGACAAAGAAGGCAGAATCTGATATTATGTTTGCCAGGCAAAGACTATTTGAATTTGGAAATAAACCTAATCAGTTCTTGGCCCGCTTGGCCAGAAACTCTTCCCAAAAGGCCTTTATTTCTGCAATAGTGGATGATGATCAACAACGCCAAACGAATAATGGTCAAATTAACGATTGTTTCAAAAAAAATTACGAACAACTTTATAGTACAGAAATTGACAGTAACAAAATGAACGCAAGTACTTTTCTAGACAACTTGGAGATGTTGCAGTTAACACAGGACCGGGCAAAATTGCTAGAAGGACCTGTTACTTTAACAGAAATTGACAGAGCAATTTCTTCACTTCAGTCAGGTAAAAGTCCAGGAGCTGACGGATTCTGTGTACAATTTTATAAAGCAATGAAAAGCAAAATAAATAAACTGTTAGTGCGAGTGTTCAACAAATCTTTTGAAGAGGAACAGTTACCTCAAACTATGTATTTGGCTCATATTATAGTTATTCCTAAAAAAGGAAAAGATCCAGAGATGTACCTCCTATCGCCCAATAAGCTTACTCGGGGTTGATGTTAAAATACTTTCTAAAATTGTAGCTAATAGATTGGAGCGAGTAGTTACTGATATAGTTAATGCAGATCAAACAGGGTTTATGAAGGGCCGCATGTCCTCAAATAATACAAGACGCTTAATTTATATAATTCATCATCTTGATGTCAATGAAATCCCAAGTGCCATCGTAGCGATGGATGCAGAGAAAGCATTTGATCGTGTCGAACGAAAATATATGTTAGACGTTTTGTAAAAATTTTGCTTTCAATCTGATTTTATTCGATGGGTACAACTTTTATACAGGTCTCCAATTGCTTCAGTTTTAACAAACGGACTTCTATCTACCCCATTTCAGCTCAATAGAGGTACAGCCCAAGGGAGTCCCCTCTCTCCCTGGTTATTCTCTTTAGCTATAGAACCACTAGCAATAGCTATCCGACAAGCATCTAATATTAAGGGAACGGTGATTGGTAAGACAGAATATAACATTTTATTATACGCGGACGATATCCTTCTGACATTAACGGACCCTTTTAACACAATGCCAATATTAATACGTTGCGTGGAAGAATTTGGAAACTTTTCTGGCTACAAGGTTAACTTTACAAAATCTGAAATCATGCCTTTAGGGCTGTCGCACGATCGGGAGCCAAATTTTGTAAAGCCCTTTCGATGGGCACCAAGGGGATTTACATATTTGGGAGTGAAGATAACGCCAAAGATAAATCAACTTTATGCTGAAAATATTCCTCCCATAATAAAACATGTAAAAGAATAAATGGTAAGCTGGAAGAAGCTTCCCCTATCCTTTCTTGGCAGAATCAATCTTATCAAGATGACAATCCTCCCCAAGGTGACTTACCCCTTGTCTATGCTTTTCATATTTTTGAAGAATAGCCATATAAAAGATATAAATAAGGCATTATCTGACTTTGTATGGGCCGGCAGAAAGCCTAAAATAAAGTTAGACATTTTACAATTACCGAAAGAACAAGGTGGATGGAGCCTCCCCAACATTGCAAACTATGTATTATCAATGCAAGCCAGAATTATTTCAATATGGGCAAATGATCAGCCAAAGCCACCGTGGTTTGAGATAGAAAAAGCATATTGCGAACCGTTTTCTCCCATCAACATACTTGATAAACGCAGAGAAGAACTACCACATAAGACCAAAGATAATTTTTTAATTACTAACGTGATCAGAGCCTGGAATGGGTTGAGGAAATTATTTGGCGCCAAACATAAATTGTGCTGCTTAACAACACTGATTAATAACCCGGATTTAGCTGGAGAGGGCACTGGCCCTAATTTTCGCAAATGGCATGAAGCAGGAATCCACAACATTTTAAATCTCTGGAAAGATGGGCAATTTAAAACATTTGAATCCATAAAAACTGAATATAATAAACCAAAAGGAGATTTTTTTAAATATCTCCAGATTAGACATTATGTATATACTAAAATGAATACTCTTAGTTTGCCAGAGGACTTTAATTTGTTAGAGAAAGGCTTGTTAAGCTGTGCAAAACAAAGTCATTTTATTTCAAAATATTACTCAAAGCTTCAACACCTGAATAGTGATAGATTATCATTTTTAAGAACGACATGGACAAATCTCCTGAAAACAGCTATAGACATTGAGTCCTGGGAAAAGATCCTGCCTCTACCCTCAAAAATATCAATCTGTAATAGACTTCGAGAACTGCAGTACAATATTTTACTAAATGTATATATATCACCGCAAATGTACAGTAAATATACACCTGGGGCTTCTCCTAACTGCACAAAATGTAAGACTATTCTTGGAACTAGATTCCACTGTCTTTGGGAGTGTGGAAAAATAATACAGTTTTGGAATGCGGTATGCGGTGAGATTAGTGCAGTAACCCAACGTTCTATACGACCCAGTCCACTACTATGTTTACTTGGTCTTATACCGGGACCGCTCACAGTCCACAAGGATACAATACAGTTTCTACTTATGATAGGACGGAAGGCTATTATGACTAAATGGGTTGGAGATGAGCCACCCTCATTACAAATGTGGAGAGCGATGGTATTGGATATTGTTACTTTGGAAAGACTGAGATTTTGTATAAAAGGTCAATACGGAGCATTTGAAGAAAAGTTTGGCAAAATGGTAGAATATATTAAAATTTAGGGTCAGATTGTCTGACATACAACAACTTGGAAACTAAATGCTGTAAATGCTGTATATGCACATTTTATCTTTTTATTTTTGTGTTGATTTACTTTTGGATCTGTATGGAAAACAAGTTTTATATAAAATGTATATTTTACTGGACTGTTAAAAACTGGAGAATGTTCAATAAAAACAATGTTTAAAAAAAAAAAATTACGTTGTTGAAAATATTTGCTGATTAACACAAGTATGGTTAGCTACTGTTTAGCTCCTGTGTAATAGCTCCATGTGAGTTAAAGCTAGGCTACATATTTTTTACTTGTTTTAAATCTACATTTATTTGGGTCATAAGCACATTAGGTTAGGGTGACCAGATGTCCCAGTTTACCCGGGACAGTCCCAGTTTTTTGTCCTTTGTCCCACGTCCCATTAGATTTCTCCAAAACCATTGGTTTGTCCCAGTTTTACTCGTAATCTGTCCCAGTTGTCCCGGTTTTGGCCAGTGTAGTCCCCGAAATAGCATACTTCACTTGAAAATTAATGTCTTTGGCCCATGGGACTATCAATTACCAAGTGTGAACCAATTCAAAATCTCAATTCAGGACGTGGATTGGTGCATGTCATAAGTCGTTGACAGTTTTACCATTCATCGTGGGTAAAGACAGTTTAGATTTGGAACCCCCTGCGGCCTATTCCCGAATAATATTATTGTCCCAGTTTTTTTGTTGGAAAATCTTGTCATCCCACATTAGGTGTATTCAAAAAGGTTAAAAAGCATAATCTTGTCACGATTCGGTCTTTTGTTGCCCTGTTTTGGTTTGCTTTTGTGTTCATCTGTGCTTGGTGTTTTATTTTGACATGTCTTTTTGGTCTGTGATTTTTGCTTTACTTCTCGTGTTGATTGCCTGCCCCGCCCTGATATGTTTCACCTGTTCCCTGTTTCCTCATGTATTTATACCCCTGTGTTTCCCTCGTCCTTTGTCGTGTCATTGTCTACGTCAGCCCCGGTTTGTGTCTCTGTATTTTGTTATTTTGGTTTCGTCTATTAAACATCACCAGTTTCGTTGCAGTCCTGCATTTTGGGTTTTATTTTTCCTCACGCCACCTCCTACCATGACGAATCTATTCCTATTGTATGCAAATTAGTGCATTACTTACATTTGTTTTGTTGTGGGTTCAGTCTGTACAATTTATTTATTTATTTTACAGAAAATAATCACAACTGCCTGATGCCAGTAAAGACACAGCAAACTCTACATGGCGTCTGGAGTCTTTTTTGTGTGCTATGTGTCTAGCCCTGGTAGTGACACCATCGTGAGGACAGAATAATAGGCAAGGCAAATGTATTAATACAGCACATTTCATGCACAAAGCAACTCAATGACATGTGACCGTGTTCGTAGTATTCCAATAAATTTTGTATTACTGTGAATCTGTTTAACCATACCATTGCTGATAGAACCAATGTCACCAACCCCTAAGTTTAAGTTGTTATGAATTAAAGGATCTTGAGAGAAATGAACAAGCAAAAGCTAATCCCAATGTGGTCGCTATTAAACAAAATAGGTTCATAAATCTTGTCTTTTTAATGCACCATCCAGCATAGGTCTCAGAACTGTCTCACAACAACAATTAGTTAGGGCAGCAGGGCGAGGGCTTGCTGATGGGGGGCTACTGCCCTCCACCAACTGGCCACTTTACACCCTGGCTTTTTAAGGCACCTCTCTAAATAAGGCAAACAACAAATAATAAAACAATCATAACCAATATTTTTACAGTGGAAATGGGAATGACTGCAAGGGGACAAATAATAGTAATGTGATGGTGACTGGTGTTTATAAGTAATGATTGGATATGGTTACTATGTGGATTGGAAAGAAAAAAGGAAAAAATAAAATAAATACAACAAAATAAAAATGAATGTTTATATTTATTGGTAAACTGTATACATTTCTATCTTCGTGTTATGTCTTCTTACTTCGGAAGTCTTGTAATTCTCATGTGATTTTCTTCTTGTAAAACATGAAATGCTTTTCTTTATCAATGCTGCTATACGTAAGGTTATTGGGGACAATTGTAATTGTTAAATGTTTAAATTGTTAAACAGGTACATGCACGCTTCTGTTGCACATGTGCTTGGATAACTGGAATTTGTATCACCGTTATTATTACCGTTATTATTTACCTGCAGCTGGACACATGTGTTTCAGTTATGTATATTCTCAGTGTTATGATGGGCCTTTTCTTTTGAAATGACTTACAATTATGTTTTGTATTTCTAGAATTAATCTGAAATGCATGCAAGTACTTACTTTGAATGGGGGGTAGGCATTTATATGCTTTCTTGCTTCGGCCTAATCCTTTTGAATTTAATTTTATTGCAAAGATGATGTAATCATGCAATTTATGTTTTTTTATAATGTGCTCAAACAAACAAACTAAACTAAGTCTCTGTTGGGGCTGGTAACCAACATAAACACAATCATTAGTAAAGGAAAGCAAGACAAGACAGATTAACTTTTTTTACTGGCCAGGAGAGACAAAACAGAGATGAAAATACCAGAGCAGTAAGATAGCAATTTAACAAGCATACAAGCTGTGTACTTTCCCCCTGGCTCTTCTCCCTGTACACAAACTGCTGCACCTCCAGTCACCAGTCCGTTAAACTGATCAAGTTTGCGGATGACACCACCCTCATCGGGCTCATCTCGGACGGCGATGAGTCCGCCTACAGGAGAGAGGTGGAACGGCTGGTGTCCTGGTGCAGCCGCAACAACCTCGAGCTGAACGCCCAGAAGACAGTGGAGATGATCGTGGACTTTAGGAAAGACACAGCCCCACCGTCCCCCCTCGCCCTGACAGACTCTCCCACCCCCATCTCCATCGTGGACTCCTTCCGCTTCCTGGGCACCACCATCACTCAGGACCTCAGATGGGAGCCAACCATCAGCTCCCTCATCAAGAAGGCCCAGCAGAGGATGTTCTTCCTGCAGCAGCTGAGGGAACTTAAGCTGCCAACCAAGATGCTGGTGCAGTTCTACACGGCCATCATCGAGTCCATCCTCACCTCCTCCATCACCGTGTGGTCCATCCTCACCTCCTCCATCACCGTGTGGTCCATCCTCACCTCCGCCATCACCGTGTGGTCCATCCTCACCTCCTCCATCACCGTGTGGTCCATCCTCACCTCCTCCATCACCGTGTGGTCCATCCTCACCTCCTCCATCACCGTGTGGTTCCCCGGCGCTACAGAACGGGACAAGCACCGACTGCAGCGCATTGTGCGTGCTGCAGAGAAGGTGATTGGCTGTGAGCTCCCATCTCTCCAGGACCTGTTCACCTCCAGGACCCGGAGGCGTGTGGGTCGGATCACAGCTGACCCTTCTCACCCTGGACACGGACTATTCACCCCTCTCCCCTGAGGCAGGAGGCTACGGTCTATCCAGACCCATACCTCCCGCCACTTGAACAGTTTTTTCCCCTCCGCCATCAGACTCATGAACAAAAACAAGTCTCTGTAGCTCAGTCACAGACTCATGGATGTATCTGCACTTGCAGTCCACACTTAGACCCGCTGATATCACTTTATAACACTTTATATGCCTACACATCTGTAAATACAATCCCGCTGTTGTTCATTGTCAAATTATTGTTGTCTTACCATATGTCACTTTATTTTATCTTATTTATTTAATATTTTTTATGCATGCCCTTATAGCCTTATAGTTTAACGTTCTTAGCTTATTTTTTATCTTAATTCTGTGTTATATGTTTTATGTCGCACGTTTGCACCGAGAAAAATTCCTAGTTTGTGAACCTGTTCTGAAACAATGGCAATAAAACATATTCTGATTCTGATTCAGATATTTTCATTATTTTCGTCCTTGAGACAGTCGGTCACACACTGCTGCTCTCCCCCTGGACCAAGGGACAGGGGGTAACCAAGATAACACTGTTTCAGTTTTATAAATCAAAGAATCTGTAAGCACAAACGTTAATAACATCTTTCCAGATTTCAGCAGATTATGACGTCTAAGACAAAGCAAAATATAGAGAATAGCAATATTTATCCAACAGTCTCCAAACCACTTGGCAATTGTTCACAACAGAATTGAATTTCTCATTCATTTAATCAAATTGCAAATGCCTAAGTCTCAGTACATCTTTGCATATGGTTCAGTACATGTAGCACAATTAGCACAATGTCCAAGTGAATAGAGCGTGTTGATCTAAACTGATGTTGATTCTCAGTCTAATGGTTGTTCGTGTCAGCATCATTTCATTGTATAAGTCGTCACCTGCACATTAGTCTGTTCAATTGTCAAAATTAGTCAAAACCCAATACCATGAATACCATGTATGAGTCCCTTGGAACATTTGATCCATTTATTACAGCAATTAAAGCTGGGGTACCTGATTTTTTGGTGTTGTAGAATACGTTTATTTTTGCCTCCTCAGAGTCTGTTGTAAACACAAACACAGACCTTGAATGAAATTTAGTTTTGAAGCATGAGTGAACTGTTTTGGGAGAGATATGAACTCTTGCTGAGTGAG
The DNA here is from genome assembly GCA_021464625.1 of Proterorhinus semilunaris. NCBI lineage: Eukaryota > Metazoa > Chordata > Actinopteri > Gobiiformes > Gobiidae > Proterorhinus > Proterorhinus semilunaris. Next base: position 2,204,686 of record CM038358.1, on the reverse strand, counting down.
CTATAGTGTTGTGCTGAACTTAAGACTGTTATGATCTTAGAGTTTTGAGAATGTAATTTCTATTTCAGGAAATGAGCCTTACCAATGAAGAAAAACTGTAAATACGCTCTGAAGGCATTACAAAGTCATGAAGCCACAGTCGCCACGGCGTGCGCTATTTCTCCGACAAAACAAGACTTTTTCAACCTGAAAAACTGACGGACAATAGGCGTATGTATAAAACTGTCTTTTTTGCGTGGCATTTCTATACTAAAGCATGTGTCAACAACGCAAACCAAAGCAGCGGTGCCTCCTCCTCCGCGGTGTTTACCCAGTATGTAAATACACACAAAGCCACGCCCCTACTGCACGCTCCCAAATCTACCAAATCAAGCCGGATTGACGGTTTACGCTTTTAAATATACCATAACTGCTAGCTTAAACATGGAGAGGCTTCTTCGTGGCTTCAACTGAACGATTCTGCAAAAAAGTGAAAATCACCAATGTTAAAAAAAAACACTCGGGCTGCCGACTTGTGTCCCTGGAAACCACAGCGGGTCACATTTGCACAGAGGTTAGAGATGACGTCAGTTGCCCCGCCGCGCTGGGCTATAAAAGCGGCCCAGTCTCGCTTACGCCCCCGTAGCGAGTTGGAGTTGGAATAGCGAGAGAATATTTTCATCGATTGTCAGGTTTGCCAATTGTTAACATAGCATTTAGGTAGATTTTTTGTATTATAGATAATTGTATAGTGTTAGTAGTGTTAGTTGTTGAATAGTAAGAAAACTGGCACATAAAAAATTAAGATCTATAATTTTCATACTTTTTTCATCATTCAATAAATAAGCATAACAACAGAGACTTTATTACAGCCTTTACTCTACAGAGTGATCATTCAGTGGTAGTTTAGTTAACGTGTTACATTGGTTAAACTTAAAATTTAGTAATAGAAATGACTTTGGGCTATTTACTTAGGGGGATAACTGTGTCTTTGGGTCCATAATGTTACAGACCCTTAGTCAAGCCTTTAGGTAAACATGACCTGGAGGATTCTGTGTTATCTTCAATGACAAATCGAAAACCATTTCAAAAGAACAGTGTTCCTGCACGATATATTTTTTATTTATTTATGTGATATGTTTTGTACACTTTGCTGAAAGAAAAAGAAAATAAAGCTTTGTAATACATATAGCCACGTCTCTATACCTCACACATTATCTGTTGAGGACACTGAGATACATCTCCCATGCTTACGTAGACTACAGCAAAAAGTCTACATTAAAATAGATGTAAATTCTGAAAGGACAGTTTGGTCCCTTAGCTGCGATGCTAACATCGATTGAGCTCAATGCTAAGCCGCTAGCTTTGTAAATTACAGAGAAATCACTCAGGTCTCAGGTTCAAGGCCTCTGTCTGTCACGGTGCTTCTCCTGTGTAGAGAGAGCTGTAGAGATGTTTCTCCTGTGTAGAGAGAGCTGTAGAGATGCTTCCCCTGTGTAGAGAGAGCTGTAGAGATGCTTCTCCTGTGTAGAGAGAGCTGTAGAGATGTTTCTCCTGTGTAGAGAGAGCTGTAGAGATGTTTCTCCTGTGTAGAGAGAGCTGTAGAGATGCTTCTCCTGTGTAGAGAGAGCTGTAGAGATGTTTCTCCTGTGTAGAGAGAGCTGTAGAGTTATCCCAGTGAAACATGTTGCTAAACAAGTTAGCTCGCTGGAACTCCATGCTCGGACTTTGTTTACGAGTAGCGCTGCAGGTGCCGCGTCAAAGTCTGATGACTCAGGCCTGTCAATCACAGACCCAGACCCCACCCACCCCGGCCCCCTCCCGTGTTGCACTGATCCCTATTGCGCAAATCTCTACTGCCCTGATCCCCACCGCACCGACCCAGATTGCACTGATCCCTATCGTAGAGATCCCTACTGTACAAATTCCTATTGCACCGATACGTTAGCATTGCCTACATGTTACACATGCTCACATAACTGCGTCTCTCTGAGCCACAGTCTTAACTGCTTCTTAAATGTCAGCAGACTTGTGCATTCTCTCACTGACAGGGGAATACTGTTCCAGATGTGCCCTGGACTGAGAGGACGTTTTGAGAAAGAAAAGGCTGTAAAAGCATTACCACATTTAAAATAATACATCATACATATATATGTATCCCCATACACATACATACACATATATATATATATATACAGTGCCTCTCGAAAGTACTAATACACCTTGAACTTTTGCACATTTTGTCAACCATAAACATAAAGATTTTATTTAGAATTTTTTACTGAAAGTTCACACACAAGTAACAGACAACTGTGAAGTGAAAGCAAAATGATACATGATTCTGTTATATTTCAAAAAATAGAAAAGTGAAAAGTGGGGTGTGCATAAGTATTCATAGAGCATGACTTAATACTTTGTGGAACCCCCTTTTTCTGCAATAACAGCAGCAAGTCTTCTGGGGTTTGACTCTACAAGGTTTGCACATGTAGAGACTGACATTTTAGCCCATTCCTCTTTACAAAACAACTCAAGCTCTGTCACATTAGAAGGAGAGCGTTTGTGAACAGCAGTTTTCAGGTCTTTCCACAGATTTTCAATAGGATTTAGGTCAGGACTTTGACTGGGCCATTCTAACACATTAATATGTTTGTTCTTAAACCATTCCATTGTAGATTTAGCTTTGTGTTTAGGGTCATTGTCCTGCTGGAAGGTGAATCTCCGCCCCAGCCTCAATTCTCTTGCTGACTCCAGCAGGTTTTCCTCCAAAATGTCTCTGTATTTGGCTCCATCCATCTTCCCAACTATTCTTACAATCTTCCCAGTCCCCGCTGAGGAAAAGCAGCCCCATAGCATGATGCTCCCCCCACCATATTTGACACTGGGGATGGTGCACTCAGGACGATGAGCAGTGTTAGGTTTGCTCCATACATAACGTTTTGCATTTGGGCCAAAAAGTTAAATGTTTGTCTCATCTGACCAAAGCACCTTCTTCCACATGGTAGCTGTGTCCTCCATATGACTTCTAGCAAACTTCAAACGGGATTCTTTATGGCAGCCGAGTTTTTTGCCTTTTTCTGCAAACTGCATTTGTGGTTTCTGTGTTCCACATTGTTTTTCTGGAAACTTTTGTACGTCTTTGCCATGTTTTTGTGGAGGTTTGGTGGATTGGTTTACTTTGAGAGTCTAAAGTGGTCCTGAAGAAAGCAGCTTTTTAAAGGTAAACAAAATGCTAGCTTATCAGCGAAACCCATTTGAGACCTACACATTTTTTATTCTGAGACACTGCAGAGGCAAAAAAGGACAAACGAGAGATGGTGAAGCGGAGGGAGGAAGAGGAAGGAGGAGGTGGAGCTGACCAGTGCAGGACACCACGCTCTGAAACAGGGACAACCCCAGGAGGCGCTGCACCATTTCAGAGGAGACAGAGGGCAGCCATCCAGGTTTCTTCCGAGTGCTACAGTTCCCCCGACCTCTAAGGTCATGCCGGTCAGGTTAACACAGCGGCAGCGCGGCTCAGCCGCAGCAGCTCAGGACTAACACCTGAACACTATTTTGTTGTACGCTTGTACAATGACAATAAAGTACTTACTTACTTTCACTAACGGCTTTCTTCTTGCCACTCGTCCATGAAGGCCAGATTTGTGTAGAGTACGACTTATAGTTGTCCCATGTACAGATTCCCCCAGCTCAGCGGCAGGACGTCCCAGCTCCTCCAGAGTTATCTTGGGGCACTTGGTTGCATTTGTGACCAGTGCTCTCCTTGTTCGGTCTGTTAGTTTAGGTGGACGCCCGTGTCTTGGTAAGTTCGCAGTGGTGCTATACTCTTTCCATTTCTGAATGATGGATTGAACAGTGCTCCGTGAGACGTTCAAATCTTGGGAAATCTTTGTATAACTTAACGCTGCTTTAAACTTCTCCACAGCTTTATCCCTGACCTCTCTGGTGAGCTCCTTGGCCTTCATGATGTTGTTTAGTGACCAATACACTCTGACCATAGCTCTGAGGCCCTCACAGAACAACTGGAATGGTTAGGGCAAGGTGTGAACTTTCTGCAGTCATTAGGAATGTTATAAAGGCAATTTAATGCACTCAGAAAATGCTGTATGAATACTTATGCACGCCCCACTTTTCACTTTTCTATTTTTTGTACAATAACAGAATCATGTTTCATTTTGCTTTCACTTCACAGTTGTCTGTTACTTGTGTGTGAACTTTCAGTAAAAAATTCAAAATAAAATCTTTACATTTAGGGTTGTAAACATGACAAAATGTGCAAAAGTTCAAGGTGTGTTAGTACTTTCGCATATATATATAATATATAATATACAATTTCATCTTAAATTTGGTATCGTTTGTCATTTTAAGTCTGTTGGTAAATGATTCCAGAGCCTGAGAAGGCAGACAGACCAAAGCTTGACCTAAACACTGGAACAATACAATTACCATTGGTTACACCTCTTGTAGTAGCTCTGTTGGTACAGTTTATATGCACGGCTAATTCTGAATGTGGGAGTGTGTCAGAGTTCAGACACTTAAAAAACTAATTAAAGAGTATTCAAATTCATAAAGTTAAAAAAATGTACACTTGTGTATAATTTCACAATGATGCCAGTGTCTGGGTTTCTTGTCAAAGACCTTAAGAGTTGTTTAGTATAGAGACCATAAGGGTTTCAATGTAGTTGAAGAAACTTGAGACCAAGTGGTGGAGCAATATGAGAAGTGCAAAAAAAACATTGCAGTCATATATCATTTAGCAGAATGGTGAGTTATATCTCTACGAATGAAATTCAAATTAGTTTAGATTTTTTTTGTCAAATATTTTGTGTGAGAATTAAATGTAGGTTTTTGATCAAGATTTATACCAAGAGACTTGACTTCATGGACTTGGTGAAAGTTCTCACCACAAATAGTCACTTTGAAGTCACTATTTATCCTGTTGCACATAGTAAAGCAAACTGATACTGTTTTTTGAACATTCAATGTGTGATGTGACATTGTAAGCCATTCTGCTTGTAAGGCACAAGTCAGATAGACGCCTGCGTTAACCGGTGTTTTAGCAGGCACGTACAAAACTGTATCATCTGCGTACATCTGAACAGACACACTGGGGCAACACTGAGGGAGATCGTTGATGTACATGGAGAACAGCAGAGGCCCAAGTACCGCTCCCTGAGGCACTCCAAAGGGGCTGTTCGTGAAGTTGGAATTTACCCGATTGACGTTAACAAAATATTAATGACAGAGATACTATAAGTGTATAACTGTATCATCCCACTTTTTAATGGGTTCGGGTCATTGGCCGCTGACTGCTCTGCTTTGTGACTACGACACTGGAGGCCGCCATTGCTCCACCTTTGCTGTAGTACCTCCATATGGCCACTATTCCCCCATTGGAATGCATTGGACTTTAGACACGTTAAAAACAACTTTAATGCCCGGTCCGGGCACCGGGCTTTTTATCGTAGTATAAATTTTAGAAATCTTGCATAATTAATGAGAGCCTGACTTTGATTGACAGGCCGTTTACATCGCTGCCTGGCCATGGGCGCGAATACAACAGAAATACACGCCCCGCGAGGGCCAAGCAGGGGCGGGTCTACAGTCAAGATCCCGCCCTTATGCCCTTTTTAGGAACATGCTTCGTCAGAGCTGGAGAGGAGGAGCCTGTAAATCCGCCATGATTTCCCCCACGCACGTGGTCATTGTGGTAAACGGGGAGGAGTGAGGAGGAGCTGTCTATTCTTTTTTACAGTCTATGGTTCGGGTAGGGTCGGGTCAGAATGGAAGCTGATATTATCTAGTGCAGCCAGAAAGTGGACCTTATACATATGAGTGGCAAATCTTTTCTGCAAACTGCAAGACTAAATCTTTGCTTCTCCTACCTCCTCTGACACTGGTAAAATGCCAAGTCCACACAGTCTGCGAACCAAACGCGGGGCATTCCTGCTGTGCACACGCAAAACGATGAGTTTTAGGTACAAAATGGTCTGTCTTTTTATAGACAAATGAGAAAAACAAACTGAAGTGTCCATCTGCTCCGCGTTGGACGGCGGGGACAGTTGGCTTTGCTCTAAATGAGTTGCATTTCCGTTTTTTCTGAGGCTGCGTTGGTTTACATCAGTGTTACTCACTGTGCTGCTCAGAGCGCTCTTCTTATCGTGCCAACTCCTGCTCCCCGGCACAGACGTACATTTCCTGTGGGTTTTTTTCTTGACGTCTGTGATTTTACTTAATTATAAAGTGCGCTGCTTCTGGGGAAAATGGCAGCGTGAAATTAAATATGACACGTCTGCCACTGTCAGTTAGGGATTCACACCAATTCACCAAATTATCCTCACTGCAAGATTTGGTGACGCAACATCCATTCGGCAAGAAAGCACAATATAATCCCTGAGGTGACAATCTGACTGAAACCCATATGAGAACTTAAACACGTTGAGGGGTCTCATTTATAAAGCTCACATTCGGACAAAAGGAACCTTCCATACGAACTCTTCTGCGCCAAAGGTGGAATTTATAGAAATCAGACTGAACTTTTCAGAAACGCTGCACCGACGCGAGGAGGCGGAGTCAGTTTGAGGGAATCCAGTTAAGTGAACATTTTAAACAACTAATTTCTTCTGTGTTTTCTTCAGAAATACTACAAATATAAAATATAAGAAAGCGTTTTAAATCTTTTGTTTTTATACTTTGACAAAAATATTATAACATCTGTGACGCTCAAAGACGCTCATGTACGGACGAGAAGCAGGAAGGATCCAAACAGAACTGCTCTTGTGCTGAGGGCTGGCCCAAGGCACACGTCCATTCAGAGCTCCGTGAACAGCACTGGCGTCAGCGTCTAAAAGGCTCTTCTTTACGTATTTCCAGAAGTTTTATTGATGAAAAACTGCACTCTGTCAATAGTTTATACTCGTGATCAGAGAAGAAGCGGTGCCATGTTAGTAAAGATCCACCCCTTTCAGTTTATTCTGTACTGTGTTGAAATGGTCTGGTAAAATATCATACTTTCTTATTTCTCATATTGAGCAGCCCTATTTTAACTGACGACTATAATACATTCATTCATTCATTCATTCTGAGAGCAGAGGTGAACATCTTTGATTTGTTAAAAACTCATGTCACATGTAACATGTGTGTCAGTAAAACATAAACATGGTTGCCCAGATCAGTTTGTCGCGACAGGGACTTATAAGTTGTCTTCATGACATCAGCAAGTGGAACCGAACATTTAGCTCATTGAGAATGAGAGCGGCTGAACCTCTCATGTTTAAATCTTAACTTTCCTTTAGCCCCAGTGGCAGGTCTGTCATTGAATGAACTACATTTACAGATAAATGGTCACAAGATCCAGCAGGTGTCAGAGGTCAAATACCTGAGCCGTGTATTTTACTCTCAACCTAACTTTGTCTTAAATTTGACAGGCATATTACAGTTTTTCTCCATTGGTTTGGCAAATTCTTGAACAAAAAATTACATTCTCAAAACAACATAGACAAGTCTACAAACCACTTGGCAATTGTTCACAACAGAATTGAATTTCTCATTCATTTAATCAAATTGCAAATGCCTAAGTCTCAGTACATCTTTGCAAATGGTTCAGTACATGTAGCACAATTAGCACAATGTCCAAGTGAATAGAGCGTGTTGATCTAAACTGATGTTGATTCTCAGTCTAATGGTTGTTCGCTCCAAAACGTGTCGGCGTCATTTCATTGTATAAGTCGTCAAATGCACAATAGTCTGTTGGATTTTCAAAATTAGTCAAAACACAATACCATGAATACCATGTATGAATCCCTTGGAACATTTGATCCATTTATTACAGCAATTAAAGCTGGGGTACCTGATCTGTTGGTGTAGAATACGTTTATTTTTGCCTCCTCAGAGTCTGTTGTAAACACAAACACAGACCTCGTTGTATCGTCTTCACCTTAAGTTTTATTGAGCGATGGATGATAGAAGTCTGATCCAAAAGATTAGCACCTGCTTCACTTTGTCACCACTCAGTTCTGTATATGTGTGTGAAATGTGCATGTAATTACATTCTTTGAACAATGGGAATACACAGGAGGGACTGTGAGAGCTAGAAACGAGTTTGGGCTAGAACAGAACATTTTAAAACAGACTCCCACTTCAAGATGATTTAGAGTTTTTACATTTCTGACTGAATCTGATGTATTTTCGATGGAAAAGTATATTTTAGAGACATTAACCAAATATATACAAAAAACATTATCCAAAGTATAATGTCATTAAACCAGATTTTAAATGTTTTGCACCTTAAATAATTATAAATGCTAATTACGTTTAACAGAAGGGCGTCCCGAGTTGTTGGTTGAGTGATTTTGGGGGTCGCTGCCTCAAAAAGAATTGAGACCCTCAACATTATCACGCTAGACCATGAGGTTGTGGAAGAAGGGCAAAACAAAGGGCCATCTTTTAGTGTTTAAGTTTATTTGATGTATGTTACATCTGCTCACTACAACATTTTAGCCAAAGCTAATTCTTGCTGATTCAAACATTTATACATCAGCTTCAGCTGAGAAGTTTAGTGAAGTTTTCAAAAGATAAAATGTTTAAATTCCTCAGACTAACACAATGATGTGACCTAATTGGCTTCCTGTCTCGGATTTGAACCGCTCTGTTATGGTCACTACACTCAAGCCACTACACATGATTTATGAGCAGATGCAGTAACTTAAATGCGTGTGTGAAAGTGTGAGCGGCGTGAAACGGTAGGCAGTCCCGATCAGTCTGAATGTGTAAAGATTTGCTTTGGCCACTCGACAGTTTCTTTTTACAGTTTTCCTCCATTGGTCTGACATTCTCAAAACTCTAAGATCATTTGGCAAAACAGTCTTAAGTTCAGCACAACACTACAGCTCACTCAGCAAAAGATCATACCTCTCCAAAACAGTTCCCCAAAAGAAGTAAACATGATGACATTTCTTCCAAAAGTTACTCAAGTACATGTACTTAGACGAGACACTACAGGTGAAAGTATTGATTTTTTGCTAGTTTTCTCCTTCACATCCTAGTTTCATGTCAGTATAAAATAACAAACCTAACCCGGGACAATGCTTATTTATGACATTTTGTCATTAGCGGGCGGCGATATCCCGGAAGTACTGGAGCCACTACATCATTTCCCAAAGCCGGCTTTCCCTCATGGATTCATCCACGTGTCCTGAAGGGTGCCCGAGACGACGCCACGAAATATATAAAAAAATATAAATTCAAGGTTGTAGTTACTGGTAGTTGAAATAACTCTGCCCAATAACTGCTAAGTAATTGCTTAATAATAACAGTACTAATAACTATTGGGTTATTAATGTGGTATATTTTTGGTATCCAGGGGTGAGCTATAAATGCTCTTCAATAAGTCTTACATTGTCAGTGTTATTGAGTTACTATTAACAACTAGTTTAATTACCCAAGAACTACCACTTTTATTGATATTTATTATAGTAATTACTAGGCAATTACCTAGCAGTTATTGAGCAGAGTTACGATTAACTAATACTTTAATTATACAAGAACTACCACTTTTATTGATATTTGTTACTAGTTATTACCACTGTAATTACTACCGTTATCACTAGGTAATTACCTAGTAGTTACCGGGTTGTCATGTAAAGTGTTACCGGAAGGGTAAGTGATGGCGAAGCATGTGCTGGATACAGATTTGTCACATGACTGCGGCGGGCCTCGTTGGTCACATGACTGCGGCGGGCCTCGTGGGTCACATGACTGCGGCGGGCCTCGTTGGTCACATGACTGCGGCGGGCCTCGTTGGTCACATGACTGCGGCGGGCCTCGTTGGTCACATGACTGCGGCGGGCCTCGTTGGTCACATGACTGCGGCGGGCCTCGTTGGTCACATGACTGCGGCGGGCCTCGTTGGTCACATGACTGCGGCGGGCCTCGTTGGTCACATGACTGCGGCGGGCCTCGATGGTCACATGACTGCGGCGGGCCTCGATGGTCACATGACTGCGGCGGGCCTCGATGGTCACATGACTGCGGCGGGCCTCGTTGGTCACATGACTGCTCGGTTGCCGGGGCAGTAGCAGGAGCAGGTGGTTTGTTGCCTATAGGCCAGTGTAATGCCTCATTTGAAAGCTAAGACCTGCAAAACTCATCTAAGCTTCATCCTTGTTTTTGTTATTACGTTTGACAGACAGAGGTAGACCTGCTCACAGTGCGCTCAGGGCGGGGACAGGCAGAGGTAGACCGGCTCACAGTGCACTCAGGGCGGGGACAGGCAGAGGTAGACCGGCTCACAGTGCACTCAGGGCGGGGACAGACAGAGGTAGACCTGCACAGTGCACTCAGGTCGGGGACAGGCAGAGGTAGACCCGCTCACAGTGCGCTCAGGTCGGGGACAGGCAGAGGTAGACCGGCTCACAGTGCACTCAGGGCGGGGACAGACAGCCTCGGACGTGGGGAGACAGCGGGTGACACAGTGAGGCACTGAACCCTGTGTGTCATGTCAATAGCGGCGTATTGAAAGTTTGGAAAGAAAGTCCAAAGTCAGGCAATACAACGTGAATAAACGGAGCGTTCGCAGCAGCAAAGCGAAAACGTAGAACTGACACGTTTACAGCAATGGACTGTTTTAAATGTTGCACGAAGCGAATAAAGTCACGACCAAAGCGTTCTGCAACTGTATAAATGTTGTAAGTGTGCTTATTGATGATGTTCGTGAATTCATTTCCCAGCTTTGTGAACTACATCGTCTGTAGTGTGCATCTGAAAAGCCCTCGCTTTGAGGGCTATGTGGCCCTTTCCCCTACCCCTCGCCGCAAAATAGAATTGGGACACCCCTTCGTCTCTCGTGAACGCACAAAACGGGGGGGAAGGGCAAAGCGGAGGGCTATGGGGTAGAATTGAGATTGGGCCTAAATGATATCTTGCAGTAAAAGCTGTGTATGTAGGCTTGTTCCCTAGTGTTAAGGGGTACTTTGTGTAGAGATGAAAGACTCAAGGGGTCCGCGAGACAAGGAGGGTTGGGAACCACTGTAGTAGACCACTACTATATAGTAGACTATATAGTCTACTATATAGTGCGGGCTGATGTAGTGAATGAGGGGTTAGGGACTAGGGCGGACATTCGGACACAGCCTATGAGTCCTACTAAAACTCGTAAACACCCTTACTCCAACTTGAAGGTGACAGATGGAGCTGGCTCTGTATGAAGCTCATCAGCCCACTCTGTGCACCATTGGCCTGAACATTAGACTGAACTGTCTGCGGTCTATCCATTAGTCCGACCGTACAGTTAGACGTGACCTGACCTCGGAAGAAAAGCCAGGGTGGGATCAATACTGGACACAAAGAGTCTGAATGAGACGCCCAATACCCTCCGCGGTGTCCCCCCTCGGGAGTCCCTGTGTCGTACCGTTAAACTCTGCAGCCAACGCTCAATATTGGCGCCTCCTGGTCGATATGGCTCTACAGTATGGATTAGTCAGAGACACTCAGAGAAGAGGACATGTGTTCTGGATTTTCAGCACACTTTACTATGTCTTTTTAAAAACTTTGCGTGTGACAAAGCGTTTCAAAGTCACTTGGTAAAATGTTCAGATGATACGGTGCTGTTGTCTCTTCTCAATGGCCATGAATCCGGTCATGGAGACGCCCGCAATGAGTTTATCTCTTGGTGTGACAAAATCTTCTTGAACTTGAATGTCCATACATCCATCCATCTTCTTCCACTTGTCCGTTGCCGGGTTGTAAATCACATAGCACAAGCCCCTATGGCTCCTCCTGCAGGTGGTGGGTCCACGGAAGGACGGCCTCTCGATTAACCGGGCCTGTTGGTCTCTCATAAGGGGCTTCTGAACCGCTCTTTGTCTGACCCGTCACCTAGGACCTGTTTGCCCTGGGAGACCCTACCAGGGGCACGAAGCCCCCGACAACAGAGCTCCAGGATCATTCGGGCGCTCAAACCCCTCCACCACGTTAAGGTGGCAGTTCCAGGAGGGGAAGTCTTAGTGACATTCAAGTCACTAAGACTTGAATGTCACTAAGACAATTTAACTTGTGTTTGATTTCTGAAGGAAAACCAGTGAGACCGTTGTACACAATGAAAGTGTGGAAATGGTGACTTCTTACAAATATCTTGGCACTTTCATTGATGACGAAACACTGAACTTCCCCCCAAGATTTTTGTCAATTAATCCAGCTCTTACCGCATTGTACTTGTCAAGGATGCCTATCTGCGCCATAGCTACAGTCCATTGTTTCTAACGTTTTCCTGTCCTTCATAAACATCTATGAATCTTCATCTCTCTTCACTTCACTTCACACAGAAAACTTGTAATGCCTCCAATGCACATTTCCTCCTGCCTTTTCGCACTGTACACTGCGTTCCAAATTATTATGCAAACGACATTTTTCTCAGATTTTTTATAGGGTCGCTGTAAACTTCGCTCATTTTGCCAAACCTCTACACACAAGTAAACATGACACAACACTATATACCATTCACATCTGTGTCAAATTGAAACTCTGCAATCAAAACCTAAACTCTGCTATCAAAACCTAACATTCCGTTGTCAAAATACAACTGTGACGACAAAATGACACATACTTGCATCATATGCACACACTTTCAGATCAGGGGGAACACACTAGTCTACTTTATATAAAACACTGCAGTCTTTGATTTTCACTGTTTATTCAGAAGGAATATTTTCAGGAGGCACAGCCCAGCTTCCCTCATAGTCAGGCCATGGTTGTTTACCCACAGGTGAGAGTAGCTGTGATTAGAGGGGAGGAGCCGGGCCTACCCTAACTCCTCCCCGTTGGTCTATATCTTCAGCTGCGGCCTGAGTGGGACTTTTGTCGCTGACGAAGCCTTTTGGATGAGAGGCGAAGACTTCAACTACTGAGTACAGAAGATGAATCAAGTACCTTCATTGAAGATGGACAACTCCTGTACGACTGAGAACTTACACAGACACATGTGGAAAGTCCTTTGTCAGCAGTTTTACCCTTAACTGGACTTACCTGACAACTAATCATCCCAGGCGTCTGAGATTGATGTCAGTGATTCAAAGAGCCCTGAGACACAATACCATCCATGAGTTTCACCTCTATGACACTGAAATGCAATTTGCATAATGATTTGGAACACAGTGTATTGATTTGACGCGCTGTGTCAGGAATTACCATAAGTAAACATACATGCGCTGATTTTACGCAACGGATCCTGTTGTCTTTCAACAGTTACACTCAAATCAATAATAGCATAAATATAATGCAGCAAGTCATTGACAGCCATTGGCCTCAAGTCCAGGTAAAGTCTCAAGTCACAAGTCAAGTCAAGTCTTTTTGGAGCTTTGGTCTAGTAAGTCTCAAGTCCCAAACATTGAAACTCTAGTCAAGTCATGTGATTTGAGTCTCCCGCCCTTGTTTGCTGGTTTCAAAACCTTTCACTCAGAGACAAAAACAGTCTCAATTGCGTTGTGAAAACTCAGTTCAGGGACCTGTCTGCTTTCTGTGACCAGCAGATCTCTAGGAACCAACTGAATTCTAGCTGCACTAGAGTATGTCCTAAATTGTGAATTCTACTTGTTGCCTTCAGGATGTTGCATTACCTTGCGCTAAGAGGATCTACTATATGAAATCCTTCATCCCTCAGGCTATACAACTCCTGGACTCTCTTTAATTTGAGGTTGTCTCTTACCTGTTACTCAGGCCTTGCAGTTTGTCATCCATGAGTGAGCTCCATTTGCTTGTTTGTTTGTTTGCTGTTTGTGTGGCTGTTTTTATATTATTTGTTGTTGCCGCATGTGCCGCATCAGAGCTACTCCTGCTTCAAAGACACCTTTGTAACTATGTGGCTTCAACAATGTCTTGAATGTTGGCCGATTCTGTTCATGCTCTGTTCAAATGTTCAGACCAAAAAGAAAATTCCTCCACTAATACATTGCAAACTCAGATATTAGTGGGGATAAAAACATTGTACATCCAACCACAGAGCATTTGTGTCAGTCTGCTTTTCGGACTGGACTTTTGTATTTGCCTGTATTAGCCTGTGTGCTTTTAGGAGCCCTTTACGTTACAATTTCTCATATAAATATATAAAAAATTAATCACGGCACAAATGAAATATACATTTATTTTTTTTTACATTTTGCAACGCTAAGGGTTGGCTTTCACAGAACATTTAAATGATACATATTTATGTTTGTGGTCCATAGCGTGGCAAAATGTCGAAAAAGATATTGATACTTTTTCAACCCCTTGTATTTTGAAGATCAGACAGTTGCTTCCATTGTAAGCAGGGTCTTCACTTTATTGATGAGATGCCGTATAGAAACAGGCGGCATCTGACCGCCAGAGGCGGTGCATAAAGCACTGAATGACACATATCAACAAAGTCCCGAGGAATCCAAGAACGATAACAGACAACCACACCCACCTTATGAGGTAACCGAATGGTGCCGAAGGATTCCGTCCAGTGGGTGGACACCGCCACGTTCACCCAGTAAAATCTGGAGAATGTCGACGCCGCTCCACAAATCACTTCCAGGGGAACACCGGTCAAGGCAGCCCATGATGTGGTCAAACCCCGAGTGGAGTGGGACCTCACACCCTCCGGCGGAAAACGACCCTGTGAGACATAGGCCAGTCGTTGTTTTGATAGAGCCCGACCCAAGCGAGGACCGTCATAGCAGAGAAACAAGTTGTCAGACTTGTGGACCCCCGCCGTGGCCCGGACATACAACTCAAGAGCACGTACCGGACACAGAGGCTCGGGCGACTCCAAAGACCCAAAACGTGCTAGCTGGAGTGGGCACACCGCAGCAGCATCAGTAAGGACCTTGGGGAGAAAAGAGGCATCAGGCCAGAGTGTTACCCCAGAGCCGCCGGCATTCCACCGGCAGCACGTATCATGAGTCGACAGGGCCTGCAGCTCGCCGACCCGTTTACCAGAGGCCATAGCCAAAAGAAATGCAGTCTTCAATGACAGCCACTTCAACCCAGCCTGGTCCAAGGGCTCGAATGGGGGAGCCCGCAGGGACTCCAGAACCAGGGACAGGTCCCATGACGGAGCCACAGGTCGATTGGGAGGACGGAGGCGACGGGCACCTTTCAAAAAAGCCGACACTGTGCTGTCACTGCCAACCGAACGGCCGTGAAACCCATGATGCCAGCAAGAAATCGCTGCGATGTACACCTTAAGGGTAGATGGCGAGCGACCCTTGTTAAAACGTTCCTGTAAAAATGCCAATATGGACGACAGCGGGCATTGGACAGCGTCAAGATCCCTGCCCCTACACCACCTATCAAAAAACTTCCATCTGCTGGCATACAGCAGACGCGTCGACGGCGCTCGAGCAGAGGCGATAGTCTGGCCTATATCCCCGCTGTAGTCGGAGAACGAGACCCCGGGCCCTGCAGCGGCCACGCCCATAACTGGAGACGATCGGGATCGGGGTGCAGGACCATCCCCCCAAACTGGGACAGAAGGTCCCTCCTGGACGGCAGGCGCCTGGGCAAGCTGCAGCAGAGCCTGCGCAGCAGTGGAAACCAGGTCCTGGCTGGCCAAAATGGGGCTATCAGGATCAACCGATGCCCTTCCTGAGAGACCCTGAGCAGTGTAGGAAATATCAGGGGAAACGGTGGGAAAGCATACAGTAGAGACCCCGGCCAGTCGTGCGCCAGAGCATCCATGCCCAGGGGAGACGCGCCGTTTGCGATACCGAACCAATGGGGACAATGCGTGGACTCTTCTGATGCAAACAGGTCCACTTCCGCCCTGCCGAAGGTCTGCCAAACCTGTTCCACCACCTCTGGGTGAAGCCTCCAGTCTCCTGGCAACGGCGACTGCTGGGACAGGAAATCTGCAGTCACGTTCCGTACACCCGGAATGTGCACGGCTCTCAGGCTGGCCAGACGTGGAGTCAGGATCTGAGTGACCAACGTCACCAAACCCAATGACCGGGTGCCCCCGTGGTGGTTGATATAAAAAACCACACTTGTGTTGTCGGACCTGACCAGAACATGCCTGCCCTGTAGATGTGGGAGAAAATGTCGCAACGTCAACAGCAACCCGAACAGCTTCCTCGCGAGATGGGGCGCATATCAGCCAATCGTCCAGATAAGGCAAGATTGTCAATCCCCGAACCTGCAGTGGAGACAGAGCAGCAGCAACGCATCTGGAGAACACTCGGGGAGACAGGGAAAGTCCGAAGGGGAGGACTCGGAACTGATAGTGTTTCCCTTGGAACGCAAAACGGAGGAACCGCCAGTGTTGAGGCGCAATTGGAACATGAAAATAAGCATCTTTCAAATCGATCGACGTGAACCAGTCCCCTGGCGATATTGCCTGGAGGACCTGCGGGACACGCAGCATTTTGAACGGAATTACTTTTAAAAACGCGTTCAGACCTCGCAGGTCCAGAATGGGTCGCCCGTCTTCTTTGGGACGAGGAAATACCTAGAGTAAAAACCCCCTGGGTCCAGCAGAGCGTCGACTGGCACAATGGCAAGCACACCCTTGGCCAGTAAGGTGCATATTTCTTCGGACAGTGTCCGTGCCCTGACCGGGTCGTGAATCACAGTGAGGTTGACACGGCCATGAGCGGGAGGCCGGCGGCGGTACTGAATGCGGTATCCCCGGGACAGCGTGGCAAGGACCCATTAGTCTGGGGTGTGAGCAGCCCAGACCCTGAGTTGACCCGAGGAAAAGTACCCGACCGCCGGCCGAAGGGCCTCAACTGCGTGCCCCACGCCCTCTGGAGGGCCTAGTGGGGCGCTGGTAAGACTGCCCACTCCGCAAAGGGCGGAGGGGCGGAGCGGAACCCTGTGACCGCCGGTCCGGGACCGGTCCGTGGTCCCGGCGACGAGGTTCGGGAAACGAGGTAGACGGAGTCGTAGAGTACCTCCGTGAGGACGAAGAGGTAGCTCCGAAACCCCCACGAGGAGGAGGGCGCCCCTGAAGCCCCACCAACTGTTGCCTAGTGCGGTTAGCCTGGGCGGTGCGCTCTAGAGCCTCCAGTGCAGCGGCCCCAAACAGCTCCCCCGGAACCACCGGCAGAAAGCGGGGACTGTGCCAGCCAAACTTGGCGTCGCGTCTGCACCAGCGTAGACATCAAACGCCCAAGCTCCCTCGACATCAGGGCAAAAGCCTGTAGGGACACATCCAACAAGCCCCGCGTGGGCTGGTCGACAGAATCCCCCTCCAGTGAGGCCGATAGACAACCAAGGGGTGATAGAGGGAGTTCCCGATACGACCCATGCGGCCACCCATGTCGTACGCCTTGCAAAGCAGGTCGTCTGTAACCCGACACTGTGGCCGCGGGCACCTCGCATTTGTGCGCAAAGTCTCCTCCGGTTGTACAATGAGGGACGCAATAGCCGGTTCAACCGAAGGCATGTGTCCCAGGCCAAATTTATCTGCATCTTGCATCGCCGCCAGCGCTCACCCGTCCGTGGTGCGCCGCGAAAATGCCTTAGTGTCCGTCCAACACGCGTGTAGCTCCTTCACATATTCCTCTGAAAGAGGAACAGCAAAAGGCGTTGTGGCTGGTTGGTGCCGAAAGAAAACGCTGGACTGGGCCTGTTGTGACTGAGGCACGTCCAACCCTAAGCGCGTGAGGGCAGTCTTTATAGCCACGGACACGGACTCGTCCCCGGTGCCATGGGAACCCTGAGACGCATGAGACCCGGACTCCGAGGCACGAGAGCTCAGCTCATCGTGATCCTCCTGAAACAGGGTATCTGACGCAGCCACAGACATCACATCATCATGGAGGACCACGTCGTGGAGCCACCCCATCGCGTCCCGCGGTGGATTGAAGGTTTTGAAGCAAAGCCCTCATTTGTACCATCTCCGACGCGAGGTTGTCCACTTTACTGGACAACCTGCCGCCGGGATCCGCCTTCCTCTGCTTCTTCGGACGAGGCTGGGTCTCTGAAGAAGAGCGTTTGCGCGTAGGCAGCTGTCCATCAGGTATCCCAGAAGACGGTGTGCGCAAATATGGGAGATCCTCGCTTGCAGCCAGACGAGCGACCTTCACCGAATGTGGCATTATCATGCAGTTAGGGCATGTAGTGCCAGAGAGAGCCTCCCGCAGATGGTCCACCCCAAGGCAGGAGGGGCACAAGTTATGGCCATCCTCCGGTTGAAGAGAGGCCAGGCAGAGTCTGCAGCACAGCTGTTCCAGCATGGTGCGGAAAAAAACACGTGCGCGCTAGAGTCAGGTCGAGCCGAGAACGCCACTAGTGACTCTATAACACCTGAGCACGGGGCCACAACCCGGGTCGAGCAGAAAACACCACTAGCGGTTTGTGACAGGCCCACAGATAGCAGCCGATATGCAATAACAGTCTATCTTTGAAATAAGGGAAACCGCGTGAATCTGTAAAAAGCTAATTAAATAGCAAACTGATAGTAAGCTGAAAACAGCTGTAATATTAACCAATAGTGACAGATTGCGGTATATGACGGCAAAATGCCCGTAAGTAATTATATAAGCCGTATAGGAAATAACAAAGTAAAGCAGTACACCACAAAAGTGGGCTTTATTAATCCAACTACCGCTAGCCAAAGCGACGGCAAAATAACAATAAACTCACCAGTAGTAAACAGTTAGAACAGCGGTGACGACCGCAAAATTCGTGAATGGACGCTGCTTGTGCAGCCCTTGGAGGGCGAGAAGACTCGCAGCTCCGACAGTAGTAGTCGCAGGGCCACCAGCAACAAACAGCAAGTTTTGTAGAGTTACGCACGAAATAACCGTTTACAACCACACACATCCAACCTGCATGCGAGAAGGTGAAAAGCGACTGAGCTCCCGGTGTCACGTGGCTATATAGACTCGCGTGAGCCACTGGCAGGTCACATGTGACTTTGTTGTCATTAATTCTCGACCTGCATATGCGTAAGGATGATCATTCAGTGCTTTATGCACCGCCTCTGGCGGTCAGAAGGGATGAAATAGAACAATGGACACAATGGACATAAGGCTGAGATAAGGCTGGGTACAGATAAACCAGGTAAGGAAACACCATCCAAGGAGCCGTCTGCATCGGAAGCAGCACCTCGGCCGTAGCCACAGGGCACCAACACAGGGCGCCTGGAGGAGGCGCGGTAGAAACACCACACCTCCATCCAGACACCACCAGGACAGCACCCCAGCAGCCACAGCCAATGACTGCACCCGAGGCAGAGGGCTCCTCCAGAGGAAACTGGGAGAGCATTAAAATAAGTAAAAAGTAAAAGTAAGAATATTAGGACCACTAAAATAAGACCGAGAATACATTTAAAAAATAAAATATAAAATAAATAACAAATAAAATAATTATATATATATA
The DNA here is from genome assembly GCA_021464625.1 of Proterorhinus semilunaris. Classification (NCBI taxonomy): domain Eukaryota; kingdom Metazoa; phylum Chordata; class Actinopteri; order Gobiiformes; family Gobiidae; genus Proterorhinus; species Proterorhinus semilunaris. Next base: position 2,185,372 of record CM038358.1, on the reverse strand, counting down.
TATATATATATATATATATATATAAGATATATATATATATATATATATATATATATATATACAAGAGCGGAGCTGAGGGAACAGGTGGAAGATGTGAGTGACGGGGCTCCTGTAGCCGCCTCGTCACTCACGGACCCCGCGCGCCTTTTCCTCTCCTATGGCCCGGGACAGCGCTGACGCTGGGAGCGTTTCCCCAGAGCCGCGCTCTGAAACAGTTTGCCCGCAGGCCGCGCTCACGTCCCGCGGTCATGCATTCACAAACTGTCCCTCTGTCAACCCTACACGCCTCTCCGTCCACTCTCCCCCTCCAGCAGTGACTTTTGTCATAAGCATGTTAACGCTATGGGACGCCGCTGTCCCTTGCGCGCCGAGTCCGACTATATTTAAATATTTTTCTCTCTCGCTCCTTCGCTTTAGGTGGGCTACGTCTTATTGAACATGATTCATTTTCATCACCAATTATCATAGTTTAACAGCTTTCTTAAGCAGCTTGTGATGCATTTTGTAAACAACCGGTCTCAATTTTAGTTATTATTTTTGGGTAGCACATAAAATAAACCATTTTAATCTATAGATTAATCTAGATTTAAAAAAATTATCTATGCCCACCCCTAATATATATATATATATATATATATACACACATACATACATATATATTAACAACAATTAAATAAATAGGCCTAGCAAGAATAAATATTAGTTAAAAGCTAAGCTAAAAAGGGGTCTTGAGCCTGCTCTTAAAAACATGAACGTTCTCTGCGGTCCTGAGCTCCTCCTCAGGTCGTTCCAGAGGCGAGGGCCATAATATTGGAAAGACGCCTCGCCGTGAGTCTTTCTGTAGACTTTAGGAATAACTAGGAGACCCCTGCCAGAGGAGCGAAGGGGCCGTGAAGGTTCATAAGGTAAAAGCAGTTCTGAAAGATAAGAAGGACCAAGACCATTAAGACATTTAAAAACCATTAAAAGAACTTTAAAATGGATCCTGAAACACACGGGGAGCCAATGCAGCGACTCTAAAACCGGTGTAATGTGGTCCCGCCTCCTGGTCTTCATCAGGACACGAGCTGCTGAATTTTGTAAAAGTTGTAAACCTGAGATCCTCTTTTTGGGAAGACCAGGTGGTGACTGGTGATAAAAGCATGCATGAGCGTCTCCGTGTTGGCCCGAGAGAGAACGTCCTCTGCATTTGACCCATCCGTCAATGCCACTGGGGCAACCCGTAAGGAGTGGACCCATCTCCAGATGTGGAGCCAGGCTGATTGTTGTTGTTGCAACAAAATAACTTTTTTTTTTTTATCTTCAATGAAGGTACTTGATTCATCTTCTGGACTAGGTTTTTTATTTTTACTTTTTAAAACTAAAAAGGAGAAATGTCCTTCGTGGCTAGGATTTTATCGTCCGATATCTCTGGAACTGAAAGTGAGAGACTTCCCGTCTTTTGCACTGGAAAAATTAGTCCTCCCAGAACTTCCACGGCTTCAGGGGAGCGGAGAAATATTGCAGTGAAAATTGGTCACCAGTTTATTCACCTAATTTACATTTTTTATGTTGTAGACTTTTGTGTATAATTTCGGAACCAAGAGAGAGGATTTATACTCTTCTCTGAGATTTCTTTATCACGTACATATCATAAAATAACCATTGGATGTGTATTAGTGAATCCGACCCACAGAAAGCTGAAACTTGAATGTGATTTAGCAATTATCTCAGAGGACACTTTTAGATGTTAATTTGTATCTAAAGGGAAATCTCCAAAGGTCTGTACAATCCTATTTCTAATTTCTAACGAGGCTTTGTTTCCCCCTAAACGGGGTCGATGGGTTGACAACAGCTGAAAACATCTGAATCGCTAGCAGGCTAACAGAATCTGAAAAGTCTACCGGACTAGCTTATTTGCTAACTATCCGCATGCATAAGGATCGAATGACGCTTCTCCTTTTTGTTTCTGTGAACCTAACTGTCCAAATCACTTTAGGGCATTTGTGAACATTTGCATTCATGTATTTATACTATCAAACTAGCTACGCACAAATACAACAACTAAAACAGATCCGACACTTTAGTTCCAGGAAAGCTGACAAGTAATGGAACAATTGCGGGAATATTGCAATTTATTTTGGAATATAGTTACAGCCCCTCCTCCAGCAGGGGGAGGATGGATCACGCAATGGCCCAGAAACGACAAGTGTTTTTGGGACAGACGCACCGGCAGACTGCTCCTCTAAGGCTGTGCCTGGCACCAAACGTCTGCGGGGAATATAGAAGTGGAACACAAACGCTACTCCATGAAACTAGCCCACAGGAAAAGACGCAACATCCTCATTACAAATCCACAAAGACGTGTGCAGAATGTGAGAATCCAGCTGAAATATCTCAAATTTAGTGGACACGTATGATAAAGTAACTAAACAAAAACGAGTTCCCTCCTGGAACCGCCTCCTTAACGTGGTGGAGGGGTTTGAGCACCTGAATGATCCTGGAGCTCTGTTGTCGGGGGCTTCGTGCCCCTGGTAGGGTCTCCCAGGACAAACAGGTCCTAGGTGACGGGTCAGACAAAGAGTGGTTCAGAAGCCCCTTATGAGAGACCAACAGGCCCGGTTAGAACCATGAGGCCGTCCTTCTGTGGACCCACCACCTGCAGGGGGCGCTATAGGGGCTGGTGCAGCTCCAACAGCTGCCCCACGACCCGGCAACGGACAAGTGGAATAAATGGATGGATGGATAGCAACAGATTTTAAATGTAGGAGAATTTAACACAAATGCGTAACGGCTTTTTCAATCAATGTAAGTTTGGAACAGGACCGAATTTTTTAGATAGACGGCAACAAGAAGAAAATCCTCAAAGGGCGTTTTCACACGTTGGAGCGCCTTATGGGTCAACCCGAGACTGCCCTACTTTCAAGTGCATTTACTTAAAAATTAGTTGTGTTCACATGTGCCCGGACCAAACGTTGCACCATCAGACACGTAACAACCATCACAACTGCTCCGAGAGAGACATCTGCTTCAGCTGGACTCAGAGCTGCTGTTTAGACTGGCTTCAAGTGCTGCATTTGAATTCACACTGAGAACCCAACCTGAACCACAGCCCCTTAAGGTCGACCGAACTAGAGACTGTGTCAACATGCTCTAAGAGAAGATAAAGCATCAATATCTACACGAGTACTTTCTTGTTAAGTACCTTTAATAAATATTTTACAAGCGGTTAATTTGGTTCTTCTCGTGACAATGTGGTCTGTGATTGGTTCGATATAAAACCTTTGGAGATTTTGCATATTTGTAGACGGTCTTGCTTTTAATAATAATAATAATAATTCATCGGTTTTATATAGCGCTTTTCTGGACACTCAATGACGTTTTACATGGCATTATTCATTCACTCCATACTTGGGGGTAGTAAGCTACTATTGTAGCCACAGCTGCCCTGGGGTAGGCACGGTAGCACAGTGGTTAGCGCTCGTGCTTCACAGCTAGAAGGTCCGGGTTTGATTCCCACCTGGACGGGGCCTTTCTGTGTGGAGTTTGCATGTTCCCCCCGTGTCTGCGTAGGTTTCCTCCGGGTACTCCGGTTTCCCCTACCACTAAAAACATGTACAATAGGCCCAGGGACTGCAGGTGGAAATTAGCACAAGTGCTATAACCTGGTACAATGCATCTCTCCTTTCTGAGGCTAATGTATATTGTACACTGTCCCTGTTCAAATAAATAGAAATAGATAGACTGACGGAAGCGAGGCAACCAGTCTGCGCCATTGGCCCCTGCGACCACCATCAACCACTCACTCACTCACTACATTCACTAGGCTTCCTGGTGTTTCCAAACAGTCTCCCATCCAGGTACCGACCAGGCCCTTCCTGCTTAGCTTCAGAGGTCTGACGGGATTGGGCGGAGCAAAGGCGGTATGACCTTGAACAGAAACAACAAGCAGGAGTGGATGGGCGGGCGAGTGAATCAGTGGTGAAGTCTACGTAATGGATCAGAGCTGGCCATGTTGGTTCAAGTTTCTCTGCACAGTGCATCAGGCCGAGGCTCATAGACTGCATCTGAGCGCTCCAGGGGTGGAGCTGAGAGGGGAAGTCGCACACATCCAGACCAGCATTACCTCCACCAGTAAAATCAAATAGAAGTAACCCCCAGTCGTACCGGGGAGGGGTGCGCTGTGGTCTTCTGTTCCGTTTGAAAGAGCCTCTCACTGCATATAAAGCGAGCAGCCAGCAGATTGTTTGCCTGGCTCCTTCTGTGGTTCTCCCTGAGATTTCTCTTTTCTCCATCCATCCATTTTTCTTCCGCTTTATCCGGGGCCGGGTCGCGGGGGCAGCAGTCTCAGCAGAGATGCCCAGACTTCCCGATCCACGCACACCTCCTCCAGCTGTTCTGGGGGGACCCCGAGGCTACACCAGGCCAGCTCGGAGACATAGTCCCACCAGCGTGTCCTGGGCCTTCCATGAGGCCTTCTCCCAATGGGACATGCCTGGAGCACCTCCCGAGGGAGGCGACCAGGAGGCATCCGGAACAGATGCCCTAGCCACCTCAGCTGGCTCCTTTCGACGTGGAGGAGTAGCGGCTCGAGTCCGAGCTACTCCCGGGTAACTGAGCTCCTCACCCGATCTCGGAGGGTGCGCCCAGCCACCCTGCGAAGGAAACTCATTTCGGCCGCTTGTATCTTGTCCTTTCAGTCATTACCCAAATCTCATGACCATAGGTGAGGGAGGGAACGTAGATCGATCGGTAAATCGAGAGCTTTGCCTCAGACGCCGCTCCCTCTTCACCACAACAGTCCGATACAGCGACCGCATCACTGCTGATGCCCCACCGATCCGTCTATCGATCTCACGCTCCATCCGTCCCTCACTCGTGAACATGACCCCGAGATACTTGAACTCCTCCACTTGAGTCAAGGAACTGCCCACCGACCTGAAGGAGGGAAACCACCTTTTTCCGGTGGAGAACCATGGCCTCAGATTTGGAGGTGCTGATCCTCATCCCGGCCGCTTCACACTCGGCTGCAAACCGCCCCAGTGCAGCTGGAGGTCCTGATTTGATGAAGCCAACAGAACAACATCATCTGCAAACAGCAGAGATGAGATTCTGAGGTTCCCAAACCGTACACCCTCCGGCCCCTGGCTGCGCCTAGAAATTCTGTCTATAAAGGTAATGAACAGAACCGGTGACAAAGGGCAGCCCTGGCGGAGCCCAACACGCACCGGGAACAGGTCTGACTTACTGCCGGCAATGCGAACCGAGCTCCTGCTACAGTCATACAGGGAACGGACAGCCCTTAGTAGAGGGCCCCGGACCCCATACTACCGGAGCACCCCCCACAGGGCACCACGAGGGACTCTTTTCTCCCGCTGGGTTTTTGAGCTTTTCCTCGCCGTGCTGGAGAGTCTAAGGACGTCACCACCTGCTGCTGACGCTTATTTGGACTTAATGTTTGCCTGGATACTACTTTTTCCTGAACTTTACACTGTCTTATTTACTGTTCTGTTTTATTGCCCTAACGTTTGGTGCAGCCCTGTTACGATATTGGGTTATACAAAACCATTGATTGTTTGATTGATTGACTGAAGCACAGTACACCCATTGGGGGGAAAGAGGAGGTAGGACTAGACACATGGCCGTAGCACGAGTGAACGCTGTATACCCAGTGCTTAATTTGTAAATGAGTCGTTTCAGGAACACTTTTCGTTTGATGTGATGGATTCGCCAAAACATTTGCCGGAACACTCTCATTAAACACCATTATATCAGATTAAATATTTCCCGGATCCTTTACCCTGTAAAACTGAAAATTGGGGGATCAAATTAAGCACTGTGTATACCATCTTACACAATTACATTTGTAACTGCTTGCTTAAAACGTATAAAATACTCGTTCGGAGAAGAACGACGTGTTATGATTTTGCCGTGTCATTGTTATAATTAATGTCCTACCTTGAAAAGTACTGGCAGATCCACGTTGGCCGAAATACAAGGTCAGTGATTAAGAAACAAACTTGTTTTGCTGAAACTTGCACGTAATAACTGAGACAAGGTCAGTTTGTGCGTCTGGATTAGAGGCTGAACTAACAGTAGGCCTATATAATACATAGACAGACTTACACATAGACAGACTTCCTAACATTGTTATGATGTAACTTGTATGTTGCGCTATTGATCAAATAAAGGCTTCTTCGAACATTTTCATTCTTCTGAGATTTTTTTCCTTAACCGGACCGGAGCAAAAAAACTCACACACTCTAAGAAATGTCCGTAAAAATACAGGCCTTTTTACTATTAATTCTGCTCTGTAAATTCATTTCACCTGTACTTTCCATTTGATAATAAGTTTTCCGTAAATAAATAACAAGACGCACTCCGCCAAAGATTCTCAGCTCTTTTTTTATAAAGTGAGTAAATGTAACGCACTTGCTAAAGTTGTGTGTTATTTTCATTTTTACTGAAGCATTTACAATTTAAATAGTTCTATTTAGCTGGTGCTACACAAACTTTTTCTCATAGTGGGACATCCTTTTTGTTATGTGGTTGCATTTACATGGACTAAGTCACACATTTATACACATTTATTGGACTATACATGATAAATCTAATCATTTCTGACACATGATGTTTTTTCTATTAGTATTGTTACAGACTTGTACGAGCCCCGTGGTTTCCTATCGCTGAATTAAGCTTAGTTGAACTTCCTGCACCATGAACCGAACCGTTACACCTCTAGCACCAAAGTCCATCTCTGACATGTTAGAGCCGTATGAACCATCTCGGGCCCTGAGAACTTCAGGGAGGGGTCTCCTGGTGGTTCCCAGAGTCAATAATAAACATGGTGAGGCTGCGTTTCAGTTTCATGCAGCTAAAATCTGGAACAGTCTTCATGAGGATGTGAGACAGGCCTCAACTCTGACAATGTTCAAATCCAGGCTGAAAACAGCTCTTTTTACCCGAGCAGATGAAAACTGAAAGTATTTTATCTGCACTCTTGCCTTTTACTGTCATTGATTAATTTTTATGTTGACGTTTTAATGATTGATTTGATCTGTTTTCTTGTAAATGTATGCAAGCTATGACCCCATGACCAATTGACTTGGACTTATTTGGGACTTCAGGACTTGGACTTGACTTGAGGCTTACTCCAACCTCTGGCTGTTACCTGAAAGCCAAGACCTTCTAGTTTCTAAAACAATGTGTAAGATCATGTGTGAGGGAAACACAACACATTTGCCCTCCCTAACCCAATCATAGCCCTAACGGCTGTGGAGAGCAAAAACAAACACACAAACTTTGATCTACGACTAAAACTAAGCTTGGTATATAAAGCAGCTCAAAGGTATTCTTTTCGCCGAGGCTCTTAATGCCGATCCGGCCCGTGTAAACAATGCAGAGTGAAGAAAACCGGCTCAATGTGCAGCCTCTATAACAGCGTTTTGTACCTTCCCCAGTTTTTAGTCACTGTTTGACTAAATCGGCCTCAAGTTCACAGTTTAATATCCAAAAAAAAAAATAAGGCAGCATTTGTGGAGTTCAAAGTAGCCTAGCAAAGCAATCACGTCACCATGCGGGTCATTCCCCTCAGTATTTCCTCTCAGTAGGTAATAAGAGCAACAAAAAGATGAGTCCAGACAGTTTTTAGTTTCAGTGTAGTCTACCCAGGCTCCAGATGATCTTTTTACTTACCAATTTTAGTTGCTAAGTACAAAGATAATCTGCCAATGGAACAAATATGTAATTAGATATGTTGCAGTATGGACTAAATCTACGCAAGACGGCCTTGTAAACATCAGCAGGTGGCGCCAACCCAAAGTAAAATGAATAAAAGCCATCATTCCTTCACCCTCTGTCTTTCCTCATACATCCCTCTTCCGGTTGGCTGCCACATCTCTTGTTAGGTAGATATTGTAGATATTTGCCAATGGATCTATTTACAAGCTTCCTTTTTAGTGTCGCGAATGGTTGAGGCCTTCACCACACACCCTTCCATGTCGCCCAAGGCTCTGTGCTCGGTGGATGGCGGTCCGTGGGTTTAGCTGGGGTCCTCATGTGGAGTAGCAGACACACTGGGCCACCGAGGAGCTCGTCTGGGCGTACGACGGTATGAGCTAGCTGTAGCGTTACGCTCACTTTATGAGGTTATAGGGTAACTTTTCTCCACTTTATACGTCGAGGGGTTTTGGTCTTTATTTTATGTTATCTAAATTATTTATAGACCATCACAACTCACCCTTCCATCCATCCATCCATCCATCCATCTTCTTTGCTTTATCCGGGGCCGGGTCACGGGGGCAGCAGTCTCAGCAGAGATGCCCAGACTTCCACACACACCTCCTCCAGCTGTTCTGGGGGGACCCCGAGGCAACACCAGGCCAGCTCGGAGACATAGTCCCTCCAGCGTGTCCTGGGCCTTCCATGAGGCCTCCTCCCAATAGGACATGCCTGGAGCATCTTCCGAGGGAGGCGGCCACGACGGTCGGAAACAAGGAGCAGCGACTCTACTCCGAGCTCCTCCCAGATAACTCTTCCTTTTGATCATTACCCAAATCTCGTGACCAAAGGTGAGGGTGGGAACATAGATCGATCTGTAAATCAAGAGCTTTGCCCCCTGACTCAGCTCCCGCTTCAGTCCGATACATCGATCACATCACTGCTGACGCCGCACCGATCCATCTACCGATCTCACGCTCCATCCGTCCCTCACTCGTGAACACGAACCCGAGATACTTGAACTCCTCCACTTGAGGCAAGGACACCCCACCGACTTGGAGAGGGGAAACCACATTGTTCCGGTGGGGAACCATGGTGCTGATCCTCATCCCAGCCTCATCCCGGCACCTCACACTCGACTGCAAACCGCCCCAGTGCAGCTAAAGGTAATGAACTGAACCGGTGACTAAGGGCAGCCCTGGCGGAGACCAGCACGCACTGAGAACAGGTCTGACTTACTCCCTGGCACAGATAACAAATGTATATTTACTTGAAATAAGATGCTTTTTTTCCTCATTCATTATAAGTCCACAGGCAGCCTGTTTTCTGAGTTCTATCACTGTGTAAGATTCAAATGAAATCTCCTTGGTCACTTAAAATGCAGCAGGTTGCATTAAAATACGTCTGTACAATTAAAAATGTTCTGACTACGGCCCTGACTGGACCCTATAAACGATCAGAGGGGAACTTATTGTACATGTTTAAGGTACACTGCACCTCGAATGGCACAACATGTCAAACATGACAGAGTCCCGGGATGTTTCTGATGTGGGACGAACATGGTAAAGTTGCTCTGTTCATTTTTAGCAGCAGAGGACGGGCTGTGAGCGGCCAGTGTCTCATTCAGCCTCATTTAGCCCGGGCGCCTCAGGGCCCTCTCCCTGTGCGTGGGTAATGGAGTGCACCCGCCGCCGCCAAACACGTCTCATCTCCACATAAAACCAGCGTGTGTCCCTGTTCGGAACGCCGCGAGGCGTTCAAGTGCGACACGCGTACGTCACAGGGAGGGGCGGAGATGTTACCGAGCTCATGTGGACCGCCTGAGGAACGTTTGAAGGACGCTAAATTCAAAGCCAGTTTATTTGTGCGCAACCAACAAACATTAGCCATAGTTTTCTTCATGTGACTTCACAACAAGAGGCTGAAAAAGACTTTGAATGACATTAAACCGGTGTAAACAGCGGGGCAGGAGCCAGTTTTTCCTATTAACAGCATTACACTTTCACAAGTCGTAGCTCAAAAGAAAATGCATGAATTACAAAAAATATAATTCATATCAGTCACTGGGTCAATGATCTCTCTGTACAAGACCAAAAATTTACTAAAAAACAAAATAATTTTTCCTCCATATAATAGTATTGGCCTATGATGTCACCTGCAACCCAGCAATACCGTGCACAAGGCAACTCAAAGCAAAAATGTTTCTTGACATCAGAGGTACCATTGATATTGTAAATTTGCATATCTTCCAAACAGCCATTTCAATATGATCTTGAAGACAATATATTGTCCACCTGACGCGGCGTGCTGTGTTCTGGTGAGCGTCGGCCTCTACACGTCCACATTGAGGTCGGCTACACGGGCCATTTCGGACTTTTTACACGTTTATCCCTGCCGCCCTCCCTAGTTAAAAGCTACACGTTTTTCTTCCCTAAACACCAAAAAGCACCATTGTTACAGATGAATAATTTGATTAAAAAACTTTCCGAGCACTTGGACATTTTACTGGTTAATTCCTCTATAATTAACAACACTGTCGACTTGATATTCACTTATCCTTCAGGTTCAGAGGGGTCGGTCCTCTGGAGCGTCCACAGCAATGCTGCAGATCCATACGGCTGCATTAGGAGCTGACAGCAGAGGTCCGGGTCGATGGAGAGTCTAAAGACACACTCAAAACTCCTCAGGGTCAATATCGCCGCAGGCTCTGACATTTCAAACACTTGACCATATGTAGAAAACACTAGAAAGGGTCTCACACTGAGGTACTGTCTGAATGAGCTGAATATAAGCGTGCTCACCATGTTCCTATGGCTCTGTCCAGATACTCAATCTGCCTGGAAGGTCTGCAGCAGGGGTCACGCTACGCGGTTCAAATGTTAAGAGTAGCAGCATACGTTAAAATTAATCCCGCTGTAATCCTTAGTCATTTCAATCAAAATACATCGGAGGAATCTGACAGTATTTTTGGGCCACTTGTCTTGCCTGGTTTGTTTGTTTAAATAAAACATCACTTTAAAATGCACCATCAAGTGTTCTACAAGGGCCCTATCTTACGCCTGGCGCAAGGACAGCGTTGGTCGGCGGCGCGGCTGCGATCTTGCACAGAGTCGACCTTGCGCTAGTGCTTTCGCCGGTTCCCCGAGGGCGTCGCTTAGGGGGAACGTGGGTCGGCGGAGGCGTGTGCTACGAGCAGCTACAGCCTCTTGCTGCATTCCCCTCGCTCGATCTCCTCTGAGGGCCCCTCAGACTTCCAGGCACGGAGACTTCAGCGTGGTTCGTTTGTGTAGTGTGAGCGCGATCAAACACAGGTCCAGCTCGGTTCCAGACTTTGGTCTACCCTTCGCCAAGTTGTTCGTTCCGCTTCCCGTTTGCTAGACTCTCCAAAGTGTTGGTGAGTCTGGATTTCCAGGCAAGAAGATCGATGGAAGCTAAACATCGTCAGCCTGATCCCCGAGTCCAGTCTTTCTAACATTCAACTTTTCTTTTCTTTTCATTTTATTACAAACCATGAGAGCCAGTTAGTTGTGGTCTAAAGTCACTCCTAACTTTCCTAACATATTTGTAGCATCCCTTTTCTTCGCAGGGACGAGTTTACGGGTACGTTTCACAAATTTGGGGGTCACTTTTCTGGGTCACTGTCACAGAAATGCTTGAAAAACAGCCTGCAAGTTGATGAAAATGACACAAATGCTTTATAATTACACAAACAGTATTACTTGCACAGATGTCTGAGTTTACAATATACTAAAAGAGGTCAAAACTAGTTTCTTTGTACTACTAGAAAAACATCTAAATAGCCGTAGCTTCCGTATTTGAGTCCCCTGCCGATCCCTTCCTGTCACGGACCTGCTGATGGATTAGTTTCCCGCCAGACGCATCCCTCTATTTTGAGCTCGGTGTATTTTTGTTCACTGTGTATCTGTCCCGTCCCAGGGCACCGGGGTTGGATGGAGAACAAGCCCTAGCAGAGAAAATGACTCGAGTGTGCCCCCTGTGGGTGGAGCTCAGCAGATACCACCTCACACGTCTCTCTCCTCTCACTTTCTATTTACAATAATATCATTCAAAAGGTGGGATTTGACTTGACTTGTTTCCAGTGCTCTGTAGTACTCACAGTTACATTCATGTACTTGAATACCTTTCTCAAGTAACAGTAATCTGAAGGGCTGACACACTAACATTTGTGACCAGTCACTAGAACCAGGGACACAAGTCGGTTCTGGGGCATTTTGAGATTTCACACATTGTTAAAGTGTCGTCTCCAAACGTTCCAACAATGTGTAACACATGGAAATCTGATCATGTTTGGAGATGTAGCCGCGATTTGAAGTTAACAATTCCCAAAAGGCCAAAGGGCTGAAAAAGCTCTCCAAAGTTGTGGGCAGTTCTCACCTCTCTGCTGTAGAGAATAACAATAGGGCTAATTTACATCTCATTTAGATAAGCCACACCCCCGTAAATCTCCACACTGTCATGTCATGTTATGTGTATGTTGTTGCTATATGTGTATGTTGTTGCTATATGTGACCAGTCACAGGAACCAAAGACACAAGTCGGTTTTGGGACTTTATGAGATAATAACAGATTGTTAAAGTGTCGTCTCCAAGCTTTCCAATGATGTGTAACACATGGAAATCTGATCATATTTGGAGGTGTAGCGGTGATTTGAAGTTGGCAATTCCCAAAAAACCAAAGGGGATTAAACGGCCTCTGAAGTTTTGGGCCATTCTCACCTCTCTGCTGTTGGGACAAAAGGGCTCATTTACATCTCATTTGGATAAGCCACACCCCCTGTCAAACTCCTCCCCCAAAGCACAAAGGTTATTGCTTCCACAACAAACCATTGTTTACCAGTTTCATTATGTGTATCTGTTTTATTTTTGGTTTCATTTATTGATCTCCCCTCACAGCAGAAGGTTGTTATTGTTCTTTTTAATGTTTTATATCAACTGATAAACTGTCACTGGCTTGAGAATGTGTTGTTCAACATCTGTAACTTTTATGTTCAAATAAAAAACAGTGATATATTATATACAGTATGAGTATGGACCCAAGTATGAATCAGAATCGATTTTATTGCCATTATCGCTTTTTGCTAATGATAAATAATCAATAAACTAGGGGAAATAAAAAGTATATCAGTCAATAAGGCAAATCACTCAAAATTGCTTAGAGAGCGCTTTTCATACCAGAATGACAAGATAAGTTTACAATATATTTAAAAAACAACAGAAGAGATCTTGTGTTTGGGTATTTTAATGTTATTGCAGTGCTCTGATTCAGTTCACTGTTTCTACACATCCCCCCAAAAAATGCATAATTTATACATAATGTGAATACTTTGAGTTAAAACTTTACTTTAGGCCATAGAAAAAAGCCAATTGAGTGAATATGATTAAATTTTTCTGTAATAAAGGATCAATACCTAATATTTACCCCATTTACTACATCACATTTGGTGCATGAGGTTTGTACTGTCGCCGAATGGAGGTTGATTTTTATTCAGTGCTTTAACCTTACTGTTTTTTTTACACTCAACACCATCTGTTCTTAAACATTATTTCCCTCCAAATAGTATGCACAGTGTCATGTGCACTTCATGAAAACATAAACAAATCATGTCAAAATAATGCACAAGTTTATTTTGCTTCAATCTGTTTACACAAGTTACATTGCAGGTGTTTTAAACAGAGCTGAACTCTCCTCCTCCACAACGTCCTGATCACTTTTAGATGTGGTCTTTGTGACACAGTCCAATGAGATCACATTCGCATCCTCTCTTGGGTTGTGACTCTTGGTGCTGGGCATGTGACGTCTCCAGCCTTGTCAGCACAGAATGGCCTGATGTTTCCATACAGATAGGTCTGTCTGTCCATGTTTAGTCCAGGCGGGGCCAGGACAGGAAGACCGTCCATAGGGGGAAGATCTGCTCCGTCGCGCAACAATAGATATTCGACAGGTTGCGCATCACAGTGAGTTTTTGCAATAACCAAACCTGGTCTCTTGGCGTCAAAGCTGTGACAGAATAAGACACTTAAAACATGGCAAAGTATTTTATCATATAAAACTGTCATAATGTATGTAGTTGCTATGCTTTGATAATGTACAGTAGTGTTTATACTGTTCCCTTATCAAAAACATTCATGCAGGCTCATGTCTCATTTCACAATGTGAGCCCGATGAATCCTGACATTGTATTCTTGGAATACGCCCGTGCCATCAGGGAAGAACAAATCCATTGATGCAATAACCTGGTCATTCAGGATGTTCTTGGTGATAGCTGATCTCATATGCATTTATACTAGTGGTGGGCCGTTATCGGCGTTAACGTGCTGCGTTAACGCGATAGTCTTGTCGGGCGATAAAAAAAATATGGGCATTAATCTATTCTCAAAGTTGAGTTGGGAGTGGGATCTATACTATGATGACTCACGTTGAGCTCCTCGTGGAGCAGCGGCGGAGATGGCCGGGGCGGGCTGAGGCGGCCAAGAGCGGAGCTGAGGGAACAGGTGGAAGACGTGAGTGACGGGGCTCCTGTAGCCGCCTCGTCACTCACGGACCCCGCGCGCCTTTTCCTCTCCTATGGCCCGGGACAGCGCTGACGCTGGGAGCGTTTCCCCAGAGCCGCGCTCTGAAACAGTTTGTCCGCAGGCCGCGCTCACGTCCCGCGGTCGTGCATTCACAAACTGTCCCTCTGTCAACCCTACACGCCTCCATGTTAACGCTATGCCCCATAGCGTTAACATGCTTATTTTGCCAAATGTCAAATGCTATGAGGAAATAATAATAATAATGCCTTACACTTGTATTGCGCTTTACAAGTCTGTATTACCAAGTTTTTCTCAAAGCGCCACATTGTCGTCATTAATCATTCACTCCATACTCGGTAATGGTAAGCTACTGTTGTAGCCACAGCTGCCCTGGGGTAGACTGACGGAAGCGAGGCAGCCAATCTGCGCCATCGGCCCCTCCGACCACCACCAACCACTCACATCATTCATCCCGGCCTATTGTACATGTTTTTAGTTTAGTTTTTAGTGAAATGGCCTATCGGGCGCCGCTGTCCCTTGCGCGCCGAGTCCGACTATATTTAAATATTTTTTCTCTCTCGCCCCGTCCTTTCGGCGTTACTGTACACTTCATTGATGCCAGCTTGGAACTTTACTCCTTCGCTTTAGGTGGGCTACGCCTTATTGAACATGATTTATTTTCATCACCAATTATCATAGTTTAACAGCTTTCTTAAGCAGCTTGTGATGCATTTTGTAAACAACCGGTCTCAATTTTAGTTATTATTTTTTTAATCAAAATTAATCTAGATTAAAAAAATTAATCTATGCCCACCCCTAATTTATACATACTGTACATTTAAGAACAATAGACACTACATTGTTTATTGAAAGTACCAGCAATACAGTTGAAAAACCCAGACGTGTTCAGCACCACGGACAGCTCTAAATGGAGCACTGGACCCAAAGAAGCCCAGCAACCATTACAGGAAGTGAACAACTAGTTAAAAATGTGGCTATGGCCTGGATGAAAGATGACTTCGTGACTGTGTTTGAATCCTTCTCCAACAAAGGTTGGTCATCAAAGGTTACATAAAAATAACAATAAAATATCTAGGTGGTAAACACTCAGAAACATGTTCCAAGATTCCAACATCTCTAATCCTAGTGTCTGTCCAAATAAACCCTGAATCGTGGACATTCTATGTACAATAGGCCAAGATGGACGAGAGCATCTTTGAGAGTGCGAGTGGGGGACAACGGATGGAAATGATCCCGAGGCTACAATCTGGTGTGGCTTGTTTACATGCATGAGTCCCATGTGTGTTACCATGCACTGTCCTGGCCAAATAAACCGATAAATAAATCAGTAAAAATATCATTTGAATGCATTTCATTGACATTACATGATTGTCTCACATTGGCTGATCTGGGTTCAGACTGAATGAGGTCCACACAAATAGAAGTTCAAACAATAGGTGTTTATTAAAAGAACAAATATTACTGCGACAAGCCCCTCCCTCTCTCTCGGTGCGAGCTGCATGTGTGGTTTCTGTGTTCCACGTCGTTTTAGTGGATACATCTTTGCCGTATTTTTGTGGGGGTTCGGTGAAAGAAGAGGAAGGAGGAGGTGAAGCTGACCAGTGCAGGACACCACGCTCTGCAAATGGGACAAACCCAGGAGGTGCTGCACCATGTCAGAGGATCAGAGGAGACTGAAGGCAGCCAGCCAGGTTTCCTCCGGGTGCTCGGGGTTGGAAAAGATGGTTTGGAAAAGACGAGAACAAAAGGGTTAGTGATTTCATAAGAAATATATAACGTTAATAATATAATATAATCATATTTCCACCAATACATACCTCCTGTGTCAGCCTCTTCCTCCGCTCTCTCTGCCTGCGCTCTGCTCCGCTGGGTTTTTATCAAGAATTTCCCCGACCTCCAAGAACATGCTGGTCAGGTCGGCCCACAGTGGCGGGGCGGCTCAGGCGCAGCAGCTCAGGACTAACACCTGAACACAAATAAAGCACAAATAAAGCAGTTACTTACTTACATACGTACTTAACCACTGGACTGCATTAGGCGTTCCTGTTGAACTCCCTGAAAAAAATGTGTTAAACACAGCAGGTTAAACAGGAGGAGATGTTAGTTCATGGCCTCATCCAGGCGTGGTGTCTCAGTTGGTCCAAACCTAATCTCTCGGTTGGGTCCACACTAAGACACGCCTCCAAGAAGTCCTGGCACTCTGTAAGAAAACAAAGAAGAGCAGTTAGGAATGAGTGTGTAGTTTACAAACACTACTACTGTAAACTACAGTCTCTATTTGACTCCATCTTGTTCTGCTGACACATTACCTTGGGACAGGCCGTCAAATGTTACAATGTTTAGAAATGTAATAAAGACTTACAGGCAGAAGATCAGTCCTCCGAACTCCAGCGTAGACACTGCCATATCCCCCTTCTCCCAACATCTCCTGCTCCTCGTACTTCTTAACGAAGTCTGCAGGACCTGGAAAAGGCAACAACAAAAGTGTTAGTAAATTCACAAGAAATATATATAATATTTCTAGCGATTACATACCTCCAGCTGTCAGCAGTGTTGGTTGGAGCCCCTTCCTCCGCTCTCCGCCTGCGCTCGGCTCCTCTCTGGGTCTTAGTGGAGGATTTGGGCGGCAGTTTGTCCGAACGGGAGAGTTTGGCCGGATTCTCCAACCCTGGTTTAGGATCACTAGCCTTTCTCTTCTTCGAACTGGGACCAGGCAGTATCACAATATTACATGTTAGTTTTATGTAAAAGGCAAGCAACAGTTATTTAGTTCAGACTTATGTCCCCATGTGGTCTTAATATGTGCAAAACCTGCTACTTTTCCGAAAATGCGTGACTAAATGATGACAAATGTTCAACTGTATTTAACTGTAAGAAAATAACATCTATTTAAGAAATGGCTTGTTTAAATGTGCCTATAAGATCTGTTTCTTTTCTGATTTGACCAGTACAGGGTCAACTCTGTCAAAAATCTGACACAAACCTTCTAAGACCACGGTGAAGCCATCAAAGGTGGAGGAGCTGAACAGTGCAGGACACCACGCTCTGAAACAGGGACAAACCCCGAAGGCGGTGCACCGTTTCAGAGGATCGGAGGAGCACTGAAGGCAGGACCAACACCTGAACACAAATAAAGCACTTACTTACTTATACTTACCTAACTGTCAGCTGTGACAGCGGTTTGCCCTGAAAAAGATTTAACCTTGTTCAAAAGAGAGTGAGAGAGAGTGAGGGAGAGAGGAGAGAGAGGAGAGAGAGAGGGGAGAGGGGGAGAGAGGGAGAGAGAAGGGGAGAGAGGAGAGAGGAGAGAGAAGGGGAGAGAGGAGAGAGGGAGAGGGGGAGAGAGAGAGTGAGGGAGAAAGAGGGAGGGGAGAGAGAGAGAGGGGGAGAGAGAGAGGGAGAGAGGGGGAGGGGAGAGAGAGAGGGAGAGAGAGAGGGGGAGAGAGGGGGAGGGGAGAGAGAGAGGGGGAGAGAGAGAGAGGGAGAGAGAGGGAGAGAGAGGGGAGAGAGGGAGGGAGAGAGAGGGGGAGAGAGAGGGAGAGAGAGGGAGAGGGGGAGAGAGAGGGGGAGAGAGAGAGGGAGAGAGGGAGAGAGAGGGAGAGAGAGAGAGAGAGGGGGAGGGAGAGAGAGAGGGAGAGAGAGAGGGGGAGAGAGGGGGAGGGGAGAGAGAGAGGGGAGAGAGAGAGAGGGAGGGGAGAGAGGGAGGAGAGAGGGGGAGAGAGAGACTTCATGGCCTCATCCAGGCGTGGTGGCTCAGTTGGTCCAAACCTAATCTCTCGGTTGGGTCCACACTAAGACACGCCTCCAAGAAGTCCTGGCCCTCTGTAAGAAAACAAAGAAGAGCAGTTAGGAATGAGTGTGTAGTTTACAAACACTACTACTGTAAACTACAGTCTCTATTTGACTCCATCTTGTTCTGCTGACACATTACCTTGGGACAGGCCGCTGGGACAGGCCAAGTCTCCGTTCCTCCAGGCCTCAGTAGTGAACTCGTCCTGCTCGTCAGAGCGCAGTAGCTCGTAGAGCAATGCCCCGGTTTGCCACACGGAGGTCGGGCCTGCGTTGTACCTTTTTGTGAGTACAAACTCCGGAGGGGCAAAGTCTTCTGTCCCTGCAATGTTTAGAAACAATGTTTTAGACACAAATCCTTGAAGCTGCTGTTATTACTATACATCGTACTTACCAGAGAACTGACTGTACGGCTCTGACCGGACATCACAGCCACAACCGAAATCAATGAGGCGCACACGGGGCCCGGATGGAGTGTCCTGTAGTAAGACGTTGTCCATCTTGATGTCCCGATGGAAGACCTTTCTCTCATGGAGATGGTTCAGGGCCTCAGACAACTGCCACGTTATCTCCTGCAAGACACAAGGACAACTATCTGAGTTAAGTAAAAGTGCAATGGACAAAAGTACACAACTATTGCTAACAATACTAGTAAGTACTACATGCTCAGTACTGCTGTGCACCACCAAAGCTAGTCCTTTTTGTGACCATGATCATGATATTTGATTGTACCTTGGCGAGGCCTTCTGGGAGAGGTGCATTCTTCGTGCAGTAGCCAAAGAGGTCCTCTGCTGGTGTGGGTCTCTCCATGACCAAGATGACCTCATGGTCCACGCAGAACCACTCCAAGATGGACACAGAGGCGTTACGGCCCTCGGAGTCTGGCCCAGATCTGGCGCAGCGCATGAGGAACACCTCTTTCGGGATGATGTGCCACTGGGTGCCCGTGGCCTAAAGAGGATGAGAAAGATGAAATGTCAGTCAAATGTTACAATGATTATGATTAAGTGTTCAAGATACAAACCACAGTGACGAACTCCACGCTAGCGCTGTGGAGATGTTTGATAGCCACCTGGAAATGAGAACACAGACAACTTAATACTCCAGAGTAAACAACTGTGAAATTTAAATAGTTATCAAATGTAAAAAAGACTTACAGGCAGAAGATCCGCCCTCCGAACTCCAGCGTAGACACTGCCAAAGCCCCCTTCTCCCAACATCTCCTGCTCCTCGTACTTACTAAAGAAGTCTACAGGACCTGGAAAAGTTGAGAACAAAAGGGTTAGTAAATTCACAAGAAATATATAACGTTATATATTATTTCCTCCGATACAGACCTCCAGCTGTCAGCAGTGTTGGTCTGGGCCGCTCTCTCCGCGCTCTCCGCCTGCGCTCGGCTCCTCTCGGGGTCTTAGTGGAGGATTTGGGCAGTTTGTCCGAACGGGAGAGTTTGGCCGGATTCTCCAACCCTGGATCAGGATCACTAGCCTTTCTCTTCTTCGAACTGGGACCAGGCAGTTCGATCAGAGGGCTGCTACCGTCCAGGACACGAGGCCCCGGGTCTAAAACCAACACAATATTACAAGTTTTATGTAAAAGGGAAATGTCCCCATGTGGTCTTAACCTCTTAACCCCCAAATCAACTGAGCACATTTCCTCCAGTTTGGCTTTACCCAAATCTAAAAGAAAAGTGTCAAAAGAGCGACAAAAACGTGCCAGAAAAGCAACAATAACACAATGGAAAAGCGACAACAACATAATTAAGAGTGAAGAAAAAAGCAACAAAACATCAACACGAAAGCGCGACAAAATGGTGACAAAAATGCAATGACAAAGTGACCAAAACGCGACAAAAATGTGACAGCAAAGCAGTGGAAAACTACAAAAAAGGTAACGATCAGTTTTGTAGGTCTTAGCTTTCAAATGAGGCGTTACTCTAGCCTATAGGATGTAAAGATTTAGTTCTGGGTAAAGCTGAACTGGAGAAAATGCTCTTGGTTAAAGCGAGGGTTAAGAGGTTAATATACAAACACATGACTAAATGACGACTCCTACAAACCTTCAACTGGATTTACGAGAATATCATTTACATTTAAGGCCTTTCTGGAATAAAACTGCCCGTAACATCTGTTTCTTTTCCGATGTGACCAGTACAGAGTCAACTCGGTCTAAAACCATTCAAAAAAACGTTTGTCTGACACTTACCTCGAGAGACCACGGTGAGGCCAACACGGGCATCGATCATCTTCTGTGCCATTGTCTCCAAATGGACAAAAGTGGTGAGAAAACTCTGAAAAGTTCTGTAAACGCAGGTCAGACCGTCGATCGGTTCACTCGCTGAGCGTAAAGTGAAGGACAGATCGGAATGTTCGCCTTTTTAAACTGTGTGACCCGGCAACGGTCAATGTATCCCGGCAACGGTCAATGTTATTTTGTTTTACATTTCAATTTGAAAATATACAAATAAATGCATAAACAAATATATAAGAAACTGTGATTTTTACATAAAGTATTACCACTTTAGGTGATATGGCCGTGCCGTGGCTTGCAGCATACTGACATACAATGGATCTGCTCAAACATGTCAATTTAACCAGGTGGGAAATCCACAATGAATTCACCATTCTGATGACACTTTGAATCGGGATCTGTCTTTTCTTATCAAAATATGTGCGTGACATTTTCCTAAAGCTAAACAACCAATACAAATGTCTTCAAAGTGCACTGGAAACCTCATTATACAAAATCCAGATCTACAAGTGCAATACTTTAAGCCATGAACACAACAATGACCTCCTAAAACAGATGCGTTGGATTTGTTCATGTGCACTCTTTACCTTGCTTTACCTTACATGGCTTATAATAACGTGCTTCAAAAATGGTATCCACCAACAAATTTGATTTTGCCCCGGCTTCCAAACGGCAGAGAGAAGAAGAAGCAATGGATCAGAAAGCCTGTTTTTTTTTCTGTCTTTCTGATGCTTTCGCTCACAGTTTTATTCATTGCATCTATCTCCTTGCTTTCTTCCCCTCCTGCTCTCCTCCACTAAATTAGGCCCAAACGGACATAATCACAGGCCATTTGCAGGCTACCTCGCTGCTGGACTCTCTCCCACTGCTTGCCACATGCTTATATCGACATCTCAATCAATGTCATTTAGAGAGGTTGATTTTTATTCCTTCAAGTTTTTATTATTCGATGCTTTAACCTTACTGTTTTTTTACACTCAACGCCATCTGTTCTTAAACAATGTTTTCCTCTAAATCTGCACCACATAGTATGCACAGTCATTTGCACTTTATGAAAAAAGAAATTAAAGTTTTCTGTTTTGGCAAGCATTGTGAGTGGTCATTGTCCACTTCTTAAAGCATAAATATTTTGGCATTTACTCAAAAATCAAACATAAATAAATCCAAAAATCATGCCAAAAATAATGCACAACAGATTTTCCTCCTGATAAAGGTCTAGTAGGATGTTCTGAGATGAGTCGGCGTTGCTTCTTCTGGAGTGTGGGTAGTGTTGGGTGAATGTAACACAAAGTCTCTAAAACTAAATTCAGGTGGTTGGTTGATAAAGTGACATTGCAGAGCTGCTCCTCTGCAGTCCCGTGCAGTGGGTGAACTCTCCTCCTCCACAAAGTCCTGACCACTTTTAGAATGGCCTGATGTGGACTTCCTGGTTAGCTAAACATGTGATAGGACGCGCGGTGGCCAGCTCCTGCACAAATTTCATTATCCACTATTTTTGGTACATCTATTTTACTTTTAACACTTTGGCTTCGCATTAGAACCTACAACAACCTGTTTTCTTCCCACTTGTTGCAAGATTGCAATGCCTAAACCTACTAAAAACGTAAGCGTCCCTCCGCCTCGACAGAGGCCTGCTGCTAACTCTACGTCCACGCCTCCAGGTGAATCCTCGCCGCAGCCTGCGTCGCTCACAGAGCAGCCTCAGGCGCTTAGCATGCAGCTAACCGAAGCCGATGCTACTGCCCTCAAGACGGATTTGCTCTCTTCTCTCCGGGAGGAAATTAAGACTATGTTTAAGGTGGAACTGCAAATGGCTTTGGGGGAAAACCTTACAGTGATTAAATCTGAACTACGTGCTTTTAAAACCCAAATTTCATCTGATATCGCTACCATGAAACAAGACTTCGCGGGACTGAAGGGCACCGTCACGGATATGGAACAGTCTCTTTCCACCTGCACTGATGATATTATCTCCCTTCGCAACCAAATGCATAATATGGCTGAAAACGTGGTCAAACTGGAGAACAAATGCGAAGATTTGGAGTCCAGGTCCCGAAGAAACAATATTCGTATTGTGGGGGTCTCTGAGAGTCACTCTCCATCCTGTGATTATGTGTCTAATCTTTTGATGGAGGCCTTTTCACTGACCAAACCGCCGCTTGTGGACCGTGCACACCGTTCACTGGCACCCAAACCTGGTCCGGGTGACCGCCCTCGCGCTATTGTGGCGAGGCTGCATTACTACGCGGACGCTGTCAACATTCTCCAGAAGGCCAGGGAGCTGCATCGTATCGGAGTGAGAGACATGACCATCTCCATTTTCCCCGACTACACCGCGAAGACGGCCCGTGCTCGTGCTGCTTTTAATGATGTGCGTCGCCAACTACGGGACATTGAGGGAGTCCGATTTGGCATCATACATCCAGGCAAGTTACGCATCACGTATGAGGGAGTGCAGCGTGATTTCACTTCGCCAGGGGAGGCTAATGTTTACGTTAAGACATTGACCAGATAACCGATCACATAATGATCAACACTACTATTGTTCTGGATTTGTGTATGGCTCATTTGGTGAGTTATGACTGATTATGATAAGGTGTACACAGTAGTTTATACAACAGTGGTGTAATCATTTGTATTTTTGTTTTTGTTGAACCCAAACATCCTTTTAATTTATTTTCTTAAAAAGAAATATATATATATCTCTTTTAATTTTATTATTATTATTGTTATTATTATTATTATTATTATTTTCTCTAAGTTTCAAAGTCAAAGCCATTTCTAAGGCTACTATATGTGTGCCATATATCTGTTTATTAATGTGCAGGAACGGCTGTGTTTTGTTGTTTAATGTTTCGCTATACAGCCGGAAGGTCTTTTAATTTTTTGATCACTCCGTTTAGGAGTTTGCACTGCTGTCTCTATCGTTTGGGGATGGGACCATTTGCTGTGCGGGTGGGAAAAGGGAGGGATTGGTTTAGATGGGGTTCAGAGTCATGTGTAATTATGTGGTGTTTTCTTTGTTGTCGTTTTTCTTGTTCTTGTGGTGCTTGGTTGTCTTCTCCCCCCCCCCCCCCCCCCCCTTGTTTATATTTCTTTTCTTACTGGGCAAAATAAGACTTATTGATGACCAATGTTTCAGACCAAATAAGTGGCATTAGATTTTTAACTTGGAATGTTAAAGGTTTGAATAGCCCCATTAAACGTTCAAAAATAATTGCACATTTGAAACGCCTCAAAAGTGATGTAATATTCCTTCAGGAAACTCATTTGCGAGATAAGGATCATGTTAGGCTCAGGTATCCATGGGTTGGACGTATTTCATTCTACTTTTAACTCCAAAGCCAGAGGGGTGGCTATTTTGATAAGTAAAAGTGTACAGTTTACAATGACAAATGTAGTAGCTGACAAAAATGGGAGGTACTTGATTGTTGTTGGCTCTATGTATAATCATCCTGTATTACTAGTTAATGTATACGCTCCCAATTTTGACGACCCAAGATTCACAGATAGACTATTAAGTAGCCTTCCCTCTCTTGATACTCACCTTCTAATATGTGCAGGAGATCTGAATTGCGTCATGGATCCTGTACTGGATCGCTCAAATCCCAAGACTATGGCTCAATCATCTATGTCGAGATCAATCTCCGAATTTATGTTTCAAAACGGATTTTTAGATCCTTGGAGGTTTTATAACCCTAATGCAAAAGCATATTCTTTTTATTCTCGGGTACATCAGTCATTTTCACGAATTGATTATTTCTTTATTGATGGTTCTCTTATCTCTAAAGTGACTTCTGCTGAGTACCATCCAATTGTTATTTCTGACCATGCTCCACTCAGTGTTGACCTTAAATTATTAGATCGGCCTCTTTTTTCCTCACCCTGGAGGTTCAATTCGTCACTACTATCTGATGAGAAATTCAATACTTTTATCAAAACTAAAATTGATGAGTTTATTGTTTTTAATAAGTGTGACACAGTTTCATCCTCCCTGTTATGGGAATCTATGAAAGCTTATTTGCGTGGACAAATCATCTCCTTTTCTGTTCACTCTAATAAAGAACGTAGAGCTAGGCTTAAAAAATTAATGAGCAATATTTCAGATATAGACAGGCAAATTATAAGTAATTCAACTCCTACTCTCCACAAACAACGTCTAGATTTGCAGACCGAATTTGACTTACTTTCTACACACGATGCTGAACGCCTCTTGCTCCGGACACGTGCAACTCATTATGAGCATGGTGATAAACCTAGTAGGCTCTTGGCTCATCAGCTCAAACGCCAAGCAGCGTCTAGATTAATACCACAAGTTAAGAATCCATTAGGAAACTTAGTTTCTGATTCAAATGCAATAAATGAGGTTTTTAAAGAATATTATTCAACTTTATACAAGTCTGAATCTACGGCCAATGCTTTTGACTTAACATCTTTTCTTGGAGATCTTTCTGTACCCACAGTCGATCCAACTATGGCTAAACAGCTCGATGCCCCTCTTCAACTGGCAGAAATTTCTCATGCCATCAATACAATGCGCAATGGTAAGGCACCAGGTCCAGATGGATTTTCTGCAGAATTTTTTAAAACATTTACAGAGAAAATAGCCCCAATTTTGCTTTCTGTATATAATGAATCTTTAGACCGGGGCACATTGCCTCCTACTCTCTCTCAAGCTGTTATTACTGTTCTTTTGAAGAAAGATAAAGATCCTCTATCCTGTGCCTCATACAGACCTATATAACTTCTTAATGTGGATGTCAAGATTCTCGCTAAAGTTTTAGCAGGTCGCTTAGAAAAAATTCTTCCTTCAATCATTTCCGAAGAACAAAATGGTTTCATTAAAGGTCGCCAGCTTTTTTACAATGTTCGTACACTGTTAAATGTTATTGCATCCCATCATTCCAACACTAACTCAGAAGTAGTCATCTCAGTCGACGCTGAGAAAGCATTCGATCGAGTGGAATGGGCATACCTTTTTACTGTTCTATATAAATTTGGCTTTGGGAGTCGTTTTATTTCATGGATTCAATTGTTATATAATTCTCCACAGGCTAGTGTCTATACAAATAATGTTGTCTCTGATTATTTTACTTTGACACGCGGGACAAGGCAGGGCTGTCCTCTATCTCCCTTGCTTTTTGCCCTTGCTATTGAACCCTTATCAATAGCTTTACGTTCACTCCCATACTTTCAAGGAATTTCTCGCTTCGGTATTGATTTAAAATTATCACTTTATGCAGATGATCTGCTATTGTATGTTTCAGATCCCATAACAAGTGTTCCTCATATCATATATTTGCTAAAAAGATTTGGATTAATTTCAGGCTATAAAATAAATATTTCAAAAAGTGAATGTTATCCAATAAACTCCTTAGCTCTTGCTCTTAAACAAACGGAGATTCCTTTTAAACTTAGCCCATCAGGATTTAAATATTTAGGAATTAACGTTACTCGTACATTACCCTCCTTATATGCAGCAAATTACTCTCCATTAATTACCCAGCTTAAATTAGACTTTCAAAGATGGGGCTCTTTGCCCCTGTCACTCATAGGTCGAATTAATACAATTAAAATGAATGTCTTGCCTCGATTTCTCTTTCTCTTTCAGTGTATTCCCATTTTCCTCCCCAAAACCTTTTTTAAAACTCTTGATGCACTTGTAACTTCATTTCTATGGGAGGGAAGGAACCCTAGGGTGAGGAAACTGCTTTTGCAGAGGTTCACATTGAGTGGCGGACTTTCCCTACCTAACTTTTTATACTATTATTGGTCAGCACATATTCATAAATTGACATACTGGCTTCAGTCACACGAATTGTTATGGTGTAAACTGGAATCCCAGTCATGTACTTCGTCATCACTCAAGGCTCTGGTGTCCTCTTCACTTCCGATTACCTTTGCTTGGTAACACTTTACATTACGGGCCGGTAAGTCCATGGTACTTACAGTGGTAATTACTATTAATTGCAGTGGTACTTACAGTGGTACTTCTAGGTACTTATGGTGGTACTTAGAGTGGTACTTATGGTGGTACTTGGAGTGGCAATTAGAGGGGTACTTCTAGGTACTTATGGTGGTACTTAGAGTGGCAATTAGAGGGGTACTTCTAGGTACTTAGAGTGGCAATTACAGGGGTACTTCTAGGTACTTATGGTGGTACTTAGAGTGGCAATTAGAGGGGTACTTCTAGGTACTTATGGTGGTACTTAGAGTGGCAATTAGAGGGGTACTTCTAGGTACTTATGGTGGTACTTCTAGGATACTACAGTGAGAATTACAAGACATGTACTGTGATACTTCTAGATACAGTTGTAACTCTTAGTAATAAAATGGTGGTACTTCTTAGTAATTCAAGGATACTACAGCATACATTTCTATGTATTAAATGTGGTACTTCATACATACAGAGGTCATTTCTAGAATGTGTGACTATAAAACATACAACATTATGGAAAACAAGCGTCTTTATTGTTATGGAATTAGTAGCACAGAAAGGACAGTAGCAATACAGAGCTTATCATTTAATGCATATTTCCAGTTTCAAGTACAAACACTGCAAGTACTAGGTACATAACACAAGTAACTTTAATTAAACATTAACACACCAGTAATTATACAGTAAGTACCAGGTACTTCCCACAGGAACTGACTTAGTTGTAAGTACCAGTTACAACACCAGTAATTATAGAGTAAGTACCAGGTACTTGCCCCAGGAACTGACTTAGTTGTAAGTACCAGTAATTACACAGCAAGTACCAGGTACTTACCACAGGAAGTTACTTAGTTATAAGTACCAGTTACAACACCAGTAATTACGCATCAAGTACCAGGTACTTACCACAGGAACTGGCCCGTATTATGACGAAGGACTTTGGAGTAAGTACCAGTGACAACACCAGTAATTACACAGTAAGTACCAGGTACTTACCACAGGAACTGGCCCGTATTATGACGAAGGACTTGGTTGTAAGTTCCAGTTACAACACCAGTAATTATAGAGTAAGTACCAGGTACTTACCACAGGAACTGGCCCGTATTATGACATGTACCAGGTAGTAAGTACCAGTGACAACACCAGTAATTACACAGTAAGTACCAGGTACTTACCACAGGAACTGGCCCGTATTATGACAAGTACCAGGTAGTAAGTTCCAGTTACAACACTGGTAATTATAGAGTAAGTACCAGGTACTTACCACAGGAACTGGCCCGTATTATGACAAGTACCAGGTAGTAAGTACCGGTGACATCAGTAATTACACAGTAAGTACCAGGTACTTACCACAGGAACTGGCCCGTATTATGACAAGTACCAGGTAGTAAGTACCGGTGACAACATCAGTAATTACACAGTAAGTACCAGGTACTTACCACAGGAACTGGCCCGTATTATGACAAGTACCAGGTAGTAAGTACCGGTGACAACACCAGTAATTACACAGTAAGTACCAGGTACTTACCACAGGAACTGGCCCGTATTATGACAAGTACCAGGTAGTAAGTACCGGTGACAACACCAGTAATTACACAGTAAGTACCAGGTACTTACCACAGGAACTGGCCCGTATTATGACAAGTACCAGGGAGTAAGTACCGGTGACAACACCAGCAATTACACAGTAAGTACCGGGTACTTACCACAGGAACTGGCCCGTATTATGACGAAGGACTTGGTTGTAAGTTCCAGTTACAACACCAGTAATTATAGAGTAAGTACCAGGTACTTACCACAGGAACTGGCCCGTATTATGACAAGTACCAGGTAGTAAGTACCGGTGACAACACCAGTAATTACACAGTAAGTACCAGGTACTTACCACAGGAACTGGCCCGTATTATGACAAGTACCAGGTAGTAAGTACCAGTGACAACACCAGTAATTACACAGTAAGTACCCGGTACTTAACACAGGAACTGGCCCGTATTATGACATGTACCAGGTAGTAAGTACCAGTGACAACACCAGTAATTACACAGTAAGTACCAGGTACTTAACACAGGAACTGGCCCGTATTATGACATGTACCAGGTAGTAAGTACCAGTGACAACACCAGTAATTACACAGTAAGTACCAGGTACTTTGCCCCAAGTACCAGTAACACCCGTAATTATTAGCCTGGCCTGCCAAACTACATGCGTTTTCAAAGATATTTCAAAGACATGTAGTCTGAGTCATGTAGTCTGGGAGTGATCTCAGCGATTTCCCAGTGGGCGTGATTAACAGATGGCATCAAACAATAGGTTGCGTTCACGTGACATCACAACACTCTAAAGAGCCTATAGTTTAATATCGAGGTGGAGGGCAACTGAAAATTCCACGGCCGTAACCATGGTAACGCTCAAAATGCAGATTTATAGTCTTAAATCATTGCTAATATCTCTGTAATTCCTGGGCCAATTCACATGAAACAAAAGCTGTCACAAAGTTCAAAGTCATATATTTCAGCAGATATGAACATAGGTCTAATTATTTCTTCACAAAGGCGTCCAAAAGTGGAGACAATATTCAAAAACATGTGCTTGATGTTGGCCAGTAGAAAGGACTTTCAGCCATGAAATTCACATGTCAGGTTTGTGAATCCAATCACTATCACATGATGATTAGAGAAAACATTTGGACATTTTCCTTTTGGAAATTTCTTTCAAAAACTGTTTCTCTCCCATAGAGTTGTATTGACACCTGCCCTCCAACTGAAAAGGAATTCTATAACGTGAACGCGACCTATTAGAGCAACGCTGGATACGTCGCAGAAACAAGCGGCAAGAAGTCATTTCAAAAATGTCCTTTTTCACAAGGAATGATTTGAACGCCGTTTTTTACTGTGGGTTTAGGGATTTTATATTTGTTTGCTTGGTAGTGACGGGTGACGGCTTCCGTCTCTTGGTGCGTGATTCGACCATTACGGATAAAAGGGTGAAATGATAAGCTGTAAGCAGCCGCCCAGACGGTTGTTCTTTTGAACTGAAAAGAGGAGTGTCTGGCAGGCCAGGCAAAGTAATTATAGTGTAAGTACCAGGTACTTGCGACAAGAACTGGCCCATATTGTGACAAAAGACTTTGTTACTTTTTTTTCATGTGGTTGAAACATTTACTACGAATCTCTGAATCAAATTTTACCAAATTATCTGTGATTGTAAATTAATCATGTAATGTTGCTTAGGTATTACATTGTGCTTAGGAAAGAGCACTTTCCAACGTTTCAAATGATTTTCAATCAGCGCTTTTAACTTTGAGATGGTTGCAACCAAAAGAACTGGGGCAAATGCAACCTGTATAAATATCTAGCAGCTCCAGTATTAGTTGACCGTATTTATTTACATCCTAGCTTGGCAAAATAAATGGCAGAATCCTTAACATCCCAAGCATTTGACCTGCTGACGGTTTCAGCTTGTTGTCATTGGACATTAATGTGTTAAATTATTGTTGTGGGTCAATCCCTTACATCTAAAGGGGATTAGGGAAAACCAAGCATACCAGAATTCTGGTTTGGTAGAAAATACAGGGTGTGACTTGAAAAGCTCACCATCAATCATTGACCAAATACTGGGAGGTAAGAGAAACTGCTATAAACGTTCAACTAAAAAGCACATAGTAAAACAGTTTGCTCTTGATAGAGTAGTCCGCATCTTTTTTCTGCATAGGATTTGAGCAATAGGAATTTCCTCTGCTTCGAAAGAATCGAAATGTTTCTTCATGATACTGTCCTGTCGAAAGGTTCTTGCCACCTCAGCAAATGGATCAACAAACTGGTCAAATACATCAAGGGCATCCCTTTCCAGTTGACTTGAGGAGGCATTTCCAGGATGCTTCTTCAGCACGTCCTTCATCTGCTTCTTGAGGTGGTCCATTAGAGAAGACTGGTACTGCTGTACTCAACAATGGCGTTCACAGATTTCTGAATAATGATTAAAAAAATAAATAAAGTTATCAGGATGTGTTAAGATAAAAAACATAAGTGCAACAGAATACAACTGACCACATTTACCTGTGATATATTACACTTCGCCCTGATGTCTTCTGAGATTCTTGGTAAAAAAAGACAACATAAATCTAATTCGGTACATGAAGACAAATAACTACATAAAGCTGGTACATTAGGCAGAGTGGTGTGTACTCAAGTAAAGGCAATATAACTTTAAAGTAACAACAGTACATTATGTCACTACTAAAATAAAAAAATAAAAACTGAATTTGACAGAAAATGTACAAATAATTTTGAATTAATGTTATGGTATGGTCCAATAATCTTTCCAATGTCAGTTTTAAACATTGTGTCTCTTAAACATTTACTCAATGTTGGAAGAGTAACCAATTGTATCACTCAATTGATATTTCAACATTAAAAAAAAGTAGAAGCAGAGATTTACATTTTACAGTTACAGTGCCTCTCGAAAGTACTAATACACCTTGTACTTTAGCACATTTTGTCATGTTTACAACCATAAACGTAAAGATTGGATTTTGAATTTTTTACTGAAAGTTCACAAACAAGTAACAGACAACTGTGAAAGTAAAATGATACATGATTCTGTTATTTTACAAAAAATAGAAAAGTGAAAAGTGAGGCGTGCATAAGTATTCATACAGCATTTTCTGAGTGCATTAAATTGCCTTTATAACATTCCTAATGACTGCAGAAAGTTCACACCTTGCCCTAACCATTAAATAGAGGCCACCTGTGTGTAATCTACTCTCAGTATAATTCCAGCTGTTCTGTGAGGGCCTCAGAGCTATGGTCAGAGTGTATTGGTCACTAAACAACATCATGAAGGCCAAGGAGCTCACCAGAAAGGTCAGGGATAAAGCTGTGGAAAAGTTTAAAGCAGCGTTAAGTTATACAAAGATTTCCCAAGATTTGAACATCTCACAGAAAACGGTTCAATCCATCATTCGGAAATGGAAAGACTATAGCACCACTGCGAACTTACCAAGACACGGTCGTCCACCTAAACTAACAGACCGAACAAGGAGAGCACTGGTCAGAAATGCAACCAAGTGCCCCAAGATAACTCTGGAGGAGCTGCGACGTCCTGCCGCTGAGCTGGGGGAATCTGTACATGGGACAACTATAAGTCGTACTCTACACAAATCTGGCCTTCATGGACGAGTGGCAGAAGAAAGCCATTATTGAAAGGAGGCCAACAGAAATCCCGTTTGACGTTTGTTAGAGGTCATATGGAGGACACAGCTACCATGTGGAAGAAGGTGCTTTGATCAGATGAGACAAAAAAATTGAACTTTTTGGCCCAAATGCAAAACGTTATGTATGGAGCAAACCTAACACTGCTCATCGTCCTGAGTGCACCATCCCCAGTGTCAAATATGGTGGGGGGAGCATCATGCTATGGGGCTGCTGGGAAGATTGTAAGAATAGTTGGGAAGATGGATGGAGCCAAATACAGAGACATTTTGGAGGAAAACCTGCTGAAGTCAGCAAGAGAATTGAGGCTGGGGCGGAGATTCACCTTCCAGCAGGACAATGACCCTAAACACAAAGCTAAATCTACAATGGAATGGTTTAAAAACAAACATATTAATGTGTTAGAATGGCCCAGTCAAAGTCCTGACCTAAATCCTATTGAAAATCTGTGGAAAGACCTGAAAACTGCTGTTCACAAACGCTCTCCTTCTAATGTGACAGAGCTCGAGTTGTTTTGTAAAGAGGAATGGGCTAAAATGTCAGTCTCTAGATGTGCAAATCTTGTAGAATCAAACCCCAGAAGACTTGCTGCTGTTATTGCAAGAAAAGGGGGTTCCACAAAGTATTATGCACGCCTTTTCACTTTTCTGTTTTTTGTAAAATAACAGAATCATGCATCATTTTACTTTCACTGCACAGTTGTCTGTTACTTGTGTGTGAACTTTCAGTAAAACATTAAAAATAAAATCTTTATGTTTATGGTTGTAAACGTGACAAAATGTTAAAAAGTTCAAGGTGTTTTAGTACTTTCGAGAGGCACTGTATCTCTTATGCAAGGACATACTTCTTCAGTAGGAATAGTTCCATCTTGTTTTGTGTTCATCTCCTCTTCATTTGAGTCAGACATCTGAAGTGGCTGATCAATATTATCCTGCTCAGCTGAAGGTGAAGTCCTCTGTACTGGTCTGAAAAACATAAATACACTACTGAATAAAATTGCTTGTCTGGCTCTGCCATACCATGTCCTGTCCATTCCACGCAGGGAAGTTAGTCTGGTCACGGAACAATTGGAGCAGTTTGAACGGGCGGGCCTAACGTGCACAGATTGTCAGTGAAATAAACCAATTAGCAATTATCAGACGTGATGACAGCTGTAGTCTAACTCACAACATTTGAACTGAATATAAACTCACGAGAAAGAGGAGGCCAAATCCTCGACTACTTCATCCAAGATTAGTTTTGGCTAATGTTAATGTTGTTAAATGAACTAACGACATAGCGGCGCATCTATGGAGGATTGAAAGTGCCACAATTAAATAAATAAATACACCATTAAATAATTAAATAAATGTGTCATTAATTAATTAAATGTGTCATTAATTAATTAAATATGGAATTAAATAAATAAATGCACCATTAAATAATTAAATAAATGTGTCATTAATTAATTAAATGTGTCATTAATTAATTAAATTACCAATGATTCTGTGTAAAAAAAAATATATAATTATTTATCTATTTAATTAATTATTTCATGGTCCTGTGTTGCAGTGTTTCATGAATTAATTTTATCTGTCAAACTCGCCCATCAAAGTTTGAGGGGTGGGTCCTAACACCTGATTGGTCATCCTGCTCATCGAGTCAAGGCAAATCAATTCCAGAATAATGGATTTACGCAGACTAGTGAACATACTCCGATACGCTGGGTGGCGCTATTCTCCCTTACGTATGTTTGAATACTCAAGCAAAAACAACTAAACACAAGCCTCGATCACTCTATCAAGGGATGTCAAGAAATAACTTTTTTTAAATTAATATCTGCTGTTTCTCAATAATCGTAAAGAGCACTCATCCGCCCGGTAGGTGGCGGTAAAACCAATGGATGCGGTACATTGCGACCGGGGCATTGAGGCAACGGCACATTCCAACTAGCACCCCTGTAGAGTACTTCTTCTAAAATTTCGGTCACTCTACAGTCAATGCCTTGGTCAGAAAGTGTGGAAATAACTCCAAGAACTTCAATAAATTCCTCCGCTTTATTCTGTATGCTCGGGGTCTGCAGGTCCTGCTTTCACATACTCAGCAAGGTCGAAAATATCTCGCACCAACTCCCTTGAAACCTCATGAAGGTCCTCCATCAGCGTAGCCGCCATGTTTCCAAAAAACACTTCAGGCCAAAGCAATGGATTAGACTAGATTTGAGTTAACCAGGCTTTAGCCCGCCCACAACTTTTGATGGGCGAGTTTGACAGATAAAATTAATGCATGAAACACTGCAACACAGGACCATGAAATAATTAATTAAATAGATAAATAATTATATATATTTTTTTACACAGAATCATTGGTAATTTAATTAATTAATGACACATTTATTTAATTAATGACACATTTATTTAATTAATGACACATTTATTTAATTAATGACACATTTATTTAATTATTTAATGGTGCATTTATTTATTTAATTGTGGCACTTTCAATCCTCCATACGCATCGAGTGACGTAACCATGTCAATTCTCTGTGACGGTCGTGATCGGTTCGGCTAGGCCTTAGCCGCCAATCAGCAACTTGTTTACCGTGTATGTCCAGACCCACCTTCTTTCACCAGAAAAGAAGTGGGTGTGGTTTATCAGGCTATAAAATTGCACTAGTTTACTTTACAGCATCAAATGAAATATATATATAAAAAGTGATTTTTGTTTTAACCTCCTACTTAACCGAGCGCAGCTTTAAATGCAGTTCTGCTTTACCCAAATCTAACAGCTTCTTGACCTGAAAGCTGAAAGCCTATAGGTCGGTGTAACGCCTCATTTGAAAGATCAGACCTACAAAACTGATTTAATTTTTTTTGTCACCATGTTTATGTTTATGGGTGGCATGGTAGCGCGGTAGTTAGCACTTGTGCTTCACAGGTAGAAGGGTTCGATTCCCACCTGGGACGGGGCCTTTCTGTGTGGAATTTGCATGTACTCCCTGTGTCTGTGTAGGTTTCCCCAACCACTAAAAACATGTACAATAGGCCAGGATGAATGAGAGTGTGTTTGAAAGTGCTCATGGGGGATGACGGATGGAAATTAGCCCACAGCTGGCGTGTTCATTAACATGCACTGTCCCTACCAAATAAATCAAAAACCGAAACCAATCAATAAACTGAACTTTTTTAAAGCATTTTTGTCACGTTTTAAATCGCTTATTTCTTGTTGCTTTCCTGCTTTTTTTTTTACATTCTTTTGTGGCTTTTTCATCACTTTTTGGCCATGTTTTTGGTCGCTTATTTTGTCTTTGTCTTGTTATTGTCACTCTTGTCATTTTTGCATTTTTATCCTCGTTTAGTCACTTTTTTCGTTTATGTTTTTATTTTTTTTAGAGAAGCTTTTAGATTTGTTTAAAGGCAAACAGGAGCTAATGTGCTCGGTTCAGGCGGGGGTTAAGAGGTTAAAACCGAGATATGACATTTAGAAAAGTATAATACTTAACAGAGTAAATGTGAAATACTTAAAATTTTAAAAAGTACCAAAAATTAAAAAACTTATTTGAGCAAAGTCAATTATTTGAAGTCAGGTTCGGACAGACAGAAATAAGGAAGAGGAATGAAGAAAATGTGTGTCAAACACAACACAGCTACAGCGAAATCACATTCGTATACACATCGCGCCACTTTTCATTACCACAACAAAACAAGCTAACGCTAGCATTCGAAAGAACTTACTTGAAGCAGCAAGCTGGATCTGTTCTCCGATGATGCATCTGCGTCTCGCCCCTCCACGGGCGTCTGACCTCCCGTTTCTTCATCAGTTGGCTGAATATCATCACGTAAGTATAGCGGGTGTTTTCTTTTAATGTGGTATTAGCAGGAATTAGTCACTAGCAGCACTAGCAGCCAAAAGTTCGGACTGCGGCTGTGCAGTTTGTTGATATGGCTCAATAACGGCTTCAATGAAAAAGTGGCAAAACTGCACAAACAGAGCACCGCCAGCAACCGAGTGACCTCACAGTTACAATTCGTTAAACTAACATCGTTTTGTTGAGCTCACGTCATGTCTCATGTCCCAATCGAACGCGCATTTCCCAAAGCTAGTTACGTACATTCTTAGCTAAAGGGGAGGGGGTACAATATTGCAATACATGTTTAGAGTATGATAGGCTGTTAATGCGACTGTCTGTCACATAATATTATCCAGACGTATTATAGGTTAAAGAAAAAGTGCTCTTGACCATAGTTAACACAGTAGTGATTATGGCGATATGACATTGACTTTACGCTCCCCCCTCTCAGTGAATTGGTATCTTCCAACACAAAGCCGAAGCGCCGACATTGGCCGCAAGTTACGTAGCGCCCATCTTTCGGCGGTGTAGGAAGAGGGCAGTCGTTAATTTTCAAAATGTGATCTTTACAGGTTTCTCTTTTTAGTTTGTTGTTTGCTGGACATCTTGAAGATCCAACATGGATGAAGATGGGGCTGGTGAAAACTATCCTAGAGATGGACAGTATATCAGTTTCAGTATTAAAAGGTAAAATGTGTGTATTATCTTTTATTGCAACATGCACTTTGGATGAAAAAAAGCGTTTTAATGGTGCATTCATGTGGACTGGGGAGCTCGTTCCCCAGTTGGTTTGTGTTCATGTGGTCATTATGTGGGAAAGTGGGGATTTTGATGTCATCAAATAAAAATGGTCTTTTATCATTGATTAGCGCTTAGCCGAGCTAATCATTTAAATGTGTTAGCGTCTCAAAAGCTAGACGTTATTTTGTTAATTTAAAAAAAAATATCACATAAATTTACTTTTTTCCTAACGTTGATGTGAGGCATTTCACTCGCAATTTTGTTACTACGAGGATGGCGACAGCTAACACTAAATAAAAAAAGTATCAGTCTTTAAAGAACAACTAAGCACCAAATCAACTTTTTTTTAGCTTATAAACTGCATAAATATGTTTCTTATAGTGCTCTCTACATGTCCTGGTCAATTTTTTGACATTTTAGTGCAAAATACATACAATCTCACTTTTGAGCCTAAAACCTTCTGTGTAGCGCCCTCTACATTTTCGGCTGCACTACATTTGAATTTCGTGCCTGTCCTCCCCATTCGCTCTGCCAGCTGTGTGACGTCCGTCGCTCTGCTGCTCGGGGTATAAAAGCAGCCAAGTGTCGCACACGCCCCCGTAGCGAGTTGGAGTTGGAATAGCGAGCGAGCGTTTTACATCGATTTTCAGGTTAGCAATTTATTAGTATTTGATCTACAGGCTCCGCTCTGTGTGTGAACCACGCCACAGCACTCACATCCCCGACCTCTCCTACTAAATAAAGACAAAACCCCAAAATACCCAGATTCACTTATTTAGTGACATGGCTGGATGTTTTCACGTTGAAACTACAGACACGATAACGCTGTATCGGGCAGACAGAGCTAATCAGGGCTGTCAGTGTTTATGAGATGGGTCTGAGGGGTTTTTACTGTAATCTACCCCAGGGAGAGCTCACAGACATCGGAGGCAGCAGTTAGCCATCCCGGGCTGCCTTCGAGGCTCAGAGCGGGGCAGTGTGTGACTGAGTGTCCGCTAAAGTCAGGAGGGGGAACGGGGAGATAAGAGCGCCAAATGTCCGCCGCGTGTGCTCGGCATGTAGCCAGTACGACAGGCTTCAGAGTAGGGGTGGGCGATATGGCGAAAATAGAATATCACGATTTTTGAATTATAAACTTACGATTTCGATTTTATCACGATTTTTTATAATGACTTAAAAATTACTTAAATTATACACTACACTAATTTATTCAACTTTGTGATAATCAACACAGCAATAATAGACTTGGACCTAAAGCAAACTCACTTTATAAATGAAAAACAAAATAAAACCCCAGATAATAAAGTTAAGAAGAAGTAAGTTAAAGAGTAAGTTTGGCAAATGCTTGTTGTTCGTGTCTGTTTAGCATTTTTTCTGAGACGTCTCTCTCATGACGTCGAGCTGCTGTAAATATAACGCTCTGTCGATGTCGACCCTTTCACAATAAGAGTCTTATTAAAGCGTTAACATGCAGTGACTTTTATTGTGTAAAACTCAAACAGGAAGAAGTTTCGTCACTGTTAGGTGACTTTACAATAATGAACTCAGACTGACGGTGTTTTTGGGGAACTTTTATATTTTCAAAGACATGGATAAACAGCGCATTTGTGAACACGGTCCAGGATTAAAATTAAACAAATTTTAATCCTGGATCCTGAACATGCATTTTACCTTTTTCTTGCAGATGCAACCTATTAGCAATTCCTTGGTGGTGGTGGAGTGAAGAAGGACGACTGAAGGAATTCCTAAATCCACAAGCCAGTGCTCTTTTCCCCAGTCATCAAAAGCAGAAGAATCAGAAAAACGATGTACATACATGCTAATCTGTCGCCTTTTTTTGCAAAATTCACCATTGTGATCTTGGAAAGTACCATTCACGTCAATCGTGTAGATCTGCAATTTAAAAACAATGAACTGTAGGTGAAAGTTACTCCACTGTATATTGCATGTTAACCTTTATTGCCACTTGGATTTATCAAGTAGTGAGTGGCAGTGCGCTGAGCACCAAATTATTTTAAGTTTGACAATAGTGTACCTTTCATATTTGACAATAGCAGCATGAAACATGAGTGCATCTACAAGCTAAATTATGAAGCTAGATAGCTCTAATTTATTGTGGTGGAGGCTAAACTGACCAGGTAGGTGCCCATGTCTCCGTGCGCACTCTGTGCTCATTTGATGTGCGATCGCGGTCAGCGAGGAGAGGGCTAACCTCTCCAGGTGGACCGTGTGGTCAATGGGCGCTCACAGATATGAGTGCCTCTGATAATCAGAGATGTTTAACTTGGCAAATTTACTAAAACAGAACAAAATTTTACACCTAATTGGGCTCACAACAATTCAAATATGCCAAACCATTTGAACGCTTTCAGTAGCCCACTGTAGCCAGAATTAATATATCAAATTTTTTTCCCTGTATGTCTTAGGGTGGCATATTCTATATTCCTACAAATAGTCAATACAAGGTTAACATCAATATTTAAAAATCAAAAATGTGGTAAGTACCTGTAGTATTTTTTCCCTTTTATTATTATGTTTCTGTCCATGTGATAAAATGCAAGCCTTTAGTAGAACTACAGTTCTAAAACAAAATGAAAGCCTAATAATAGTCATAAAATGTACTTGTTCTGTAAAACAATTCCAACAAACTGCCACACTTCGCCATGACCCTCGAGAACTGTGACCTTTTTCACAATGTTTGTGTTTGCATGTCTGATTAAACTTTTGGGTACTTGCATTAGAAGATGGTAAGATTTGATTCAGACAGACTCGTGGTAAATGATTTACCTTCCTGAAAAAAAACTGTTCCTTACTGAGTAATTATTGTTGTGTTTATGTGTAAGTCCTGTGACTTATGCTAAGTCCCTGGTACTTACTGTATAATTACTAGTATTGTAACTGTCTCGTAACTGGTACTTATGGTAAGTACCTGGTACTTACACTCTAATTACTGGTGCTGTAACTGTAAATGATGGTAAAGTCCTTTGTCATAATAAGGGCCTGTTCCTGTGGTAAGTACCTGGTACTTACTGTGTAATTACTGGTGTTGTCACGGTACTTACTACCTGGTACTTGTCATAATACGGGCCAGTTCCTGTGGTAAGTACCTGGTACTTACTGTGTAATTACTGGTGTTGTCACTGGTACTTACTACCTGGTACTTGTCATAATACGGGCCAGTTCCTGTGGTAAGTACCTGGTACTTACTGTGTAATTACTGGTGTTGTCACCGGTACTTACTACCTGGTACTTGTCATAATACGGGCCAGTTCCTGTGGTAAGTACCTGGTACTTAATCTATAATTACTGGTGTTGTAACTGGAACTTACTACCTGGTACTTGTCATAATACGGGCCAGTTCCTGTGGTAAGTACCTGGTACTTACTCTATAATTACTGGTGTTGTAACTGGAACTTACAACCAAGTCCTTCGTCATAATACGGGCCAGTTCCTGTGGTAAGTACCTGGTACTTACTGTGTAATTACTGGTGTTGTCACCAGTACTTACTACCTGGTACTTGTCATAATACAGGCCAGTTCCTGTGGTAAGTACCTGGTACTTACTGTGTAATTACTGGTGTTGTAACTGGTACTTATAACTAAGTAACTTCCTGTGGTAAGTACCTGGTACTTACTGTGTAATTACTGGTGTGTTAATGTTTAATTAAAGTTACTTGTGTTATGTACCTAGTACTTGCAGTGTTTGTACTTGAAACTGGAAATATGCATTAAATGATAAGCTCTGTATTGCTACTGTCCTTTCTGTGCTACTAATTCCATAACAATAAAGACGCTTGTTTTCCATAATGTTGTATGTTTTATAGTCACACATTCTAGAAATGACCTCTGTATGTATGAAGTACCACATTTAATACATAGAAATGTATGCTGTAGTATCCTTGAATTACTAAGAAGTACCACCATTTTATTAGTAAGAGTTACAACTGTATCTAGAAGTATCACAGTACATGTCTTGTAATTCTCACTGTAGTATCCTAGAAGTACTACCATAAGTACCTAGAAGTACCCCGTAATTGCCACTCTAAGTACCACCATAAGTACCTAGAAGTACCCCTCTAATTGCCACTCTAAGTACCACCATAAGTACCTAGAAGTACCCATGTAATTGCCACTCTAAGTACCACCATAAGTACCTAGAAGTACCCCTCTAATTGCCACTCTAAGTACCACCATAAGTACCTAGAAGTACCCCTGTAATTGCCACTCTAAGTACCACCATAAGTACCTAGAAGTACCCCTGTAATTGCCACTCTAAGTACCACCATAAGTACCTAGAAGTACCCCTCTAATTGCCACTCTAAGTACCACCATAAGTACCTAGAAGTACCACTCTAAGTACCACCATAAGTACCTAGAAGTACCACTGTAAGTACCACTGCAATTAATAGTAATTACCACTGTAAGTACCATGGACTTACCGGCCCGTAATGTAAAGTGTTACCGTCACGCCTGTCAAGAATCTATCCAGAGATAGTAGATGAGTGTGAAAGATGTCATACAAGCCCATGCGACCTGAGCCACATGTTCTTTTTGTGCCCAACGCTTCATAATTTCTGGAACCAATATACTGTTATTCTATCTAAAGCTCTAAAAATTAAAGTTGATTTGAATCCTTATTTAGCTATATTTGGTATTCCAGTAAACTCTGTTTTAACTAACTCTTTGCATTCAAAAATATTGGCTTTTACATCACTAATTGCAAGACGAAAAATTTTGCTTTTTTGGAAATCGCCTAAAGCACCTTTAATATCTCAGTGGTTTCACGATGTTTTATCATTTCTTAAAATGGAGAAAATAAATCTCGCAATGAAAGGAAAAGAGGAAAAATTCGAACATAAATGGGGTTCCTTTATTGAATATTGTAAATCACTTCAAACCTTGCCTTCCGATTAATCCCCCCCCCCCCCTTCCTTATGTGTGTGTTGGTGTGTGTGGACGTTTACATGTTTATACATTTATTTATGTATTAGTTTTTTTTATGTGTTTATTTTAATTTTATTTTTAATTTTAATTTTGTGTGTGTGTTTGACACATGTATGTTATTTGTAAGAGCCTTTAAATTCAATCTGACTTGATTATTGATCATTGTAGGCTATTGTTTGGGGGGAAAAAATAAGAAAATGTTACGAGGAATACTTTGTAATTTCTTGATGTTTATTTTAGAACATGCAAACTCCACACAGAAAGGCCCCGTCCAGGTGGGAATCGAACCCAAAAACTTCTAGCTGTGAAGCACGAGCGCTAACCGCTGTGCCACCGTGCTCTGGTTTACCAACCGTTCAGGCAGCGGCCGTCGAGGTTCCATGACCTCTCCAGGACCTTTAATACTTCAGACAGTTCTACGCCTACGTGCTGGGAGCTGAGTCTGACGTGCCCCTGCCACACAAGGTGAATATATTGTTCCTATGACTTGTTGCTTTTGTGTTTTCACTTGTTATGTTATAATTTTTTTTTTCAAATACACATTACAACATGAAGGCAGAGGAGCAACGGAGAGATGCGGACGATTCTGGCTTGCTTCAAGTGGACGGGGTTTCAGTGGGCGGGACCGGCCGCTGGACTATAAAAGAGCCTTTACTTTAGCCTTATTAGCGCTAAAACACTGAGCGACCCAACGCTCCCCGCCCTCCCCTACTTCATAGAGTAGTCTTACCATACAGTACTCTTTATTTCTAAAAGAGCAATATCAAGTATCTGCACAAACTTGTTCCACTGTGAGTAAAACATCACATCAGCAACGCTTCAGGTCGACATATAAGACACTCTATTCATTGGAATTATTTATTGTTAGGGCATTTTTTAAATATAATTGACTTTTACGCTCAAACAGTTCTCTTACTTGAGTGATTATTAATTATTTATTTCACGTCTACTTGAGTAAAATGATTTTAAAGTGATTCTTACTTGAGAAAACATTTTCCCACCTTTGCTTGTTTCATGTCCGCAGATGTGCTGTATTATGTGGATAAAAAACAACGGAAATCCTTTGGCTTGAACCAGTTTGCAATCAACATGAAAGGACTGTCTCTGAGCAGAATAATCAGAGAGGCCAAACGAGTGCTAGTGCAGGCGGAACAATGCACTCTTTAAGGTGGACACATCCTCCTTCAGTGTAAGTTCAAAGCCTTGTTCTGTCACTTACAGTATATGTGTGTGCATGAGAAAGACCCTGGTGACACATCACAGTGAGCGCCCACACATCACAGTGAGCGCCCACACATCACAGTGAGCGCCCACACATCACAGTGAGCATAAAATAAACAGCTAGGGGTCGTTTGCTCATGTGCAAAACGAGTAGCACGTGCAACAGCAGCCGAGCCGTTTACCCTTTTGTTCAACACGCCGCTCTCTCTCCTTTTATATAACGCTTTATACCTTTATCAGGCCCAAAGCGCTTTACAGTGACAAACCAGTCACCCATTGACTCACCAGTGTGCGCAGACACTGGAGGCAAGTAGGGAGCTGGGATTTGAACGCATGACCTTCCGATCACGAGACAACCCGCTCCACCGTGGCCCTGGCCCACACTGAGGCTGATTCGAGTGCGTCTGAGGTCAGCGCTCGTCTGCTGCAGTCTGGTCCTCTCTCCGGGGAGGCCGGCTCTGTTTCAGCCCAGGCCGGCGCATCGATCCTGGGGCTATTTCTGCCCGCAGCCCTGGGACCCTCTCCTCCCGCCGCATGTCACTCCGCCCCTCCCGCTAAAACCAGACAGGACTGAAATAGAACCCAGACCAAAGCCGGGATTAAGACAGGACCGTCCCACACTCGCTGCAGTGTCGGTCCCTCCGAGGGGCGTGATTTGGAGTTTGTGCTGTAGGGCTTATAACGTTGGAAATAAACCAACTCATTTATTTTTATTGTTAGTTCTTTATTACATGAAACCAAACCTACTCAAATCCATGTCATCTCATCTCATCTCCATGTTTCACTCAGTCAGCATGAATGTGTCTGATATGAGCCCTCTCCACTTTCTGTTACATTGCTGTCACATGTTCTGACCCAAAGAGCTCAGAAGAAGCTTCGAGATGAAAGTGAAACCCTCTCCCCCTCTCTTTTCTCTCTCGCCCACTCCCCATCCTCTCTCTCCTCCCACTCTTTTCTTTCCATCTCTTCTCTTTCATTCTCTCCTTTCCCTGCCCCTCTCTTTTCTCTTTTCTCCTCTCGCTTTGACTCTCTTCTTCTCCCCCTTCCCCTTCTTTCACTATCTCTTTTTTGTCCTCCCCCTCTTTTTCTCCTTCCTCTCTCACCTCCCTTTCTCTTTCACTCTCTCCTTCTTTCCC
This sequence comes from Proterorhinus semilunaris, assembly GCA_021464625.1. Classification (NCBI taxonomy): domain Eukaryota; kingdom Metazoa; phylum Chordata; class Actinopteri; order Gobiiformes; family Gobiidae; genus Proterorhinus; species Proterorhinus semilunaris. The sequence continues at coordinate 2,142,065 of CM038358.1, read as the reverse complement.
CCTCCCTCTCTTTCACTCTCCCCCCTCGCCCTCTCGTTTCTCTCTCTCGCCTCCCTCTCCTCTCTCCCCCCCCTGTGTCATGTGCACATCAGTATTAGCGTATTACTTGGAAAAGTGTAAATATGCCACAGTAGCTGGCATGTGTGTGCCATCTGTGCGCTCTGCTGTAATGAGCTCCACTGGCCAAACAGCAAAGGGCCTTAAAGGCTTAGGCCCCGCCCCCACTGGCCGCTCAAAGGCTGAGCTGGAGTAAACACAGGGCAGTTTGTCTCACTGTAGAAGGACCCTGGGCCCCACATAACCCACGCTAAGGGGCCCCAAAGCTCGACGTTCAGTCTGTTTAGGTCAATACTGATCATTATTTCAAGAAAAGTCTATGCCTGAAAAACTTTGGCCTGGAGCGCCCACGGCTGGCTGAAGTGGAAATAATTGTATGTGTTTAAGCCATGGGCATGCTCACACAAATCAACGGTGCCGCGATGTACAACCTCGACTGCAGAACTCAAAGGGTCTGGCCATGATTTTGTGGGCTTTGAAATGTATAGAGCATATAGAGTGTTAATAATAATAATAATAATGCATTTTATTTCTTAGGCGCCTTTCAAGACACTCAAGGTCGCTTCACATCCACAAGTAAAATAACATCAGTTAAAAACAGTTAAAATACAAAGTTAAAACAGCATGAATAAAAAAGGACGATGCAGTTGTGGTCACAGTGAGTAGACTTGTCTAAACAGATGAGTTTTGAGGATGGATTTGAAGTGTGGGAGTGAGTCGGTGTTACGGAGGTCAGGAGGGAGAGTATTCCAGAGCTAAGGAGCAGAGCGACTGAAGGCTCTACTCCCCATGGTGAGGAGACGGGCGGGAGGGGGGGCAGTGAGCCGGAGAGAGGAGGAGGAGCGGAGAGAGCGGGCAGGTGTGGAGACATGGAGGAGGTCAGTCAGGTATGGAGGGGCGAGCTTGTGAATTGCTTTGAATGTGAGAAGCATGATTTTGTATTGGATGCGGTGGGTGATGGGGGGCCAGTGGAGCTGTTGAAGGACAGGAGTGATGTGGTTTATGGAGGGGGTGTGTGTGATGATGCGGGCGGCTGCATTTTGGACCAGTTGGAGTTTATGGAGAGTTTTTTGAGGGAGACCAAACAGCAGGGAATTACAATAGTCAAGACGGGAGGTGACGAGGCTGTGTACAAGGATGGCAGTGGTGTGAGGGGGGAGAGAGGGGCGGAGCCGGCGGATGTTTCTGAGGTGGAAGTAGGCGATGCGGGTGATGCTATTGATGTGTGCGGTGAAGGAGAGGGTGCTATCGAGGATGACACCCAGGCTCTTTACCTGAGGGGAGGGGGAAATGGAGGAGCCGTCAATGGGAATGGAGAAGTTGCTGATTTTATTTAGGGTGGATTTGGTGCCAATGAGGAGGAGTTCAGTTTTATTGCTGTTGAGTTTGAGAAAGTTTGAAGTGAACCAGGACTTTATTTCATGGAGGCAGTTAGTGAGAGAGGTTTACTGGAGATGTAGAGCTGGGTGTCATCCGCGTAGCAGTGAAAGTGAATGTGGTGTTTTCTGAAGATGTAACCAAGAGGAAGAAGGTAGATTAGGAACAGTAAGGGGCCGAGGACAGAACCCTGGGGAACCCCTGAAGTGATAGGGAAGGGACGGGAAGTAAAAGATTTGAGCTGGATGAACTGTGTGCGGTCAGAAAGGTAGGAGCGGAACCAGGAGAGGGGAGTGTTTGTGATGCCAATGGAGGAGAGTCTGTCCAGAAGGATGGAGTGGGAGATGGTGTCAAAGGCTGCACTGAGATTAAGCAGAAGGAGGATGGAGAGTGAACAGGAGTCAGCAGAGAGGAGAAGGTCATTGGTGATTTTCATGAGGGCAGTTTCAGTGCTATGGAGGGAACGGAAGCCAGATTGAAATTGTTCATACAGGTTATTGGAGGAGAGATGGGTGTGGAGTTGGGCAGCAACAGTTTTTTCAAGAAGTTTTGAGATGAAGGGAAGATTTGAAATGGGACGGAAGTTATTAAGGTCGGAAGAATCAGAACCAGGTTTCTTGAGAATGGGAGTGACAGCGGCAGTTTTAAGTGGAAAGGGTACAGTACCAGTAGTAAGGGAGGCTTGAATTATGTTAGTTATGATGGGGGAAATTGCAGGAGTGGAGGCTTTAACAAGGGCAGTGGGGAGGGGGTCAAGTTGACAGGAGGAGATTTTGGATTTCTGAATAAGGGTGGAGATTTGAATGACACATGGTAAGGTGAAGGTAGAAAACAGGTGGGTTGGAGCTGGGAAGTATGGAGCAGGATCGTTAGAAGATGAGGGAGTGAGTTGCTGGTGGATGTGCTGAATTTTAGAGGTGAAAAATGAGGCCAGGGTATTGCAGAAATCAGAAGAATAGAGATGAATAGAAGATGTTTTCATTTTGTAAAAAAAAAACAAAAGGAAATTAAAGCCGCAAGCGGCATCGAGAGGCCCTCGCGGGACGCGGTGGCCGGTTGACGCCGGTTGCCGCACGCCGCCGCAATAACCGGGAGGCGCTGCCGCGCCCTACGTGGTTATAATGTCGCTGCCACCCTAGGTCGAGATTATAAAAGAGGCAAAGGCGAGAAATGGCGCCTTCGGCGCTGATTACTCGATTTTTCCCAAAATGGCCGACCACCTGTTGGTCGCCTAGCAACCATGTAATGGAGGCTCCCTTAGTGCCTCCATTGCCGCGCCATAACCCACCGAGTGCGCCAACGTGGCCACACTACATTTTATTGCCCTGATGAGCCATTAATCTTTGTGAGTAAACGTCAAAATGAGATTTTTAGCGTCTCCATGTGAATGATGGCTCCAACCTGCAGAGGGCGCTAGCGCGCCCCAAATCTTTTTTATTTCACAAGCAGCATCGGACGGCCTTGACGGGCCGTACTTCAATTACTACTGTCCACAAGCTCCTGACAGAGGGCGCTAGCGCGCTGTAATTGTGTATAATGTGATATTTGTGTGTCAGTCCTATTGGATTAACATGGGGAGCCTTGATCGTCTCCATGGCAACACCGTACAAAATACGGTATGGGTCTTATTGGCTTTTTGGATCGGGATGCCATCAGCTATTATTGTGCCGAATTTTATCAATTTCCGAGAAACTAATTTTTTTCCCATAATGCATTTTTTGTTCTCGGCCTAGAGGGGGCGCTATCGCGCCAAATCTCACTTTTTCACATTTGTTGTGTCCGGGGGTGAAAGGTCAATAAAATGTATATTTCCGATTTTTAATCGAAGTTCATTTGTGCAAATGGGAGCATTTTGTTGTTTTCGGTAAGTCACAAAATTCTTCGTAAAGATTGCGGCTTCGCCGCAAACAAACCGTAAAACGTAGCCAAAAAATTTGGATAACTTTTGATGCCCCACATCTCGGGATGAGCTGGAGCGATTTTGGGCTCATTTGGTGAAACGCCCTAGGAGGAGTTCGTTAAAATGCGACGTCAGCGAAAACGCTGACTCACCATTTTCCAGACTTCCTGTCAAAATGGCGGACTTCCGGTTTGTCAGGGGGCGTGGCCACAATAATGTTTTTTGGTTGTCGTCACATGACGAATGTCTGTACCGAATCCCGTCGCTCTATGACAAAGTTTATGTTGGCCCCCTCCCCATAGGCGCAATGTATTTTCACTTTTGTAGGTGGCGCTGTCGCGCCATTTTTTATTTCCCCAAAACGAAACACACATTTTAATTAATTTTTCACCGGACCTGAATTTTGGGCAAAGTTTGGTGAGTTTTTGACTATGTTCAGGGGGTCAAATTCCTGCTCAAAGAGCAGAAGAAAGAAAGAAGAATAAAGAAGAATAATAATATTTCTTGCAAAAACAATATAGTCGCTTTCGCGACTACAACATATTATGCATTTTTTTAAAGCTTTCGACTTCCCCCACACACCCGTGGGGCTCGGAGGTGGATGACGAGCGCTTCGCGCTCGTCATCCACCTCCGTATGACAGTTGGCCATATTCCCCCATTCATTTTGCTGCAATTATAAGTATAAGGGCCCACACCAGAGGTGTGGGCAGTCACTGTTTTACACGGTGAGTTTACGTTTGACATGGGGACAGCGCTTCGCGCTGTTTTCGTGCGCTCCGCGCACCTAGGTACAGTGCGCTGCGCGCACTGCGTTGCGATTACAATAGGCCCTTGCTACGGCAGGCCGCTCGGGCCTAAAAAAAGAAATTGAAATCAGACCACTTTTGCAGCCGAAGATAACACTTTCTTCAGTTATAAAAATCTGTTTGAGACTCATTCTGCTTTCAACAAAAAAATGCAAACATAAACAACTTTTAGAACACATTTGTAAATGTGAAAAAAATCAACAATACAACCCGAGTTAATTTAGCCAACTAAACTATTTTGTCATCCTAAATATAGGCTAGAACTGAATGAAAATGACAGTTAATGATGACTACAATTGTGTCAATATGAGATTTTTGTTGGATTTGTGCGGAATTGTCTGTATACCATTCAGTGATCCTAAATATAATATTTTATATAAAATATAATATTATTTTATATTATATATCTTTGCGTCTGTATTCTCTCTGGTATTCTCTTGATTGTTGACTTTGACACACATACACTCACCTCCTGGAGTGTTTTTGATCTGACCTATTGTTGTGAAGGGGTTTTCTTTACCAGGGAAAACATTCTTCGGTCATCCACCACATTATGTGGCCATACCGCCTTTGCCATGCCAGATCCTGTCAGACCTCAGAAGCTAAGCAGGGAAGGGCCTGGCAGGACTTGGATGGGAGACCGTTTGGGAACACCAGGAAGCCTGGCAAATGTAGTGTGTGTGTGAGTGGTTGGTGGTGGGGCTGATGTGCACAGACTGGTTGCCTCGCTTATCATCACCGAGTATGGAGTGAATGAATAATGCACCAAACTGTAAAGCGACTTTGAGCGTCTGGAAAAGCGCTATATAAGACTAATGCATTATTATTATTATTATTATTTGTCATCCGTGGTCTTCTGGGTCTTTTGGTGTTGTTGAGCTCACTGGTCAATCAATCAATCAATGGTTTTGTATAGCCCAATATCACAACAGGAGTTGCCTCATAGGGCTGTAACAAACATTAAGGCAATAAAACAGAACAGTAAATAAGACAATGTAAAGTTCCGGTGAATCAAATATCCAGGGAAACATAAAGTCCAAATAAGCGTCAGCAGTGGCGACGAGCAGCTCGGGCGTCCCCTGTCCTTAGAATCACAGACCGTCCAGTCCTTGTTGTCAGTAGGCAGGGTTCCTCCGTTCAGCCGGGTTCCTCCGATCGATCTAGACAGGCACTCCCGAGGGGGAGTGGGACAGGAGACACCATGTGAATAGTAATGACTACAGATAAAATAAATATTGTATCATAATAAGACAAAGTTTGCAGTAAGAAGAAGAAGAGGATAGCGCTCAGTGTACCGTACTTCCCACAGCAGTGTTTCTCCTAAGGCAGCTTTACTTCAGGCTGTGGGTTAGAGCTTTACCTAACTGACCTGATCATAAGCTAATTCTCAGAGGTACGTTTTGAGCCTAGTCTTAAATGTAGGGACTGTGTCTGCTTCTTTAACGTGAGCTGGGAGTTTGTGTTGGCGTGTTCTTTCTTTTTAATAATGTTCCAAACTGTTGATTTAGCCACGCCTAATATGTTTGCTATCTCTCTAATAGGTTTGTTTTGATTTCTCAGTGATAGTGATAACTCTTCAATAACTCTTTTTTTTTTTTAACACTCTCTTTATTGATTTTTTTCACATATTAATCATATTCCAACGACATTAGGATATATGACTTGTTTGATCAGGCAAAGCTTCCATACGTTATAAAACAGTACAAATAAACAATGCCTTTCTAGTGTTGGACCTTAAAATTCAAATAAATGACTTACTTATGTATAATTACTTATGTATATTGATAGAAATAAAAAAAAAAAAAAAAAAAAAAAAACCCAAACATATAGGTGGACATTTAAATGTAAAAAAAATAAAAAAAATAAAAAGCATTTATATTTAAAACAAAGTCAAAAATAGTATGCATTTTGTATCCATTCAATTGCTCGCCCCATTAGACAAATTGTAAAAAGATGACCACACCCTCCAAAATACATCTTCCCGTCCTTGCAGAGAATATCTTATCTTTTCTAGATCTAAGTGCATCATTACATCTCTAAACCAGTTCACATGTGTGGGGGGCTCTGCCTGTTTCCAGTTTAATAAAATTAGTCGTCGTGCAAGCAAACACGTAAAAAGTATAACCTTGCGATGCGACTGTCTTTTCACTACCGCGTGATCTATTATTCCAAGAATTGCTGTGAGAGGATTCAAATCAATAGGACTGTGCAAAGCTTTTGATAATGTTAAAAAAATGTTTGACCAAAATGTTGACAGCTTAGAGCAACCCCAGAACATGTGCGACAGCGAAGCTGCTGTCTGTTTGCAACGCATACATAAAGGATCCACATCTGGAAACACCTTGCTTAATTTGAGTCTGGACCAATGAAGCCTATGTATTATCTTAAATTGTATTAAACCATGTCTGGCACAAATTGAGGCCGAATGAGTGCAGGCAAGGGCCTGCTCCCATTGTTCCTCTGGAATATTTGTGCCTAGCTCTTCCTCCCATGCGTGTCTTAAATGTTGTAAAGTATTGGAGCCAGTAAATTGGGACAGCCTATTATACAGAACTAAAATGCCCCCTTTAGTAGCTGGATTGTTCAGGAATATAGAATCAATAGGTGTTTGTGCTGGAATCCTTGGAAAGTTTGCATTATTGTGTTTGACAAAATTTCGAACTTGCAAATATTTAAAAAAATCTGAGTTAGAAAGATTACATTTCTCCTTAAGTTGTTCAAACGAAGGGAATATATTATCAATAAACAGGTTCATAAAATTGCTGAGACCCATCCCATACCAGTCAGCAAAGGTATTATTTCCAAATGAAGGCGCAAACATATGATTTTTTAGAATAGGTCCCTGCAATGGGTTGGAACGAAGACCAAAATGTCTTACAAGCTGTTTCCATATTCTAAAAGAATTCGAGACAACAGCGTTGTTTGTAATTATGGAGGGTATTGAAGTTACATCTGAAAAAATCAATGCTCTGAGAGAAGATGGGGCACAACAATCCTGTTCAATGTTCATCCAATGAGGGTGATTTTTCCGAATCCAATATGACATGTTTTTTAGATTACAAGCCCAATAATATAATTGAAAGTGTGGTAAACCCATTCCTCCTAAAGATTTAGGTCTCTGTAAAAATTCTTTCCTAATCCTTGCACTTTTTCCGTTCCAAATAAATTCCACAATTATCTTATCTATCTTTTTAAAAAATGATTTGGTTAAATAAAAAGGAATACACTGGAACAAAAACAAAAACTTAGGTAATATAGTCATTTTGATAATGTTCACACGACCTGCTAATGATAAAGGAAGGAATGACCATCTTTCACAATCGGCAACTGTTTGTGCAACAAGTTTTGCATAATTTTGACTGTAAAGGCCTTTAAAAGATTTCGTGATGACAACTCCCAGATATTTAAATTGGTCAGAGATCTTGAAAGGTAAGTGATAGCGCTGTACCTCCTCTTGTGACACATTAATTGGAAATATTGTGCTTTTATCAACATTTAATTTATAACCTGATATTGAGCTGAAGTGCTCCATTTTGTTCATTATTGCCGGAACTGATGATAAAGGGTCAGAGATATATAATAACAGATCGTCAGCATAAAGTGAGACTTTGTGCTCATCATTAGTTCTTCTGATCCTGGTGTATTCGTGCAATGCACGCAGCGAGATTGCAAATGGCTCAATTGCTATTGCAAAGAGCATGGGCGACAAAGGACAGCCCTGTCTGGTTGATCTGGAGAGGGGAAAAAATTGTGACCTAAAGTTGTTGGTTTGTACAGAGGCAACAGGTGAAGCATACAATAGCTTGAGCCAGGAGATATAACCGTTACCAAAACCGAACCTCGACAGGGTGGAGAAGAGATAAGTCCACTCCACCCTGTCGAAAGCCTTCTCCGCATCTAGTGAAATAATCACCTCAGATTGTGCATCTGTACCATTTGTGTAAATGACATTAAAAAGACGTCTTAGGTTATGGGACAGCTGTCTATGTTTAATAAAGCCATTTTGGTCTTCATGGATTATTGTTGGCAGTACAGTTTCTAATCTATTAGCCATTATTTTTGCCAAAATTTTAACATCAACATTTAAAAGACTAATGGGTCTGTATGCTGACAGACATTTTGGATCTTTGTCTTTTTTGTGGATAAAAGCTTTCATTGCTTCCCACAGACTTTGTCTAGAAATGTCAGAAGAATCGTTTGTTTCAAAATAAAACAATATTTGAGATTTAATATACTCTTTGAACAACATATCGGAAAGAAATCTATTGTCCATTCTCCATGTTCTAGAACCATAGACCGTAGGAAGCCCAAGATGCAATGAGAGCGGGCTGTGATCTGACAAAACCATAGCCTCATACTGTACTTTTTTTATTAACTGTAATAGCTTGCTATCTACTAAGAAAAAATCTATTCTGGAATATGAATTGTGACGAGGAGAGAAAAATGAATACTCCCGTCTAGTAGGATTGAGATATCTCCACGGCTCAATGACCCCTGCCGCTTTTAAAAATTGATGAATTATTTTTGCGGATTTTGACAGGTTCTGTTGTTTGGCTGAAGACCGGTCCAGTAGAGGATCCAGCACAAAGTTAAAATCACCACCCATTATCAAACTATGACTATGTAAATTGGGAATAGAAGATATAATTGACCGTATAAATTCTTCATCATCGTGATTGGGTGCGTATATATTTACCGATACAACAAGGGTATTATGAAGTTTGCCGGTAACTATGACATATCTGCCATTAGGATCTATAACAGAGTTGTTCAGTGTAAATGAAATGTTCTTTCGAACCAATATAGCTACCCCCCTTGATTTAGCATTAAAGCTTGAATGAAATGTATAACTGATCCAATTCTTACGCAAGTGGGTATGATCTTGATTTTTTAGATGGGTTTCTTGCAGAAATATAACGTCAGCTCCAAGACTATTCACATGGGTCAGAATCTTATTTCGTTTCAGTGTACCATTTAGGCCCTTACAATTCCAAGATACAAACTTAACCAATATTTCTTTGTCTGTCATGTGTAATCACATTAACAAATAACAAAAATAAAATAATTGCAATACAAATAAAAATGCACGGCATAGGAATAGAAAAGAGAAAATAAAAATAAAAAACAAAAAAACCATCCACCAAAATAAATCTGTAAGAACGTAACCAACCCCCCCCCCCCCTTCACGCACCCCCCAAACGAGTGTGAAGGGAAAAAACATTGACTGAAAACTAGACATTGCCTTTCCTGCTGAAAAGCCAAAATCCCGCAAAAGAATCGCTCCTTTTTCAAAAATAAATTATGACAATTGAGCTATAATTCGACGCAACTTGTAACCTAAACAGCTAGAACAGTCACTTAAACTTTTTGTAGATATCTCTTTACAATTAACTGCTTTTGAAAATCAGATTATAAAAATAAAATTGCAGTCCCATACCATCATCGCATGTCCATGGACCCACATCACAGAAACGTTCGCGTCAGCATCAACTTTAGTCCTTTCGGGCCACCCTCTGGTCGTAAAAGTCCTGTGCAGCTTGAGGTGAGTCGAATGTGTGCCTGGCATCACCCAGTGTGACGGCCAGCCTCGCGGGGAAGAAGAGGCTATATGTTATTCCGGCATCGCGAAACTTCTTCTTTACATCATTGAAAGCAGCGCGCATCTTCCCCACTTCAGGACTCACATCGGGGAACAGATGCACCTGTCGCCCATTGTAGAAGAGCTTCCCTCTGGCTTTGGCGGCATCCAACACCTTCTGCTTATCCGTATAATAGTGGAAGCACACCACTATTGTACGTGGCCGACCCCCTGGAGCAGGTTTTAGTCCCAAACTTCTATGGGCTCGGTCAAGGACCACCGGAGAATTAAAGATGTCACCGCCCAATACATCACGAAGAAACACGGGGATAAAGGTAAGCATGTTGCCCTTCTCAGAATTCTCTTCCACACCCACTATTCTCACATTTCTTCTGCGACTCCTGTTTTCAAGGTCTTGGCATTTTTCTTGGAGAGATTTACATTTCTTGGTTAGCTCTTGTTGGGTTTTCTCCAGAGTCACCACCCTGTCCATCGTATCGCTCAGCGCGGTGCCCATTTCTTCCAGTTGGTCCTTAGTCTCCGTGTGAGCGGTGTGGAGCTTGGTTAGCTCCCCTGTTAGCTCCTCGTGAAGGGACTTCATATCTGCCTTGGTCTCAGAACGCAGTGTTGTTATTTCCCCCTTAAGCTCACGGCATGACGAACCAATTTCAGCTTTTATTTCATCCTTGTGCGCTTGGAGTTCGCGTCGAAGGTCTTGTAGCGTTAGCGCATTGGTTGGGGTAGTATCTTCGGCCTCGTCCGCCATTTTAGCGTTGTTTACGGTAAAGGGTGTAATGGTTTTCTGCGTCTGTCGCCGTCCTCCCTTTCGCGAACCTCGACTCATATCACTAAAAAAGTCCTCGTTTTAAATTGTTAACGTCCTTTCTCCCGTTTTGTTGTTCAATTATTGCTCAAATGCCAATTTTATCGAAGTTGAGTGCGGAGCACCGCTAAGACCCAACTTACTCCATTACCCGATCTCGCGAGACTCAACTCTTCAATAACTCTTGAGAATTAACAGCAACAGTATCCAAAATGCAAATATCACACTTGAAATGAACTCTGGACGTCTCATCTGTTCCTTATAAATGGGATAATGAGGGAAGAGCGGACACCAGGCCATGGACCAGCTGAGCAGCCACTTGTCCCATTACTTTTGGTCCATTCAAAAGTTGGAGGCTCACATAAAAACGGTTGTAAATTTCTACACCGTGTGTTTGCCTGTCTGCGTGTTTGCCTGTCTGCCTGCCTGTGTGTATGCCTGTCTGTTTGCCTGTCTGTGTGTTTGCCTGTCTGCCTGCCTGTGTGTATGCCTGTCTGCCTGTGTGTCTGCCTGTCTGTCTGTGTGTTTGCCTGTCTGTGTGTATGCCTGTCTGTGTGTATGCCTGCCTGCTTGTGTGTTTGCCTGTCTGTGTGATTGCCTGTCTGCCTGCCTGTGTGTTTGCCTGTCTGCCTGTGTGTATGCCTGCCTGCCTGTGTGTATGCCTGTCTGTCTGTGTGATGACCTGTCTGCCTGCCTGTGTGTATGCCTGTCTGCCTGTCTGTGTGATGACCTGTCTGCCTGTCTGTGTGATGACCTGTCTGCCTGCCTGTGTGTTTGCCTGCCTGCCTGTGTGTTTGCCTGTCTGCCTGCCTGTGTGTATGCCTGTCTGCCTGTGTGTATGCCTGCCTGCCTGTGTGTATGCCTGTCTGTCTGTGTGATGACCTGTCTGCCTGCCTGTGTGTATGCCTGTCTGCCTGTCTGTGTGATGACCTGTCTGCCTGTCTGTGTGATGACCTGTCTGCCTGCCTGTGTGTTTGCCTGCCTGCCTGTGTGTTTGCCTGTCTGCCTGCCTGTGTGTATGCCTGTCTGCCTGCCTGTGTGTTTGCCTGTCTGCCTGTGTGTTTGCCTGTCTGCCTGTGTGTATGCCTGCCTGCCTGTGTGTATGCCTGCCTGTGTGTATGCTGCCTGCCTGCCTGTGTGTCTGCCTGTGTGTATGCCTGTCTGCCTGTGTGTATGCCTGTCTGCCTGTGTGTATGCCTGTCTGTTTGCCTGTACCATTCGCCTGCTGCAGACGGGTGTGCGCGCCACACGCTTCCTTCCGTCTGCACTCTGACCGCGCACCAGCAGCCAATCAATGTGGTGAGTGTTTAGGATCAGCGAGCCCGTCCTGGTACCGTCTGCCCGCAGGTATGTGCCCCTGCCTTCTATCCTCCCCCCTCCCTGCTGCCCCCCCGCCGCCGTCTCTCCAATGCCCCCTGGAATGTCCTCCCCGTGTCCCACTGCGTCTCTGCACCAGCCGCGAGCGCTAACTCCGGCAGGGACTTTAGTTCGGTTAGCTGTCGAGGCTAATTCCACCGCGGCTAACTCCAGCTCTCGCGCGCAGTATCAGCCGGTTTGGACCTGATCTCGCCTGGACACGCGCTTCGGAAGCACCGACACGGCTCATAACGGCTAATAACGTGCGTGTTTGTTGACACAGGGTCGTCATCTCACGGGGACCAGCGATGCTAAGCGGAGGCTAACCGGCCCGGAGTGGACCAGGACCGACCAGGATGCCCGCGGGTAAGAGGCGAACACGTCGGGCTGATGACGCTCTGTTCCGGGGGTGTGAGAGTGGGTTTAGCCTCGTGTCACACGAAAGGACAAGAAGCGGCTGAAGTTTGACACAAGTGACATGCTGTGTTCATGGCCGCGGTGTGTCTGGCTGCGCTGCGTTCACGTGCTCGTGTTTACCTCGGTATTTCCTCTGCTATCGTGGTTGCTGGTGGTGCCTGGCAGGTGTCATTCTAATCTAATGTGAAAGGGTTCGTGTTGCGCAGTGAAGGCGCTGTTAAACATGTCAGGTTGTTGTGGGTAGATTGGCAGACGTAGACGTTATACAGATTGGCATTCCACCATGGCAACAGCATAGCAACAGAGACAAATGAGTGGTCAGCCCATTGGATTTGATACGGAATGCACATTTAGCTCATTCTCATAGCACAGAGTGTGTTTTCGGTTTTCGAACGATCAGCTCCTGTCTCTAAAGCCACACTCAAGGTTATGTTGAAAACACTGAACGAATCGTAAAGTAGACGATCTGAACCATGTCCTATTGTATTATTGAGTGTTTACAAGCACTCGATTTTCCCTGTTATTTGCCATATTCCGGTTATAGCAGTTTTCGGGATATGGTGTTTATATGTCACTGAGAAATGGGGAAACTCAAATGATCAAATAGGGAATCGGGGCTTCTCATATTAAGCCATATCCGCACATACATTGGCTTGTTCTTTTGAACGTCACTCTGGGCTAAATGTTTTGCTCTTCCACTACATGCTGTGCAATGGCAGATGACAGTGACGGCAGACTGTGGATAATTCCTCACCTTTACCTTTCCTGTGGCTGTCTTTGCCACTGACACGGAACAGGGAGCACCGGGGTTGGAGGGAGAGAGCGGAGCTGATGGAGTTGAACAATACTGAGTGGAGGGAGGCCTTTAGTGCGTCCGGAAGAAAAACCAGCCGCCTTGAGACAGTTTCGCATAAATCTGCATTACGATGCTTCCAGCTTGAATATGCACCATCTTAAATATGCACCACTTTTAGTTCTTTCATGGTTAAAAAAAACTCAGCCTGACTCCAGAAACAAGAGCTCTGCCGCCATGTTTGTTTACAATTGACGGCACATGTGAAAGGAATGGGAAGTCGTTTAAACCCGGACAATAGTGTATACATGCTATTACATCCCGGTTACCAGATGATGTGCATCATCAGGAAATTGCTATTTTTGGATTTTTATAAACTTCATATGATCAAGGACAAAACCGGAATGTTAAAAACTCCCTGAACACACTTATTGTTATGGTACTTCTAGTTGTTGGTCTGTGAGCGTTTACGTGTATCGCCTGAACTGTTTTGATGTGTTTGCAAAATGCACTGAGGTTTGCTGCAAATGTTCCTTAATTTCAGTCTGAATCCAAATAATCTGAGCTTTCCTTTTGTAATTCGTGATTCCCAGTGATCCCCATGGCTTTACCTGCTTAACAGTAACAGAACTATACTTTATGTTTTTTCAGCCCCCCGGATGTGACGAGTAGTCTATCACAATGCTCAGCAACATTTATCAAATTAAACATTGTTTTTTATATGTATTCATTATTATTATCTATTTGTTATTGTGGGTTTATTTCAATATTTGCATTCAGTTTGAGCAATTACCCCAACAAACACCCACAACGTGTGCTCTAGTAACTCACGAGTAATCCTTTGTTTAAGAGTACCCAGCCCTCGGGACATAGAATTTGGACTTTACTACTGTCTCCGTGTCCTTTATTGTGCTATTACCGTGTTTATTACTGTTCGAAAGTCCGGCTTTGCCTTTGGCTCATGGATGTGTTATGCAAATAACCGCCCCCTCAGACAGTTGTTAAAAACGTGTTCTTTCTAAGTCATCTATTTGGATTACAATGAGTAAAACAACAACAGCATTAAATTAAATATGATGTAGGTAATTATGCAAAGATGATGTTTTGAATATTGTTTATGTAAAATAGAGGTGTGCCAACTGTCGGCCCTCGATACTGGTTATTCCATTTAACTGTACACAGCCAGATGACCGATCCAAGTAGTGAGTGTCTCTTCACCCTTGCAAAGGGGAAGTGAGTGAATGGAGGAAGTTGGAACAGCTGAACCCAGAGCGAGTCCTGGCCTGTTGTCGAGAGGCAGTTTCGGTTTAGATCAAGTTCTGGTTTCGTTTGACGTTTGAGTTTTCCGTCTCGACAAAAGAGGTGTGGTATTGATAAATCCTATGAAAATTACAATTTGTTTTCCCACTCTTTTAGTTTTCAGGTTTCCCCTACCACTAAAAACATGTACAATAGGCCAGGGTGAATTTGTGAGTCTCTGTGCTGGACAATAGACAGAAATGAGCCCAATCCGGTGAGACGTGTGAGTCTCATGTGAGTCTCATGTGTCTTCGATAAAGTGATGGCCTTTGAGTTCAAATGATTTACAAATGTAATGGATTACACATAATTGAGCGCCCGGGTCTGAAACTTGATGTAAAGTACTGTATGTAATGGTAAATCATTTTACTTATTCTTCAGTCCCTTCCTTTGCTGATTTGATCAACTAACTAGAATCCCCGGGCTGTCAATTTGACCAATGAGATGAGCTTTTCCTGTGACCTGACATATCAAGTCCTATCAGGAGGAAGCGAGAGGAGCTTGATCTTTTCATTTTGAAAGTTTGCTTTCGCATTGCTTTCCGGTCCAATCTTGAGGGGCGATAGTTTACTTTAAAATATCAATCAATCAATCAAGTTTTATTTCTAAAGCGCCTTACAACAACCAAAGTTGACCAAAGCGCTGCACACAATAAACATTAAAATAAAAATACAATATAAAAAGGAGTACAATTTCATTTAAAACAGACCATTTACAACAGTTGCCACAGAACTATGTGTCAAATGCCTCTTTAAACAGGTGAGTCTTTAGTTTTGCTTTGAACAGGGGCAGGTCTGAAACGGCACGTAACTCAAGTGGCAACGAGTTCCAGAGTTTTGGACCTGCCACAGCAAAAGCCCGATCACCCCACTCTTTATGATGTGACCTGGGCACCTCCAGCAGGTGGTGTTGGGCTGAACGTAGGGTTCTGCTGGGCTGGTAAGGGGTCAGAGTCTCACATAAATACACAGGTGCAAGGCCGTGGATGGAACTGAAAACAAAAAGTAAAAGTTTGTACTGGATTCTGAAAAGGACCGGGAGCCAATGCAGGGAGTAAAGGACGGGCGTGATGTGGTCATGTTTGCGAGAGTTGGTGAGGAGCCGGGCAGCAGCATTTTGCACCAGCTGTAATTTGTGAATGAAGGTTTGACTGAGTCCAATATACAGTGCATTGCAGTAATCCAATCGTGAGCTGATGAATGCGTGAATAGTTTTTTCCAGGTCGGAGCGGCTGAGAAAAGGCTTCACTTTTGCCAGAAGGCGAAGCTGGAAAAAACTTGCCTTAACTACAGAGTCAATTTGCTTGCGAAAATCCAGATTTGCATCCAGATTAACACCTAGGTTTTTGATGATGGTGTGGGGGACGAGAGACTGAAGACCAGGAACAGTGGCGCTGAAAATATCACTCCCACTCTCTCCTTACTTTGCAATCTTACAGACTATCACTTAAACATGAGGGTTTTTGCGGGGCATTGTAAATGATTAAAAGTTAATCAATAAATTGTGTCAAAATTGTGGTAATTAATTTAGCATTAAATTGGATTCAAAATTAAATCTACTTTGTTGAACTATGTTAACTACATAAGTTTGTCGAAAATACAAAAGTTATAATCCAAAACACATTCAGCTGCAGTTTTTTGCTTAAACGTTACCTGTTTTAATATCCATATTTCTGGTTGCAAATATCTGATACTGAACTGATACCATCCTTCCCTCACCACCACTGTTGTGGTGAAGAGGGAGCTGAGTCTGAGGCAAAGCTCTCGATTTACCGATCGATCTACGTTCCCACCCTCACCTATGGTCATGAGATCTGGGTAACGACCGAAAGGACAAGATCGCGAATACAAGCGGCCGAAATGAGTTTCCTTAGCAGGGTGGCTGGGCGCACCCTCCGAGATCGGGTGAGGAGCTCAGTTACCCGGGAGGAGCTCGGACTCGAGGCGCTACTCCTCCATGTCGAAGGGAGCCAGCTGAGGTGGCTAGGGCATCTGTTCCGGATGCCTCCTGGTCGCCTCCCTCGGGAGGTGCTCCAGGCATGTCCTATTGGGAGGAGGCCTCGTGGAAGGCCCAGGACACGCTGGTGGGACTATGTCTCCGAGCTGGCCTGGTGTCGTCTCGGGGTCCCCCCAGAACAGCTGGAGGAGGTGTGCGTGGATCGGGAAGTCTGGGCATCTCTGCTGAGACTGCCCCTGCGACCCGGCCCCGGATAAAGCGGAAGAAAATGGATGGATGGACAGTAAGAGCTTTGGCTCTTACTGTTTTAAAAACACAACTTGCACTGACTAAATATTTTGATCACTGTGCAAAAAAGTGTAGCTTGTAGCGGCATGCTAATGCTAGTGGAAACCAATCAAGGCTGGGTCAGAAACTATGGTTCACCTAAAGCAGGGATTTCCAAAGTGCAGCCCCGGGGTAAAATGTGTCCCTCAGACCAATTTTTGGTGGCCCTCAGACTTCTTGTTGAATTGGCCTGCGCCAGAGATGGTCCTTTTTTTACTACATGTTTCTTAAGTCTACACTTATAACCTCAAAAACAAACATTTTATTGTGGGAAAGAGCTGGCTTTAAGGTTCCACGTCCATGTTCCATTAAATTTAAAAATGTTAAAATTAAGCATTTTCCACCTCCTACTTGCTCCAGCAATGTCCTAATGTGTAGAATGAGCCCAGACCGATTCACCACAACTGTTACTGAAAGCCTGCACTGTCACTCAACAGGTTTGTATCTCGGGCCTCCACGCCATATACACCATATGAGTCTGGACACCCCTTGATAAAGTAATATTATGATATTGGCCAGCAGGTCTCAATGTTTGTATTTTACTTTATTAAAAGCTGTAAAAGAATAACTGATCTACTTTATGTGACTTGTTTATATTAATGTCATGTAGCCAAGGATATTTAGTTAAATATAACAGATGAAGACAATGTCAATATTGCACAGGTGTGTTTTGTTTTATTGTCACATGGTGTTACTTGCCACACTAAACATGTGCAATAGGTGAATCCTCCAGCTAGGTGATTCTGACCATCAGCCTGGCTCCACATCATGGAGATGGGTTCCCGGGCACCGCACGGCTCCTTACGGGTTGCCCCAGCGGCATCGAAGGATTGGTTAAATGCAGAGGACAAATTTCCCTACAGGGACAATAAAGTATAAAAACAAAAAAACAAACACTGCGTAGAATTTTACCCAATAAATTAAATGGAATCATTTATTTTATGGTATATCTTCATAAGTGAAAAATGCCTCATAAATGTACAAACAAACATGTGCCTCTGTTGTGAGCGGCTCAATTCTCTCAAGACATTAATGTAAACTTTACCGGGAGTGGCGACGTCTCCAGCTCAACTCCATGGAGATGTGACTAATGTCAGCAGAATTTGAGATTTTAACAGCTTAGGCTCTCATCCAAATCCATTCTTTGATTACCAACAGCAGTAACAGCATTTTCTTTGTTGAGCTGCTCATCGAGTATGTTTTTTTTTTTACTGATGGCAACAGTATAGTCCAAAATGTTACGCAGTGTCCCTTTTAAATAAAGGGAACATAAGGAAAAAAGAAAATAAATATAACATTTACTTTAGTTTATTTGAGCAGCAAATACTCTGCTCCGAAGGAGTGGGCCGAAGCAAGAGCTTATAAGTGCCCACCCCCAAAATCAATACAATTCAAATCATCATTTCACAAGAACATAGTGGGACAACAAAGGAACAAAAGGGTAACGAGGAAACAACAACAAAACAAAATAGACCCTACACACCCGCAGCATCCGACCATTCCCCAAAACGGAGCAATACTGATTACGTAACCGCTAATTACGAAACAACTCTGATAAAGCTACATACTTACAAACTATTTACAAAGAACTACAACTTACAAAACACTGTTTGAAGTGTTCGTACATCAACAGAAAGAAGCACAATTAAAGCCGCAAGCGGCATCGAGAGGCCCTCGCGGGGGTTCGTTGGCCGGTTGACGCCGGTTCCCGCACGCCGCCGCAATAACCGGGAGGCGCTGCCGCGCCCTACCTGGTTATAATGTCGCTGCCACCCAATAGGTCGAGATTATAAAAGAGCAAAGGCGAGAAATGGCGCCTTCGGCGCTGATTACTCGATTTTTCCCAAAATGGCCGACCACCTGTTGGTCACCTAGCAACCATGTAATGGAGGCCTCCCTTAGTGCCTCCATTGCCGCGCCATAACCCACCGAGGGCGCCAACGTGGCCACACTACATTTTATTGCCCTGATGTGCCATTAATCTCTGTGAGTAAACATCAAAACGAGATTTTTCGTGTCTCCATGTGAATGATGGCTCCAACCTGCAGAGGGCGCCAGCGCGCCCCAAATCTTTTTTATTTCACAAGCAGCATCGGACGGCCCTATCGGGCCGTACTTCAATGACTACTGTCCACACGCTCCTTACAGAGGGCGCTAACGCGCTGTAATGTGTATAATGTGTGATATGCGGGTCAGTCCTATTGGATTAACATGGGGAGCCTTGGTCGTCTCCATGGCAACACCGTACAAAATACGGTATGGGTCTCATTGGCTTTTTGGATCGGGATGCCATCAGCTATTATTGTGCCGAATTTTATCCATTTCCGAGAAACTAATTTTTTT
This sequence comes from Proterorhinus semilunaris, assembly GCA_021464625.1. NCBI lineage: Eukaryota > Metazoa > Chordata > Actinopteri > Gobiiformes > Gobiidae > Proterorhinus > Proterorhinus semilunaris. The sequence goes on along the minus strand of CM038358.1, from coordinate 2,123,031 downwards.
TCCATAATGCATTTTTTGTTCTCGGCCTAGAGGGGGCGCTATCGCGCCAAATCTCACTTTTTCACATTTGTTGTGTCCGGGGGTGAAAGGTCAATAAAATGTATATTTCCGATTTTTAATCGGAGTTCGTTTGTGCAAATGGGAGCATTTTGTTGTTTTCGGAAAGTCGCAAAAATCTTCGTAAAGATTGCGGCTTCGCCGCAAACAAACCGTAAAACTTAGCCAAAAAATTTGGATAACTTTTGATGCCCCACATCTCGGGATGAGCTGGAGCGATTTTGGGCTCATTTGGTGAAACGCCCTAGGAGGAGTTCGTTAAAATGCGACGTCAGCGAAAACGCTGACTCAGCATTTTCCCGACTTCCTGTCAAAATGGCGGACTTCCGGTTTGTCTGGGGGCGTGGCCACAATAATATATTTTGTTTGTCCTCACAGGACGAATGTCTGTACCGAATCCCGTCGCTCTGCGACAAAGTTTATGTTGGCCCCCTCCCCATAGGCGCAATGTATTTTCACTTTTGTAGGTGGCGCTGTCGCGCCATTTTTTATTTCCCCAAAACGAAACACACATTTTAATTAATTTTTCACCGGATCTGAATTTTGGGCAAAGTTTGGTGAGTTTTCAACTATGTTCAGGGGGTCAAATTCCTGCTCAAAGAGCAGAAGAAAAAAAATAATAATAATATTTCCTGCAAAAACAATATAGTCGCTTTCGCGACAACATCATATTATACATTTTTGGAAAGCTTTTGACTTCCCCCACGCACTCGTGGGGCTCGGAGGTGGATGACGAGCGCTTCGCGCTCGTCATCCACCTCCGTATGACAGTTGGCCATATACCCCCATTCATTTTGCTGCAATTATAAGTATAAGGGCCCACACCAGAGGTGTGGGCAGTCACTGTTTTACACGGTGAGTTTACGGTTGACATGGAGACAGCGCTTCGCGCTGTTTTCGTGCGCTCCGCGCACCTCGGTACAGTGCGCTGCGCGCACTGCGTTGCGATTACAATAGGCCCTTGCTACGGCAGGCCGCTCGGGCCTAATTACAACAACGGTCTAGTTTCAAGTGCGAAGTCTAGAGCAAAGCAAGTAACATTTCTTTCAGACGGTTACCAGGCCTAACATTGTAGTGTTGGGCATGGTAACCGTTATGCTGTGTTTACACATTAGCACGATGCGTTACGAATGGCATTTTCCCGTCATTCGTGACGTTCGTGACTTAACGCATCTCAATGGGATTCTTAACAGAACGCATCAGTTCGTGACATTCGTGACGTTCGTGGAGAAAGTTTTTGTCTGTCAAAAAATCTTCCACGAATGTCACGAATCGCCCTCTGTTCATGGAGTTCGCAACGGAGCGTGTCCTTTCGTGAGGAGTAGTGGCGCTTCGTAATTCAGCGTGAGAGCGTTCGTAGCAGAATCACTGTTTTCACGCTCAAAACTGACAGAAACCCACACTACGCCGAAAAGTAAATGTTGGTTCCTGCAGTAGCTATGCCAAGTGTCACAAAGTGCTGACAGCGGCAGAACAAAGTTTTGAAACGGTATTTGGGAACTGTATTTTCTTAATATTGACAACATGGACATACCTGAGGCTAGAGCAGAAAGCAGCGCCACACGGGACCAGAGGAGGAGGAGGAGCAAACGAGAATGGGAGCGCTGGTACACACAGAGCCGGGACTGTGCGGCTGTCGGTCTGGTTCTCATTCGCCCAATTCTTGACCGATTTCTGACAGAACGCCACAATTCCCAGTGACCCGTAACAGTCGAATGTGGATTGGTGGCATTCGTAACGCATCGTGCTTGTGTGTAAACGCAGCATTACACAGTGTGGTGCGTTAAAAAGCCACGAGTAGAGAGGGCCAGTTGTAGAGGGCATTAGCTCCTCATCACCAAACCCCTACGCAGCTGCCCTAACTAGCTGATTTTGTAGATAATGTTCCTATGCTGTGTGGTGCGTTAAAAAGCCAGGTGTAGAGGGCAGTAGCTCCTCATCAACAAACCCCTACGCAGCTGCCCTAACTAGCTGATTTTGTAGATAATGTTCCTATGCTGTGTGGTGCGTTAAAAAGCCAGGTGTAGAGGGCAGTAGCTCCTCATCAACAAACCCCTACGCAGCTGCGCTAACTAGCTGATTTTGTAGATAATGTTCCTATGCTGAATGGTGCGTTAAAAGACAAGGATTACGAGCACGTTGGGAGGATCCCTCTCAACAGATCCATAGCTCGCCTACCCTAATTCCCCATTTGTAATTTTGAGCAATAGAATGACAACCGTTGAGAGGAACAACATTCTTCCTTAATTAATAAAAAGCTATTTGATCCTATTGCGCCCCCTAGTGGCAACTAATTTCTTCTTCTCTAATGCAAAAATCTTTTGCTTGAATCTATATTTGAACAGGTTGATGTTTGAACATCGTTTCATCTCCAGCTCCAATTTATTCCACAATTGTACTCCATTAACTGTCGGACTAAAACCTTTCAAAGTTGTGCTATGTTTCTGAATCCTCACGTAATTCATAACGACCAGTACGTTCTTGGAACCTTCTTTGTATTTGTCTTGGTAACAATTTGTAACTTGCTTTGTACAACAGCTGTACAGTTTGGAACTCAACAATGTCAAAAAACTTCATGATCTTTGATTTAAAGAATAATGAGTTTGTGTGGTCCTACCCCAAACCACAGTACAATAATATAAATAGGGCAAAAGCAGAGAACAGTATAAGGTATGTGGAGCTTTGATGTTTAAAATATACATTACTTTTGCAATTACTGAAATGCTTCATGATATTTTAGTAGATGTATATTTAATGTGAGTTTCCAAGTAATTCTATCATCTATAATAACTTTGATTTCATGCACCCGCTCTATGACAACGCCCTCTATCTGAATTACTTCCTGGGAATTGGAATTACGGTTGCCAAATATCATTGTTTTGCTTTTAGTTTATTTTGTTTGAACCAGTTGTTGACACGTTTGAGTTCCAAGTTAACAATCCGACACAGTTGTTGTAAATCGTCTCCTGATGCAAAAATATTTGTATCGTCTGCAAACAAGATAAGTATTTGAGATGTTTTACAAATGTCATTTATGTACATATTAAACAATTTTTGACCCAAAATGGAACCTTGAGGTAAACCACACACAATTTCCTGACAACTAGACTGGTAATTACCGATCTTCATGCATTGTTTTCTATTTTTTAAATAACTGGTAACCCACTGTAGTGCTACCCCCATAATGTTCAAATTTATTAATTAATGTCATAATGTATTTTGTCGAAAGCTTTGCTCAGGTCAATAAATAATCCTATTGCATATTTCTTATTAACTACAGCATTAGTTATTTCTTCAATACTATCTAAGAGCGCGTGTGAGGTTGAGTGATTGTTCCTAAAACCAAACTGATTTTCAGAGAGCAAATTATATCTTTCAATAAAGCTGTCAAGTCTAGAATTAAAAACCGTCTCTAATATTTTTGAGAATTGCGGTAAAAGGGAAACCGACCTGTAGTTTGTAAATAGATCGTATCTCCTGCCTTGAAGAGAGGGTTCACTTTTGCTACTTTCATACTATCAGGAAATTGTCCAGTTTGTAACGATAAGTTACAGATGTAACTTTTTAAGGTCTTCATATCCATGTTGAAATAATCTGTAGAGGTTTATTTTTACAACCTCTAACAATATCCACAATATCCTTTTTCCTCAACAAGATTGAGAAACAAAGTCTTCGGATTTATGTCTATGAGCTCACAATTATGTTTCTCAACATTTGCAATTTTTGCAGCAAGGTTCGAGCCAACATCTACAAAGAATTTATTAAAAGTGTTGACAACTTCATCCATGTTGTTAATAGTTTTATCCTGATCTTTAAAAATTTTTGGATAATCGAATACTCTTGGTTTATTTCTAATTAAACTATTTAAGATGTTCCATAAGGCTTTAATATTATTCTTATTCCTATCTAACAATTTATTATAATAATCCTGTTTACATTTTCTAATCATAGCTGTTAATTTGGTTTTATATTTTTTATATTCATCCTCAGCTTCCTTTGTTCTATTATTTATTTTAAATTTTTTTATTTTTTTTTGCATGCATTTAACAATCCCTTAGACATCCATGGGGTTTCTTTACACTTTCTATTTTTGCAGTATCTACAGTATTTTTTCACTGGGCAATTTTTATCAAAGATTTTTAAAAATACTTGTACAAACTCATCAAATGCCTTGTTAGTATCATTCTCTCTGTATATGAAACTCCAGTCTTGCGTTAATAGCTCTTTTTTAAATGCATCCATAGTTTTCCCTATTTTTACTCTTCTAAACCAATACATGTTTTCCACAATTTTTTTGATATTCATTTTTATGTAATACAAAAACTGGAAGATGAGCACTAATATCATTTATCAAGAGTCCGCTAACTGTATTACTTTCTATTTCATTGGAACAAATATTATCAAAGAAGCACTATGGGATGTAATTCTACTCGGTTTGGTTATTAAAGGAAACAAACCTATGCTGAATAGAGTGTTAGTAAATTCATCAGTTTGTTTGGGTTTAACAGATCGATGTTAAAATCACCCCCCATAAACATGAGTTTCTGATTTGGGTTTAAAAAGTGCTCCTCCATCCATTTCGTTTGCAAGATAACAAGACTGTCTCACAAACATGAACTTGTTACAAAAGAGGACTATTCCCTTTTTCACTGGCAACAAGCTACTTATAGAAAGTCTCAATATCAGTTAATATCGAATATCGGTAGATACTCAAACTCCCAATATCGGTACCCCTACCTCTCTCAGTGCTCTTTGCTCTTTCAAAGGGTGCCTTGTGATCTGAAACTGTCAAAGATCACTCTCAAATCAAATTATGTCCCAGTTTGATTATTCTTCCCCAGTTGTTTGTCTGTTACCTCGCCACTTCTCTGTGAAAGCGTAGGGCCTCAGGTGAAAGGCCCCTCGAGTTGGTTTAAGTGTGAAAGACTGCATTTCCCATAAGGCCTTGTGGGCCTAATTACTACAGGTGTGAAGAGCTGATTCCATTAGTGCTAATGTGGTCCCTGGGCTGCTCCAGTCTTTCATTCATAGTTTTCATTCGACTTCATGGCTAGATGTCAGCGCTCTGTATTTAAATGACACGGGTCTTATAAGTAGGCCTGGGTACCGTTAAAGGCTCATTTATGATCCCATTTTGTACGTATTGATCTGTGCGTTCCAAGGGGAGTTACTGTCGCTGCTGGGAAGTGCGTCAGAAAATACAAAACAGAAGAAGAAATGAAAACAATAATGCGCAACCTGCGAGGCTTTTTAGGCCACATTTACTGGAGAATAGACAAGAAAACAAGGTGAAGCATTGATGGTTTTTGATTGCAAATAGGTGGCGTTCACGTTCTAGAATGAGATAATGTCAGGTGAAGGGCAGGGGCCAATACAACTCTATTGGACAAATACAGTTGTAAGAAATCGCCAAAAAGAAAATTGACAAATGTTGTACCTCATCAGTATTGATTTCACGTTTTTGAATATTGTCTCCACTTTTGGACGCCTTTTCAGAGAAACTAATTGGACAATGAGCGACAATTTTTGTTACATGTGAATTCTCCCAGTGATGACAGAGATATGAGCCAAAAACTAAGACAACAAATCTGCAGTTTACCAGTTACCATAGTTACCATTATGGAATTTACAGTTCTCCACCTCAGTTTTAAACTATAAGCTCTTTAGAATGTTGTGTTGTCACGTGAACGCAACTTATGGTTTCAATCAATCAATCAATCAATGGTTTTGTATAGCCCAATATCACAACAAGAGTTGCCTCATAGGTTTCAATAACTTACACTCAACAAAAATATAAACGCAACACCTTTGTTTCTGCTCCATTTTTCATGAGATGGACTTAAAGATCTAAAATTCATTCCAGATACACAATATTACCATTTCTCTCAAACATTGTTCACAAATCAGTCCAAATGTGTGCTATAAACTCCCGATTTAGATTTTATCACGATTTTTTATAGTAACTAAAATAACTTAATTACACACTGAAGAATAAAAAGATTGAATTAATATTCTAATTTATTCAACTTTGTGATAATCAACACAGCAAAAATAGACTTAGAACTACAGCAAACTAACTCTATACATTAAAAAACACAAACTCCAGACAATAAAAGTAAAATAGTAACACCAAGTTTGGTAAAGGCTTGTTGTTGGTGTCTTTTCTGAGACGTCTCTCTCATGACGTCAAGTTGCTGTGATACAGCACTCTGTTGCTGTCTGACCCTTTCACAATAAGAGTCTTACTAAAGCAATAACATACTGTGTCTTTTATTGTGTAAAACAAAGGCTAACCGAAACAGATAGTTACCATAAGTTATTACTTGATCAAGTAATTCACCAAAGTTGGACAAGTCTTATGTTTTCAAAGACATGGATAAACAGTGCATTTGTGAACTCGCTTCTTCACACATGTGTCTCCAGGTAAATAAATAAACACACGCTGAGCAGAGCAGCGGCGTTACGGAGGAAAGACACTGACATATTTTTTTTTATCTTTATTTTTTATCTTAATTCTGTGTTATATGTTTTATGTCGCACGTTTGCACCAAGTAAAATTCCTAGTTTGTAAACCTTGTTCACAAACCTTGGCAATAAACGAATTCTGATTCTGATTCTGATAAACACCGCTGAAATAGAGACAGAACGCTGGGTTTAAAGCTCCAGATTGAGGAGCCTGGTCGTGTATGCGCCCTGTAGAGGAGCGGCTCGCTGCCAAGCGCTCGCATTAGCGTCTGACATTACGTAGCAGTAAGTGCACGGCTTGGGTTTACGTCACTGACGGTGAAAAGAGGCAACTGTGCAGAAGTGCTTAGAACCGTGATAAAACCATCCCACACAAATGACAGATCGTCAGTTCTGGAGATCGTAAGACGGTCTAATATCGTCATATCGCCCAGCCCTACCTGCAACAGTGGCCCAGCTACTTCAGACTTAACAATATTTTGAACGTTTTTGAAGAGAACCCATAACAATTCCTGCTTGATTTGTTAAACATTGAACCGCAAAAAACAAAGCAAAATATGAACGTTTACAGATTTGTACACTGTTAACTATAGCTTATTCATAAACTAAACACCTTTGTAACCTTTGTAACTATATGTCAACAAAATAAAGCCGTACATTTAATTCTGGATCTATTATTTATAATATATGGTTGTCATAAATAAGCAATTCTGACCACTTTCACCCATAGAGATAAAATACCTAATGGGGTTTAAAAAAACAAATCATGTGCAACTCCATTAATGCAGTGCTAAACACGTTACCTGGTGTCTCTGGGCAGAAAACCATGCTTGCAACTTGCTTGCCTCCGGGTCGGAGCCACCAATACACACTAATGGAACCACAAAGAATAACCTAACGGGCAAAGGTAACTGCGGGCTAACGCCACTTTGAGTGGCAAAAAAAATAAATCTTTGTCCATTGTGTTATTTACTTGTGGCACAATGTACAATATTCCTCTCTCCCTTTATCTTATCTGTCGGCGTAGTATTTTACTCTCATGGACAATTAATGAGTTAAAAAATACATGCAGTGACGCTTATGGCCTGTTGGGTTAAGGCAAGTTCCTTAGTTCTGCTTTAAATATAATATCTCCACCTTTAGACACCAGTTTCTATGCTATGATCTCCCCACACATCAGTTACCTTTTAATGTCTTATGTGTCCTTTGCACCTTTTGTAAATATGCACTAACTCTTGCAATGAAAAACTAAATAAAAAATGTATCATGTTTTTTTTATTTGGTAAAAAACAACTTAGGGCACTGGTTGTCTCGCTTTCACAAGAAAAAAACAGCTGCTAGTTCCATTAATCCATCCATTTAATTCCGCTTTATCCGTAGCCAGATTGTGGTGCTCTGAGCAGAGGTGCTCAGACTTCCCTATCCATGCCGGTTTCTATGTTAAAATGTGACCCGCCGTGGGTACCAAGGGACACGTGTCGGCAGACCGAGTTTCGAGAATCATTCAGTTGAAGTCACGAAGAAGCCTCTCCATGTTTAAGCTAACAGTTATGGTATATTTAAAAGCATAAACTTTTAGGTTCAAACGGACTCGTTTGGGGTTGATTTCAGAGCGTGCAGTAGGGGCGTGACTTTGTGTGTATTTACATACTGGGTAAACACCGCGGAGTAAACAAATGCCACGCAAAAAAGAAGTTTTATACATACGCCTATTGTCGATCAGCTTTTTTAGGTTGAAAAAGTCTTGTTTTGTCAGAGAAATGGCGCACGCCATGGGGGGGGGGGGGGGGGGGGGCTTCATGACTAACGCATTCCCTGTGTCTCACAGAGGCCGCTGCTGCGTACGCTGGAATAAAATTGCAGAGGTTCGTTTTTCTGCGTGAAAACCAGTGAACTTTTCCAGGCTGACTTTTCCAGTGGGACTGATGATGGCCTGGCTGTTAGCATGCACAGCGCCCTACATCGGTGATGACATAAAAAAGTAATAATTATCAACGGCTGATATTATTGTGCATCCCTACTTTTTTGTTAAATTTAATGCTTTTAAGGCTCGGCATGATCAAATTTAATACGATTTAAGACCCCGCGGCTGATGGTCATATGGAAAGCACTTTGGGGCAGTATTCTGTTTTTAAATGTGCTATACAAATAAACCTTGACCCTGACCTTGAAAACAGTCACACGGGGAAAACAAAACTAGGAAAAAACGGCAGTTCTGAGAAAGTAACCTACAATGACTCCTTCAAAGTTTCTCTTGACGACGCAGTGTGTATAGTGAAGCTTGGTTTCTTGCCGGTTGACTGCTCTGTGAAGAGGGTGTGAGGGAAGGAGAGTGTTTCCTGGATATTTTGGGTCGCTTTTGGAAAGTGGAGGAACATACAGTCCCTACAAAAGATTATTTGATAACCCAAACAAGCACAAATGGCTTTAAATACACGTCCAGGTTTGTTTTTGATGAGGGAATAACATAATAACACTGTAAATTACTGAGGCCTTCCATCTGAGATTGAGATGCACATTATTTACCAACTTCTAAATGTGCAAAAGTTCAATTTTTGCCCATTGTGGTGCAGTCTTGTTTTGTCACAATTTCATGAAGAGAAACTGTACTTTTTGTTTAAATTGAATGAAACTTTCTTTGTTGCAATGGGTTAGTGCAGACAGTTTTTGGATATTGTCATTTTCTCCCATATTGTGCAGTTCTAGTTTTGTGCCATTTTCTTTGGATAGCGTTTGTTGATAGTGGATTTTGATCATTGTTGGTACCTGGTTTAGCACAACAAAATGAAACCAATCATAAAAATCTCAAAACAATCCAGCAGAAGTCTGGTGAAAGCGTTTGAAAACATAAAAGCGCATCATGATTCCAGAACACTCTATGTACTGTGACGATGAGAAAGCTCCAAAAAAGTCTTAGAATTACTGTCCTATCACAAGCAATCGCGAGCATTGTCAGAGAAAGTGGTGTGTGATGTTCTCCTAAGAGTGCTCAGACCGACGCCAGAACAAAGTGTCAGCTCCTTTCTGCGCCGTGATAGCGGCGGGTCTCTGATGAGGAGGGAACACAGAGGAGCCGCACTTTGAAGCTATATTTAGGTCCAAATCCTCCTTCACATCGCGGCACGCCGACTTGATCTCCCACACAATTAGCCCCGCATCACAACATTGCAGCCAGAGCTGCGGACCGGAGCACACTGCACATTCACCACCTGCAAATATACTGCCACAGGAGCAGAGTCAGAAAGAGACTGCTGCATTTAATCCATAACCATATCCCTGCACATAATCTTGTGTAATCTTTGTTTCTCATAGCTTTTAAGGTTATGTTAAAAAGGTTCAGGAAACAAGACAGTTATATTTATTTAATTGTATTCGGTCCAGAAACCATAGAAATACCTTTAGCCTTGAGCCTGTTCTTTCAAATGCATACATTAGCCAACTGCTCCTGGACCATTCTATTCCCATACAAAGGTATGTTTTGTCTGTTTCATTATAACATGAATAATATGGTGGTTTCTTTATCATATCCTCTTTAAAGATTAAGTTTAGTGGCCACTGGGGATGTCAAGATTAACCAGTTTTATGATTACCACGATTATAAAAGGACACGGCAAGTTATCTGTAAGAATTTTAGAGGCCACGGTTTATCGCTGAAATTTTTCACGCTGGCGTACTGACCGCTGTACGCCACAAACGGCACGTAAACTCACTGATAGTTGAGCGAGGCAGAAGGACGCTCTCCTCCAGTGTTGTATCCACCCAAAAACGATTGAAGTCAGCAGAGTGGGACCTCTTTAGGATCCAAACGATGGCCAAGGCGTTGTTGTTGTTAATGGACATCTGACATGCAAAGGCACTGATATGTCGAATATGGAACATCAGCTAACGCGCTGCTTCAGTGTGACAAACAAAGGAAAGTGAAAGTGCAAACACACGCATGATAATCAGCTGTTCAAGAGAGTCCCGTTTTAGAAACAAGTTTCCTTTGTCTGTTCATCAAAACATCTGACACATAATCAAGTGGTTCATTTGTTTATTTGAGCAGTTAAAATTCTGCTCAAAAGGAGTGGGCTGAAGCAAAAGCTTATAAGCGCCCACACCCGACATCATTGAAATAAAAACAATTAATCAAATCACAATATAGCACAGGGAACATGTTACAAAGTACAAAGACACACAGCGTACCCCTCCGTGACCCAACACAAACGAAAGGAAACACAACACAACTACAACAACAGCCTCATTTCATGTACGATCTCCAACACAAAGCAAGTGAATAATAATATTATTATTATTATTATTATTTTTTTTTTTACAGATGGCTACCACTGCCAAACATAGTTAACAATTTCAATAAGTTCAATAAGGCACTAATTCTGTGTTCAAAAGGCACATTAATATACATATTATCCGTGGCAGCATAACTTTTGAGAACATAAAACCCATTGTAGATTGTGGCGTAATAATATATAATAAACTAATTATGATCATTATAAGGTAGTAAAGTTGACTTTGTTTTGTAATTTTCAATGTAAGCGTATTTATTTTAATGCAAAATAATCTTAAAGCATTTTTTATTTTTAGAAATAATGAATGTTATTAAGTATTAAAATATTAAAGTATTATAAAGCATTTTAAATACAAAAACTAAAAATATTTTCATTCGGTCTGGCATTTAGCTCACAGGACAGTTTTTACCTTATGAACCTTCACGGCCCCTGCGCTCCTCCGGCAGGGGTCTCCTAGTTATTCCTAAAGTCAACAGAAAGACTCACGGCGAGGCGTCTTTCCAATATTATGGCCCTCGCCTCTGGAACGACCTGAGGAGGAGCTCAGGACCACAGAGAACGTTCATGTTTTTAAGAGCAGGCTCAAGACCCACCTTTTTAGCTTAGCTTTTAACTATTTATTTAGTCCTAATGATATATTGTGTGTATGTATGTGTATATACAGTGCCTTGCGAAAGTACTAATACACCTTGAACTTGTGCACATTTTGTCATGTTTACAACCATAAACATAACGATTTTATTTAATTTTTTTTACTGAAAGTTCACACACAAGTAACAGACAACTGTGAAGTGAAAGTAAAATGATACATGATTCTGTTATTTTTTTTAAAATAGAAAAGTGAAAAGTGGGGCGTGCGTAAGTATTCATACAGCATTTTCTGAGTGCATTAAATTGTCTTTGTAACATTCCTAATGACTGCAGAAAGTTCACACCTTGCCCTAACCATTAAATAGAGGCCACCTGTGTGTAATCTACTCTCAGTATAATTCCAGCTGTTCTGTGAGGGCCTCAGAGCTATGGTCAGAGTGTATTGGTCACTAAACAACATCATGAAGGCCAAGGAGCTCACCAGAGAGGTCAGGGATAAAGCTGTGGAGAAGTTTAAAGCAGCGTTAAGTTATACAAAGATTTCCCAAGACTTGAACATCTCACGGAGCACTGTTCCATCCATCATTCGGAAATGGAAAGAGTATAGCACCACTGCGAACTTACCAAGACACGGGCGTCCACCTAAACTAACAGACCGCACAAGGAGAGCACTGGTCAGAAATGCAACCAAGTGCCCCAAGATAACTCTGGAGGAGCTGGGACGTCCTGCCGCTGAGCTGGGGGAATCTGTACATGGGACAACTATAAGTCGTACTCTACACAAATCTGGCCTTCATGGACGAGTGGCAGAAGAAAGCCATTATTGAAAGGAGGCCATAAGAAATCCCGTTTGAAGTTTGCTAGAAGTCATATGGAGGACACAGCTCCCATGTGGAAGAAGGTGCTTTGGTCAGATGAGACAAAAATTCAACTTTTTGACCCAAATGCAAAACGTTATGTATGGAGCAAACCTAACACTGCTCATCATGAGTCATTAATAATAATAATGACTGTAGAATGAATAGTCTATGCAAACTGATATGAATGTCTTCCAAAGATATTTAATAAGTTGTATATTATGATTATTATATTATATTATAAGTTATAAGTCTCCTGGGTTAACTGTATCATTTAGTCCAAAATAGTGACCTCAACAAATTGCTCAGCCCTAAAAGCTGATTTCTATGAGCTTGCACTATTTCACTTTAGTTTCAAAAGTCCAGGCACAGAGCAGCACATGGTGTTTTGGGACTCGACTGTTACTGGGCTACAATATGCAGTTTTACTGAATGAAGCCCTTTTCTTGACCTTGACATGTGAAGATGGATCAGATTCATCGGATAATTGAAAACGGCACATCTGTGTTTAAAAAAAAGTCGGGTTCTAACTGAGTAACTGCTAGTGCGGATACTGCTCCGAGAGAAACGACAGAAGCGTGAACGTTATAAGGTCCTCTTAAACATATATATATATATATATATATATATATATATATATATATATATATATATATATATATATATGTATGTTTAAAAGGACCTTATATATATATATCTTGGACATATATATATGTCCAAGATGGCGCCGAGGAAGGCAGCCACGGTGCTTTCGTGCGCTCTGTTGTGTCTG